>OZ014421.1:5493412-6155912 GCA_963965975.1 Xestospongia bergquistia | reverse complement strand
ATTTAAAAGAATCTCTCATATGGGAGACTCCTTTAATTAAGGAATTATTCTAATGTTCTTATGGTCCCATAATGAATGAAAGATTGTGTAATTAATTACAATATTTGATAAACAATTATACTAGTGAGGTGACTTGGTATAGTTACGCAAGTTCTAAAGTACTCAAGATATCAACCACTCTATACATGTACATACATACATACATACATGTACAAGTGATTAAAATGTGATTATTCTTATCATTAGTATCAACATTTACTCATCTTAGACAATCAAGTACTCTTATCTCTTCCTTCCAAACTATGTTATCATAACTGATGTTACCTGTAATATTTCTGCTAACAGTGGACCATTCTGTGTCTTTTTGGCATCTGAAAGCCAAACATTTAAAACACTCCAACCTCCAGCCTCCATAAATCTACGAGGAAAAACATTATAGACTATAGTACAATTATGTTGTCATAGCAACATTAAATATAATTATACTAATTAATAAAAATGATGTGGATTTTTAATTTGGTTATATTGCATGCACTAACACGCCTTATATACTAGACCTGACTCTAAATTTAACCCCTAGGATACATTTCATTCTACCAGGTTAGGTTTTGCATGAAAAATATGCAATCATCAATAATATATTCCATACACCCCACTGTGCAAATACTAAATATAGTAACATATGACACAATTTCTATTTATAGTAACACATTATGATTGCATGAAAAATTATTCATATAAATTTTTAGACTTGTATAGAAAAGAATTGTTCTCACTTTGTCTACACAAGTAAACCCTAAACCCTATAAGATTATAGACAAAATGAAAGTTGGCGAATGAGATATAGACAAAATGAAAACCACCTATAGAAAATACTTACTTGTTGAGAGTCGATTGTGCCTTTGTGGCGTGCAATGTATTTAGTATAATACATCTGTTAATAAGTAAAAGTGAAGGTTCTGTTTCTTTCATTAAACTAGAAAAGAACAATAAAGAAATCGTTTAAATTAATAACAACAACATTGAAAATTAAAATTCATAAGATATTAAAAGATTTAAAAAATGGACAGGATCATTTAGTTTATTATGGTGACTGACGTTACTATGGTAACTGAGGTTGTTAGTATTATTATAAATAGTTACCTGATAATTTTGGATACTTCTTGAGCACTGCGAATACATCCTGATGTTCCAACTAGACTGTCTAATTTATCTAATATATTTCTCATGTTAGAATCTATAGGCATTGGAGACTGTGAAAGAACATGACATTAATTAGTACCATTAGCTTAATCGTCCATCCATCAGTATGTTTGTATGTGTGTTGACATATCTAGTGCTAACAATACAGATAATAGTGGTTACAATGGGAGTGTGACTATAAACAATTTGATCCTATTGTTAGCAAAGTCATAATTCATAGGTAGGTACTATAAACACTTGACAACAAACACTAGTGATATCACATTACATTCTATAAATAGCACACTGTTCTATTTTTAGGATTTGTAGTATTTTTCAATACCGAGTAGCTACCATCTAAATATAGGTACTTCGATCTGACTCACTGTGGGTGTGGCCATGATTGCCACTGGCATCATTGTCGTTTACCGGTAAATTCCTAAGAAAATGGGTGCAGTAATGAACACAAAGTGAAAATATAATAAATTATAGCAAGTAATCTTGATTTATATAACAAAACACGATACTCCTATTTATTTGAAATAATAATATATATGATACACAATAAATAAGACATCCTTTAGTATACACAGCCAGCTGGTCATATTTAAAAAAGCACAGGTCCTTTCCAAGAGCTTATGGGGCACTCCACTCTTGGTTATGCCAGGTGAACTCATAGGGGTGGTTCACCTTTATTTGCTACAGCTCAAACCAGCTCTTATCTCGTGTTGCAATCCAATATAAAGTTGAATATAAAAGAAAGCACATGTTTTTTTACATGTACAAAAGACCTTCTGAATATCAGAATTTTTGACATACATACCTACAAAGCTACACACCTAAAAAATTTCGCTTTCTTAGTAAAGGATAGTTTCTACGATAAAAGACACTTAGAATATCAATACTGGAGTCTCTAACTAACTGAATCTACTAATAGATAACTTTAGACTTCTTTGCTTCTATCAGCTATAAAGGATTGTTCTTTGTTCTTAATAGTTGATTATTTCCTTAGATCTTCTTGAGCAATGACAAGGAATAAATAACATGGACAGCAACCAACTTCTCATAGCTTCTCTGTCACACCGCTGCAATTGAGTGTTGCTGTACTTTCTGCGCATGCGCAAACTAATTAGTAGTTAACTGTTAACCACACCTTTAAAATTTTAGTCTTAATATAATATTGAACCAATAAAGAGCTTTATCAATCAAATAATAAGAGGACCTTTGATCTTGAGGTAGCTCTTTCGAGACAACATCAACTTTTTATTGTATTACAATTTGTAACACTTATAAAATGTTTCACTGTTTTAATTTGGTCTTCAATATTAACAAGACTCTAGTACTTTTCTAGGATCATGGCCATAAAAATAATTTACTGGTTTGAAAAAAGCATAGATCGTATAGATTATACTATAGACTGACGATCTTGTCACTCAATAGGCCACACCCATAATTTATCAATTATTAACCCACTTCTAGAAAATGTCTATAACAGTCCAAGTAAGCCACGGTTAGTTGGAATATTGTTAATTTTAATAAAAACATACTAAATAGGTTCCGACAAACTCTTTATACAAGTAGAAGATCCAGAGTTAACAACAATTAGTGAATTTAAGGGAACTCTTCATGAAAAAACTGGAATACCTCCTGATTATCAGAAATTGATATTCAAAGGTATAAAGTATTTATAATATTATTGTAATATTGTGCACAAAGGTACAATAAAGTTTAAAGGGAAATTAATACTTTACTCTAGATTCTAAATATTAAAACTTAAGGCATTGTATTGTGAGAACTATCTGTTTTTCGTTAAAAAAATTGTTGACAGCAGTTATCTGGTGTTTAAGATTTTTATCCTTTATACTGCAATACAATTCCTTTAAATGTTTTAACTCTGTTACTGGTATTACATAGTATTTCTATAGTAGAAATTATCTACTATAATATACAGCCAAGTGTGAATTTTACATCATATCAAACCTATAGCTATTGTCATAATTATTTTACTTAATTGTTTAAGGTCGAACACTACAGAAAAATGATCAACTTGTTGGTGAGGCTGGAATTAAAGATAACAGTAAAGTAATGTTACTTGGTAGAAAGGTAAGTCCTGTTAGTATGATATTATCGGTTCATGATATTTTCACTGCATATAGGTGGACCCAGCTCAAGATGAATACTTGAAACAAATTCAAGAGATAAGTGCCGGAGTAGATACGTTGGAAAAGAAAATCAAAAAAATTGAACAAGATCTGGATGGCATTGAAAAGGTTAGAAATAAGGACACTGTCAATTGTTATTATAAAAGTTCTCTTCTTTCAAACTTCTCTTTTTAATTATTGTAGGGTTTTTTATTACAAGAATTGGTAGCTGAATCATGTGAGAAACTTCAAAAACAATGTTTAGTTTGTAATGAGAGTTTGATGAGAAACCTAGAAACCTTGGACTCTGTAGTAAGTCTATACCATTACTAACACAGTGACCTAGGATAGCTACCATTAGTAAGCTCTAGACTAGTAAACATCAGTACTTAACACAATGACCTAGGATAGCTACCATTAGTAAGCTCTAAACTAGTGAACATCAGTATTTACAACAGTTTTTATCAGGTTCCTCCTGGTAGCGAAACACTAGTTCGAGGGAAACGAAAAACTTTGGTAACTCGTGTTCAGTTCTTGATGAATCAATCTGACCTGTTATGTGGACGAATTCAAACCTGTTTGAAGAAAAGCTCCTGATGGATAGAAATGTCTCTACAGAACATATTGTCAAATAAAGTTTTCTTGACATTTATAAATCAAAAGGGGAATAAAATATGTCTGCTCTATAAATAATATAGTATTATTTTACTGTCTTAAAAAAATTATGTAATTGAAGTCATTTTAGTGTCATTAGGTGTTTCGTTGAGCTCTTACCAGTGGCAGCTCTGCTTGTTCTCGTACTTCATCAAACGTATAGTCTTTAAGCAACTCTCCATTCTCAAAGACTGTCACTAAAAGATCCTGTGTGTGTGTGTGTGTGTGTGATAGAGAGAACTTAACAGCTCACAAGATTATGTGATCACTACCTTCTCTGGTGAGCCTTCTCCTTCTTCTTTAGTGACATATTGACCATTCTCCATTTCTAGTGTCAGTCTACCTTTCTTTGATTTCTTGCCCATATCTGTTATGGGTGTCTTAAAGACATTGACTCCTTGACCATCTATGATAGCATAACTACATTTGAAAGCACATTTCTGTGTGTCTCTGTGGACTTTCTGAAGTAAGGCCCCTGATAAAAATAACAGGAATACACTCATGATTAATCTGCCCAATTATCCATTCATCCATCACATACCTCCACAGCCAAATGTTAAGTTGTCAGCACTCCAACCATTCTTTTTCATATTTTCTAAAATTTCTCCCAATGTTTCATAACTAATGCCATCGCCCTGAATGACTCTCAGATAAGGTGGGAGGAGTTTGTAACCCTTGCTATTGACGATGGTACCAAACTTGGATCCTAAATGACGAGTTAAAGATATCCATTTGTCCGTCTATCTATTGATCCATTTGTCTGCTAATTATGTCTGTCCATTTGTCTATTCAAAACTCACCAAGAATCTCTAACACTTTCACAACCACAGTAGGTGGATCTCCTGAGTCAGGACGTACAACAAGGGGGCCAGCTCCTATAATCAGAAATCAAATAATCATTTAGATAAATTACATACTCACCTCTCTTTCCTCTATCTTCAACCAATGGCTTCAGCTCTCCTCCCCAAATATTCTCGCAAGCATTCCTATCAGTAAATATCATTATGTAACTAATAATATTGTAAACATGTACCAGATGTCATAGCTATCACTAACACAAGCTACCAGACCATCAGGAAACTAATATAAAAAGAAATCATTTATTACAGCTGATTATTGTTATACTTTTGTCAACATGTTTCGATAAGCTTCTACTTCGCCACTTTTAGTCCATGATGTAATGGTACTAAATATAGAACAATAAATATACAAGTTGATACTAAATATAGAACATATATATATATATATATATATATATATATATATATATATATGTATGTATGTATATTTATACAAGTATGATATTAAAAATTTAGATTGGAGCCAATACAAAATGCAAGGATTTTTACAGGCTCTTGATATAGGACATTTATTATACTAGTACATGCCATAGAATAGTTGGGTACATCATACTGATCATAACTATATTGTACCTGTGCTCAGCAGCTGGAATGGAGACAGCAGCCATTTCACTACCATAGAACTTCCTGTATAATTATCAACATAAAACATGAGCAACATATCTCCTCCTCTCTCTCTTACCTTGCCATGATCAGCGAAGCAACTGTATCTGTCCCTTGAAAGTTTACAAGATGAGAAGCCCCTCCAATTGCAGCTGACTGATCAGGAAATACATAAATATTTATTGAGATATGTGTATTAGCACCAAATGTGCATTTGTCTTAGATAAAATAATAGTTTGTGCTAAATGAGTTCTTAGTGTCAAATATTGCAGAGTGTAGTTCTGACCTCAACTGATGTACTTCCTCTGAAGCCAAAATCATGTAATTTGTATGGGAGACCATCAAGATTATCAGCAGTGTCATGAAGGTACTAGGATGAAAAAATGGAGACTAATAAACAACGAGAAGATGTTTTCATTGGAAAATAAGTTCCCTCCTTTCGTTTCTTTCCACTTTACCTTGGCAATGATCTCTTTCATTGCTCTAGAGTTAGTACATACAGTCATAGGATACCAAATTTGTACCAAAAGTGTCTAAGAAAACGCAAGAATTGATATATCAATAAGAAAATTATTTCTTGTATTCCAAATTACTTCTCTAATTAAAAGTTAAGAACAAAATTTTTTTGGTGCTACCCTGGTACTTAATAAGTTATATCACTATGTAATGGTGTACAAATTTGAGTTCAAAGGTGAGGGTACACTTAAAATATCAGTTTATATAGATATTCAAAATAGTTTGTATTGAGACGGGTATATGAGTTTAAAGGTGAGGATAGTTGATATATATCACATTTTCACACTATGTACCTCTACAAAGTTTGTAAGCCAAAAACAATTAGGATCTGTATTCTCTACTGTGAATAAAACTAGGGAAAAGAAAAAAAGTTAAAAATAAAGAGGTGGAATAGATTGACGATGGACAGATGAACAGACAGAAAGAAAAAAGGACACACCCACTAATTACCATTTTTCACGGGTACAACTGTTCCTTCTGGAACAGCTTTGATTCTCAAAGGTAGTCGACCACCATGATAATCTAAAATATACTTCCATCCATCATAGTTGAAGACACCAGGACCAAGGTGTTGATCATAAATCAATTTGGCTTCTTCTATATGCTCTGCTGTTATAACCTGTCCTTGTAAGTACCTCTAAATTGACAGAAAATGAAATGATGAATTAATGGATGAAAAAACAGCATCTATATAATGGAATAGTCATACTTTTATTATATATTGGAGTCCAAAGAAGACCGTTTCTGGAAACTTTCCTCCTCTACTTTCAAAGTAAGAATAAACTGTTGTTGTATTAGGTGGATATTGAAAATGGTGGGTCACCTGTACGAGAGAAAGAACCAGTTAATTGTTCATATATGTCTGAAGAAGCTTTGTCTTACTTTATAAGAATCTGCGGTCAGAATAAGATTATTGCTGCTTGGAAGCAAAGTTCTGTCTGCCATGTTCTCAAAAAGATTGGGAGTTGCCCTTCGTGTTGATGGGAGGAGTTTGGTTATTAATTAAAATAAATAAATTTTAAATGAAGTTTAGTTATTATGTCAAGGTTTGTGATTACAGTTGATCATGAACCCTCAATTAATAAGTTTTAATTTAAACCATTTATTTACTTACCCATCATTTCAAATATGGAACTTAATAAAGATGTTTGGCATATTACATTACATATGTTAAGAGTTAATATAAGAATAATGCTCTTTGTAAAAGAAATTCAGTGAAATTAACTGGAGCTTATTAATGATAGATTGATGGTGACGAGTCCAAAAACACCAGAGGTATTGATACAGTGAGTATTAATAATTGATTGGAACCAGAAATCCAGGATATAGATTTTGCATAAACAAACTTAGTCAGTACAAATTTAACGTCAAGGTTTGTGAGTACATTCGATTATGAACCTGTCATGGCAAATTTATTCCTAGTTAAAATTAGACTGTTAGGAAAATTGAAAGGTCTCCAGTCTAGTCAAGGAGAGTCCAATAATAAAAAGCACAGTTATCACACATCTACATTTTTCATCAGCACTAGTAAATTGAAGTACAATTTTATCATTCTTGTGTAATTAAAAATAAAATTTGTGTGTATTGATAGACACTGAACCCTAAACTTAAATTGTTAAAAAACAGCAAATTAAATAATATACTAATGCCTAAAGGAAATACAACCTGATTAAATAAATATTACAACAGAAATTAAACCAATATAATTATCAAGAGCACGTGTACACACCCACCAAGGAAACGCGTGACCACCATTATGGCGGGAAATATCAGCCACTAGCAATTCCCCGCCAAATTGTCACGGGTTTGTGCCTTGTGTTTGTCAAAATGAAGTATGACAGAGATCTCTTGATAACATAAAAGGACTTCATGTTTCAAGGTTATGCTAGGTCACAGACCCCCGTGGGTCTTCGTCGCTACGACTCGTCGTAGATTGTTCTCAGTTCTCTGATATTTTGATTGTTCTCATGATCAGTTCTCTGATATTTTGATTGTTCAGTCTCCAATGGATTGATTGTTCCAGTTTACTGATATTTGGCTTGTTCTCAGTTCTCTGATATTTTGCTTGTTCTCAGTTCTCTGATTGATTGTTCCAGTTCACTGATATTTTGATTTTTCTCAGTTCACTGATGGATTGATTGTTCTCAGTTCTCTGATATTTTGATTGTTCAGTTCTCCAATGGATTGATTCTTCTAGTTCACTGATATTTTTATGCTTCTCAGTTCACTGATGGATTGATTGTTCCAGTTCTCTGATATTTTGATTGTTCAGTTCTCCAATTAATGGATTGATTGTTCCAGTTCACTGATATTTTGATTCTTCTCTGTTCACTGATGGATTGATTGCTCCAGTTCTCTGATATTTTGATTGTTCAGTTCTCCAATTAATGGATTGATTGTTCCAGTTCAATGATATTTTGATTGTTCAGTTCTCCAATTAAGGGATTGATTGTTCCAGTTCACTGATATTTTGATTCTTCTCTGTTCACTGATGGATTGATTGTTCCAGTTCACTGATATTTTGATTCTTCTCAGTTCACTGATGGATTGATTCTTCTCAGTTCTCTGATATTTTGAATGTTCAGTTCTCCAATGGATTGATTGTTCCAGTTCTCTGATGTTGTCTTGATGAAAAAGATGAGTCGCTCTCCATGTCATGGACTCTTTCCTGTCTTCCTTCAAGCCTTCTTTCCTCTTCTTTTTTAATTTTTTTAAATTTTTTTTTGGGCTATTCAGCCTATACACCATACACACACTCACACAATCTCTAAAAATCATCTCCCTCCTGCTGCTCGGCGGCCTAAAAAAAATTTTTTTTTAATATCTCAGGCCGCCGAGTGGCGGGGGGGAGCTCTGATCTTCTAGGGTGCGTGTGTGTGTGTGCTGTGTGTGTGTAGATTGGTGGTCCTTTTTCACTTCCTCTGTCTCTCTTCACTCTCTATCCATCCATTCATTCACCAACAGTTCATAACTATACTCTCTTTTTCTTTCCCTGCAGGAGCAGCACTGGTGAAAAAGGTGAGCTATCTCTCCATCCCATCCATCCACTTTTCATCCATTCTTTAGTGATCCAGTTGTTATTCTTTTCTTTCTCCTTCTATGTTCTCAACTTGTGGACTGACTGGACTCTTGGGAACTTTCTATTTTCTCTTTTCTACTATTGTTGAATTGGAGACCTTCACTGGACTTCTTGGTGGATTGGAGACGGACTTCTTGGGGACTGTTCAACTACAGAGACAGTTTTATCTTATATTTTCTTAATTTTTATTTTTATTTTATTTTTAATATTTTCATTTTATTTTTTATATATATTTTTATTTTTTTAATAGTTTTATTTATAGTTTGTTCTAAAAAACAGTTTTTTTAATTCTTTTAAATAAGTTTGTCTTTAATCTTTTATAGTTTGGTTTAAAATAACAGTTTTCACTAAAATAAGTCAATCTTAACTTTAGTTTCAAAGTTTTTTTAAAAAATATATTTTTTTCTTTTATTTTTATATATAATTTTATTTTTTAAATAGTTTTATTTATAGTTTGTTCTAAAAAACAGTTTTTAATTCTTTTAAATAAGTTTGTCTTTAATCTTTTATAGTTTGTTCTAAAATAACAGTTTTCACTATATATTTTTCTTTTATAGTTTGTTCTCTTTTATAGGTCAATATACCTCATTATAAACTAATGTTCATGTTCTTGTTGTAAGTGTTTTATTTGGTATAAAACTTGACTTTTAAACTTTTTTATTTAATTTATTTTATATTTTTATTTGTTTTTTTTAGTTCTAAATCAGTTAGCTTTAATTTTAAGATGATTCAAATTGAACATATGTTTTCTGAATGTAGGTCCCTCAAAGTAAAGCCTACATCATGTCTACATTATCACTTAATGTAACTTTAATATAAATCAATATTATTTAAACCAATTCTTTTAAAAATGACAATTATTTTATTTATTAAATTTGTCTCAATTGTTAACAAATGAAAAGGTTTATTGTTGTCTTTTAAATATCAATTAAAGATGATAATTAAAATATTAGTTCTCAGTTATTTACAGTGAAAATATTAACAATACCCTTTTTTATTTTAATTGAGTTACATCTGTTGTCGTGACAACTATCCCTAGTGATTGTGACCCTAGTTTTATCAGTTCATCATAGACTTGATTTATAGCTACCACACATCATATATGAGGCCTAGATAACAATACGACATAATAGTTTGTCCATAATTATATTCAATTATACATCCATTTGTCCATAAATGAATTCAATGATCCATCTATCCATCCATTCATTCAACTATTCATCCATCCATTATGTCATGTCTTACTTCAGTTTTCCTTATTTAAGTTTTGTTACAGCATCATTTAATATATCTTCATGTGAAGTATGTTAAAGACAATACCAGTTGTCTATTTTATAAGATATCATGGCAATAGAAACACTATTATAACTTATTGTAAGACAGTAAAAAGAAACTGAAAGAATATTACAAACTTGTCCTGACTTCTTCTCATTTCTCCTTCTCTCATTGCTAGTTTGCCAGCCTTTTTCCTAAGTCTTCTCTTCCTGTTAGCAGGACAATCTGAGGCATAAGTTCAATTTTCTATGGAGTTTATTGTTTCATTAGTCAGGTTCCCATCTTCTCTCTGCTGTGATATTGCCTTTTTGACACTTGAAAAGTTCCCCAGGTGGCTACAGCTCTCAATTTAAGTAGATACAGCCAAAGAAGTGATAAAATGATTTGTATGTGTCCAGTTCCACTTCTCTTCACCAAATTATTAAGTCTGCATGACGCCCTTGAGTCCAAATATTGTAAGATGGAATTAATTTTGCACCAGGACCAAATTTTTCGTGACAAACCCACAATTAATAAGTTTTAATAAACCATTTACGTGGAGTTATGTACATTATTTACTTATTTCAAATTTAGAACTTAAAGATGTCTGGCATATTATATTACATACATTAAGAGTTAATAAAAGAGTGATTTAAATAAAGTGGGTGGAGCAAAATATGTCACCAACCAAATACATACTCCATAGTACGTGATAGAAACCCTGTGCTTTTTTGAGGAGTATTTACATTAGTAGGAGCTACCTATGTGTGTGTGAGAAAGATAGAGAGAAAGAGAGCTACAGGAATAGCAACTAAATCCTTACATCGTGGGACAGACTTGAGGCTTGATAAGCTGCCGTAAGAGGTCTCATTGATGGAGGTTTTCTGTGAGGAGTCAGAGATCCAGGAGTATGAGTGGGTGTGGTAGTTGGCGTAGGAGCTGGATATTTGTCCATTACATTCTAAATTGATATCATAAAAATTTGAAGGTCGATATTTTCCAGCAGCAACAACACTCACTTTTGCAATACATGTTTGTACACCAACCATTATTCCATCACTAAATACTTTACCATTTTTACTCAATGCCTAAAATGAAGAATATTGATAACTAAAACAATTGAAATTACTTACTTTTTTGGCCTGAAGTTTTGTCTGATAATAAATATGCATCCAATTACCTTCACTAGCTATCTATAGAAAATAGAATTATATTTTTGTAATTATAATGTCCACAAAAAGTATGTGATCAAAAGGTTAATTATTCATTGCGTATAGGTTTGTTCAGGAGAGTGTGTGTGTGTGTGTTATCTTGTACCTCATGTTTTAAAATAGTACCATATTGGGAGAATTGTTCTAAAATATATGAAGTAGCTGCCGGGGGGAATCTAAGAGAAATAAACAACTAACTGATAAAGTTATATAATCATGTCTTACAGTCTTACCCAAATACTGTTACCCAATGTTCATTATACGTATCTTGAGAAGTCAATTGTTCACTGAATAAAGGAAAAGCAAAGAAACTATATATTATTTTGATAATATTGATTCATTTATTAATCTATTCCTCATTAATTCCTTTACTAATCCCTTTAGTAATCCATCCATCCATTACCCTTGAGAATAGAAAGGGTCCATTTGAGTTGGAGAAGAAGGACCAATATGACTGCTACTTCCAATAGGACCTACTAACATAATCATAAAATATACTTCATATATATTATGCATACATGTACCTGGTGTAGCAGTAGGTATAGCTGGTGTATTTGGAGTAACAATTGGAGTACCTCGATAAATTGTCTTGAAACCAGTGAAAGTTAGCTATGTAATGCAATAATATTAGAACATACTCTACCTAGATATATGTACCTGTCTTCTTTCTGGTGAGGTTTCAGCTGCTACTAATGGTGCATTTGTTCTAGCAGGGGAGGAGGTGTGTTCGTGGAGACTTTGAACAGGAGGTCCTCCAGGTTTTGTATCAAGTTTCCTAAGGGAGGGAAGATGCATAGTTATATAGATATATGGAGAGGTATCCTTACTTCTCTCCATTATATAGTTGATTACGTCCAGTGTTAATAGCACTACTTCCTCCTCTAGTTTTATTAGGTGACATATCATGTCTCTGTGGTGAGTAAGAATAACTAGGTAGAGTTAACCTCTGTTTAGTTTGCTACAAGAGAGAAAAGAAAGAAAGAATGTATTTGCCATGACACCATCTTTAAGTGCATATTTCCTGCTAAAGTTGAACTTATAAATAGTTACTTAAATATTGGTTATAGCTATTTTATCTGTGGAAATTAATACAAATTATGATACTCATCTCACCCAAACCAAAACATTAACTATTAATAACATGACTTATATTATATAATGATGTCATCATTGGTTAAGTTATACAGCCTAAGAGTGACCTGACAAATGGCTGTTGGATCATTATTGACTTTTATATTTGTACTTACTAATCTTGTTGATGGAGAGCTGGGTCCACCCAGTAAATAGGCTGGGAGATATCCACTTGTTTCCATCTGAGTGGGTGAAGAGGAACCAAACATAGGATCATCCCCTCCAATTATACGTGGGTCTCTTCCAATGGGAGCTGAGGAAATTCAGATGTTAAATATTAGTAATATAGTCTAAAAGACAATATAACCTGTTGGTTGTTGATATCCATAGGTAGTATAGTACGCCATTTTTGGGGGGAGCTCAAATAGCTTTTAAACCAACTCGCCAGGTGACTAAAATTACTACATACGTTTACGGAAGTAAACGGAAACATTCTGAAATTTGTATAGAAATATAATGCAAGTAATGATAACTTGATTCCGTATACTAAAAAACAAGACACGTGGAAACAAAAGGCTAGGAGCCATGAAAGTCCAGACGATAACAGACTTAAAACAGCATCAGAGAAGAAGAAAGCAATGGATGACCCTCATATCACTATTAATAGGGTGGTATCTTTATTATGCCTGTCGTAAGTCATTTTCTTCTACTATGTCTCATTTAATAACATACAGAGGATTTACTAAAGAAGATTTAGGAATGATTGCCAGCTCTTTTTCTCTATCATATGGGTCCAGTAAACTATTTTCATCCATTATATCAGATCATGTTAACACACGAAAACTTTTTACAGCTGGACTTTTGTTAAGTGGTATTTGTTTACTCCTATTTCCTTTGAGTTTTTCTCCACTACTTTGCTCTGTATTATGGTTCATATTTGGTTGTGTCCAAGGAGTTGGTTGGCCTGCCATTGTGAAGATCCTCAAAGTTTCATGTCCATCTGAGAGTTTTGGTATATGGTGGAGTGTGATATCAAGCTTTGGTAACTTAGCGGCCACAGTATCTCCTCTTATGATAGCCTACGTGACTTCTTTGAGCAAGTGGGAAGTAAATTACTATTTAATTGGAGGGACAACAGTCTTAGTAGCAGCTGCAATATTTGTGGCTATTCCTGAATCATCACATAATGCAAAGAAAGATGACAACTCTTCTGAGTCTTCTAAAGTGTCATTCAGTGATGTGTTTACTTATCGAGAGCTATATATTGTTAGTATTCTGTATTTTATGTTAAGTATTGGTAAATATGCCATCTCTGATTGGGCACAGCTATACTTTATACAACATTTAAAAATGCAAGAAACATCAGGTATACTATATCTTGTATAACTAGTAGTGGCTGAATACTAACTAGGTTGTATATATATTATGACGACTTAATTCAGATGTATATGATATCATAGCAGTAGAACCTTTGTTTGTGATCTCTCTATTTTTTGCAGCTGGTGCTTGTGCAGGAATGGTGCAGCTGGGAGGTGTTTTTGGTAATATTGTATGGGGCTACATATCTGATCGTACACTGAAATTGGTAAGAGATATGTTATAAACAATGAAGTACTAATTTGAGGCCTAGGATGGTCAACCTTTTTGTTATAATATTTATTTCTCCAGGTACCTCCTGGATCAAAATGTCGTCGCTCTCCTGCTCTTTTAATGTCTTGTAGTTTATTAACAATATGTTATTTTATGTTCACTGCTACTTTGAATGAAGGCGTGTCTGAAGTAAGTGTATGTAGAACCTGCTCCTTTTTAAATAGAACAATGTAATTGATTATTAATGAGACAGTCCCTTTATCAATGTGGATAATAACTAAGCTTCTATATCATTTATAAGCACATCCCTATACTTGCAGCAATTTTTAATATATCATCATTTTTATTGTAAATATTTTAACACAGCTGCAAGTGAGTACCCTGTGTTTACTAATTGGAATAATGATGGACGGAGCAGTATCGATTGTAGGACTAATAGCTATTGAATGTGCCCCAGATCACTTATCAGGCAGTGCACATGGAATAGCCAGTGCTTTTGGACAAGGTATGTTATATGTAATATCATTTTAAAACTAGTTAATAATGTATTAATGGCATTGATTGGGTGATAGCTAAATAGCACTATATGAAGGAAAAGCCTTATCAAAAAAAATATAGTAAATATCATGTGATATCATCTCATAGTGTCACTTAAAAATTTTAACTCTCTTAAACTTTGAAGAACGAAACATCAATTCACTTGTACACTTCCTTTTTTCTTACCAGCTGGTGCCTTTGCTGCTGGATGGCCATTTAGTTTCATAGTAATGAACTACAGCTGGACTCATGCTTACTATTGTCTGACATTGGTTTCCATAGTAACAGTTGGTGCAAGCATATTTTTGACTCTAGTAGCTTTCAAAGGCACTAAAAAACTTTCTTAACTAATTTTTGTTTATGATTCATTCACTTTGTATATTTTATAACTTCATTTCCTTATATATATTTGTTTCTTAAACAAGCAACAAGTAAGATTTATGGTTGTTGTATTTATTTTCAGATGACAAGGTTTAACTATTTAGCATGTCTTCATATAAAAATGTACCAAGAAAATGAACAATAGTTAAAACCAGAACTAATCTGCATTGTAACTAAAGGGTTAAATATACAATACATTTAGAGCTGTGGGATCAATTATATTTTATATGCAATGTATTGTGAAGAGTTCTAGGTAAGTGTCAGAAAGAACTGATATTAATATAAAGAGCTATCGGAGTATTATTCTGGAGTCAACAAAACAAACTCGACAACTTTCTGCATAGGACCTTCAAAAGCATTCTTTACTGCTAACACAGCTTCTTTGTGCTTGAGCCCCTTAAGGGACTTGCCATTAACAGCTAAAATCTGCTGACCAATCTGTAATCCTTTGCCAGTAAGAGCTGCACTACCTTCAGGCTGAAAGGTATGAAAACATTTCATTTAAACAGAAAAGATATATCTGCACGTATGTAACTGGTGTATTTTTCTATTCTACTTTAATTTTACTTCTAATCCCTTAAATAGTTAAATGTTATAGTATTCTCCAAATAACTTACCACTATCTGTCGAATAATAACAGCTTTTTGTTTTGTGTTTGCTCCACCATCTACAGCTATTCCTAATTTCCTGTTCACTTTAGTCACATTGACTTTGTCAATTGTTCCCTTCAGACCAGTGTATCCTCCATATGATAGTCCTGTTTCTGTCTCCTTTTTCTGACGAAGTCGGTTAGCCAACATTTGTTCAGCTATCTTGCGTTCGTTCTCGATTATTTTCTGCTGTTGTGTTCGTTGATCTTGGAAGGAGACATGACCAGGACGTGTGTTACTACTAGGAGGTGGAGCCACACTACCTATGTCCATGACCAGATCATCCATCAGAGCTGGATCAAAGAAACTACCTTCCTTAGATACTCGTTTCTGTGTGTATGTATGTTTGTGTGTTTGGGAGAGAGAGAGAGAAATGTTTACATTTACTATTGCACATACATGTTACTATCCAATAAATAGAACTTAACTAAACATATATATTTCAAGTAATCAATGTACTGCTACCATTTGCTCTAAGATATCCCTAGTCTATATTGTAATAATTTGTATGTTATTTTAAATTGACTCCTATAGATGTTATACCATTGACCACCTACCTCTTCTTTTTTAAGCCTAGCATCTTCCTCTCTTTGTTGTTCTAGTTCCTCTTGTTCCCTCCGTTCTTCTTCTTCTCTTGCTCTCTTTTCTTCCTCTTCGCGAAGACGTTTCAGACGTTCCTGCTCAGCACGCCTGGCCTTTTCTTTCTCTTCCTGGCGACGTCGTTTCTCATCATCTTTCCGAGCCTTTTCTTCTTTCTTTCTAAGTTCTTCCTGCCTTTTCAGCTCTTCTTGTCTCCTGAGTTCTTCTTCCTGTCTTCTCAGCTCCTCCTCTTCCTGTCTTCTCAGCTCCTCCTCCTCCTCTTCCTGTCTTCTCAGCTCCTCCTCCTCTTCCTCTTGTCTTCTCAATTCTTCTTCCTCATCATCACTTTCTTCTCTTTGGTATGGAACAGTTTGGAATTCCATTGCAGCTATCTCTTTTTCTTGTTCCTTAAAAGACATAATCATCAACTATTACTATTTGACATTATATAACAAAGTATACATTATATACATATAACAAAGTATATATTATATACATATAACAAAGTATACATTATATACATATAACAAAGTATACATTATATACATATAACAAAGTATACAATATATACATATAACAAAGTATACATTATATACATATAACAAAGTATACAAATTACAAGAAAATATTCTGGCTCACCTTCTTTGCCAATTCTTCCTCTTTTTCCTTCAATAAAGTTTCCAATCTTGTTTTTTCTTTGGCTTCTTTGAGTACTTTCTCTTCAGCTTCTTTTTTAGCTTTTTCAAGCTTTTCTCGTTGCTTGCGTTCGCTCTCCATTTTATCCTTCATTGTTCTGTAAGATTTGATCTAGCAGGATGAAAACAGTAAATAATTCTCAAAGTTCCAATGTTACCTCTTCGGCAAGTCGAGCTTTTTCTTCACTTTCCCTTTGCAGGCGAGCTTCATATTCTTGTCGAGCTAATTCTTCAGCCTCTTGTCGTATTTTTTGTTCAGTTTCTATTCTCATTTGCTCCTCTTCCTCTTGTTTGCTGATATCTTTGGCTCTTTGTTGTTTTTCAAATTCTTCTCTTTTCCTCTTTTCAGCTTCTGTTTTCCTGCGCTCCTCAGCTAAAGAAGTCTCAAGTTTTCTTTCAAATTCCTACAAGTTATCAAAAAAGATTGAATAATTTTGTTTGTGGAGTGATTAAACAACAAGGAATCTCTTATTTGTAAGAATGCAGTGTAATATTATTGTCACCTTTTTCATTTTGTTTTCTGATTCTTTCCGTATTTCATCAGTCAGCTCTTGCCTCAGGCTGTCTTCAGCTTGACGCCATATTTCCTCCTCAAGTTTGTTTTTGTCAATAGGTGCAGACTGTTCTTGTAGCTCATGTAGCTAATTATAAAATACATTGATATATAATTATAGTATGTTGACTTGCCTTTTTCTCCAAAACTTCTCTTTCTTCTGAAAACTGCCGTTTCTGATCTTCCAATAATTTTGCTTTTTCCTGCTCTATAGCTACTTTTTCTTCTTGAAGTTTGGCTTCAAGTATTTGCTGTTGTTCCTGTTGTAATTTAGCTTCTATAGCTGCTTTTTCTTCTCGAAGTTTGGCTTCCAACATCTGCTGCTGTTGTTGCTCAAACTCCTGCTTCAATTTGGCTTCCATTTCCTGTTTTGCCTTTTCTTCTGCTTCTTGAAGTTTTCTTTGCAATGTAGCTTCATCAACCTAGAGAGAGAGAGAGCATGTGTTAATATAAGGTCTGCTTTGTTACCATATTAGCAGGTGATTGTGCTGGCACTGAGCGTGGTATAGTGTCTTCCCATCCATCTTCCTCTAAAACACTAGAAAACAAACACAATATGGAGTAGTGTTCATTCACTCAGTTTCAAACCTCTCATGAAGATCTAACCTTCGGTCTCTCATGGCCTGTGCTATTATTTGCTGTTGTTCAGGAGTACTATAAACAACCATAAAATCATGTTATTTTGTGGTGCATATAGTAATACCTTGTGGTTGGTGGTGGTCTTCTTGCTGGTGGTGGAGGAACGTGGAACGTTGGGACTTGTATTGGTGACATACGTTGAGGTATCTCATCAAGACTATCATTATCTCTCTCCTCCTACAGAGTACTTATAGCAACATCCTTACTGTAAAGTATTACTCACAATGTTTTCTGGAGGATGTCTACCATTTGCAATTCTGTTCATTGCTCCTTCATCATCTGAGCTTGATATGGAACCAGTGCGATTCTGAATTAAAACATGAATTTAGCGTAGTAATTATATCATTATATACCTTTCTAGCAATGATTTCTTTTCTAATAGTCAGTTCATTAAAGATGTCCAAGTCTTGTGGACGAACAATGTTACGAACTTCAGAAAGCAAATGTATCTAAATTCAAAAACACAAAGTCTCTTAGTTCAATAATATGTGTATTTTGTACTTTTTCACTGGTGTTAAACAACTTGAGGAGGCACTGAACCAATTCTTCAATGCCAATCTGATTGTGTTCATAACGTGTGATGTAATATGTGAAAGTTGACATCTCAGGTTTGCTGAGAAGTGACTGAGCAGCATCGTTCATAATTCCACGAGCAGGTGAAGTGGTTTTCTTCAGCATCACTACATTATGTTTGGCTGAGGTCATCTGAAAGATATATCAAATGACGTAAGCGTTCTAATTGTGGTATAGCTTACTGGTGCTGTGGCAATAACTTCAGCATTCCTCTCAGCTGCAGGACCCCTGTAAGAGATGTATTTCAGATTTTGTTATATAGTATGTTATACAATTTTATTATGCTAATAACTCTGCAATACTTCTTGAGCTTATAGTACATAAATGATTTGTTTCCAAATTGTGCTTTTGCTATGCTTACTAACCTCTTCATTGTTCCTGGTAGGGAACGAGGTTGCGAAATTTGAGATATCACTGAGGGTGGAGTTTGTTGAGGAGGGAGAGAGGGAGGTGGTTGCCATTGACCTGGTACAATTTTGGCCTGCGGAAGTTTGCCAATCTCTTTGAGTTTCATTGTCATTTGGCGTTGTTGTCTAGTATGATGATAATATTACCTTAGTATTCAAAGATGCAAACATACTTTAAACCTTTGGCTGCATCTGGATGAAGAATGTTGATATAACTGATACCATTCACCTCTAATATTTGATCACCCAGCTGTCAAGAGCTCAGTATGTGATAACAAATAATGTTTCTCATTACCTACCTTTATTCCATTCAAATCTGCAACTGATCCTTTATCCACAGCCGAGACATAGATAGCAAGACCGTGCTCAGCACCCCCTCTTATAGAAACTCCCAACTCCTTTCCCGGCTCAACATTAAAACTAACCTACACAAAGAAACACAAAGAAAAGATCATTGGCTACAGGAAATCAATGTAATTTACTTTTTTAATAGTTGGGTCTATATATCCTCCTGCAATTATACCAATGGATTCCATCTCAGTTGGAGGTGTCGTAGGCTTGCCTTCGCTGTCAGCCCATCGGTAAGACTTGTTGGCAAATTGGAATCCAGGGATCTTTCCATAAGATGTTATTACTAAACTGATTTTATTGCGATGTTTGAAGACCTACAGAGAAAACAAAAACAATGGTGTTAAATATATTGATCAGTCATGTACTTGTGTTGCTTGTGCATGGGTAAGCCCATCCATGGAAAGCTCATTCACTCGATGAACATAATCTCCAATTCTTAAGCCTGCCTTTTCAGCATTAGACCCACTGTCAACCCATGAAATAAAAATACCAAATCCATGTTCAGAACCTCCTCGGATACTAAAACCCCAATCCTGGTTTACATCCCTCTTAAGTTCTATGACTTTTGGACCAGACTCACTCCATCCATGTCCCTTCTTGGCAATTTTTGTAGTGCCTCTCATGGGAAGTGCTATCCCATATTTAATAGCCAAACTGTTAAATTTGATCATGTCACTTGGTTTAATGTAAATATCTCTTATTGGAACGAGGAGCTGACGTTTAGGGTTAGTATTCAAAACCAGGCTTAGAGCTTCCACGAAACTGGTGACATCTTTTCTCTTGTGATACGCAGCGAGGCCTTTATCAAAAATACTGCACTCTCTTTCAGTGAGCAGTCCGTGGATCCTTTCTGTAATATTTCTAGAGTTGGTGGTAGCAAAGTAACCGCGACTTGGTAGTGTGCTGGTATGAGAGACGGTCGCAGCCATAGACATAGCTTCTGGCGCTGCCTTTTTTATGATTTTCGATATTCCTTGTCGATACAATGAAATCGATAGTTAGATTTTAATGCTATTCTTTCAATAGTCTTCTTGACAGTCCTTGAAGAAAGCTTTTGAATTTTCAAGGTACAAACATACTAACTTTTGTTCAAAAATGTGGGTGGGGCTCGTCAGCATATCATAAAAAACAACGGGTGGGGCTCGTAAACACCCATGCGTGGTTTATTACGTTACCAAGCAATTTATTAGTATTACGTATTGAGATTTGCTTCTAAAAATAGTAACATTACTATTGCACAATTTGTAGCAACATTCCTTTTCTGTACTTAAAGGACATTGATCATGCAAACACTAGTGTCCAGCTGAGTAAATCCAGCACCAACTGAAGTCTCATTTAACACTACAACTTATATATAGTGCTGTTGTATTGTTGAAATAATGAGCTCTGCAAGCACCAATGTAGTGGAGACAACAACTACTTCCTCAGATAGACTCCAAGATGAGGAAACAATCTCATCTAAGATTTCTGTGACAACCAAACGTAGAGTGTGCAAGAAGATTCGTCCTATTGCTAAAAGTCAACAGCAATCTTTTCTCTGGTTTGAAGCTGAACCCCATAAATCTGTTGCAGTACTAAAGGATAATCCAAATACTGAAGAAGAGGACAATCTAAAAGATTATAACCAATACAGTGATGATTATGATGATAACTTGTATGATGATTTTGTTCTTATGAACATGAAACAAGGAGGGACTTCTTGCCGGTCAACCAGTGCTAAGAAACAACCTAAGGTTAAATCTAATAGAAGAGTTAATGTGCATGAAGAGATTAAAGAGTTGAAGAAGATGGAAAGACTCAAGGAGAATTGGGCTAATCAGAAAGTTAATGTTGAAGAATCTCTTCACAAGAAAGGCATACAAAAGTTTGGTTATGACATATACAAGTGTGGATCTTTGGCTGACACTACTGCTTCTAGTAAAAAGCCGACACTGGAATCAACTAGTAGAACTAATGGACACAAGCCCAAACAATCATATAACAAGGAAGACTCATCTGAAGTACTTAAATATGAATTACGTAAGGGTAATATTCCCACTGGTCAAGACTACTTGACTTGTATCATAGACCTCCAACATCGTGATCTAACACCAGAGGACTATGAATTGCTACTACTTTTAGATGAATCTGTAACTCCAAAAACTGTCAGCTCAGCTGCTTTAGAAAGCATAAGACCTTTGTCTGTTGAGACAATGGGTATACTTGGAGAATTGTGTACCATTTGTATGGAACAGTTTGAAGCTTCTGAAATGACAAAGAAACTTCTTGTTTGTGGGCATGTTTTTCATGCTACTTGTATTGATCACTGGTTGTCTTCGTCTTCACAAAACTGTCCACTAGATGGTTTGGCTGTATTTGTATCATAACAATAATTAATTTTTGTAATTAATAATAATATTTTATTAATAATTATTGGTATTAATTAATTAAGCAAGCCCCACCTTAAATGAGTAGCCACGCCTATAAAAATGAGCAAGATGACAATGTCGACTTTACCTGTAGAACTATTAGAAAGAATCTTTTTATTTACGAGTGCTGACGATCTCGTGAGATGTAGCTTGGTCTGTAGAAAGTGGCACGACCTCTTAGTCGATGAAGATTCGAGAATATGGAAGGCTCGGTTTGAGCAGTCGGGTACAAGACAATTCAGATATTCGCCACATTTAAATGATCTTTCGACGTATAGAGCAAAAGTAATGGCTTTCGAGTGCGCTTGGAATGACGAAGATAGATCACGTAACGTCTTCATCAAGGATAATTGTTTAACTTTGCATAGAAAACCAATAGCACAGTCAACAGATGGGGTTCGTGGCAAAATGGGATTTTCTCATGGACAGCATTATTTTATTATAATATTCCATGGTCCAAACTTTGGCTCTTCAGCTCTTCTAGGTATTTGCACTAAAGAAGCTCCAGTTCAAGCTCAAGGATATGTACCAATGTTAGGTGATAGTAAACATGGCTGGGCTTGGGATTTGTCAAAAAATTGCCTAAGACACGCTGGTGAAGAAATTAAAGATACATCTGAGGTAGAAAACAATATTAAGCACAATAATTAGACTATAGATTGATATTGGTATCGTATATCTCTAGTATTCAAGATGTTATTGTAATGTTGTGTAACAGCTTTTGACATTTAGAGCAAATATTTTCTTGTGTTTATCTTCTCATTTTGTTGCCAGAGTCCAGTTGCTGTTGGTCAAAAGATTGGTATGTTCCTGGATGCAGACAATGGCACATTAGAGTTTGATATTAATGGGAAATATTGTGATTTTGGTTTCACTGATCTACCTACAGATCGACCACTCTATCCTTCTGTCTCCGCAGTTTACGGCAACAGTGAAATTACTATGATATACTATGGTAAACCTATTGTTGGCTGAGGAGAGCAAAGTTCTATATATTTTTATGTTACGTTGTAAAAGCATTTTTTTATATTTAAACAATTCATTTAGTCAACAAAAGTATATTTAAATTTTGAACTTGTTATAGTTAACGTTAATGCATTTTATTTTAGTATTTAGAAGTATTGAAAACACGAGTTATGGAATTTGTGGATTCCATAACTCTAACTCTAATTATACATTAAAATAAACAAAACATTTGTATGCAACAGAGGATAGCTTTGGTATCAAATGTAGTTGAAAGTAATAACATTAGTTACATTTAAATATATACAAAATTTATACAAGTGTAGCATAAACATATTTATCTATTGGTATATTATATTATCATAAATTTGTATGAACATGAACATATTCTATCTAGTGGCATATTATATTACTGATATTATTTATATACAAGAGATTTGAAACCTTAATATTGCAGGATATAGTGTTGTTACCGTCTACCTCTACTTGTGTGTTCATTATACAATAATGAGAAAAGAGAGTTAGGATCACCAAGGAGTACACCAGGACTATCAAATTCTCTCACTTTCCCTCCATCCATGACAAGAATGCGATCACAATTTAAAACTGTTTCAATCCTAATAAGAGAAATATCAATGGCTATGGAGGACAACATGATATTTACAGTATAGGAACCAGTAGTAGTCCTTTTACCTGTGAGCTATAGTGATAACAGTAGAAGTCACAAATTCAGTTCTAATAGTTTGTTGAATTTGTGCATCAGTGTTAAAATCAACACTGGCTGTTGCTTCATCAACACATATCACCTAGAGAAGGATAGCTTTTTATGGAATGCTTGTAATGTGTGCATGGGATCAAAAAGAACACTTATATTTTCTCTTACTTTTGCTTGTCTCAGTAGTGCTCTAACTAAACAAACCAATTGTCTTTGTCCAACAGAAAATGCTCTTCCTTTCTCCATCACTTCAGAATCAAGTCCTCCTTCAAAAATAAAAATAATATGAAAACACTGTATGTACTTTGGCTGTAACTGGCATAGCATTTAATAACAACCATATAAATTTGTGTATGAACACAATTAACACATCTGTATGCCAATACATGTTGATAATTCCTTAATCTATTATCTATGATATAACATACCCATATTTTGTACAGCTATCCTTAAATGACAACGTTCTAATGCTGACCATAACTCAAAATCTGAACACTAAATAAAACCAATTTGAAGGAGTGATTCTATAGAGTGTATTTGTCATACTTTGTTGAATGGGTCTAGATTTTCCCGAACAGATCCATCAAATAAAAAAGGATCTTGTGGAATAATAGCCATCACAGATCTATATTTATGAAGGAGAATGCACAATTTGAAAATGAATAATACTTTAAATATCAAAATAATAATAAAACTATTATAGCAAGCTAGTATGTCTTTGTTAACAGGAACATTAATACCTATCATCTTTATCTGGTAGTACTCACAATGAACTGACTTCATCTCTTACCTAAGATTTTCAAGAGGTAATGTAGCGATATCTATCCCATCTATTAATATAGTCCCAGATGTCAAAGGATCTACAATACGAAAGAGAGCTTGGAACAGACTGGATTTACCCGCTCCGGTTCGTCCAACAACACCAATCTAGACAATAGCTAGTTATTATAGACATGGATTAGATACTTACCTTTTCTGCTGACTTTGTAATCAAGGAAACATCTTTAAGAGCAGGGGGTAATCCTTCTCTATGATAATATACGAGAGAGTATCACATACATGTACATGTAGTGTACGAAGATATCCACTGACCTATATCTTAAGACAACCTTTCTAAATTCAATGACTCCTCTAGACGGCCACTCGGGATCAAGAGGTTGCTAAAACAAGAGTTAATGTTGTAACAACTTTACAATATTTTAATAAAATCATATTTATAACATCACTAGATGTTTGAGCAGTTATTTTAACAATCTGAAGCCTATACAAGTAGCTAATTTCTTACCAGTGGATCATGTCCTCCTGTTCTTTCAGCTGGTGCTCCTTTAATGTATTGCATAGCTCTCTCCACACTCACCATCTCCTTCTCCGTCTCAGTGAATGAGGTGACTACACCCGATAACAGATTGGTAACAGACAATGCATAAGATATAGCCAGACCAACAAGACCTAAAAAAATCAATACTTCATAATACTATAATAGTTTTAGTCATCTGTTGCCATAGGAACAATCTATTGCTATGACATAATTATTATAATGCTATCGAGTACATGGTACAGTATTTAAGACAAAATGTCCTTATCTCACCAGGATTGACAGAACCGGCAAAATGGTGTTCCATTACAGCAATAAATGCCACACCCCCTACCATAGCCACGCCCAACATCTGAAGCCTAATACTTAGCCATTGTGCTATAGCATAACCTAAATGAAATAAAAACACAAAATTTAACACGTTTGGGTGTTAGAATTTGTATGGACTTCAAATAGTCATGTAATGACATTTCTAAGCAAGGATCCATTAATATCCAAGAATATCCAAGAGTATCCATTAGTAGCTACTCATAATAGATTACTGATAGATAGTAACAGATACTAACTACCTACTAAGTAACCATCAATGTATTATAGTAATGGATACTAACTACCTACTAAGTAACCATCAATGTATTATAGTAATGGATACTAACTACCTACTAAGTAACCATCAATGTATTATATTAATGGATACTAACTACCTACTGAGTAACCATCAATGTATTATAGTAATATGGATACTAACTACCTACTAAGTAACCATCAATGTATTATAGTAACAGATACTAACTACCTACTAAGTAACCATCAATGTATTATAGTAACAGATACTAACTACCTACTAAGTAACCATCATCAATGTATTATAATAACAGATACTAACTACCTACTAAGTAACCATCAATGTATTATAGTAACAGATACTAACTACCTACTAAGTAACCATCATCAATGTATTATAGTAATGGATACTAACTACCTACTAAGTAACCATCAATGTATTATAGTAACAGATACTAACTACCTACTAAGTAACCATCAATGTATTATAGTAACAGATACTAACTACCTACTAAGTAACCATCATCAATGTATTATAATAACAGATACTAACTACCTACTAAGTAACCATCAATGTATTATAGTAACAGATACTAACTACCTACTAAGTAACCATCATCAATGTATTATAATAACAGATACTAACTACCTACTAAGTAACCATCAATGTATTATAGTAACAGATACTAACTACCTACTAAGTAACCATCATCAATGTATTATAGTAACAGATACTAACTACCTACTAAGTAACCATCAATGTATTATAATAACAGATACTAACTACCTACTAAGTAACCATCATCAATGTATTATAGTAACAATACTAACTACCTACTAAGTAACCATCAATGTATTATAGTAACAGATACTAACTACCTACTAAGTAACCATCAATGTATTATAGTAACAGATACTAACTACCTACTAAGTAACCATCATCAATGTATTATAATAACAGATACTAACTACCTACTAAGTAACCATCAATGTATTATAGTAACAGATACTAACTACCTACTAAGTAACCATCATCAATGTATTATAATAACAGATACTAACTACCTACTAAGTAACCATCAATGTATTATAGTAACAGATACTAACTACCTACTAAGTAACCATCATCAATGTATTATAGTAACAGATACTAACTACCTACTAAGTAACCATCAATGTATTATAATAACAGATACTAACTACCTACTAAGTAACCATCATCAATGTATTATAGTAACAATACTAACTACCTACTAAGTAACCATCATTGTATTATAGTAACAGATACTAACTACCTACTAAGTAACCATCAATGTATTATAGTAACAGATACTAACTACCTACTGAGTAACCATCATCAATGTATTATAATAACAGATACTAACTACCTACTAAGTAACCATCAATGTATTATAGTAACAGATACTAACTACCTACTAAGTAACCATCAATGTATTATAGTAACAGATACTAACTACCTACTAAGTAACCATCATCAATGTATTATAGTAATGGATACTAACTACCTACTAAGTAACCATCAATGTATTATAGTAATGGATACTAACTACCTACTAAGTAACCATCAATGTATTATAGTAATGGATACTAACTACCTACTAAGTAACCATCAATGTATTATAGTAATGGATACTAACTACCTACTAAGTAACCATCATCAATGTATTATAGTAATGGATACTAACTACCTACTAAGTAACCATCAATGTATTATAGTAATGGATACTAACTACCTACTGAGTAACCATCAATGTATTATAGTAATGGATACTAACTACCTACTAAGTAACCATCAATGTATTATATTAATGGATACTAACTACCTACTGAGTAACCATCAATGTATTATAGTAATATGGATACTAACTACCTACTAAGTAACCATCAATGTATTATAGTAACAGATACTAACTACCTACTAAGTAACCATCAATGTATTATAGTAACAGATACTAACTACCTACTAAGTAACCATCATCAATGTATTATAGTAATGGATACTAACTACCTACTAAGTAACCATCAATGTATTATATTAATGGATACTAACTACCTACTGAGTAACCATCAATGTATTATAATAATATGGATACTAACTACCTACTAAGTAACCATCAATGTATTATATTAATGGATACTAACTACCTACTGAGTAACCATCAATGTATTATAGTAATATGGATACTAACTACCTACTAAGTAACCATCAATGTATTATAGTAACAGATACTAACTACCTACTAAGTAACCATCAATGTATTATAGTAACAGATACTAACTACCTACTAAGTAACCATCATCAATGTATTATAGTAATGGATACTAACTACCTACTAAGTAACCATCAATGTATTATAATAACAGATACTAACTACCTACTAAGTAACCATCATCAATGTATTATAGTAACAGATACTAACTACCTACTAAGTAACCATCATCAATGTATTATAGTAATGGATACTAACTACCTACTAAGTAACCATCAATGTATTATATTAATGGATACTAACTACCTACTGAGTAACCATCAATGTATTATAATAATATGGATACTAACTACCTACTAAGTAACCATCAATGTATTATATTAATGGATACTAACTACCTACTGAGTAACCATCAATGTATTATAGTAATATGGATACTAACTACCTACTAAGTAACCATCAATGTATTATAGTAACAGATACTAACTACCTACTAAGTAACCATCAATGTATTATAGTAACAGATACTAACTACCTACTAAGTAACCATCATCAATGTATTATAGTAATGGATACTAACTACCTACTAAGTAATCATCAATGTAATGATACTAACTACCTACTAAGTAACCATCAATGTAATGGATACTAACTACCTACTAAGTAATCATCACTATATTCTCCAATACTATTTGTCTCATTGATACTAACAGATGCTCAATAGATAATGAACACTTATTACAGACTGAATATCCATGTCGAGGACACTATCTAATCACAACTGTTGTCTCACTTACTGCCATAGTTTGCTCTTTGATTCATTTCTAGTCGCTGTTCATTTTCTCTCATAAATCGATATGTAGCTCTCATTGCTCTAATAGTAGAGAGACCAGTAAGGGTCTCCTGAAAATGAGCATAGACCGGAGAGAGAGTAACTGTAGAGAGACGCTTCAACTCTCTGAAATCAAAAAATATATATATACAACAATGTATATAGAGTAAATGAAATCCTAATAGTTTACTAAATTCTTGTAATGTCAATAATGTACTTCATAATACGACGTATTATTATATGCAACTATATCATGACATATAAAGCAGGTTGAGTTGTATTGACATAGCAAAAAAGTTTCTATTTTAAAATCAGCTTTGAATAAGAGGTTAAAAACTCTGTTAGTCTCTGAGATATAAGTAAGATACCTTGATGTTCGTCTGTAATACTTCTGTATGTAGTAGTAAATAATAGCTAGCGGAACTAAGAGAACCATAAACCACGGTAGACCATAACATGTGACAACTAATGTCCCAAATAGACCGTAGAGTTGTGCTAAAAGTATATTCATGATAAATGGTAAACTATCATCAATGGCATACTGAGGAGGAGAAGAAATGAATGTATAAAGATTGTTTATATTGTTAACTAACTAGATCAGATGAAAATCTGTTAATAATTCTTCCCACCTAAAAAACACAGAAGAAGGAATTACAATGTTAGGCTTTATCAACTTACAGGAGTGATATTAAAGAACCATACTGGAGCTTTCAAAATGGCCGACAAGAGTTTCTTATGAAGAACCTTAGCAGCTTGTATACCACCATAAGCATAAAGGAATGCTCGGAGTAATGTGAAAAGCTATAAAATGAGTCATTGTTATATTTTTAATTGTAAATCTTTCTAGTTTGCTGTAAATAATGTCAAAATTGTATCAAATATAAAATGATATATTAACTTTAAAAGGAAAGTAATTATTACCTGTATTTAAGTGTATCATCCTCAAGTTACTTACAGTATTAGCTCCTGCTAGACCACCATATATTCCTAGATAGAATCCAAGATGATCATGAGAAGACTGATCACTATTGACTAATTCATCATTACTGATGGAGTAAGATGAAGACATAGTCCCATTGTGTGTTTTGGTGATCCAATAAGATAACCACCAATCGTTAATGTTCCGTGATGCTAGAAGGATTAATGACAACAACTCACATAAATGTCTATCTATCCATCTATACATCCATCCATCTATCCATCCATCTATCCATCCTTCTATCTCTAACCTTGCATAAGAAACAAAGCCAAGAAAATAGCAGGTGCTAACAATATCCCAACAGCTGCCCAATAAGCCAAATAAACACTAAACTTGACTACACCTTCCTCTTTCTCTTCTTCCTTCACTAGCACACCATCATCATCACATTTCTCATCCTCCTCATTCAATGGCAAAGAAGGTTGTGACCATTGTGAGTTGTTTAATTCAGCCTGCACAGCAAATTATACAAAGACTAGAGATGATAATGATTACCTGTTCATGTTTCCTATTGTCTCTCTTTGTCTTGCCTTCCACAAGTGGTAGGACTGTTGTTGGAGATCCAATCATACTGGTCTGTCCTTCATTTAATACTGAGAAAGAAAATTAACAAATCAAGATATAGAAAGATTATAGGCACTTCTTGGTGTAACTTGTACTATGATAGGTTAATAATGGCAGTGTGAATGTATGGTTTAGATGATGTCATCATATATGATAACATCACTATGTGTCATTTCATGATGATGTCATCATAGTCAAGTTACACCAAGAACCACCCAAGATTATTGTTATAATAGTTTCTTTTAAAGGACACACAAGATTCATTGTGCAAGCAGTTTTTTAGCCTGACATACAAAAAATGCCAGGCAATAAGCTCTAAAAAAGTATCTTATCAGTAGTACCTTGGTCTCGGTACCAGACTCCACCCTTCCCGCTTAAGGATGGAGTCTAGTGCAGAGACTATTAGCACTATAATAACTATTAATAACTAGTAATAACCATAGATAATCAGTGAGATAAAAGATGATAAATTATCTAATACACTTACCAATAACGCAGTCAGCTTCTTGTAAAAACCTAGTGTGATGAGTACATAATATTCGAGTTTTACGTCTTAAAAGTCCCATAATACAATGTGTATACAAATGAGTGGCCACGTGAGCATCGACAGCAGATAATGGATCGTCTAATAAGTATATCTCTTTGTCCTATGAAATGAAATGTTTTAGTACATCAAAGTAATATCATAACTTGCTGCAAAACTTTCATTTATTTCTTAACAAAATTTTAAAGATACAAAGCATTTTGTATTATTTTATTTTCATTTAACTTAATTCTTATAGGCATTTTCACCACTGAAGTATGAATGTTCTAACTAACCTGATAGACAGCTCTGGCTAAAGCTAGTCTTGCCTTCTGACCTCCACTTAAAGTGACTCCATTCTCTCCTACCTCTGTCATGTCTCCTGCTGGTAAAATCTGGAGATCCTGAAAGAGAGAAAGAGAGAGAGTGAAAGCCATACATTATATACAACTTACTGGTTCTAAAGCACAAGCATATATCACAGCACTGTATTTATCCACATCATATGATAGACCAAATAGTATATTTTCTCTGATAGTAGCATGTTGAATCCATGGCTCTTGAATGGCTATTGCAAAACCATCATGTAAATCAGCCACAAAGACCTGGAGAAATATAGATTATAAACATAAGAAACAGAAAGACAGATTCCTGTACCTGACCAGACTTCTTTCTCATTTCAGCTGTCACTGCAGCCAGTAGAGAACTTTTTCCAGCACCAACTTTACCAACAACTCCAACAAACTCACCCTAAGAGAAAAAAACAGCATACTTCCAACAACATTTTAAATGATTTTATTTACCTTTCTAACTGTCAAATTAAGGCCATTCAGTAACCATTCAACACACTCATATTCTTCATCAGTCCTCACTTCATCTTCTTTATTTTCAATGTTCTCTTCTTTGACTTTGCTATTTCTATTTTCGACATTATCTGAATCTTCTCTCTTCCAAGTAAAGCATCCATCAGCCACATTGATCAACTCATTACCATTATCACCAAGAGGAGTCTGATATGAGCTGTAAATCATATAGTACTCATTAGGATCTAGCTCCGAGAGGGAAAGAAATGCCTGGACTCTTTTCAAAGACACCCAGGCCTCCACCAAACCATTAAGTACCCACGGAAAGGCATTCAGGGGACTAATCAACATATTGAAGAGTGCTAAACTAGTGAAAACCTAAAATGGAAAAGTGCATATATTTGAAATAAATGTAAGCACATCATGGCTACTTGCAAATTGTATACCACAGTATTAATATAAGTTTATAACAACTTGGCATTGTAGCCGATGTATCTGAGGAAGTGTAGTCAAAGGATTTAATGTGTTTATTTACTGATTCTGAATCAATGCCAAGTGCTGATATGACACAGGTTAATTAAAAAAGGTGTGGTTTAATGGCTATATATGACAGACCTGATCCTTTAGAAGTGTACACTTTTTCTGAGACAGGGAAATTCAACTACAACAAGGCACTCAAACTCATCATTACAGGTCATCATGGAGTAGGAAAGACTTGGTTACAGTACAAATACTGTCAAGAAACTCCTGATGTGAGCATACCTTCAACTTGTTGTATTGATTTGAGAACAATTACCATTCAGCCATGCCTTGGAAAGGACACAACAGTAGATACTTATATTTATGATGCTTCTGGACAAGAAAGATTTGAGGCAATAATCACAGGAACATATTTTAAACATGCTCCAGGTTTTATACTTGTCTTTGATGTCACAAATGAATATTCCTTCGACAGAGCATTTCGGAAGTGGCTTGAGTATATAAGGACCAAAGGACCAAAGCATCCTGTTATTGTATTAGTGGGTACAAAATGTGACTTGAAGAATGAGAGAGAAGTCAGTCAAGAAAGAGCACAAATTGTGGCTGATGAGTTGGGACTGAAATACTTTGAAGTCAGTAGTGTTAGTGGACAGAATGTTGATTTGGTATTTAAGACAATTACACAACAAGTCATTCAAACTTATGAACAACTGGCATCATCTACAAGAGTACCTTCAACTCTAAACCACTCATAATCATATATTATCATCAACTGTTTGTAATTCCAAAATAACCATTTATATTTTATTAAATTAATAGGTATATATTTATTAACCAAGTAAAGTAAATAAGATTATATTTACAATGCAAATCACATTCAAATTTATTTCTCTTGCACTATCAATATTTCCTAATTGTAAATTTACCTAATGAAACACAATAAAAAGATAATATCCAATTTGTATAAAGTGGCACAATTAACTGAAAAAAACAGCAAATAAATTCAGTTTGTGAATGCCACTTCATCCATATCTTCAGCTATAGTCTGGAACACTAGGTCTACATTATATCTTAAATAACTACTGACTTCAATGTATCTCAGTCCTAATTCATCAGCCACAATTTGTGCTCTCTCTTGACTAACTTCTCTCTCCTCCTCCAAGTCACATTTAGTACCCACTAAATAAATAACAGGATTAGGAGTTACATTCCTTGGATCTGATCTATGGTTTTCCATAAGTTCCTTTAGCCACTGGTTTAAAGCATAATAAAATGATCTTTCCTTAGTAATATCAAAGGTTAATAGAAAACCATGACGATTTTTATAATATACAAATGGTATCATTGCACGAAAACGAGTTATCCCAGCTGTGTCCCAAATTTGAAGTTTAATTCTCCGCTCATTTGATAAAGTAATGTTAATTGTTCTAAAGTCAGAACCGATGGTGGGTAGTAGTGAATTTCCTGGCCCTATCTCATTCATATAAGTAAGTAGCAAATATGTCTTTCCAACAGTAGTTTCTCCTAGCAAATTAATACTGTAAATAGCATTGGGTGATTCAGCCATATCAGCTAAATAAACTGCAGCCACACCCAATTCATATGTTTACAATAATCATCAGACAATTTATCTTTAAGCATAAGAACTTGTCTATATATAAAGTCTTCCCCAAAATTAGTTTCTTATTGCTATATATATATGTGTGTGTGTGTGTGTGCATATATATATATATATGTATACATATGTACACATATGGGTTATTTATACATATTGAGTTAGAGTACTTTTGGCTTTGTGGTAACTCAGTATTAGGCTTACTGCAAAAATTAAACAGTGACATTTGTTTCCTACTGGTAAATACTTTGGCAAATATCATAGTGATTACTACAGTCACTGGTGCAGTGAGAAACGAACAACATTAGAAATTCATGGTGATGAAGATAAGTCTAAAAGATCGATGATGGTGTGAAGGTGAGGATATTTTCCATTGTTGAGAGAGCCTGTACTGTCTACAGATAGTTCTGAGTATGTAATGGTTGTTATCTACTAGGGGTATATTCCTACTGTTTGAGAACCTTAATATAATAAGAGAACAAAGAGATTGGAATTCCAATCAAGACAAAAGAAAGTGAACAAAATAATTGGAACTAAAGAAGACAATGTAACTACTGATTTTGAACATTATAAAGAGAAGACACAACAATTATATAAGCAAAAGATAATGGGTTAATAGTTACCATAAAAGATAGAACATTGTACAGCAATAACTAGTTAAAATTATAATGAGCTATTTTATAATGCCATAATTATCAAATAACCTGAGTTGCTCTTATAGTTGCAATGTCATTTTATAGATATAATACCTACAGGAAGTCATACTTTGAAAGACAGAGTTAATAATATTTAGAATTTAGTGGGTGTGGGTCTATTTAATACATTCCACTTCCTGCCAGACAAATAGACACTGCCTATTTTATGAGCCATATAAAAATTATATTATAAATGATAAAGTTAAGATACAAGTATAGAAGCTATTTAAATCAATACTATGATGATGATGATAAAAATGTAAAACTGCTTTCTTCAAATAATATCACGAAATTTACTATTGCTTTATCTAACTTTGACATCAATCATTTGTTCGTTGTCTCTGTGTATTTCATCAATATCTTCAGCTAATGTTTGGAATACTAGGTCTACATTATATTCGAAGTAACTACTGACTTCAAAGTATTTCAGTCCTAATTCATCAGCCACAATTTGCGCTCTCTCTTGACTAACTTCTCTCTCCTTCTCCAAGTCACATTTAGTACCCACTAAATAAATAACAGGATTAGGAATTGTACAGTGTTCTTCAATCTTCTTTAGCCAGTAGCTAATGGCTAAATCAAATGTCTTCTTTCTTGTGGAATCAAACACAACTAGAAAGCCTGAACGTCTTCGAAAATAACCAAAAGTTATTGTACGAAATCGTTCATGCCCAGAAGTGTCCCAAAGTTCAAGTTTTATTCTTCTTTTATTTGATGTGGTGACAGTTTTTATGCGAAAATCAACACCAACTGTAGCTGGAACTGTATATCCAGGTCGAAGATTATCTACAAATGTACGTAATAGCCATGTTTTACCAACTGAATCTTCACCTATTGTCGTTACTCGATATAAAGCATCCATAATAATTAATAATATAACTGGAGCCACTCCTACCAAAGTAATTATTAACATTTTGCCAGCATGTACTTATATATATAGCATCTTCTTACGACGAGGGCAGTGTTTCAACATAAGCTAACAAATTTTGATTCTATAGGAGTTCACTATAAGTCAACTGCACGTTTGTAACAATAGTCTAGCAGCCTAGGTCTATACTGAGACATCACCTACCAGACTAGAGATTGGATAGTGTCACATGACTCGATGGCTACCTGCACAGAAACGAATTCGAAGTTGCTCACAGTCAGTGACCATGCTGTTAACAGCTATCGTTATAATATTCATGACAAGATCTCTAGAATAGCTATTGTAGGAGACTCTCAAGTTGGGAAATCGTCATTACTACATAAATTTAGTGGCAGAAATGATAGTAAGTGTACTATTGGAGTTGACTTTCAATTCATCAATGTTGTACTGGAGGACAATGAAGTCAAACTGCTTGTTTGGGATATATCAGGCCATAAGAGATTTGAAGATATTGCTGTAAGCTACTACCAATCTGCCTCTGGTTTTCTCTTAGTATTTGATATTACTAATGAAGAGTCCTTTTTCTCACTGCACAAAAGAATACAGTCAATTAAAGAGCACTGCAAAGAATTTGCTGAAGTTATACTTGTGGGTACTAAAAGTGATTTGGAGAAGAAGAGAGAAGTCAGTCAAGAGAGAGCTCAAATTATGGCTGATGAATGGGGACTGCAATATTTTGAAGTCAGTAGTGTTAGTGGATATAATGTTGATCAGATTTTTAAGATATTATATTAGAATCAAAAACATTATGCAAAAAATGACATTATATTATATTACACGTCATGTTATATACCACAAGAACAGGCCTGGGGTCAATTACATTGCAATGTAATCTATTACTATTACTGCACAAGAAACTTGCTGGACAGACAGATCATTCAGTAAAAAGATGTTATGTGGAGTGAAGTACATATGTCTGAAAGACCAATAGTCTTACACATGTACTGTGAATTCATTGCAAACAATAAACATTGATATTCACTTCCTACCAATGACTGTAGTACCTACTATGGTATTTGCCAAAGTTTTCACTGGTGCATAGGAAGAGACTGTAGTAAGCCCAATGCTGGCTTATCATTAAACTAAAACTAAACAAGTGCACTGTAAAAATGGATTGATTTAGCTAACAAATACCACACTTTATTATGAAATTAATACATTTAGGCTGCGATATTTAATGTTTAGAGTAAATTTCCATTAAAATACATCACTGTAAAAACTGGCATGGTTGATTTAACCACTATTTGGTTATACAAGTTACAAGATGCAAACATAATAGAGTTTTGATTATTATTGTACTATGGAATTGATTGTTTTTCAAACAAAAATGCTAATAATGTGCTGACTACTAATTGCTACTGCTTATGCATGTAACTACAAAAACAATCAATTTCATAATACATTTGTAATTAACCCTTGGCGCGCATGCGCAGCGAGGGTTATAGTAGTTGGTTTGTCTGTCTGTCTGTTTGTCTGTTACCGCTTCAACTCCCTTCTCGAACGGCTATTCGGCATGAAAACGATATTACTTACCAAGCGGACTGTGAGGATCAGTTTAATCGGACGGTTTTTTCTGAAAATGCGGCGTTGCGGAGATCGAGCGGTGCTGCCTTAGTGTCCTATACATCGACGTGGCCATTTTTGCAGAACCACAGGGAAATACCCAACAACAATACGCAGTGCAGCCCACCTTTTGATTACAATGACGCTAAAAAAGCGCATGTGTTCTGGAATGCTACTTACCTATCTTGTATAAGCAGTTCCTACAAAGCCAACTTACCCTAACATAAAAAAAGGTGTAGGTGGAAATTAAAATAGGATGAGTGTGCTCTGCCAAAGGTATCAATATCTTCTCTTTGAGAAACATGTAGGGCATAATTTGATCTCTGCTGATTCCAGACTTTACTTTTGCGCCGAGGGTTTGCACTTTAGTACTTTTTATTAAAACAGTGTTATGTTTATTTTTGCATATGCAACCTGCATACCAAATATTAGTTAAATCAACCAAATTTTTTACAGTGATATATATATATATTATATATATATATATATATATATATATATATATAATATATATATATATATATATATATATATATATATATATATATATATATAATATATATATTATATATGTATCACTGTAAAATACGCACACACACACACATATATATACGCATGTGTAAGGGGATTAGTCTTTTCAGACATATTTGTACTTATTCTTTTGAAATTGAGTGGAATCATTCTAACTGAAGATAACAAACCATAGCTCTTATAAAACTAATATACTTATTTATTATGATTACATTGAAAACACCTTTCTTTAAAATGATAAAATAGTCATTGCTTTATCTGACAGCTTCAATGTGAATTTCTTTTACTAGTTGTTATTTGTCTCTGCAAACTGTATCCATATCCTGAGCTAAAGTCTGGAACACTATGTCAACATTATATCTTGGATGACCACTGACTTCAAAGTATCTCAGTCCCAACTCATCAGCTACAATTTGCGCTCTTTCTTGACTGACTTCTCTCTTATCCTCCTTCTCACATTTAGTACCCACTAAATAAATAACTGGATCAGGAAATGTACAGAGCTCTTCAATCTTCTATAGCCAGTAGCTAATGGCCAAATCAAAAGTCTCCTTACTTGTAGAATCAAAAAGAACTAAAAATCCTCGACATGGTCGAAAGTATATAAAAGTTATACTACGAAATCTTTTTATTCCTGAAGTGTCCCAAAATAGAAATTTAATTCTTCTTTCATTTGGTATAGTAACAATAGTTTGATGATAATTAGCACCAATTGTAGCATTATATACAACCACAGGTTGAATATTTAGATAAGCACGTAGTAACCATGTTTTACCAGTACAAGTCTCTCCTATTAAAAGCACTTGATAGAAAGCATCAAATTCAGCCATAACAATTGAGTCAATTCTTACCAAAGATCGTGCAGTAAATTGTACTGACTACGCAGGCCTTAACAACCAAATTTAGAGCTGTCAGCCCAGGATGTGGGTGTGGCTCAATGAAGTAGGCCAAACAGGGTGTGGTTTGATTATAGGTGTGTGGGCTATTTCTAACAAAACTTTATACTAAATTAAGAATAACACTGTATGAGAAATGCTTAATGGGAAATTCAATTTCTGTGAAGTTTCAGAACACATTTGATTGGTGCTAAGGTTTTTGTTAATAAAAGTAATAGCTACTTTACACAGGTTTAGTTGGTCAGTCACCTCGTTATGAACATGTAATACAATAACATTATTCAAATGAGGGTTTGGGACATGGTGGATCTTACATAGAACTTACACAACTTAATGCTAAAAGAGATCTACATATCATATCTTTAACTTTCAAAAATGATGCAACTGAAGCAGAACTACAAAAATGGAGGCTATGAAACCAGCAGCTGCTAAGAATATGTTTTACATATTCATACATCAACATCAGTTAACATTAATGTATACTCTCAATATAAATATATGCAAATACAACATGGTCACATGGTCAGGTGTTACAGAGTGGATGTCTCATGTATGCATAACAGTGGAGTAGGAACAGGGGGTGCAGTTGCACCCCCAATAATTTTAATGTGGGAGCAGTACACCCATATACAATGCAAACTCCCTGTTATAGTAAAGTTGATTATTAATTATATTATATATAATAATATGTACATTAAAAATTTTGCTCCCCCAAAGTAAATATTGTTCCTACTCCACTGCATAACTACATGTAATTCAGTGTATAGTACTGTAATAATCTCAATGTATTAATATTGAAGTCAAGGTTCAACTTTATCCTAAAACTGGTTAGGTCGTGGCCTGATGAGTTACTATGGGCCTACTAGGATTAAGCTTGCTGTGAGCAGACATGATGTGTCCTATTTGTGACTGATTCGACATGGTCCTTATTGTTGCAAGGGGGAGGGTCATGAACCCAATACTTTAATGTGAAATTAGGTTCCAATGTTTAAGGTTTAGGGTCTGGGGTATAGTATTAAATTCACATTAAAGTACAGCATTTTATTACCAGCAGTCTAGACACTGCTTATAATAATCATGGCAATGTATTTAGTATTTCAATTATAGTGAGGTTGTTGAAGGAAGATAAGAAAGACTTCAAGAGACAGAGAGAATGAAGATAATTAATAATCCTAAAGTTGCTTTTTGCAAAGAACAACATGGATTCAATTATTATAAATAATCACAACGTGTTTATTATCAGCACTTTTTACTATAAAATAGTTATACAACAACATCGACTATTATTTCAATGCAATTCCTTCATTGAGAACAAGTATTTCCCATAACGTGGATTACTACCAGCATTAGTTTCATACTTGACTGTGTTCAGTTCAGCTGCAATCATTTCTCTTAACAGTATCTCAAACACTACCTGTACACCAACTCCAGTTTGAGCGTTAGTTTCTATATAAGGTAATCCCATATCATCCATAATAACTCTGACTCTTTCTTGACTTATTTCTCTCTCTTCATCAGGACAATCACATTTTGCACCAACCACTAACACAGGAACAACACAATCAATGTAATATTCCTCTTTAAGCTTCAGCCATTCCAGATCACTTAAAACACTGTCAAATGATTGTTTATTAGCTACATCAAACACTAGGATAATTCCAGAACAACCTCGAAAATGATAAGCTAACAAAGTCCTGCGATCTCCTCCCAACTCCCAAATATCCAACTTATACGTCCTACCATTGACCACTTGATAAATGTAATGAAGATCAGAATATGGCATATTCTGGATAGTACCATAGACATACCTTTGTACTAACGAAGACTTTCCAACAAATGGATCTCCAGCAACTAGAATGTTCATTTTAGCATAACATGCCATAATTTTAATTTCATAACAGTTAGTATGTAACTGTCAGGTACTTAGTTCATGTAGTAATGCAATTGCTGCTGTATAGTATAGCTATGGCATTAATTGGCAATTAATTTATATAATAACCTAGTATAATATACTACCAAGTATATAGATATATTACATAGTATATAATAACAACTTTTTAGCATTAGCGATAGGGTTAAGAAAATATTTGAAACAAAAGAGTGAATTTTGTCAAAAGTTCCAAAAATGGGAGAACTATAGCCTCCCTACCTGCCTCTTGCCTATACACTTCTGTTATATAGGTGAAATGTAACTTTATTTATATTCAGAGTTATTTCTCTCAATCATTTCTCTCAAAAGTGTCTCAAATGCTACTTGAACATTAACACCAGTTTGTGAACTTGTTTCTATATAAGACAGATTCATCTCATCTGTTACTATTCTTATTCTCTCGTGACTCACTCCTCTCTCTTCAGCACAACAATCCCCTTTTGTCCCAACTATCACCACAGGAACTGCATCACTCTTATCACAGTTCTCTTCCTTCATTTTCATCCATTGTGTTAAAGCATTGTCAAATGAGTCTTTATTAGTCACATCAAACACTACAAGAACACCAGAAGCACCACGAAAGTAAGATTTACATATTGCCCTGAATCTTATATCACCTCCCAAGTCCCATATTTGTAATTTGTACCTGTGTCCATTAAAGTCTTGAAAGAAATAATGATATTCAAGTCCTATTGTCGGAGGTGGAGAACGAATATGTCCTAACACATATTTCTCTACAAGGTAGGATTTGCCAACCAAATGATCTCCAGCAACTATAACATTGAATTTAGTATCATACTCTGAATTAAAAGAAAAGCAATCATCAAGAGAATCTTCTAACATGATTAGTTGAGCCACACCTCCAAATCAACAAAAGGGCAGGTAATGAATAATGCTATTTCATTATTACATTAATTAATAATAAAGACAGCACTTTTTAGATGATATCTCTACTATAAGTCTCTTGGAATTGTTTAAAAAATTTATCAACATTTGTCTGTCTCTCTGAACTGGCTTCTAAGTATCTCAGTCCCAATTCTTTGGGTACAATTTGTGTTCTCTTTTGACTGAATTCTCATTCATCTTCCAACTGTTCTAAGTTGCCCACAAACAACAAACAAATATGACATTGTCTGTGTTCTTTAATTAAAGGTAACCATTTTTCTCACTGCCATTAGAGCAGTCACATCAAATACATTAACGTATCCTTTGGTATTTTAAAGTATATAATTCAAAACAATTCTTCTAAGACATGCAGAAAATTAACTCCACCTCTCTCTACTGACTTCAAAGTATTTCAGTCCTAATTCATCAGCCACAATTTGTGCTCTCTCTTGACTAACTTCTCTCTCATCCTCCAAGTCACATTTAGTACCCACTAAATAAATAACAGGATTAGGAATTGTACAGTGTTCTTCAATCTTCTTTAGCCAGTAGCTAATGGCTAAATCAAATGTCTTCTTTCTTGTGGAATCAAACACAACTAGAAAGCCTGGACGCCTTCGAAAATAACCAAAAGTTATTGTACGAAATCATTCATGCCCAGAAGTGTCCCAAAGTTCAAGTTTTATTCTTTTTTTTTATTTGATATGGTGATAGTTTTTATGCGAAAATCAATAACAACTGTAGCTGGAACTGTATATCCAGGTCGAAGATTGTCTACAAACGTACGTAATAGCCATGTTTTACCAACTGAATCTTCACCTATTGTCGTTACTCGATATAAAGCATCCATAATAAGTAACAGGAGCCACACCCACAAAAGTATATATATCGTATAATTATAGCATATAGCATCCTAAGGGTAGTGTGTTTCAACATAAACTGATTGCCATAAGTCAACTGCACGTCTGTAACAATAGTCTAGCAGCCTAGGTCTATACTGAGACATCACCTACCACACTAGAGATTGGATAGTGTCACATGACTCGATGGCTACCTGCATAGAGACGAATTCGAAGTTGCTCACAGTCAGTGACCATGCTGTTAACAGCTATCGTTATAATATTCATGGCAAGATCTCTAGAATAGCTATTGTAGGAGACTCTCAAGTTGGGAAATCGTCATTGCTACATAAATTTAGTGGCAGAAATGATAGTAAGTGTACTATTGGAGTTGACTTTCAATTCATCAATGTTGTACTGGAGGACAATGAAGTCAAACTGCTTGTTTGGGATATATCAGGCCATAAGAGATTTGAAGATATTGCTATAAGCTACTACCAATCTGCCTCTGGTTTTCTCTTAGTATTTGATATTACTAATGAAGAGTCCTTTTTCTCACTGCACAAAAGAATACAGTCAATTAAAGAGCACTGCAAAGAATTTGCTGAAGTTATACTTGTGGGTACTAAATGTGATTTGGAGAAGAAGAGAGAAGTCAGTCAAGAGAGAGCTCAAATTATGGCTGATGAATGGGGACTGCAATACTTTGAAGTCAGTAGTGTTAGTGGATATAATGTTGATCAGATTTTTAAGATATTATATTAGAATCAAAACTTTACAGAAATTTTGCAAAAAATGACATTATATTATATTACACATCATGTTATCAACCACAAGAAACTTCCTGGACAGACAGACCATTCAGTAAAAAGATGTTACGTGGCATGAAGTACATATATGTCTGAAAGATCAATAGTCTTACACATGTATTGTGAAAGATCAATAGTCTTACACATGTATTGTGAAAGATCAATAGTCTTACACATGTATTGTGAATTACAATGAACATTGATATTCACTTCCTACCAAGGATTGTACCAATTACTATGCCAAAGCTTTCACTGGTACATAGGAAGAGAGTATCACCTTTTTGAAGTAAGCTCAATGCTGAGGCTGAGCATGTCCTATGAATTCATTGCAAACATTGATATTCACTCGACTATAGCAATTACTATGGTATTTTCACCAATGTTTTTACTGGTGCATAGGAAGTGAGTGTCACGCTTTAATTTTTGGAGTAAGCCCAATGCTGGCTTATCATTAAGCTAAAATTAAAACAAGTGCACTGTAAAAATGGATTGGTTTAGCTAACAAATACCACACTTTATTATGAAATTAATACACTTAGGTTGTAATATTTAATGTTTAGAGTAAATTCCCATTAAAATACATCACTGTAAAAACTGGCATGGTTGATTTAACCACTATTTGGTTATACAAGTTACATGATGAAAACTTAAAGTAAACACAATAGAGTTTTGATTATTATTGTACTATGGAATTGATTGTTTTGCAAACAAAAATCCATTTATTTTTTTTAAAATAATCATTTTTAGTTCTGACATTTTGTAACTAGTTTACATCATGCAATCTGTATAACAACCATATATTGGTTAATCAACCAATCATTTTTTTACATTGCATTGTTCTATTACTGACATTCTAGATATTGCCTATAATAGTCCTGGTAATATCTTCAGTACTTTGATTATAGTGAGGTTGTTGAGATAGTAAACCCTCATCAGCTATATGGAGCACTCTAACATCCTATTTAAGAATAATAATGATATTATAGCTAAACAAACTAACTGACATGATATGTGCCCAACAGGAGTGGTGACAAGAGAATAAACTAACTGACTGACATGTACTATATATATGGTAGTGGTGTGACAAGAGAACAAACTAACTGTCAGGCACATGCCCAATAGAAGTGCATGGTGTGACAAGATGCAATGACTAATAAATTGTTTACAGGTAGTAACTATGCTGTCAACAACTATCAACATGATATTTACACTGAGATTTTTTATATAAAATAGTTATAGAACAGGATTGACTATTATTTCAATGCAATTCTTTCATAGTATTTCCCATAACGTGGATTACTACCAGCATTAGTTTCATACTTGACTGTGTTCAATTCAGATGCAATCATTTCTCTTAACAGTATCTCAAATACTACCTGTACACCAACTCCACTTTGAGGATTAGTTTCTATATAAGGTAATCCCATGTCATCCATAATAACTCTGACTCTTTCTCAACTTATTTCTCTCTCTTCATCAGGACAGTCACATTTTGCGCCAACCATTACTACAGGAACAACACAATCAATGTAATATTCCTCTTTAAGCTCCAGCCATTCCAGATCACTTAAAACACTGTTAATTGATTGTTTATTAGCTACATCACAGGATATATGAAGTAAACAGATAACACAAATGAACTACAGCTTTAAACCCTTCTTCAACTACACTAGTGCTAAAAATAAAAAGGAGTGTCACATCACAAACTTCTCCAGGTATTATTAATACAGTACAAAAATCTCTGAATAATTGTGGCTGTCGAGTACAATGCAAAGAGTGTAGAATTTGCTCTTATCATTACTTATTCACCTTGTACATATAAATATTACAGCTGCTATACTTTAAACATGAAAACAATTCACAGACATTTGTAACTACTCCTATTTTATCAACATTATCTTGTGATAACATAACTATAATAATTAATATAATACAACTTTTCCTCAATGATAAAGTCAGCACCTCTTAAAATCACTCAATTAAGTAATGATTTATAAACAAAATACTGATTTATAGCACCCTCAATAAAATGCCAAAAACCTCCAAGACATTTAACATTTCTTGCTGTCATATTTTCTCTTAAGAACATCCTGCACAGTTATTTCCAATATTGTACCTAAATTATCAAGTTTAACTTCAAAGTATCTAAGTTCATAATCATCAGTAACAATCTGAGCTCTCTCTCTTGACTGATTACTCATTCATCATCTTGATTGCTTACTATACCAAAAATGACAAATTCAGCTTTCAATTCATAATCAGCTAATTCTTTCACTCTTTTATGAATTAATCTGAAAGATTTACTATCTTTAGTGTAGAAGACAATCAAAATAATATCAAAATACTTTGCATTTTGATATACCGTAAATGTCAAAATTTTCACCACTCAAACTTTTGCGTTTTGTGTCAACCGCGAAAATATAACTACCTTGAAAATTTTGACGTTTACGGTATTAATTGTCCAATTGGCTGGGCCAGTATTAAGTTTATTTTTGGTCGTTTATTGTCAAGGTTTTCTCCATAGTCACAAGAGCTGAAGAAGATGGAAGGGATGGCAAAAATGGCTTTGAAGAATTGTAAACATACTTGGAGAGTGATCCAGCAATCCTTTCTCCAATAAACAGTATACTAATAACAATGGTTAGGCCACTCTCAGCCATTTAATGACATAACAAAATCCAGCCACATGCTATGTTCAGCATAAGTCCATAGATGTTAACATTTACTTGTTTATTTAAATGCATAATTATTGTTAATTGCTGTTTAAATTGAAGGGCAAAAATTTTGCAACATTTTGCAAACTCGTAATGTTCAGAATTACTTGCCAGATACATATAGTTAGTTAACTTTGTTAACACTGTGGAATACAATCTGAGTATTGAAAATGCATTGATAAATATAATTATATTATTCATCAATACATTAATACAGGAATAGGGATTGTTGATTGCACAAATATTATATCATTGATAATGATCATTGATAACAATCATCATCAAAACCAGTTAGGATATCAAAGGCACTGATCTCATTAGACTCTTTAATAAGACCAGCTATACAATATCCAAGCCATTAAATCATTCCATTATATTATGGACTTACATACTCTCTTGAGAAGAACCTACCTTAGCAGCTGTAAGCTTGTGTCCCATAGCAACATAAGTTGTGAATGTGAGAATCGATATTAAAACAGGCGTTGTAGCCCAGAAATAAACACACAAAGCATCAAGATATTTTCTACCTTTGAGACTGCTGAGTTCTTTAGCCCTGTAAACAAAAGATAGAAGGAATTAAGAATATAGCTATTAACAAAGTTATAAATGTATTCGCATACAACATAACAAAACAAGTGAGCATTTTAAACTACTGTAAGGGTACAAATTTTCGAGGGTTTAAATTTTTGTGTTTTTAAAATTTTGCTTTATTATTTAAATTTAGTGGGTATTAACGTTCGTGTTTAGTGAGTGTGAAGTTTTAATTAATGGGTGTGGTATCAGAACACAAGCGTGATTTTCACAAAGTATGGCTAGCTATTCCTATGAATCCGTGGTGAGAGGGTACCATATATACAAGAAAATCTGGGAGGCAGTTGACGGAGAAGTACTTCAATGTAAAAGAGAAAGAAGTAAACAACAGGATCTCTTTGTGTGATTATGCGTGGGTGGAATAAAAGTTAAATTTCGTGATAAAACAACAACCCACGAATATAGCGAAATTAAATCCCCCACGAAAATTTATACCCTTACGGTATATCAATTGTTGATTGAAGTTAAAGAGAAAGTCTATATCTGATTGGATCAAACAATAATATAAAAACAAGTGTATTTTTACACGGACTGAGTTCAATTTTAATTTTATTGGTAACGTATATTTTGAATTTATTTAATTAGAAGTATTTTTGTGCTTGTTGTTATTAGTGAATCTATTATTACGTCATGTTATTGCTGATAATTACTTTTATATTAATACATGTTTTTGTTTATTCATTTTAAAAACTATATACAACATACCTTATTTGATTAACTCTGCTTGCAAAATTTTGCTCCCAAGCATAAAACTTGATGACACGAATACCAGTTAATATTTCCGTCATCAGCTTTAAAAATGACATGAATACATTATTAATATTTAGGAGTTGTTACTACCTTGACCCTCTGATCTTTCTGTGACATCATGGCTGTGCTGAGTTGGCCAATCTTCTTAGCTAACCATCGATTTATGGGAATTAGCAAAATACAAAAGGCAAGACCTGCAAGAAATGCTAAACCAACCTGAAAGAGAAAATGAAAAATGTTATTGAATGTGGTACTAAAAATGATACTTAATTCAGAAGTATGTAAATGGTTTAATATTTTACTTGTCTGTAAAGAAGGTAGAGAGAGACAGCAATTTGAAATGGCAGACTCCAGAATTGATGGAAACTTGGACAGAAGTTAACTATACGATCTGTGTCAGTACTCATGAAGTTAACGACCTGATTAAAAACAATATAACAATACTACAATATAACAATACTATAATATAACAATACTACAATATAACAATACTATAATATAACAATACTACAATATAACAATACTACAATATAACAATACTATAATATAACAATACTACTACAATATAACAATTAACAATACTATAATATAACAATACTACAATATAACAATACTATAATATAACAATATTATAATATTACAATGCTACAAACCTCTCCTGTTGAGAACTTGCTCATTTCAACAGAGTTGACAGAGAGAGATTTACGAAATACTTCAGTAACAATTGCAGCTCTGACTTTAAGACCAACTTTGTTAACCTGTGAAAATGGGTAGAGAATAATAGATCAGATTTCAAAATGATTATTCAGGATTATATAATGATGCTCACACCAAAATGACTATATATTGTTATACCTGATAAGTAAAGTGTGAGTTAAGAACAGCTGTTAGCAGTGTACTAAGAAATAGACCCAGTGCATAATAATATCCATGAGATATTGGTTCCTACATACACACACAGAAAGAGAGAGAGAGAGAGAGAGTGTGTTATGTTGTCTATCTATGAATGATGCTATATGGTTGTTAGTGTAATTAATGCCATTCCATCTGTCAATGTTACATTTATCTCTACATCTCTAAAACAATTAACTCCATTGAAAAGAACTGTACACACCACATTACTGACATCTTATACAAACTCACATTTCTATTCTCCATAAATGCAACCAGTTGATGTAAAAGTAATGGACCACCAAATCCAAGACAGTCATTAAATAATTTAATTAATCCTAGTGGATAATAATGCCAACCAAATGCTTTATTAAGAGCATATATTAAAGACACTGGTCTTCTTTGTTGGGGAGAGGGAGGAGTAGAAAGGGAAGGAGGTTCTTCATTGTGGGTAAGAGGTGAGGAGGAGTCAATTAGAGGGTCAAACTGAGGTGTCATATTGGACTGTGAGTTGCTATATTGCGACAGACGATCTAACGAACGCAATGTCTGTTCATTAGGTACAGATGATATCCGTCTTGATAGATGATGAAGAATACTTTGAAATCTCTCTCGAATTTGTGCAGTTGTGATTTTTCTTGGCAAAAGAGGGAGATCCTCTGGTTTCTGTAAAAGACCTACAGAGCCTTTCTTCATTAAAGACTGCAGCCACCAAAAAGAAAGAAAAGAGAAACAGTTTGCATTATCTTCTGAAGAAATACGACGTAGGCTTGGAGGGGGTTGCAATCTGAATGAACCGTAATCTTGAATGGCATCAGAAGTGATGACTCGATGCTTTGGACCATTGAGGAGAGAATTTTGTTCTTGAAACTGAGTAGAACCAATTCCCAGTGGTTTATGGCCAACATATGTCTCAGCTATAGTGGCAGTTTTTGCAGGCAGAGGGATTAAAAAGAGATAAAGAAGTTGCAGACCAAATTGAATATAACAGACAACTTGAGGGAAGAGAGAAAGGTATCCATCATTGTAGTTAGTTAAATTAAAGTAATCATATATTGAGTTATGATTGATATATCTGATAACAGTTCGAAAATGGATGATGGACGATAACATGGTTAATGCCCATGCCAAATTAAGAGGGAGTGGTCCAAATCCAGAATGAAAAGGAGAACGAGAGAGTACAAAGAGTGCTACTAAATGCATCAACCATGCAAAGACTTCAATACATTGCGATAATAGAACTGAATATGGACGGGCAGGAACCAACCAGAATGAACCCGTGAACACTATCAGTGAGTTTACTAGTAAACAGAGAGTTATAAGACTTCTGATACCCAGTCCAGTTACTGGTCTCCGTCTTTTAAAAGTAGAGTGCTTCAGACTAGCATAGACTCCACTGACTATAGCTAAGATAACATATGAAAGAGAGATGACCACTAAGTGTTCAAAGCAGAGCCCAAAATCTCCATCTTTCCAAAAGATAAATTTGAATTCTGGAGGTAGCAGAGGTTTGTTTGGTGGAAGCTCCTCTTTGTGAAGTATTGGAGCATAGCAGTACTGAAACCAGGCCTCCATACTGTAGAGGTGTGGCAGAATATTGTTTACTTCTAATTAATACCCACCACACTAAGTAATTTAACCACAAGTTATTATACAATAAACACCATGCCGTCCTGTATAAACTGTAATACAAATTAAAATAAAACTCAGAATAATTATTAATATTAACAAATTGAGTTAGTTCATTTTCAGTCAGCTGTCATATGAATTAGAGCTTTAGAATATTGAAAAGAGAGTCACTCATTACAACAATTTTACAACCAATTCCCTCCACTGGAAGAAGCTGGAGGCAATTGACCATCAATACGTTGATGATGATGGAGTCCTTGACCAGCAGTAGGTTGTTGATGATAAAGTCCTTGACCAGCAGTAGGTTGTTGATGATGGAGTCCTTGACCAGCAGTAGGTTGTTGATGATGGAGTCCTTGACCAGCAGTAGGTTGTTGATGATGAAGTCCTTGACCAGCAGTAGGTTGACGAGGATATTGGTAACGAGACCTAGTACCTGGTTTAGTTACCCTCATTACCTATTACAGAGACAATCAGTACAGTAAATACATATTTAGAAATAGATGTACACATACATATTATGGACTAGCTAGAGTACTTGTACATACCTTTCTATTAATTTGGCTCACTTCCTGAGAATATTCACTCATTGAACTAGTATCTGATGCCTATAGTATATGACAAATATCATGACCCAATAGTAAATATGGACTCAATGACCCAATGTTAAATGTGGACCCATCACACTACTGTAGTTATATTATGGATTATTCTATATGGCTCTATCATGTACATACAAGTTGTTGTATATTTTACAAGTTCTCACATTATCTGGAAAAGGGTCAGGTTTTTGAAGTCGACCTGGTATTGTTGAGGTTTTCATAAAAGTATTAGGATTAAAGAACTAAACAAAAGAACCCTCATTAAAGACAATTATATTACTACAAGTATACAAAATTTGACTACACTTCCAGCTGCATTAAGTAGACCTGCCACATACACAGTACAGTTACTAATATCACTACTGACCTGTGGTTGAGAAGGAACCTGTTGAATATTATCAGTAGAAGGCATTTGTGGCATTCCTATACTGATATTACTGGTGGAAGCCACTGTTGTCTCAGATGGGACATGATTTTGAGAGGAAGGAGGATGTGAGGTGGGAGGATTTAGGGGTTGAGTATGAGGGTCAATCTCTTGCCTCTCAGTTTGTGGTGTAGTAGATGTGGGTGTAGTTGTACTATTAGCTCCAGTCAGTCCATATGCCTCATCAAAAGAGGACCCTTCATTGGTAGATGCTAAAAAAGTAGAATATTATTATTTGAATGCAGTAATAACAGCTACTTTTAGACATTAGCAGTACAATATATCTACCTGGTTGTGGAACAAAAAAATTGGTTGGATTAAATTGCATGGTTGCAGTTGATGGCATCAAAGACGGGGGAGCAACCCCAAGAGGTGGAACAGTTTTTTGGCCACCCTTCGACAAAACATCAACATATCTTGATCTAACATTGAAACGACCTCTGCCCACTCCTTGTTGTTGCAAAGAATATGAATTACTACCTAGAGATCCATCTGTTGTATCATTTGACTTGAGTTCCATATCAGTAGGTGGAGCAACTGGACCACTTTCCTCCTAGCATAGAAAGAAAGTAAACCATCAAAGACAACTAGATAAATCTTATATTTATGTATAACATGTATGGATACATGTATTAAGTACATGTAGATTATTACCTGTTCATCAGCATCTAAGTCCACCCACTTGTTCTTCTCTTTGTCAAAAATAATCTGTAAAAATATTTAACAAGTCATCATCAGTCACTCCTTTCATCCATCCATCCATCCATCCATCCATCAGTCACTCCCTTTCATGATGGATGGATGGATGAAAGGAGTGACTGATAGATGAATGGATGGATGGATGAAAGTTTCATCCATCCATCCATCCATCTATCAGTCACTCCTTTCATCCATCCATCCATCTATCAGTCACTCCTTTCATCCATCCATCCATCTATCAGTCACTCCTTTCATCCATCCATCCATCTATCAGTCACTCCTTTCATCCATCCATCCATCTATCAGTCACTCCTTTCATCCATCCATCAGTCATTCACTCCTTTCATCCATCCATCTATCAGTCACTCCTTTCATCCATCCATCCATCTATCAGTCACTCCTTTCATCCATCCATCAGTCATTCACTCCTTTCATCCATCCATCCATCTATCAGTCACTCCTTTCATCCATCCATCAGTCATTCACTCCTTTCATCCATCCATCCATCTATCAGTCACTCCTTTCATCCATCCATCCATTCATCTTTACTCTAGGATTTTTGTCATCAGGAAGATGAGCATTCTTGGGACCTTTCGGTATATAATTGAATGGATTAAATATACCGAGCCAACCTTTGGCATTAGGATCGTGTTTGTCATCTTTCTTCTCTTTAGAATTATCTAAAACAGCATAAAATGTATATATTTCATTATTGGACTATTAAATGTAAGGTTTTGCTTCACTTGTGATCACTGTATATCAGTAAATGTATGAGTAAAATCAATGTATCAGTAAGTGTATCAGTAAAATCAATGTATTAGTAAATGTATCAGTAAAATCAATGTATCAGTAAGTGTATCAGTAAAATCAATGTATCAGTAAGTGTATCATTAAAATCAATGTATCAGTGAATGTATCAGTAACTGTATCAGTAAAATCAATGTATCAGTAAGTGTATCAGTAAATGTATCAGTAAGTGTATCAGTAAATGTATAAGTAAAATCAATGTATCAGTAAGTGTATCAGTAAAATCAATGAATCAGTAAGTGTATCAGTAAAATCAATGTATCAGTAAATGTACCGGTAAGTGTATCAGTAAATGTATAAGTGAGTGTTATCTTACCATATACAATAATGTAAAAAGTACTAGAGTTCACTTTTAGTTATTCTCATAGCATAAAGTTATCAGTACAAAATTTAGAAAATATTGAACAATTACTATACCTTCTCTGTCCTCTTCTGATGTGTCCTCAATCTCTGATTTCTTATCATCTTTAGGAGAATTCTCTTGTGAAGAAAATGCTTCATTTGAAACAGAAGGAGCAGAAATAGAAAAGGTAGAGTATGACGGGGGAACAGAATCTGCTGTGGGAGGAGGTCCTATTCCCATTGTGAACATATCGTTGTTATATCCTGTTATCTGAGAAGAGGAGGACAGTGGAGTAGTACTTACATCTGTATGTGAAGTGGCAGCTGAGCCTTGAAGATGTGTCTGAGAGCCATAACCACCCGTGCTAGTAGTATCAGTTGGAATTTGCTGTTGTTCAGCAGTATTTGACAGTGAGGGTTGAGCTCCATAAAGATTATAGAGATAGTTTGAAGGAAACTGAGCCTCTGGGTTAGATGCATTCATTTGGTTACTGTCATAGGGAAGTGTTGCTTGAGACTGAGAGCCAGTTAAATTTGGTTGAACTTGGTCTGTACTTGTTAGATCTGTCTGAACTTGGTCCATACTTGTTAAACCAGTTTGAAATTGATACGTACTGGTTAAACCCATTTGAAACTGGTCTGTATTGGTTAAACCTGTTTGAAACTGGTCTGTACTTGTTAAACCTGTTTGAAAATGGTCTGTAGCGTCAGTTATAATCAAAGGAGTGGCTGAGCCTCCGTCAGAGGTGACTGTTCCCATTTCTCCAAAGGGTCCATGTGATCCTGGTAACATGTTTTCAACAATATGACTTTCCTGTTGAGAGCTACCATCATAATTTGGTGCAGTCACTTGCCGGAAATCTTCTTGAGTATTGCCTATAGAGTAAGATTGAGAGGGTACTTCAGTGCCAGGTATTTGTAAGTACTGTCCAAAATCTGTATATGACGATGATGGTTGAGGAAGAACAGCTAGACCACCGCCAGCTGAACTGAATGAAGGACTACCTCTAGATACAGCTGGAGTATGGGTAGTTGACTAAAGGGAGAAGAGTGTCTTTATAATGCACCATCAATTACTAACAGACTTACTACAATATCAGTCAAAGCTTGTTCTAAGGTTAATATCCATGAAGGCAGTTCACTCTCCATTACTCCTAATGGACAGCTAGCATAATGCAAACGACTTGATAACTGAGAGAGAGAGAGAGAGAGAGGAGGGGGGAGGAAGAGAGAGTTACATCATGTCAGTAAGTACACGTATTTTTGCTTACTTCTTGTAATAAAATTAAAAATGTTGAGTTACAACTTTTTGGATTTCTCACAACATAGCAACTGATTGATTCACAATATCTTAAAGCCTGAGAGAAAAGACAACATCGACATCACATGACATGAAACAAACATCACATGATCACAACATGACTCAACTCACTTTCTTGACAAGGCCTGCTTCAACCAATTTAAATATATGCAACAGTTTAAAGATTTGAAATGATGGCAAAGCAAAGTCAGGTTTACTGAGTCCGAGAGCATACTCTAATATTTCCGTTCTCACTAGCTGCTCAGGGTAAGGGTAAACCCCTGTTGTTAGACTAGATAATGATCAGCAAATATTTGTTAATTGAAAGACAAACATTCAGATTATAATTATAACAATATGTATTACTAAAAGTAATCAATGTGTAGTATAGCTACCATATTACATTCTCTAAAATAGCTACCATTAGTTCCAAACAAATGAACATCAATAATTACCTCAATCACCTAAAGCGATTGTAATTAGTAAGCTCTAGACCTAGGATAGCTGCATGCACCATTAGTAAGCTCTATACTAGTAAACATCAGTACTTAACACAGTGACCTAGGATAGCTACCATTAGTAAGCTCTATACTACTAAACATCAGTACTTAACACAGTGACCTAGGATAGCTACCATTAGTAAGCTCTATACTACTAAACATCAGTACTTAACACAGTGACCTAGGATAGCTACCATTAGTAAGCTCTAGACTAGTAAACATCGGTACTTAACACAATGACCTAGGATAGCTACCATTAGTAAGCTCTAGACTAGTAAACATCAATGCTTACCACAGTGACCTAGGATAGCTACCATTAGTAAGTTCTAGACTAGTAAACGTCAGTACTTACCACAATGACCTAGGATAGCTACCATTAGTAAGCTCTAGACTACAGTGACCTAGAATGACTACCAAGTTATAACTACCATTACTTTTATACAATGAACATATTATGTACCTGGTATGATCACTTCCTAATAGAGAATATTTACATTGAGTATCACCGTAATCTCCCAATGGTATGTTAGCTAAATGATAACAGAAGTGTGCTGCAGGCAACCGACCTCGAGATACTAGAAAAAGAAAGATAAAATCATCCTTTTTATACCAACACTAGGCAGTTTGTTTAACTAATGCAGTTGACTTAATATTATATTAGAAATATATGAATTATTCATTAATTCTAATAATTGTTCAATGGGTTCTGTTTGTTATATAGTAAAAAAAGACAAGATTAAAGAACTTTATTCGTCCATTCAATAGCTATGTATATCCACTATTTATCCATTGTGCATCAAACTGTTGTGATAGTTCCAAGAGAGATATTGAGCACTGTTGTAACTTGTATTGTGGACCAGCGTCTGCTCCATCATTGACCACCAAGGTGGTTATCAGCATAGTCTGTGTTTATGTAGGGTATCCCTATGGGACAGACTAGGATATGGTTGGTAGTCTCTCTTTAAACATAAACCTAGCTAGGAATCCTGGATACTAAGTAGGAGGCCCCGTGGGGTGAGTTGGGTAGGCTCAGCAAAACTTTTAAATCTTCTTTTGCAAATGTATTTTTGATTTATTAAGTTATATTAAGGTATTAAAATTTTTCTGAATAATATGTATATTATAGTAATATGTACTATATCCATGGTAACTATCTATCCATCCATACTACTTATCTATAAATATGTATTAGCTATCTATCTATACTTGTATTAGTTATCCATAGTTTTTGATATGTACACAGGTCAAAATTATTAATCAGGAAGTAACAGTTAATGAACCATATCTCTCACTAAAACTACCGGGAAACAGATAACTTGACATTGACATTATCGTGTTACTTCTCTCCCGTAACTTGTAACGTCTACTGAGGCAGAGAAACATGACAAAAATAAACACCATTATTAAAAAATTCATCAAAAAAATGTAAAATTCACATCCCGGCCGAGCATCAGCAATTACTGGGATTCGAAAAATTCTCAAAGATTCCCAACCAATTATCTCAAAAATGCCTCCAACGGCTACAAAGAGACCAACAAATAAAGTCCTCATAATGTATGGACTTTGAGCATAGAAAAACTCCAGACTGGTGGGAATAATAAACAGCACTCCAACACCTCCAATTATCTCAGGTATTATGAAGTAGTTACTATCAGTGATATAGTTATTGACATTGACAGTATTATTGGAACTACTGCTAGTAATAACACAAGTTGTATTATGTTTGAATATGACCAATAAGTCGACACCAGCGAAGGCAATTTTTGAAATCAACGAGAGTGCAATTCCAAATCCAATTCGTTGAAGAAGTCTTACCCTCGGTGACTTGACACACTGTAGTAATATTTGTTTTATAGGAATGCCTATTATCCCTATTACATAAGTAATAACATAGGTGGATGTGACTAGACATTGAGGTATTGTTAGTGCCACAGTGTGTGCTCTTCCAAGAGGTAGAGTAGGAATGTGAATCATTTGAATACAAAAAAGAAGTGGCAACAAACGAAAGAAAATCTTGACATACTCAACTTCATCTACTGTAAACGGACCACCATTAATAGACTTGGCTAAGTCAATTCGAGATAAGGTGGCAGCTTGATAAGTTGTTAAAGGCATATAATATAGAGAAGGGCGTCCAATCTTTCTAGCATAATTTAGAACTTTAACAATTAATACTAAAGGATTTGTGCTTGAATTAGGCTCAGAAACAAACCAAGTTTTGAGTATAATACACGAAATCAAAATTGCCACAAGACACACAAAGTGAGTGGTTTGCAAAAATAATGAACTTTTGGACTGAGTCTCAGAGTTAAGAACACAAGCAGAGATAACACTAACAAACCAACCAAAGTACAAACACCAAAAATACCACCAAATAAAAGAACTAAGTTGACGAGAAGAACCTTCAATAAGTAAATCGGTCCCAAATGATAGTAATATTACTGTGAAGCATCTGTGAGCTACAATAAAAATTGGTGTCATCATATAAGCAATTAAAGCAACTGTAGGATTGTTCTGGTTTTTGGTGTTTAGCAATGAATCCATAATATATAATCCAGACACCAGTATACTGATAGTGAGGCAGCCTACAGCCACATGGAAACGACCCCATTTGATATCAGCATACAGACCTACTATTGGTAACAGTACATACAGGATTACCATGAGGAGAGGCATGATTATAAGGACAGCTAGTGGAGCAGAAAATTTTACAGGAACAATAACTGAAGGATCACAAAATCGTATCAACATAAGCCAGATGATTACCAAGACAGCACCTTTTGGAAAAGAGTCTGAACTAGATGCACGACAAAACCCCCAAGACATCTTTAAATACTATGGCAAGAATAAATCTATTGACAGACAGCAAAGTGAACAGGGAAACTGTTATGTTGACTTTTAAAGTGAAGTTGTGGTATTTTGATGAGGGGCACGTGCACTGTACTCCTTTGTGAGATACTGTTTATGCTTTCAATATGAAAAAACACATTTCAATATCTATCATAAACAAAGTATGTGTATTTAATCGACAATAGACTATTGGGAATTGATTGATTGATAACTAAAGTCAAATTTTTCTTTGAAGTTAAATTAGTATTACCAAATTTAGACAAAATACCCACACAATGTGTATACAGAACAGCAGGCCCATGTTTTCCCTATGAAGTGTCTAGATGTACAAATAATGATGCTAAAAATGAATCCTAAACTTTATACTTGTAGTTTCAACAAATTTACAATTTGTTTAGCATAACAATTTGACACTACCAATACTGAAATCACCCTTCATTTATACCAATACTGAAATCACCCATCATCTATACCAATACTGAAATCACCCATCATTTATACCAATACTGAAATCACCCTTCATTTATACCAATACTGAAATCACCATCATTTATTAAATCCTAAGCTTAATATCTACAAAGTAGTAAGTAGCTTAATAAATACTATATCAATAATTCCATTTCAATCTCACAATTATTTTGTCCACATGTACATGTACCACAATTAAGTATATTCCTTTCATTATAGAACATTTCAATTTTTAACCCCTTGAACATTATTATGTACACTATTGATAACTTACACAAAGAGTCTCCTAAACTAATAATACAGCTGGTATCTTGTTGTGATGTCATATTAGTAATCATCATGGCTAAATGAGGACGCCAATCACCAGCTCGAGTTAACCCTTCAGGCTAAAATAAGGTACCCATTAATTAATAAGTCATTCTGTAATGTCACTAACTATCTGTCCATCCATCCATCCACTCATCCATTAATCTACTGTCCATCCTTTCATCTGATCTATACATCCATCAAACAATCATTCTATCCACACATCCATTCTTACTTTAGCTACAGAGGGCATTCTACCAAGCATTAACGTATAAAAAGTACTAAGAGGATCGGATGTTTGTAGACTGGCTGTAAATCGGTTGACAACATATGTTCTACTTTGGTCATCCATGCGACTAGCTAGCATTAAAGCATGACCCCACAGACTCTGACTACAAGCCAGATCTAATGCTTCCTAAAATAACAAAACAAATAAAATTTGCTTAACAAAAGTGAATCCAAACAAGTACATATTACCACATATAATAATTCTGTTACCTTTTTTCTTCCTGATAATAGTAACTGGCGAAGCTCATCCAAGCCACTTGCCTTTTCTTCACCAGCTCCGCCTACTCCAACTCCTCTCGGACTCTTTGCAATTGAAGGAGTGGTCTCTTGAGTCAAAAGGTCAGACACATCGCTGGGTACTACAACTCCATTTTGTTGACACAAAAGTACTAGGAAGTTCCATAGCAAAGCATCATCTTTAGCTATCTCTTGATCTGTTGCAGAGGTATCTGTACTTTGAGCTATGCTAATAGATTGATCAGCTCTCTTAGCTGCATATTTTACTACTGAACTCTTAGGTGAATCACCACTGAGAGGAGAGAGAGAAAGAGAATAAAAAAACGTTATTTATCTTGCCTAGAAACAAAAGAAATGTCAAACTTACAGTACTAATGGACCAGGCAGAGTGGCTACCTTTTCAGACAACTCCACAAATTCAGGGATTATATTCTGAGAGGGAGACAATCAAAACATTAAGATACACTTCATATAACATACCTGTATTGATATGATCTCTACTTTAGCACTAGTATGACTCGATGGTTTTATAGGAAGAACTGTCACCAAATGGCCTCCGATACCAAATCTAACAGAGACGTGAGGATGAGCAAATGGCAGAGGAGTCTCTCGTTGTGGAGGTGCTAGAGGAAGTAGAGCAGACTCTATAAAAAGAAGCATAAAATGAAGACCACAACAAATGCTCCAAATATTACCAACATGTAATTATCAGAGATACATGTACATGTATCTCTCCATCAACATGTAAACATGTATTATTACATGTACTTACATGTAATAGTATGAGAGAGAGATATGAATACAATAAACTAATACTAGCTGCTCAATCTGACAGCAGTCTCTTACCTTGCATAGAAGGAGGTGTCCATTCTTGCTCTTCTCCGTATCCACCTACAGCATATCTATGACTAACGTCAGGTGGTTGACTATACTCTCCTTCTCTCTCAGCACCCTCTCCGGCATAATGTTCTGAGTGGGTGTAGCCATACTCACTAGGATACCCCTCAACAGGAGGTTGTTCAATGTGGGTGGATTCATAAGGCATTTCACCTTCGTATTGATAGTAACTATAACTAGTATCAGTTTGATCCTGTTGCCCATATATGGCAGATGCTTCAAGGGATTGAGGTTCCATGTATTCTCCAACTGGTTGATGATGAGCAGAGGGTGGAGGATCTTGAATAGAAGCAGACCGAGGTGGGTGATGGTAACTTTGGCCATGGTAGCGGTAGTCGTTATAGTACGAGTCATGGTAGCTGTAATATCCATAGTCAGGTTTATCTTGTGGGTAACGCCCCTGGTAATAAGGGTCATCATAGTACTGGTAGTAGTCATGATCTGATCTTTGATATCTAGGGTCATACCGCTGTCGTTGAGAGTAGTAATCTCGTTCATCATAATAGCTAGTATAATGATGAGGGGGTCTGTAATATGGATCATGAGGGTCATAATGACGATCATATTCCTTTCGAGGAGGGTCATATCGAGGATCATATTCATAAGCAGTTCGACTATGAGGTCTATGATACCGGTCACGCCGGTCATACTGGTATGACCTACCATTGTAGTAATCCCAATGTCCTCCATAATCATATCTCCTATCGCGAGGATCTCTTTGATAAAAATCGTATTCTGGTCCTTCACTCCCACGACGATGTTCATACCGACTCCTATCATCAACATCTTGTACCTCACTGCTAGATGTTGTCACTAGAGGAGCAGGAACAGAGACGTTCTCCTGATAGCTTGATGTTGAAGTAACAGCTGTTGAAGGACCAGAAGAGCTCTCTGTAACAGTAGCTGTGGTTATTGTAGCAGCTGGTAGCAGGTTGGCAGTAGTAGTAGGAAGTTCTTCATTGGTTACATTGCTGATAGAAGGTCTGCTAAATGCTGATGTAGATTGGACCACAGGGGCAGCACTAGCTTTTAAAAGAGGATTGAATTGTGTCTGACTAACAGATGATAATGCTATAGGAGGGGGTGGGGCCGTGAATGTAGGGGGCTGAATGGGCGAGGCAGTTAGTTCAGCTGGGAAATCACTCGTTGGAGGAGGTGTAGCTGATGAGGTGGGTGGAGTTGAAGATGGTTCTCCATCAGGTTGTAAATCAAATACTGTATCCATTGTGTGAGAAATGGACTGGAGAGGTTGTTCAACCGGTTTCTCTAATTGGACAGGTTGGTTTTGAGGAAGAAGTGGTTGACCTGTAGTCCAAAAGAAAAACAATAAAGTAAACAACATCTGTTTATAACATATCCATTTGGTACCCACCCATTTATACATTCATCACTCTGTCAGTGTTCTCATCTATGGCCCATCCATCCATCCATCCATTTATCTATTAACTTATCTACCCATCCATCCATTTATACCTACAGTATGCAGGACATACAACATTAATGCACATATACTAATATGATGACAACATTTTTAATAACCTTCATTAGATTCAATAGAACTAGAGTCATGTACCAAAGCACTCTGCTCCTCAGATGGAGCAGACAAAGAGTAACTACCATTGGACAAATCAGATGCAGGAGGTACAATACGAAACGGAGACTCCAATGTTAGATTATTGTCACCTTCCAAGAGAGAAGACACTGATTGAGAGGCAGATGGGGGATTAGAGTCTCCCTCAGTAATAGCACGTTCTTCTTCTCTCTCACTGCTGAGTGGAAACTGGTTAGGATATTCAACCAATGATTCAGTGTTATCAATATCAGCAGTAACATCTGACAAATGAACTACATTGGACGATCTTCTAGAATTATGTGGTGAGGTCATAATTGAAGATGAACCCAACTGGTTGTTAGGATAATTAGTAGGGGCAAAGACATCCTCCTTTACTTCCAATACATCTGAAGGTATATTGGCATTTGTTAATCGACCATGACTCGAGTCAGTGTGAGCATTTGTCATCCTCTCCGTCATAGCATTCAAATCACTAGGCATAGATTGTGAGTGCATTGTTGGTCCACCAAGTGGTAGAGGAGGAGTCACATTGGAGCCGTGGTAACCAGAGTACTCGTACACAGGACTCTGTTCTAATACTGTGGACGGTGGGAGAGGAGGAAACGAATCCAACATAGGGGGGCAGGAGGCTGTGGGATTTGGATCAAGAACTAAAGGAGGATGTATACCAGTCATTGGAAGTGAAGAGGGAGGATGGTGATAAATGTGAGAATCTGTTTCAGCTGTTTGATTCCCTTCATCTGTAATATCATTCAAACCAGTTTCTAAAACAGGCCTGTCCAGGTTAGTATCATCTGTCACTGGTGAATATCGGCTTGGCACAATAGGGCCTTCATTGCCAAATGTAGCAGGCAATAAAGGATAATGAATAGAATTATTAGAGGATGTGCTCACTAAAGACACAGTGGGTGTGGTTTCAGGCATTTGTGAGACATCTAGTTTCTCTGAGACTTGATTTGATGTTGCTTCAGAATTCAAGTCATTAGTTGTTATTTGAACATTAGTATCTGCTACACTAACTGGCTCCTCCAAGTGTAAACTTTCTAAATTGAGTGATCTCATGGGCGGGTGTGGAATAGACATTGGTATAAAAGGGGAGGGGTCAGATGCCTGGGAAACCGAGTGATAAGGGGTTGGATTAAGTGGATGTGGTTCTGAGTGATATGGGGCTGGACTAAGTGGGTGTGGCTCAGAAGATAGAAGAGGAGGAGAGGGATCAGATGTGGGTGATGGATGATAAGGAGAGGAGTCCAATAGATGTGATGTATCATCAAAAGAAGGATCTTGAGCAACAAGAAGTTGGTCAGTTTCTGATGAAGATGGGAATGTTTCTGGAAAAGATAAATGAAAAACTGTTAGTTCGCTATTAAACGATGGTTGAGGTTGATAGGTATGTGGAACAAGCATGGGAGGTTGTCCAATACCTTGCGACATAGGAGGAGGCGGTTGGTTGCCTTGGTTACCTTGAGGAGGGTGTGACTCCATTGACGCTGTAGGCTGTAAACTGGTATCAATAAATGCAAATGGATTCTCTGATGGTGAGCCTGGAGAACCAAAGTATTGTTTGGATTGGAAGGTCTTTGTATGAGCACTTTCAGTTTGTGGTACAGAAGTGGGTCCAAATAACGATGAAACCAAAGATGGCGGAGGACCAGAATTGGAAGCCATTTGTACGTCTTGGAGTGGAAGTCCTTGGTCTGTGAGACGTAGAATTAGTGAGGGGGTCTTTTTCAATATATGTTATTTAAATAAAGTACATAAAATCTATCTAGACTATTATTTTGACAAACTTGGAGCCCAATTTTCCAACAATACATCTACTAAAACACTACTAACCGACTTACAAGAAATTGAATTCCTTGAAAACGTTTTCCTCTAAACCAAAACTATATAAAGTTTCAAGTGAGTCATAGTAATATTAAAAGCCCTGAGACGCCTACGGCTAATTAAAACTTGCGGTCAACTGAGCTTGCGCAGTAGCACATATCCACGTGGCATTGCTGACATGGCAAATAATAATAAACAATAATACTGAACGTTCCACGAGGGCCAGTAAATTTTCAAGAATGACTAAAGAGCTTTGCAACCATGGTATAAAACCATTTTAATGTCTGTTTTATGAAATGTAATTGTCATCTGCTACAGATGGACTGGATCTACCATTTCTGATACAACCAACAGTTTCAGAATCATCTAGTATGTTACAGTATACATAGAGATCTGATGCAAAGTTATTTGGTATACATCTAGTGCATCTTGAAGACCCATATCTCGGTATTGACCTGACATTCCCTGATCAGGGTGTGCCATCAATCTTACCGATATGCTCCTCTTATCAACCTGTTAGTACTCCAGTGTCTTTTCCTGTAAGTCATGCAGTGAGCTCATTAGATCTACAGTAAACTCACTGTCAATTCACTAGTAATCTATTGTCATTTCTTTAGTTTGAAGCATGTACATCAGTAATATCATCTCTGAAAGATCCACCCAATGAGGTTATACTCTACACTCTATGCAAACACAACATATTAGACCTTACCTTATCTTTATTTCTTTTAGTCTCCATTGACAATTAATTCATTGCCCAGTATCTCTCTATCTTCTAATCAAGAAATCTTACCTATTGTACAGAAGCAAGTACTACCTGTTGTCCAAGAACATAACAATATTCGTGCAGTACCAGCAATACATACTATTTCAAGGTAGAATTATATATCCTTTGTTCTTATGAAGCTTTTTCATTTTGTTTATTTTTGTTTGTTTGTTTGTTTGTGTTAAGATGAATTGTTTTTATTTAATAAGAGATCATTGTCCTGGAGAGTTTGACTTTAAGGTATCTTTAAGGGATGAAACAAAATGGCATGTACGTTTTGTTACAATAATATAAATATATGATACTTATTTATTTATTAATTAATGATGGCACTTCTATTCTTGCAGTATGACACAGATAAAAAATATCTTGTCATTAAAAGAAATGTTGATTTTGCTGTCACGTTTACCACCAATGGTAACTTTAAATATACAAATATGTATGACCATATTCTTTAAAAAGCAATTAGAATTATATTATTTTGTTATGATATTTTAGATCCTTTGCCCTCAACTGCTGTTGTTCGAGTGATGGTCGTTTATGCAGACTTCATTGACATGCAGAAGAAAGATCCTATTAAGAGATGTCTTAAAGATACTAGGAAAGACACTGATATTGGTGATAGGTTCATGGCATGTAGAAATAATGGTATAGAATATACAGAGTATGAAGGACATGACGTCATTTTAATACCAGTTGTCAATATGCCTTGTGAGTTTTAAGTTTATACTTGCACACACAACATGCAACTACTTAGAGTCCACTAAACTGAGTATATTGCACTAATTCATTTTTCAGTGAATTTGGTTCAGTTACAAAACTAGTCAATGCATTAGCTTAAATACTTTTTATAAATACTTAAAAGTTTGTATTAACTTGTTTTCTGGTGTTCTAGGTTCAGCTTCAGGACCATTTGCTGTTTTTAGTTTCTTTTGTCAGTCATCATGTTTAGCTCATGGTAACAAATCACCACCTCTTCTTCTTGTTTTTCATTTGCTGGACAAGTAAGTAGCTAAACATTGTCATTTTTAATGACTATAGCCTATCTAAATCCATACATTAGACTGTACTAGTTGTCTTGTCATTTAGTGATAAAGAAATTGGATGCGATTCCATAAAGTTAAGAATATGTGCTTGTGTAAATCGAGATTTCAAGAAGATTGTTGGTTTAGACAGACCTCCAAAGAGATCTCTTAGCAACTCTAAAGCAATTACTAGCCCAGAAAAGAAAAGAAAATTTGACGACATTTCAACAAATGATATACATTCACAACTCCATTTCTCTGATACTGATCAGCCTGATGAAGATGGTTATTACCAAGTAATGGTGAGTGTAACGTAATGTTTTTATTCTATTGTAATTTGTTAAATGTGTTTAATTTGTTTTGTTACAGTGGCGTGGTAAAAGTCGATTAATTTATAATGTGATGATGATGCTCAAAAGAGGTGCTGAAATTGAAGAACTCACCAATCAGTGATGGCATATTGTTAGTATATCATGTTGACTTATATTTCAAGACTCGCCATTATATTGTTTATATTACCCACTATGTATAATTATATCATAACTTTTGTTGTTTATTAAAAAAGAACAATTTGTTTGCTAATAGTTACATAATAGACACAGGCAAGTACCACACAAGTTCTATGCTCAATTGTGCATTGCATTTAATTTTTGTACTTAATCTATTCTAGCCGCGCAATTGTTAACAACAACTATAAAAGCTTCCATCTGTGTAACATAAATGTCACTAATGATGTTAACTGAAACAATCTATTACAATTGAAAGCAGGATTATATAAATTCAATGATGATTAGTAATACCAGTCAACAGCTGACAAGACAATGTATTATTTTTGACCAATTGTACCGACCTTTGTTGATCAGTTGACAGTCTGTAATTCTGTGACTCAGCCCACTGATCAACCAGAAGAAAATAAAACAAAAAAAAGTTGTGAACTAACATTGCTCTCAATGAAGTTATAGTTACATTGTAGCAAGAAATTCTTACATGAAATATGATTAAATATCTGTATACATAAATGTTACTGTTACAGAGACTCAGGATCCAGTTCAGCAGCTGTACCAGATACATCTGGTTCCATTTCCTCTTTTGAAACTGGTTTCTCAATGTTATGTCCTAATATACAACAAAATGAAAATTAAAGAGAATAGAGAATAGCATTAACTAAAAATATCCAACTTGGCTTTTATTTCTACAATCATGTGACTCCACATTTGTCCTTTTTAATTTTTAACGATTATCCTACAAGCACCAATGTTTGCCTTATTGATTTGTATATTAAAATTAAGGAGGCATGTTCATACAGGCTGAAACAGGTGATAGATCAATTATTGTATTGGGTTTCTAGACATACCTTCTCTTTGTGCTTTAGCTATTATCAAGTCAATCATTCCTTTGCGTATTTTATCATATGTGTCCTCTTCACACCATCCAGTTATCTCCTAATATGGAAATAAGATTCAATTAACATCAATGGAAAACTATCTCAACAGAACAAGTATTATTAAGTGTTATTTTATTCTAATTAATGACATAATGCATTATTAATAAAGGCTTACGTGACATTTGGTCTCTTTTCCATCATTGTTATGTATAATAGCTTGAAGTGTGTCATCTCGTAGATCACATAACTGATAAAGTTGTTGTCTCTGATGTGGATATGTGTCAGGACTAAATATATACACAGACTCATCAATGTCCTCTGTAAGAAAAAGAACCACTAACACAAGTAGAATGAATAAATAAATGAACGTGACAAATATCCTTAATCTTCTCGCCAAAAAAAAACAACCAGCTGTCATTTCTAAGTTGTCTAAGTGCTCCATTCCAAATATCAGGAGTATTGTTTTTTACCAACAGTATCTCTGAGCCTCTCTTCTGCTAGTCTAAGACTCTCTTCTTCTGATACTTGGAGTTTCTTATATCTCCATCCCTCCATCTCTCCTCCTACACCAAGAGGTCGTAACACACGTTCTTGATAGCCTTGTGAAGGTGCAACAACAGTAGACTCAAGAGCTTTGGGAACTCGGAAATCAAGACTCTGATATCTGCAATACAAAAGTAATGGAGTGTAACAATCGTAAGTTATTAGTATATTTAAGGTAATGAGATTAGATATTAACTTCAAATAAAGCAATTTGATTGGTCGGAATTTGCAAGTTAGGTACATTTATATAATGAATAGTTTACATTTTACCAGAAGGATCGACTCGTGGATCATAACCAAATTTTAACCAGAGTTTTTTCCATGGACCACTAGTGAAATAGTAGCCAACCAAAGGCAGCAAACTGGAGCAAGAAAAAGAAGATAAATATATTATAATATATAGAACAATGTCATTAGATTTATAATGTAATGTGAAGCACACATTAAAACCTTTCTTTAATGGACACATTATAAACTGCTATCATATATGCTTGGTATAAAGATTAATAGACAATAGTATATGATAACTAAAGGATGTCAAAGGTTGTCAATTTATGGTTACAATTGGATGGCATTTTAAATCAATATAGTTAAGATTCATACATGTTGATTGATAAACTAACACTCTTAGAAAAGTAGCAGTGATCTTCAATTTAGCTTGAAGAGCCACACGAGGCCATACAGGTCGCTCTTCAAATAACTAAATACACACAAGAGACAGCAATTATCTTATGAAGTTTTTGGTTTAAAGTTTCTACTCATACCTGTTTAAGTACTTTTAATTTTGGATGATTACTGGAAGGTGTATCAGGATGAGGTGCTTGTGGTACTTCTAAACAAAAATAAAGTAAATCGCCCAGTGTGTTAAGATTGTGTTAATATAGTGTCAAAAGTCAAAACCAAGTTAAATATATGATTAGTAAATATTGCACCATTAATGACCTTCTTGAGTGAAGGGGACATTATATGAGTAATTACATCTTTTAGCACGTCCTCTACCAGGTAACATTTTCTTTGCCTACAAAAAGAGAAGGAAAATGTGAAAGAAATGTAAAAATGTGATCTCAACTTGAACAGATTTTACACCAACTTGAGGTCTAGTGTCAGGTTTATATCTGTAAGAAATAGCTGTTATAAAATTATATAAGTTTAATGACTAACGCAAATTTAGAAGGTTTATCCAGTTTAGAGAAAATAAGAGGAGGAAGAAACACAGGAACATCCAGGGAGAAACAAGACTCATCCATGAGTTCTAGTCAAAAAGTATGAAGGCCAGTTTGTGTTACATTAGATATAAAATAAGTAAACAGACCTGTCATTATTAGTTTAGGATGTGGTTCAAGTGGTAATCCTTTATGAGTCATATTATTTAGACCAGGTTGAATAACTTGATAATCTACCATACCTAAACAAGAAAAGGCTATAATTTACACACAAACACACACACATATTATACACATACTTTTAACTATTATTATCAAGAAAATAGGATATTATATACTTACCTGGAAATTCAAAACAAGTACGAACTAACCCCAACAGTTCAGCATTATAGAGATAATCTGTTCCTTCTTTGTCGTCCTTACAACTACTATCAGGAACATCATCTAACCAACTAGATTTATTTGACCTAATTCTTCTGACCTTTATTGCCACACAACATGTTTTAGAAGCTCTGGCAACAGCTGGCTTACAATAGATATTATCTGGACGATATCTCAATTCAAGACGATTATAGACTTTCTCCTGTTGACAAACCTAATACAATATTAAGAAAAAATCATGTGAAGGACAGACAAGAGATATTTGGATATATAATATAGAGATATATAATATAGAGATATATAATATAGAGACATATAATATAGAGATATATAATATAGAAATATATAATATAGAGATATATAATATAAACATTACAGAGTATATACTGGGAATGATTTCACATAATTACAAACAGTGTACACGACTGGTGCTTATAATGAATCATTAATTCACATAGTTTCTGATTAAGTAATTTAACTGTCTCACTTTTGTAATTGTCTCCATACCTCCAAGTGTTTCAAAAGCCTTCTCTTCATTTTCAACAATTCCTACAATCACAAAGTAGCAATAAGAATATATTACTCAACCTAATGTACCTGGATATTCTATGTAGACCAAATCCCTCCATCCTTTAGTACATTCAGCTACAATCATCTCATTTCCAGACGTATATATTCCAACAGAATCTGCCATACTTTCCGCCATTACTGTTGTCCTCCACGTGCAGTCATTAAATGAGTGGGTGTGTACGAAGGAGAAGTTTTATATCTGGGAGTGGGTGTGGTACTGTACACATGCATGTTGGAGAATAGTTTTTTTTGTAAAAAAGTTATAATATGATTGAAATTAAAGAATTGTTTCTTGTAAAACTAAAGGAATAAATGATGCATAATGTTATGTTGTAATAACACACAAGGTTTATTTATAAATTTAGATTTGTTTAAAACTACTACAGACTGTCATAATTGTGTTAATTTCATATTAGTAATGTAAATATGATTATTTCTTCATTATCGTTTGTTTCTTCCATCGAACTTTATAACAAGCATAATAAAGCCAATTATCTGCTCACGTGAGAGAATGCAATAAAAACCTTAAAAGAAGGGGTTAAAATTTGGATAACTCCAGCTAATGGCTGTATGTTGGAGACTGTGTGGTCCCTTGTCTGCCCTGAGATGTCATCAGGAAAAGCTGCTATTTGTGACAGCTCTTAACACAACACAGGTTAGAAAATGATCAACACAATTAAGTATAAAATGGAGTTTAGTTATATCTGGTTCAGATATTATAAGTAATACATAATCAATGTGATTGTACTTTATATGAAGTTTTGAAAATACATATAATTTAGTTATTGCATGTCTAATTTTTAACAGACAAGTTCAGTATATTTACATAATTATATTGAACAGTCTTATCATTAAGTCTCTATTTTAAGGTACTATTGTTTTCATTCAAGAGAGCTGGTGATAAAGGACCACAAAAGAATTATGATCGTAAATTGAAGAAAAAAACGACAGCAAAATTTAGTAAAAAGTTGTCTCTTAAAGAAGGTCTTCTTGACAATCTTGAAAAATCTGAGAGCCTTGTCAAAGAACCTAGTAGTCAACAACAGTCACAGAGTGAAAATTTAGTGTGAGTATAATTTTAATATAGATAATATGATCTTTCTTGTTTCTGTTTTCATTTTATCAGAAAGATTTTATCTGACATGAGGATCTATGTTCCTACTGATGGTACATTAATTAATTCCGGGTGTCCCTCTAATTATAATAATTTTGTTCATCAGATGACATCAGAAGAAAACTTGGTATGCCAACAAAACAAAACAAATCATCAGATGTTCCTATTCCTTCTGTTACAAGTGCTAAAAAGACCAGGCTATCTCTTTCCTTTACACAAGGCAGTAGATTAGGTATGGTACTTACTACCATATATGATACATTAGCTCCATCCTAACACAGATATTTTTCAGAAACCGAGTTCCACAACTGAAGTAATGCCACCTGAAAGATGGGCATTTTCTAAGGTAAATTTTACTAATTCCTTCTTAGCATCCAGTAGTGTACATCAGAATGACACTTACTTACAGTTCTTTCTCTCTTTCCCATATAGGAAGATGAAACTAAACAAATTGATGCTCTTAACAAACTCCGACCAACTAACAATATGTTTCTGAAATTAATGGAAGACTCTCAGGACATGTGGCAATATCCTATTGATAACGAAGCTGGAAGAACGTAAGTTAAATACAAGATCTTATTTAATATAGAAAAATATACTCAATAAACATATAAAATTGTCAGTATAACAATTCATGTTGTGTACATAAATTTCAAAGAATTTTTTGACAATTTATTGATATCAGACAGAAAGGTCACTGTTAAAAATCTTGTCCTTTAGAGAAGAAGAGGAAGTAGGATTTGAGGAACATATCTTTATGATGGATTTATTGGACGATGACCGTTTACCAAAGAAAGGTACATGTGGTCATCACTTTCAAACAATCCTTCAATATCCTTTCTGTACAGGTCCAGTTCGTCATTTTATGGAACTTGTTGCTACTGGTCTCTCCAAGAATCCGTACTACAATCCCTCAGAGAAACGAGACCATATAGAATGGTTCAAGACATACTTGAGTCAATTTCCACCTGAAGAGCTGGAAGCACAATTTACCCAACGAGAGAAGTAACTTAACACCTAAAACCCACGCCACAATTCATAATGTTATGTAGTTGCTCATTACTGAGATATTATACACAATATTAATTTAAAAAATTCTATCTAGTTACTACAGCTTCTTGTTCTTCTTGTTCAATGTCAATTTCTTGTACTCTCTCTACTTGTTCTCTCTGTTTTAATAGTTTTTTGGCCTTTTCAATTGCCTTCTCCTATAACAAATGAGAGATATATCATAAGTCAAACTATATGTGAAAACATTGACATTGTATGTGTGACATATTAGAGAAATATTACACAGGGCTTACCCTTTCTCCAATAACAAGTTTTATTCTGGCCATAGATTGTCGTACCTGGAAACACAAGAGGATGTTAAACATGCTGTTTGTACATGTAAATTGTATTGTTACCTTTTTGAGTCTTTCTGGTGCAGGCATTATAAAACCTTGTCGATTAGCTTCGTATTTCAAAGTTAATAACATATTTCTCTCTTTAAGAAGAACATACCTAAAAAGAACAATAAATAGATGTTTAATTTGTGCAGACAAAACACTTAACACATATTATAATATACATAGTAACTATTTGTATGGCAAAGAAGTGCATATTCTAATGCTAAATTAATACATTTAATTTAGGGTCTAGGATATAGTATTAATTTCACATTAAAGTATGGACTACCTGTGCTGTATAATAACCACTACCATGATACAATACATGTAATAATAAGTCCATACTCAGCTGTGTATTATAGCCATAGTATCAACTAAGGTACAGTTGTATAGACCCTTTTAAAAGCACTAGCTATATTAAAATTTATTCAGGTGATTGATATATTCTCATAATCTCACCATAATTTGTGTAGATCATCATTACTTTTATTTCTCAATTCTCTCGCTAACCATGCTCTACCTGTTAGTAATGAAGAATAATAGCATGAATATATTAGCTTCATATTAACCTGTTTTCTCTGATTCCTCAATGATGTTCTCAGTCTTGGGAAAGAACTCCTCTAGACCACACGTCTGACAACCAGTATGAAGCTCTCTCGTTAATATGTGACCTCTGGATACATGATAAGATCGATCAACTGCCAATCTTTGAAAGAAAGAATGACATCTCATCTGAACTGGTATTGTTGATATTAAAACTACGTTCATCCTTTGTAAAGGGACCTTACTGAACGATACAATCGCCTTGTATACAACAGCCATGATTGGACCACGTGGTTGCCTTGCCCACTTGAGGGCGTGGTAGCTACGCCTGCAGTTTTTGCTTGCCCCACCTCCAAAGAAAGAGGAGAAAACCAATGGATGAGCATGGATTACCTATAGTAGGTGCTGGAGTAGATTACACAAAGGTAAGGACAATAATGTCGACTTGTGTTACTGAACTTTTTCTTTTTCTAGGTGCCATCTCTGGAGCATAAGAACACTTTAGTTATGTTAAATAAGTTCCTGATTCACACAACTAAATTTTTAAATCGTTTTGCATCAGTATGTGAAGAGGTGAGCATGATAATTAAAAGGAAGGACAGACTAGAACCAGCCATTTCAGTAAATGTGGCAATCACTGTACTTTCATAGAAATTAACCCTACACCCTAGCAATTTTTGTGTTTCTTGTCATTTCTCCTTCAGAGACTTTCTGATCTTTCCATAAGAATACAAAAACTAGACATTTCTTTGAGTATACTAGAAGCTAAACTTAATACTATTCCAAGTCTAGAAGGTGTACAAGCAACAAAGACATATGAGCCTCCTTCAGCAGTTGCTACAGCTGGTAATATAACTGCTCCAACATCGCAACCACAGCCGAGTCAACCATCCAGTGGTCCACCTCCACCTCCTCCCCCATCATCAGGTGATGAACCAATGCCACAACCAACAACTACAGGTAAATATACCTCTATTATCCTTCCCTATTTATTGCTATACAAAAATGACGTTAAACAATCTTTTCAAGTAACCTCTCCTTCTCAAAATAACTTAGCATTTTGGCAATCTTTTTTTCATTTTTTTTACTTTCATCTGTCCTCTGTTTAGGAGAAACAGCTGAACAACCAAAAGGAGGTAGGCTTTGACTCAACTATTAAACATCAAATATATTTAAATTAATCTATATTATATTGTTATACTTTAATAACTATTTTTTTACAATATAAGGTATGAAAATTAAGGACCATCCTAATTATGCACGTTTCTTCAAAATGAAACGACTGGTTAGTAGAAAGCCATCATTATCATATTTACTATCACTGACTCTGATAGGGAGTAAATCCACTTCAAATTGCTATGGAAATGAAAACAAATGGACTAGATCCTGATTTATTAGAGTAAGAAAAGTTTTGATTGTAAATTGTTATATTTACAAGTAAATTTTGGTATCACAGAATTAGTAAAAAAATGTAGACATTACTGTACTTGTTACAAAACAATGTTGCTTTAGTATTCCCATATAAACAGCTAAATTAGCTAGGTCATGGAATTTATTATCAAAGCAATAACATTAAAATATCTGATTATTTAAAACTGTTGAGATACAAAGAGTAAGGTTCTGCAGTAATACTATCATTTCAATTATTGTGCTATAGTAACAATATTAATGCTCTTTATAGAGATGAAGATGCACCTGCTCCAGAAGGTGGATTACAAGGTGGTGGAAATCCAGCTGGTTCACCTCAGGACTCAGATGAAGAGTCATCAATGTCTAGTGAAGAATCAGATGACAGTTTTGAGTCTGAATAAAACTAGTTAATGAACTGGCAATACAATTCTCTTTGCTTCTCTTCATAATAGTTACTTTTTTAAAGAGTCAAATAATTATTATATCTAATGATTTGTATGCATTGTGTGTCTTTATTAATAAATGTAAGATATCAAATTTAAGGCTAAGTTTTGTGATCCCAAAGCACACTCCATATAAGCACAAAATAATATTATTCTGAATTAAATAGTTTCAGAAAAGGCCAATTTTTTAATACACCCACACGTTAAATGATGTCACAGTTTGTAATAATTATTATTGCTGAATTGTCATCATGTCAATATACTAACACTTGGTATGTAAAGATACAAGGTAAACTAATGTAAGTCATACATTATATTGTGTGTCTGTTTCTCCATTGTAGATGGCTCCAGCAATCAGTTCAGTTTCTCTCTCAATACTACTAGCCCTCTTTCTTTCACATCAGTCCTCTTCATTGAATTATCAGTACACAATAATTGTGGACAGTATTGAAGGCAATGATACCTCATCATGCCTTCTTTCCAACAATACTCCTTGTAGAACTTTGATATATACACTGCAGAATATCTATAATTCAACACTGGTCTCTCTTAATGGTGGATTGTATTATTTGAACGACTCTGTGGTCATTGAGAATATGTCTCAAGTAGCACTTATAGGCAAGAATGTTAGTGTTCATGTTATTTGTAACAATTCTGGCTTAGAGTTTTCAATTAGCTCTGATTTATTGATTAGAAATATCACATTTATTGGATGTGGAAGACAACTTCAATCAAAAAATGAATTGAGTAATCACCTCCCTCAACAAGCAGCTTTGGCCTTCATTCATTGTCATGATGTTACAATTGACAATGTAATTGTTCTGGAAACTAATGGAACTGGATTATTAACCTACGAGTGTAGTGGTGTCATAAGATGTCTTAGTACTGAAATCACTGGAAACAGCATTTATTATGGCAACAATCAAGGTGCGTTATTTTTATTCTCAGTTCCTAGCACACGGTTAGAAGTTGTCAATTGTTATTTCGTAAATAACACTCTATGTGATAGTGATAGTGGATCTGATTATTGTAAAGGAGGTGGGATGGCTGTTATAATACACAACACTACTAACGTCACTGTTAGCATTAAAGGCAGTACATTTGTTAGCAACACTGCATCTACTGGTGGAGGAGGATACATTGAATACACCAGCACTACCTTCAACAGTATAACTACCTTCGAAAACTGTACATTTGAAAGGAATATTGCTTTAGTTGAGAATAATGTTAATTCCATATATGGTGGTGGAGGACTAACTGTCTACTATAGTCAATTACCATTATCTATATCCACAGGGAATACGGTTATAGTAAATGATACTCTGTTTAACAATAACACAGCTAACATTGGTGGTGGTTTGTATGTATGTAAAGAGTGGAATAGAGTGCTTAGTGTTGCTGTATCACCTATCTTATCTCTAAAGAATAGTGTATTTGGTAGTAATGAGGCTAACATTGGTGCTGCTTTAGCTGTTAGTATCCAAAACTCAGTACAGGAAGGATTTTTGTCAACGGTGCTAGTGGAAAAGTGCAATTTTTCACAAAATTTTGTGTCAGAGCTAATGGGAAGCTCTCTAACAGGAGTTGCATCAATATTTGTATCAAATATAAAACTGGAATTTAGAGGTCAGGTACATATATGTAACAACACAGGAACAGCAGTAGTTTTAGATGATAGTAGTTGTACAATTAATAAAGAATCAGATTTATTGTTTTGGGGCAATTCTGGTTTAAATGGTGGTGCTTTATCTCTGTATGGTCAATCATGGCTGACATTAGACAATGACACTAAACTCAGCTTTCGTTATAACACTGCTTATAGTCAAGGTGGAGCCATCTATTATCACGAATATCAACTTCCACAAATTGCTTCTAAAGGATGTTTTCTACGCTATTCTTCACTCTACACTTCATTGACATATGCATTGTCTGTCAGTGTTGTCTTCTATGAGAACAAAGTACAAAATATACCTAATTCAATCTATGCTAACTCAATTTCCCAGTGTACAATAACCATTAATAACAAAACTGTTTCCAATGAATACATTTTTTGTCAATCTAGTTGGCAATATTTTCCTGGCAATTGTACAAGTGAAATTTGGACTGCACCTGTACAAATTGAAAGTCCAGTAACATCCTTTGATGTGTTTACAGGGACTCCAATACTACTTCCATTATCAATACGTGATGTATTTAATCACAATATTACAGATGGCACAACTCTAAAAGCCATTGCAAAAAAAGGGGAGATCATTTTCAATCCACCATCAGGATTGATAGCTGATAATCACATTGAAATATATGCTGAAATAGATTCTAATGCTACTGTAATGATACAAACATCTCAATCACCTTTTCTTCATATTGATTTAAAGGTAAACATATTGCAATGTCCTACTGGATTTGTTCCCAGTTCAGAAGGTAATATAGAAGGGAATGTTTGCGTATGCCCAGAGAATGCATTCTTCCCTGGAGTTATTGTATGTAATAATGATACATTCACTGCTGAACTGACAAATATGTATTGTATGTCAAACTACAACTTTAATAATGAAGAAATTATATTGGTAGCTGGTCTGTGTCCATTTTTAATTAGTAGTTCAAGTGACTCCCAAACGTTCTTACTTCCAAAAAATCGTTCACAAGTAGAAGATGATGTTTGTGGCCAAATGAACAGACAAGGAGTTTTGTGTGGAGATTGTGAGGAAGGATATGGCCTAGCTGTTTATTCATATGGGTTTGATTGTGTGAAATGTGACCATACATCATATGGTTGGTTGCTATACCTATTGTTACAATATTTAACAGTTACTATCTTCTTTATAGTAATTGTTGTCTTCAATCTTACCATTATTTCACCAGCCTCAAATGCTTTCCTCTTCTTTAGTCAAATAACAGCAAACAGCGATGCTGTTATATTTAGCACATATCTCACAGAAAGTGCCTTTGGTAAGGCAATTGGTAGTATACTTGTAAAAATATTTTTCAGTCTCTACAATATTTGGAATCTTGATATCTTCCGTGCATTTTCACCATCAATTTGTCTGCAAGCACAACTCAATACATTATATGTAATATTGCTTGACCTCATCTCTTCATTGTATCCATTATTCTTACTTTTGGTGACATACATCCTTATACAATTGTATGATAGATGTAGAGTGATTGTGTGGCTATGGAAACCATTTCAATTTTGCTTGAAGAAATACCATGACAAATTGGAAACCAGAACTTCTTTGATTGATGTATTTGCTTCCTTTTTAGTCCTATCTTATACAAAAATCTTAGCTGTGTCATTCAGACTGTTGAGAAATGCATTTGTTTATGATATCGATGGCAACATTCTAAGAACAGTTTTCTACTACAATGGCAATATTAATATGTTTCAAGGTATACACTTACCTTTTGGGATCATATCATTGTTGTTGTTGATGACAATAGCGGCTGCACCTCCAATACTTTTGTTGTTCTATCAATTCAAGTGGTTTCAGAAAATACTGGAAAAGCTTCATTTGAGAACGCATGCTCTGATTGCATTTGTTGAAATATTTCAAAATGGATTCGTGAACGGAACCAATGGTACTAAAGACAGACGTTTCTTTGCTGGAATGTATTTTGTCTTGCGAATTATTCTCTTTGCACCCGTAACAGTGTCTGGAGTACTTGTTTTAATGCTTGTCATTCCTCAGTTTGTGTATAGTTTTGCAGTGATCATCTTTGCCACAGGACAACCATATAAAAATAACTTTTATAACAAAGTAGACATATTTCATTTTGTCATACTTCTTCTTGATACCTTTCTTTTCTTTGTCGGATTTGCTCTTTTGAGTCTTGGACAATCAGGAGCCATTTTAAGTGGTGTTGTAGGTCTTGCCTATATGCTGGTAATTTTACCATTTGTTTACATGTCCTGCTATGTTGGCTGGTGGTTTTTATCAAAACTGAACCTGTTGCCGACCAAATGTTTGAGAAAAGATGAAGCTGAAAATGAAGAACCAGTCATTAAAACTGCCACTATATCCAGCTCACTTTTTTCTGCTCCAGATCGTGTTTTACACCCTGATCTGTACAACAGTCTTCATGTTGAGGAAGACTGTGACCAACAGTTTGCAGATCAGTTACAATATGCTTCTAAACAGTCCAGTATCCATTATGGAAGTGTGTCAGGTAATCATGACAATACATCTAATATTAATAATGTATCAGAAATTTTTGTAGAATTATCAACATATTCAGATTGAATTAATCTTTTTTTAAAATTGTAATAAGTTATACATTTAAACTTCTTTAAAGAAACATTTAGATTTGAAAATTAAGTTTAATTTACAGACACAACGGACAACACAAACTATAGCTCTTAAAAACTATACCATTGTACAACTAAATTAACTTTTAGAAGTCACAACAATATGAATAAAATTATCAGGATAGCATAAATGTTCACTGAGCCACTGAAGAGGCGTGTCTAATGGTAGCTCCACCCCATGAACTAAGAAAACACTGTTAGCTATAGGAGGAAGAAGCAATAGTCAAGACATTAACCAGAATATGCTAATAATTAGAATGGGTAACTATAGAAACAATATGATAAATATAAATATAAATGCATATATGATAAATCCTTATATAATATATTGAAATAGCATTCTCAAAGTGACTATTAAATATTATAAAATACATTTCAAGTAAATGATTGACCTGAAATATCTGAATCTTTGTAATACATTTGTATCAGATCTCCATAAGTGGTTCCTAAAAATATAATAAGTATAGTACAGTAGTATATTATACTGAACTGACCTTCACTAGGTATTAAACGCTGAAACAATCTTTGTCCTACCTAAAAATCATAGTTTGAAATAGACACAATAAATATCTTGTCAATGTATGTATTTATCAAAAATGGGAGAAATCATTTAAAGTTAATTTGTTTTATTAATATTGTTTGTCGATATTAAAAAGGTGTTAAAAATTCATTAATATATCCTATAAACTAAGACCAATATGATTATATTTTATAATAAGAATCATTTGTAAATTGAAGCTAGGATAGACACTAAGGTGCTTCTTCTTCAGTAACCAAAATATCCTCTATTGTTTTCACAATCATAGATACTTACTCTATAAATACAAAATGGTATTTGTTTAAACGGCTCTTCATCTCCTCTCATATTTAACATCATTTTTTGATTAACAGACCAAAACTCATTGAAACTACCTGTATATTTTTAGAGGAAACAAGAAAATAGAACATTTCAATTCCAATCTTTGAGTTTTAGTAAAAATTAGTTAGTGTGTCTATAGTATCTATTTTAGATAATTATGTATTAGTTAAGAATTTAGTCAGACTAGTTTACTGTTAGTAAGGAAACTAACCTTGTGAAAAACCTTGCCATAAATGACCAAAGTCTTGTGGAGTAAGTTGTTGAATGACTTTTGCTCCATGTTTTAGCCAGTCAGCCTGTTGTGATGAACACATGTGTATCTAGTTACATAATTTGATGTGGTTACCTCCTTAATTTTAGATTTAAAATGAGCTTCGAGGGCCTCTTTACCTTCATAAAGTAATAAAATATCACTAGGATATTTCTGAAAGAGAGAGAGAGAGAAATGGTAGGTTAGCTACAAATAATAAAGGTCTTTTATCTTACTTTGAAGTGAACTGTTATCTCCCATGGCAAAGCAAATCCTCTAGCATGAAGGTCATACAATACACCTACTGGATAATGCCTAACAATGAGATATCAACTCTAGCATTACTTACATAGGGTGACTAACCATTTAAGAGGAGTAGGGCCAAAGGAGAGCCATATTTTATCTTCTAATGATGCACCAACAGCACGAGCAAAAAGTTTTTCTAGTTTATCATAGACAAATGGAAAATATGAGATCCGTGGTAACATCATCTGAAAGGGGAAAGATAACGTTATTAATTATTACACATTCCTAGACTATAAGTCTAGTAATAAGCATTTAGCTTTATAACTACAGTTGTCTCATACCCAGACTCCAAATTTTCAGGCAGCATGGACATGAGACTAGTAATACACAACAACATTAATATAAAACAAGTTAGTTTTGAAGGTCAGATTCTCCTTTATTAACATCAACGTCTTCTCAAACAAGAAATTTTGAACTTACAAAACATGGTTCTGGCATTACATTGCCTCCCATTGGCATTTCCCTGGAGTCCGGAATGAAACAAACGGGAATTCTACCTTCCCATACTTCTTTCCGCGACTGTTCGTTGCTCATACTGCTATTACAAAGAATGAAACGACCAAGACGTAGATAATTTAAAAAGATAAACTAGAAAAATCAACGAAGGAAAGACATTTTGCAAAGAGGTGTTGTCCTAAACAAGCCACACCTTCGTAATTACTCACCCACGTTTTATAGGAGTGGCTGAAAACTATGGCCAGCAGGTCACTTGCTCAAAAACTTTGTCTAGTAACAGGTACTTAATTCAGCATTGTATCCATTTGTCCATTTATAACTAAGTCATCCATTCATCGATCCATTGCTATTAAATCATTCATCCATTGTACTTCTATCTGTCCCTTAATTCAAGGTGGTGGTACTGGTATAGGTAGAGCAATATGTCAGACTTTAGCAAGAGAGGGTGCATCAGTAGCTGTCGCAGGCAATGAATTACTCCCTCTTCAAGAGACGGTGGCCAGTTTGAAGGATATAGCATCTCAAAATGGTCATTCTCATGCTAAATTTCAAGCATATGAAATGGATGTCACTCAGTCTGGAGAAGTGGCTACGTTGGTAGGAGCCATTGGTTGTGATTTTTCTTCTAATACTCCACTTAGTGCAGTTGTTAATAATGCTGGCATAATAAAGGATGCCTTGCTGCTGAAAATGACTGAGGAAAACTTTGATGATGTCATCAGAGTCAATTTAAAGGTCAAATTATTTCACTAATAGTTAAGTTGTGCATTTTAAAATGTATGAGATCTGAACGCATTATGCAATATGTATACATATATACATATTACATAAAATCCTTCAATTATTATATATGTAATTGTTATCAACATGAAACCATCCTTTAGTTAGTTTTACTGATGTTACTATTAAATACATCTGTATATATATATGTGTGTGTGTGTGTGTGTGTGTATAAATCAAATCCTTCAAAGATCTTTTTTTCTTTATAGGGACCCTTCCTTATCACAAAAGCAATTGCTAAGTATATGGTAGAGAACAAAGTCAACAATGGTTCTATAGTGAATATATCCAGTATATCAGCCAAAGTATATATATACACTCATACAACATTCAGTCTACTTGGCATAAATTTCCTTTACTGACTAATTATTTTTGAAAATCTCAAACATAACAACTATTCCTGCATTATCTGTAATTATTATATCAATGAATACTTTTGCAATGAAAGTAATTAATTATAATAATCCACTTCAAATAATACCTTCAAGACTAAAAATTTAACCCTGTCTGTTGACCATTATCTCCATATACACTTTGTTGTAGTTATAAATGTTTGCAAAGAAAGGAAAATTACAAAATGTTGTTACCACATAAGTATTTCATATACATTTGTAACACTAATATTTTATTTTATATATAATCTAGAATGGTAATATTGGTCAAACTAACTATGCTGCAGCCAAAGGAGGTCTCATGTCAATGACACTTACCTGGGCTAAAGAACTAGGAAGGTAAACACAGCTCAAAACTACTACACTCCTTGTCATTATATTCTGTGTTACAGATTTGGTATTCGCTGCAATGCAGTTCTTCCTGGGTTTATTGCAACAGATATGACAGCTGGAATACCTGACCACATCATGGAAACTGTAAGCAATGAATATTGTAAAACATGAGATTATGATTAATAGTTAATCGGCAGCTGAATTAAACTGATTCATTCATTTCATTGCATTGGTACAATACTGTAGATTGAACATGCTATCAATCAATGACAAACGAATGATATTCAAATCAACATGATTTACAATACCTTACTAATATTAGGTAAAGAAGAGGATTAGCTTGGGACGAACTGGAAAACCTGAAGGTAACCATCAGTTTATGATGATTAATACTTTACCTTACTATGAAATTGTTCTCTATAGAAGTTGCTGAAGTTTGTGCATTCTTGGTATCTGATAAAAGTAGCTATGTATCTGGTTCTCTCATTGAAATTACAGGTGCACATAATATAATATACATATTGCTTTATTGTATTTCTTCTAGGTGGTATGTTCTAGAATTTATACTACTGACTGCAGTTATAAAACATGAATTATAACATTTAAATAGTTATATTGATCCCAAAAATAGAATAGTCATTACATCATGTAATGTAGGGCTGAAAATATAATACAAGAATATGAACCAAATGAGACAAAAAAGTGATAAATAATTATACAGCTGCACTGTGATAACTGGGCTCTTCATAGGTGAGAGCTATATTATCCTGTGTCATGAAATAATTAAAGTGATAACATGGATTATCATGAGTGATCAATGTACAATTAAATATAATACAATAAAGTTATTTATTAAAGTCTTTAAGGAGCTCATTGTATAGAAAGGATCAGGGGTCAGTTAATTTAATTTCTCACTGTGTGTTGTATAAATTACAAAGAGACGGGAATATATCTCTTCAAAATCAGCTCGTACTGATGGGTCATGAACAAAACATCTTCCAAGTACATCATAAACCTCATCTGGACAACGATTGGGTTTAGCAAGGATCTTACGATTTTCTCCACTTATTGCATCAGCAATCACATGATCATCGGACATTCCTGAGTATGGGAGAGAGTGACAGAGAGTAAATATTTCCCATACAGTCACACCAAATGACCAGGCATCAGACTTCACTGAAAACTTTCCGTAATATGTCTCAGTGGCCATCCAACGAATGGGGAGGATCAGTTGTCCAGCGACATGACAATAGGAGGACTCGTAGAAGTTATGACTCATCCCAAAATCTGCAATTTTTGTGACAAAATTACGACCAACCAAACAATTGCGTGTAGCTAAGTCACGATGAATGAATTTCTTGTTAGCAAGATAACGCATACCACTGGCTATCTGAACAGTAATGTAGAGCAGAACAACAGGAGTTATTTGATTTTCATCAAGAGAGGAAACAGTGTCAGGTTGGATGTTTTGTTTCCTCAAAAACTCATTCAAATCTCCATTTTCCATGTACTCCATCATAATGAAAGGAGTACCGGTCATGCAGACAGCAAGCAAACGGATTACGTTAGCATGTTGCAGATGAGACATAAACTTGATCTCACTATGAAATGCTTCCTTCAAATCATAATTGGCAGATGGTGACAGCTGTTTCACAGCAACTAGGATACTATGGTGTCTGTTGGTGTCATCACTCAGTTGTAAGTCCTTGAGGCTAACGTTTATAGTAGCAGCCAGAAAAACCTTTCCAAAATGACCAATGCCAAGTTCTTTGATGATCCGAACACACTGTGGTGAGATTTGGAATAGCTGATGTGTTAACCCGTTGTTTTGATTGACATCATAGATTGGAGCATAAGGAAGGGGTTCTACATTGCAGTTAGGTTGTTTCTCTTCTAACATGGATAGTTCCAGTGACTTAATACATATGTGGTCATAAATGTTAGAATTAGAAGTTATGCTTAATTCTGTCCTAGGGAGAGAGGGATGCCGGCGAGGAGGAGGGGGAGGGGGAGGAGGTGGTGCCATAAAATTCTGGTCGACTTCCAAATCATCGCCATAAGGATTGAAGTTGGGATCTAGGACTCGGTTGCTATGGAAACTCTGAGGACTTAAATTGTCAATTGGTTCCAAATAATTGGTATCTTGTTGTAGTTCCAATGTCTGTCGGGGTTCTTCATAAACAGCTTCATTCATTGTATGGAAAATAGATTCTTGTACTGAGTTTCGAGGAGTCATTGTAGCCGGTAGAGGGAGGGGTCGAAATGTTTCGGGAAGTGGATAAGCGAGTAACTCCTGTGGTTCAAGTTCTGCTTTTGAACCTAGCAAGGTATGACTGGAAGTAATGGGACGGACCACATTAAAATGTGACTCGTCCTTTGAGGGTAGATACTTTAGAGATATATTGCTTTTAGAGTCTTTCACTATAATTTTGTTGGTTTTTCTGTTACAAAAACAAATGCAGAATAAAATAACACAGGCAATCGCTATTAGAAATGCTAAAACAATGGCAATCATTACAAAAATGAATAGCAACATCACTCCGTCATCATTACTATCCCCTGTACTAGTAGGTGTGGCTGTAGCATCTAAAATATCACTGTTTATTGGTAGCAGTGGTTCAATTCCAGAGCCATCCATAATATGTGTATCTAATAAAGAAAGGAGAATATATTAGACTAAGTACAATCAATTTATGAAATAAACTTTATGTTCTGTATAATTGTAGTATAGTTCAATTAATAAACTGATCATAATTATTAATACCTCTTGTATTTATAAAGAAGTTACTTTATCAGAAATAAATACTAACAATAGAAAAAAGTATTGTTATAGTTAACTAACTCAAAGTACTAAAAAATGTGTAAAACTAATTAAAAATTAACTGCCAAGAGAGCAAAACTAACTATAACTAGTCATAACTAACTGTAACTAATAGAAACTAACTCTGCTAGCTATACAATGGTTGAACCATAATATAATTGATGATGGAAATGACTAACTAATCTTTCAATACAAATCAATAAAACCTAGTTATATATTATATATATATATATATATATATATATATATAACTATATATATATACATATATGTAATATAATATATATATATATATATATATATATATATATCTTGTGGAATATCTGTTAACTAACACTATACATAAATTTAGCAGCCATATTGTATCACTTGACTAGAGTACTATAAAACTAGTAGATTTTTAACAGTATATGCTTATAGACTTTAGTACAAGTTACATTGTGGACCAAACATTTATTGCATGCACTAATAGAAGGAGGAGTTAACAGAATGAAATTAATATAGAAATGAATGTATTGATGTAAGAAAACCTTGAACTGTACCTACTCTTGGCACAGCTATCTAAACATTTCAATTTAGCATATTGTCCAGTACATTATCTACATTAACTAAAACCACATGTAACAACTAAACATTTACAGCTGGAAATAAATAACTAGAACTATTTTTCAATGAGTAAAACTAATTAAATATAATCATAAAGAAGCCAAAACTAACTAATACTAACTAAAAGTAAAAAAAAAACCATAAACAAAAACAGTTCTTATTGCTTCATTAGTCTATTTCAAAAAATGCCTCCACTAAGATTATTAATTATTAATTTTTAATTTTGTGTTTTTTTAATTGATATGATTGGTAGTTAAGTGCTATAAAAGAGAACGATACTGTAAGAAAAGGAGACAATGGGTAGACAGATATTTCTACTTGTTTTGAGAAATCTAAATCAAGAGATGATGTATGTTGGAATAAGATCAGAGGAGTGTGAAGCCAACATTATTTGATTGAAGTCATAACACTAGTCTCTATGATATGTATTGTGGTTATAGTAATAGACAACATAGGGGGCAAGGTTACCATAGTAACAGTAGTATGTGGGTAAAGTGTTGGGTTAAAGGCAGCCATAAAATAACAATACATTTAATGTTAGCAGTGCAGTGAAACCTTTCTGATACTCTACAGCTGACACTTTGGGGAATTAAAAACTTTTCTTAGTACATTGAGCTATCCTCAATATATTCATAGATATTACATTAGATTAAAGCATATTGGTGCTGTAATAAACAATACAAGATGTCTTTATAATTTACAGTTAGAGACTTACTTGTAGAACGCTATAGTATCACAAGGCTACTTATGTTCCTGTATTAAAACAGTTGTGGTTTAGTATCACAAGGGTACTTATGTTCCTGTATTAAAACAGTTGTAGTTTAGTATTACAAGGGTACTTGTGTTCCTGTATTAAAACAGTTGTAGTTTAGTATTACAAGGCTACTTATGTTCCTGTATTAAAACTGACTTAGTATTGCAAGGCTACTTATGTTCCTGTATTAAAACTGACTTAGTATTGCAAGGCTACTTATGTTCCTGTATTAAAACAGTTGTATCACAAGGCTACTTATGTTCCTGTATTAAAACTGACTTAGTGTTACAAGGCTACTTATGTTCCTGTATTAAAACTGACTTAGTATTGCAAGGCTACTTATGTTCCTGTATTAAAACAGTTGTATCACAAGGCTACTTATGTTCCTGTATTAAAACTGACTTAGTGTTACAAGGCTACTTATATTCCTGTATTAAAACTGACTTAGTATTGCAAGGCTACTTATGTTCCTGTATTAAAACAATTGTATCACAAGGCTACTTATGTTCCTGTATTAAAACAGTTGTGGTTTAGTATTACAAGGGTACATATATTCCTGTATTAAAACAGTTGTGGTTTAGTATTACAAGGCTACTTATGTTCCTGTATTAAAACTGACTTAGTGTTACAAGGCTACTTATGTTCCTGTATTAAAACAGTTGTGGCTTAGTATTACAAGGCTACATATGTTCCTGTATTAAAACAGACTTAGTGTTACAAGGCTACTTATGTTCCTGTATTAAAACAGTAGTGGTATAGTATATGATACTCATTATTGTCTTGATAGGATTCTGTGTTACATAACATTATATAATAAAGTAAACAGCTGTTGATTGAGTGGATTTAAGGAATTCTTTGATGTGAATGTAAATAAAATTAAAAATTTGCAGTGTAGAAAATAGGAATTACTTTTAGCTAAAAAAATAATAACATTAATAATATTGTATTTATAGATGCTAAATAAACAAAGTAACAAAGTAATACTAAAAATATACTTTATAATACTTTTAACAACATATGTCAAACATCACCAACATTAAAACACGATCAATTTTAAAAAGGTTTCATCTTAATACTTCAGGTTTTATTTTACTAATAGTAAATTAATTGTATTTATTAAACACAGAACATCATCTACAAAGCTTGACTAGTGTATGTCATATACAACCTAGAATAGATTTCCCCAAAGTCAGCCCTCATAGCTGGATCATGCACCCAACATCTCAGCATTACATCATAAACTTCACGGGGACATGCATCAGGTCGAGGAAGAAGCTTACGATTCGGACCACGGATAGCATCTTGGATGACCTCTTCGTCAGCCATCTCATCATAGGGGTCACAACAAGCTAGCGTATACACCTCCCAGAGAGTGACCCCAAATGCCCAAGCATCGGACTTGACAGAGAACTTGCCATAAAATGTCTCACACGCCATCCAACGGATTGGTAAAACAAGAGTACCCTGTACCCGATAGTAAGCTGATTCATACAGTCTACGACTCATACCAAAGTCTGAAATCTTCACGATAAAGTCTTTTCCTACTAGACAATTACGAGTGGCCAAGTCTCGATGGACAAACCGCCGAGAACCTAAATAATGCATACCGCTCGACACCTGAACTCCAATATATAAGAGAATAATAGGAGTGATCTCCAAGTCTCCAAGACCTGAGACAGTATCAGGTACGAGAGTGTGTTTCTGGAGGAACTGGTTCAGATCTCCATTCTCCATGTATTCCATCATAATGAAATTCTCATTAACTCGGCAGACGGCCAATAAACAGACAACATTGTCATGATTCAATTTCGACATGAACTTTACTTCTTTCTCAAAAGCTTCATAGAGACTTGTTTCGGCATTGGGTTTCAATTTTTTGACAGCAACCAAAATGCTATGTGAGTTATCTGTGCTAGTTTCACTTAACTTCAAATCAACAAGACTAAGATTTTTTGTACGAGCAAGAATAACCTGACCAAACTGACCATTGCCAAGCTTTTTTATTTCTATTATATTGTCTTGGGTGACTTCAAGAGGAGCTTCTGTCTGTCCAAGAGGTTTTGGATCATCGTAAATAGCACTGTAAGGTAGACCTTCATCATTAACTTGCTCCATGGTCTCTCCACGAAGCATAGTACCAGGTTCTATTGGCTCACTGTAAATCTGATCATAGTCATTATCGACAGAGTCATATGGAGCAAGGTCTTCAGGAGTGAAGCCATCCTGATAGATTGGGTAGAAGTCTGGAGGATTTTCTTGGCGTTGGAGTGATCCACTAAGGACATCATGAGGCGAAGGAACAGACTGGAGACTAAAACCACTAACACCTGGTAGTCCTTTCTCAGTTGTCAAGACATTAACGGAATCATAATATGTTCGACGTGGTTTACGGGGTGCTGTCGGTGGAGGACCTTGATCAGGAGGAATAATACGAGTATCCTCAGCCTTGTCATAGTAGGAGGTGAGCACAGTATCTTTTGGTACATCATACTGGACTTGAGTCTGGGGAACAGGAGGCTGCCTAGAGTGACTTTGAGATTGAATCAAGTCAGGCATAACTTGTCTTGTTTCTATTTCTTTTCCACCAGACTGACTACGATGGTCACTTTGAGAGTGAGTTCGTACTGGTACAGGAGGTGGAGCCTCTTCTCCGTTATCCTTTACTCCAGGCATAGGCAAGTACGTGACGGTAGTCCCAGAGGACTCTTGAATAACTAAGTCACTTTGACGGCAGCGGTTGCAAGCAACTATGATAATGATGATAATCAGAATGATGACAATAATGCCAAGAATTCCAGCAACAATAGCTATGATCATGGTCAACAGTTCATTATTACTACCGTTACTGGCAGAGGGTGTAGTACTGGACGAGAGGGGGTCTACAGTGTGTGGAGAAAGAGTAAAAAGCTTAATGTAAAATGGCTGAATGAGTCGTTCGTGTGTATCTGTGTTGGTGGAAAGATATCTGGGATATGCTCACTAACTAAATAAATAGGTCAATGGTAGAGTTTGATAAAATGTTTACTCTTTCTCCAACACACACACACACACACAAACTACAGAAACATTTTAGTACAGGCAAGTTATGCAACATTTACAGCAAGAGTAAAAGCAAGAACTGGTTACAGAGAACATTATTATATCCCATATTTCAGAGCAAAAAAGATGCTACACACTGCATGTGCCCATATGCTTGAACACACTTAATCTAGCTCTTAGTGCTTCAGCTGCTATAATTCCTGTTATTATAATAAGTTATTACTACAACCAACATCTGACATAATCTGTTCTGACAGCTGGTCACTACTATACATTAAGCTGCCTACAATGTTAGGTGTGGTATGATATAATAACAAACACTCATTTCAATTTGTTACACTGTTGTCCAAATATGGCAGTCAGGGTGTGGTATGGTATTAAATAACAATCTTATTGGCTTTAGAGACATACATGTCATATTTATGTTTCTCAATTGTACTGCCTTGTTCATAATACAGGTTAGACATAGTTGAGGTTAACAACACTATTATCACTATGTTGAATTAACCTCCAGCCATTACAACTGCTGCCATGAAATATCACTTGCTGGTTAACACCTGCCACAATTACCAATGACCTTATATGGAAGCAATATAACTAACTACAAAGACCGTCAAAGATACACTGTTTGTATAACTTATATGAATTCATTGTACAGTGATTGCATCTAATACTGAAGGACACCTCACTATAAGGGGCACTACTTAACCTAACATGAAAGTATTAACAGCCTTTAAGGACTCTAATGAGGATACTCCTTTAATTAGGACTCAAAGTGTCCAAATATAAAGAAATTTCATTCAATAATGTTTTATCTTAAGGTCACTTACCGGTTTGTTTGACGATCAAGGACACTCTACCAGTAGCATTTTGATAATCTTCAACTCGACATTCATAAATTCCTGAGTCACCAGCCTGAGGTGATGTAATAATCAGTACAGCTATAACACTGTCAGTAATATTCATTCCACCTTGTTGAGCATGTCGAGTCCCTGATCTATAGATAGTGGTATATTTGGTATTATTTTCAATTAACTGGTTGTTACGATACCAACGAAGCGAGGTATTGGGAGGAACATATCCAGCCATGTCACATGTAAGCTCTGTTGAAGTCATAGTATCATGTACAGTTCTATCAGTGCCTGGTTCAAGATGTACTGAGAGAGAGAGAGAGAGAGAGAGAGAGAGAGAGAGAGAGAGAGAGAGAGAGAGAGAGAGAGAGAGAGAGAGAGAGTCCATTACTCAAAAACAAACACAGTCAATGCACAATTACTGACAGTGTTTTCTGTTCACACATTGTTCTGCATTAATTAACACTATGTATATAAGGTCAGTATTATGTCTATATCATAGTCTATTCAGTCTATACACATCAATTCAACACAAAAGTCTTCAAAACAGAAAACAACTTCTGGTCTATTCAGTTATTGTTTTATATTATGACTACAAATATAATTGGTTTATCTAGTATCACATGTTAGAGAGTGTTAATGTAATAGTCTAACTGTTGGGGTATCCATGACAACCATTAGTTACAAGACACTTCTATAAGATAAAGGTTAATAGAAATTTGGAGTCTGTATTAAGTAGACACTTTGTTCTTTACAGCTAAGATACCAAACTGGTAGAGAAATATACTATTAGTTTTTTTATACAATACACCATTATAATATAGTGTGAAATTTAGTCTTGTTTTTAATTTTGTTTACTCATCTAATAAGCAGAGATTAGAGTGAGTCCCATACTACTATGGAATAGTAAGATAATAATATTTATTACTGGGAAAATGATTTGGCTTATAATAATATAGTATTATATGTATTAATATTAATATGTATATATATGTATATATAATGTATCAGTAGTACTAATGTTAGTATAATATGACAACAATAGTAGTGACATAATTATCTATAGGGCTATGATTAGACAAGAACTGATATTGTGTCAGCTTAACTATTAGTAGGTTATTGCAATGTTAATAAGTTTTGAGAGAGATCAGCGAGAGAGAACAAGAGTTTACTAATTGTCTCTCTCTCTCTTACAAATCATAACATTTGGCATACATTATATAATATACACAGTAATAGTCACTACATTGAGTCATACATTATAGATTTACCTAAAAGAGTTAAATCAACTCTGGCCGACATCCAATTTGTTCCTTGATCGGTCATGTCTCTAATTTCACAATAATATGTACCATTGTCTTGATAAGAAGCAGGATTAATAAAAATTGTTGTAAAATTATTGCCATTATCAGGGGTAGTCCCATTTAAAATTGTTACTCGTCCTTGAGTAGAACTATTATATATCTGATCTTTAAATCGCCATCTTATGTTCAAGTTATCCAGTGGTCCATCAATGGTACAAACAACAGACACAAAAGATTGTATAGAATTAGGATTGTTACCCCTTAATACTGAGGACCTTGGTACACTAATGCCTGAATCACCTAGTAAATGAATGGATATAAATAGCAACTGTTCAATTATGTTAATAGAGGCATTAAAATCATATTCTTTTCCTAGTAATGTTACATGTGTGACATTTTGCTTAAGTAACACTACTTACATTAAGAAAACTAGATTAATATATATATATATATATATATATATATATATATAGTGTTACCTGGAACAAACCAACAAAATTGTGCTAATTTCTAATAAAATATTCACACATGTACTGATATTATTTACTTTGTTAATGTTTGTTACTTTGTTTGTTAATGTATAATGTTCAATACTAATACTTACCAAGTGATAACAACTCAATCCATAGAACTAACACTAGTATCAAGTTACTACATCCTGTGAGATGTCTCATGATTCCTAAAGTAGATATGTAAAAAATATAACAGAAGTAGTTAAACAATCTGAAGATGTATCTATTGCTATAGCAGGAAAGAACTTGATATATTTAGATGTAATAATGAATTAAAAGAAGTTATTATAACATTTAAATGTAATAATATATATATATATATAATTATATATTTATATTTATAATTATATTCAGTTTTTTGTTGACTACAAGACTGAAAGAATAAATAGGTGATACTGAATTAGTCCCAAAGGAATGAGAGACTACAGATGCCATTGTATTCCTTTAATGGATAATTTTGATAACAGATAGCAATTTTTAAAGGAGATCGTCGAGTTAGTTATTAAATAATATTAAAAGCCCTGAAATCATTCAATAACAAAACACTATTGTTTATATTAAGAGCTAAATGTTATCACTATTTATAATCTATACTAGATGCAACTAGATTCTAATCTAATGAATTAAATAGAAGCTAGAAAAGAATAAAAGAAACTTACCTCAACAAGGAGAATCAATCTTCTTAACTAGAGTCTGCTAGCAGTAATACAATTAGCACTATTATCCCACATGGGTGGAGTATGGTAATTGACAACTCAACCACAGCTATGAATCTCATTATTTTAAAGTAGCATATTTGTTATTGTACTACAATTATTTATACTTTTATTCCAATAAGTTTAATCTTCATTATTCTTTCAAATTGCCTATTTTTCTTATATAGATTCATGGCCACATGCTTCAAGTATCAAGTTGATCAAGGAATAGAAAGTGTGCTTTCTATTGTTCCCAGAAAATCACACTCCAGGAATATTCATTATACAACCTATCGTTCTGGGATGCAAGCCTACAAATATTTTCCATTTTTTTATTCTGACATATTCTACACCATACAAAATTCGGATAGTATAACTTCATTGGAAACACATGAACAAGGCTGTTGAGAGGGGGAGGGAATGACTGCAATGATTAAAGTTCGTTATAATATGTAACTATACTTAATTTTAATGTTTGTTGTGTTGTGTTGTATATATACAGAAACAAAAAGGACCCCATACCAGGTGATTTTCAATTTTCAGGGCCTCTAATGCAGCTCTCAAGGGGTCTACATTAATTGTAGAGATTGTGATGTTAATTTTAGTACATGTACTCAATCTTTTACATTTGACAAGAGGTTTTGTAAAGAAGAGTACTTTGGTTTTGAAACTAGTGCTTATACAAGTACTAAACTCAAAAAAGTTTACAAACATTAGATCAAGAATCCCTTCATGTGCTATGCTATCACAACATTGATAGTCTCTAAACAAAGGTCAGACTTTATTAAAATCTAAAATTAGAATGTACCATGGCACTATTTATAGTAACACTTTGACACTATTCATAGTTATACTGACAGTTTTTTCCAATAAATGTGCTTTTAATTAATTAGAGAGGTGGTGATGACTCTAGTATCTTACAATGGAAAGGATGGTTTTAGTGGTTTTCTTTACCTTACTTTGCTTTTATACCTTCTGTTCTGCTAAAGAATGTGAGTTGTAAAATACAATTGTTACGACATGCAAGACTTCACTTTTACTACAGGTATACCAATTACTTATCTGGTCACTCCACCAACTACTTATGAATGTGGTATATTTACTCGTGACTGTAACCTAGGAGACAGTAGTAATCTCAGAAGATGTCCATCAAATGTCAGACTAACTAATAATGTCACTAATGAAGGAGTGACATTTGATGTTGCTAACTTTATGGGATGGAATAATAGCTTTAATTTGGAATTTAATTTTGGGACAGGTGAATTTACCTTCACTCAAGCAAATATTTATTTCTGTAGCAATCCCAGTGCTGGATATGGACTACCTGCCATTAGTACCAGTGTGTCTTTTGATGGCCGAAATTTTAATCCAATAGAATACTCATTTACTGATAATTCAGAGTTTTCACAAACTGATGATCAAGTTCTAGTTATACCATTAATTATAACAACAAGTCCTGTCACTTTAAGTGGATACCAATTCTTTCGTCTCCATTTTGATTTCACTTCATATCAAATCACCCAAACCTTTTTAAGTGAACTTACTTTCTTCTCTGGTACAAGTAAGTAATACCTCATTATACTAATGACAAATATAATACTTTACTCTCTCTAGGTACTAATGTTGATAATAGTCCTATTGAGTTTACAGTACCATATCAGTCCTTACAATATGGTCCATCCACTCTACAGTCTTCAATACAACTGAACTGTACAATAGCTAATAATGGATCATTTAGTTGGTCATCTTGGACTGGACCAGCAGTAACTAGTGGCAAAACAAAAGCCTTTTATGCTGATACAACTCGTACTAGTATCCTATCTATTAATAGACTGAGCTCTGATGATAATGGAACCTATACTTGTACTGCTGAGTATAGTAACTCAGAGTTTACTAAACATAGGACTTCTACTACCATCTCTCTAACATTAGATGGTAAGAATTATTAGTTATCCATATTAGTATGTGTAAAACACAGACCCTTTCCATAAATTCATTATTAGTTACATATAAGTTGTTTCTACAGTAATCATTTGAATGTAATAACTTACCAATAATGTAGTCTTCATTCATATAAGTTCACTCATTACTTTATACAGGTATGGTATCTACTAATAGTCCAGTGACTATACAGTCATCAAATAATGCTAGACTACAGTGTATATTTACTGGTTACTTACCCACCTACTATGAGATAATATGGACAAATAATATGACAGGATCTCCAATTAATGACTCCCTTGATCAGTATGATATTGATGAACGTGAAGGTCCAGGTCAATCTCAGAGAGGAGGAAATAGTCTGGAGAGCAGTATTCTCAGTGAACTGACTATTATATCAACAACTACTGATGATGAGGGTGTCTATACTTGTAGTATAAATGGCAGCACTCTAATAGGAACAGTACAACTATTTGTAACAGGTATGAATTATATTATTATTACTGATTATTACCAATTATGTGTTCTAAACTCTATTGACTATATTATACTCTTTTATACTGATTATCAACAATGTTGCATATTTTAATGCACAATTATAATAACCTACTTAAACTGATATTACATAATATGAAAATCTAATAGCCTAACATGTGGTAAGGAAGTGAATTTGTTTTTAATTACTTTCTTATAGCTACTACAACTACTGATATCACTACTACAATGACGTCAACTGCTACAATGACTTCAACTGGTACCATGACTACAATGAGAACATCTGGAAACAGTATAACTATAATAGCTATTACAGTTTCCATTTCAATAATATTATTTGTTCTAATAATAGTCATAGTTATATGCATGTTAGTATACTGTGTTATTATAATAAAATCATCTGATAGCCAAATAGTATAAAAGCACACTTACCTTCTCTTGATATCACGCAACATGTGTGATTCCTCATGTGTCTTAATTATCATGGATAAATTTATTTGAATTTGTAAATTAGTGTATAATAATTTTCTTTATTCTTGTTTGTTCATTTGTTAAATTAACCATATATGGAACTCATGGTATTTTGTATTTGTTATATATTGTTGCTTATATTTATTATTTAATGTTTTTTTCATAATAGCGTAAGATACTAATGAATTACATCATGTAACAATATATAAATATTTGTTACCAATATTTGAGAGTATAAAGTTCATATTTTGTGGATCAAACAAGAAACTGGTAAAAGATTATGAACCAGTTATTAATTTTAGTATTATTGTTTTAATTGTAGCTTAGTATAAATAGGACTGATTTTTGCACTTTTATTCTCTATATTTAAGCCACTGATGAAGATAGTTGTATGACTATTGAAACGTTTGGCGTTAACATTTATCTTTTTGTTTGGTGAAAAAATTTTTAATATGAATATTTCAACCATTAACAGAAACTGTGTTTTAGTTTTAGTTTATTCTACTATTGTATACAGAACGATTGTGTTATCAAAAGAGAATGAACATATCTCTTCAAACAATGAAAGAGTTACCAAATGCAATATATACTGTCAGGCTGTGACAGTTTTTAATCTGAACAAATAGGTATAAGATGACACTAGGCAGTAGATAACTTGCCATTACTAGATTCTATAAATAAAATGTAATGATCATTAATAATAAATATAATGTAGTACAATATTATTACCAAATATTGTCAGATCATTTTATCAGAAAATATGCAATTACTTGGTATGCAATGAATACATTCATTTTTCATGTTATGTTTTACGTCAATGGTTCACAGCTTAATAAGTATTGACACCCAATCAATAACTCCTTTCCTCTTTTTACTTGGTACATAGACTCTGATCTTCAGTGTGATCATTTACTTTCAGTCTATCAGTAAAATTTCATAATAATTATAATAATAATTTTCATCAAGCTAAATACAAATATGCACAGTGATTAAAATTTCTCTGAAGTTTTAATACCTACTTAAAGTGGGAGGAGTCCTATGGTTTATTAGATTATGACAAAACATCAAAACAAGCTTCTCTTAAGTTGTTGCTTAGTTGATTGCTTACTATTGAACTGTTAACTTATTATCACTAATTCCATATTTTCATTTGATTATAATAACTTGTGATCTTACTTTAAAACTACATTATTTGTTTACTTAGCTGAAGTGACAAGTTATATGTTTATTTATTACTCATAAACACACCAAACTCCCACATCATCCATTACTTTTTTCTTACAATCATAAAATATAACCTAGTGCATTTGTTTACTTAGTTGAAGTGACAAGTTATATGTTTATTTATTACTCATAAACACACCAAACTCCCACATCATCTATTACTTTTTTCTTACAATCATAAAATATAACCTAGTGCATAAAAGTAAGAAGTTTTCGTTTTCTCTACTATCTCTATCTTTATCAGGTCAAGATGTTCTTTTTTGTATTCATACTATTCAGTAATACTGCATTATGTGAAATACAAATTGGTAAACAGGCAAATTTTATCTTGTCATAGTACTAGTATCTTACTCTGCATAGATCCAGTTCAATACAACATATTTTATGCTGTCTCCTTTGATGGTTCTAACCTCACTAATACTAGTTCAGGATGTATAGTGATTGGATCTGGTGGTCGTTTGAGATGTTTAAATGGTACTGGTAAACTAGTTGATGGAGACATTGGTCCAATAAACTCAATATCTGATAACCTGGGAGAATTCTTTGCTATTAGTAGATACTCAGTAGATGGTATTGGAAGAATTACCTTTAACTTTCAACCTGTTACTCCTGTGTCAAGAGCAGTTATCTATTTCTTTAACTCACCTAATGACTCCATTGGACTACCTATGATCAGTCTTTATGGTGTGGGTAGTCAACCTCTTAGCTATGTCTTTGACAAAAATGATGATCTCAGACAAAATGACTCTCAACTGAGAAATGTTACTCTCAATATACAACAGTTAACTAATACAGCTCAACTTGATTTTATCTTCAATACTAGCATAATTGACTGGTTATTAATAAGTGAAGTCAAGTTTTATAATAGTAAGTTAATATATAAACTATTAATATATATTATTAATACATTATCCTATACTAGGCAATCCAATATCTCCCTCATTGGACACCATTGTCTTTCAGGATAGTCCCCCAGTAAATGTGACCTTAGGATCAGACAACCTTCAGTCTTCAGTCAATCTCTCCTGTACAGTAGTCAATGCTAGTTCCTTTGAGTGGCAATGGCAATATAATGAGAATGTGTTAGATCTTTCTGGTCGTTCACAAATATTAATAGGAGATGCTACAAGAACCAGTATACTAACTATTAATAAACTCAGATATAGTGATGCTGGAAATTATTCATGTATTGTAAGATATCTGCAAGGAGCAGTAAAAAATACAAGACTCATAAAATTAGAGCTAACAGGTACTAATTATTAATTATTCATTTTTATTTTACATGTTTGTTTAATTTTTGCTATTTTTCTTTCTCCTGTATAGTTGGTCTAACACCTTTATCATCATCTATCAGTAGTACTATCAATGAGGCTGTTAGTTTGAGGTGTGAGTTAACTGGTTACCTGACTATGTCATCAGATATACAATGGATAAGAGACAAAACTATACTAACTAATATTGGCAGTAAATATATGATCACTAACAAATTAGGCAGTGGTAATGCTATTAATAGCAGTGGTATGATGACACAGAGTATTATTAGTCAACTTACTATCTCAAACCTCAATCAATCAGACAGTGGATCTTACATATGTACTGTACCTGGTATAGGAATACAACAGACCATTACTGTGACAATAAGTAGGTTTACACTTTATTAAAACATCACAATTATACTTAGATGTATGTCTTTCATCTATTAAGTTGTATTGTTATATTGACAACAATAACTAGACATATATACATACTGTTATTGATATACTTTATGTACACAAAACTTAGGTTCTCCTGTAACTCTGTCAACTACTCCCAGGCCTACCCTGTCTCCTGATCATGATGGCACATCTTCTATTAATAGTACAATCGTTACATTAAGTAGTATTATAGTTATAATTTTAATAACACTTATATCTGTTCTAAACTGTATATTAGGACACTATATAATAAACAAGAAACACAGGTATATACAAGACACAGAGGAGATGAGTATTACAGAATTTAATGTTATTGAAAATTCTGCCTATGATATAACTATGTATCATGATACAAAGTATACAGAGTTTAGTGTTAGTGACAATTCAGCTTATGGTGTGTCCATGTGTCAAGAACAAGTTATTGTGTGTGAGTAATTGGACAGTCTATAGCCTCTTGATCACAAATATGAAGATCTCTGAATACTACAAAACATGATATTATAAAACACTTTTAGTTATAGATCTAGATATTTGTCATTATTGTAGTATTATTGTTGCTTTTATTTGTTTTGCAGTTTTTCTTTGTTCTTTGTATATACAATATCTTTGTCATGTACATATATTATACGTAATGTTAATTTTTAAGTTTGTAGAAACATTACAAACTGTTAATAAGATATTTCTGTTTACACATTAATCCATAAATAAACAGAGTAATGGTTTGTGTACAAAAATAACATAAATACATCATATTCCATTAAAGTTCATGTGTATGACTATCACATGCAGTCAGGGACAGTATAAACTGTAGTTAATAGAACTTAATACATACACACTAAATAATTGATTGATTGGTGTGATTACAGGGAGGGATAATGTAATACTAATAGATCAATAATCTGATAATAAATCTCTTTAGATAAAGTTGAAGCTTGTACAAACGAAGAAGCCATCACAAGTCTGATGAGAGACAAAAACGGTTCTTGAAGTTATTCTTGGTGTGATAGTACTTGTTCTAACAGTCAATGTATTATGGTATATGGTTTTATTAATTTCATATAAAACTCTGTAGAAGGAATCAATAAGAATATCAAAGAACCTGTCACATGGAATTATATACAATTACAAACTTAACATTCATGTGAACAACATAACTTGTTTGTTGTATACATTCATTTCAAATGTTGATTGTCCATTTGAGAAATATCATATATCATGAGAATTAGTATAAATTTTTACTTGAAAATAAATCTTGCAAAATTGATTGGTTTAGTCAACTTATCAATTTTTTTTCAGTATATATATTATAGTAAAAGTAACGACAAAGCTTGTTGTTTCCTTAAACTATACATAATTATATTTTCTGCAACTGAATTAATCTATTATACAGAGAGAGAGGTGTATAATATATTTGCTTTATATACTCATCAATCACCCTATATATCATTGTTGTCAATCATTAATCTCAAAACATCATTAAAACAAAAGCTACAGGTTTGAATTTGATAGGGTTAGAATAATTGTATTAAATAAATGAATAGTAAGATCCATATTTGTTGCCTTCACAATCCATCTTGATTAGACATTGCTTGCCAGTCTTAGGCTTGGTTGCCGATACCTACGATACTTGTGAAAAGCATAATAACATATCACACACACACACTCATGCACAACAAACACACACACATATCACATGCTCACACATCACACAACACCCCCATACCTAGACACCTACATACTCACATGTTAAATGAACAGTATAAATTTGAATGTTTTTTCTCATTTTTGGAATAAACTTTTGAAGTGGAGGAAGAACATAACTTTATTTAATTATATAATTGTTGTTCAATTTACATTCTGAAAAATTAATATTAAAAGTAGTAATTAGATAATTGTTATTCAATTTACATAATGAAAAAGTAATATTAAAAGTAGTATCAGTTGAACAAACAGAATGTGTAATAAAATATATTATATATTTATCAGTACAAAAAACATTGTTAAATATTGAAATAAAGCGATCATTGAACAATTAGAAAGTACAATATTCTAGTGACATTTTGTTAAGTTTAATAAATCTAAATGTACATCTTCGAAGTTAGCTCTTTCATTAGAGTTCTTTCTCAAACACTTTTTCATAATCTCATAAACGTCCATCTTACAACACTCAGGTTTTTCAAGTGGCCGTCTTGTTCCACGTAATGCTTCCTGGATTATCTCCTGATCTTTCATATTACTGTAGGGACTTCTTTTACATAGAGTAAAGATCTCCCACATTGTTACACCAAAAGCCCAAACATCTGTCTTCTCAGAGAATCGTCCAAAAAAACATTCAGTTGCCATCCAACGAATAGGCAACATAGCAGATCCACGAAATCGGTAATAACAAGAATCATACAGGTTTCTACTTAAACCAAAATCTGCTACTTTCACAATAAAGTTCTCACCAACAAGACAGTTTCGAGTTGCCAAATCACGATGGATGAAGTTACACGAGGCCAGATATTTCATAGCATCTGCTATCTGTATGGAAATATTGAGGAGAACATCATATGATAATGTAGTATTATACGTCTCATGTCCCATGTTAACTGAGTTGTAGCGTTTCAGAAAGCTGTGTAGGTCTCCATTCCTCATATATTCTAGTACAATAAATTGCCTCTCCCCTTTTGAACAAACTGCCAATAGTTGCACAACATTTTTGTGCCTCAATTGAGACATGTATTTCACTTCCTTTTGGAAAGCTTTCAAATCACCCTGTTCTGCATTTTTGCGTAAAAGTTTAACAGCAACTTCTATCGTTACTGATTTGTTCTCATCCTCTCCAAGTCCTAGATCCCTCTCGCTTAGTCCAATTGTCTCAGCTAAATGTACTTGGCCAAACTGTCCCATACCTAGAGCATGAATCATGTTAATATTAGAACTAGCAATTTCCAATGTCTTAATGACTTGACTGGCTCGATAGCTAACTTCACTGTATATAGGTCCATAGAGACTAGAGTCATCTTTGGACCGTGCAATCTGAGTATCAGACTGTGTTCTAGTTACAATATCTTGAGTGTTGTCATTTATTATGGACATACTGACACTAGGATTAACTTGTAAGGAACTAAAAAGACTTTCGTTTCGAAATGGTGGTATAGGAGAGACGCTGTTAGTACTTTCATCTGAGCAGTCACTGGAAAGAGTATTAGTGTCTCCTGTTGATGGTTGATATATTACATACTGATTGGTAAAAAAATTTATTTGTTCATTGTTTTCTTTTGATGATGAATTTGGAAGTGGTGATGTGTTTGATGGGAATTGATCTATTGAAGGAGCAGGTGGATTAACTGATGAGTAACTCATGTCACTATTTTCCTTCATTCTTAGTTGATGATAATTTGGATTGGTTTCCATGTCTTTCACCATCTGATGAGAAATGGTCTGTAAATTTGAACCACTTGGGTTTTTTGAGATAACGGCCACTGGTAATTGGACGCTTAATTTATGACCCCTTTTAATAGGTGTGTTTTTAGTTTGTATGTCTTCGGGAGTGATACCAGATTCCACAATATAGAACTTAGAAGCCTCATCAGGTGAAAGAGTCATCTTTAAAGCTGTAGGGGAATGAATAATGTTAGTTCTTCGCCGGTATCGTATACAAAGGAACAAGAGAACTATCATAAGAATGGTAATTAAAAAAACTAAGAAGCTAACAGTTATGGCAGCTGCCAAGATACTATTATCAATATTTAGCACATTGGTATCGGACGAAGTTGGTAGACCAGTTGTTGGCATGATATCTAAATAAAAGAATTCACACTTCATAATGGATTACTAAATGGTATTAATTAAATTAATTAATACTACACAAAGAATGGCGACATTGTGACTGAGATATGACTACTTGGGCAAAAGCCAAACAAATGATAGCGATTACACACTAATTTGTTGTATACACAAACTATACATGACATTTCTGATATCATTCTGTAGCAGCCAAAAAGTGAGCCATGAATATTATTTCATTTTGTGGTTGCTCATGTATTGATTAGACTAATTTAGTCACAAGTAATGTTTCTATTTAGTTAGTATGTATTATCATAGCAATGGTAGTATTAAATTTTATTAATAAATTATGTCCTTCATACTAATTAGATATTAAGTAATGTCTGATTAACTTAGACATATCAAGAGTTTAAAAGAACAAGCCCGTCTCTATATGTGGTAAGTGCATCCTCACAAATATTGTATTACAATTATACAGAGGAAATCGCTTCAGGTAATAGTACCATGGCAATTTAATTAAAAAACAATTAACATTCTAACTAATAATAGCTACATATAATAGCGTGTCAATTAATACTTTCAATTCACACATTAATTAGACTCTTGCATTAAATAATTATTCTTGTTCAGTCCATTCCTGTCTACAGATTTGTCTAGCACAAACCAAACTTGTTTGTTGTCTTAACTGGACCTTAACATTAAAACATTAACAACAATAAATCCTAGTGTTAGACAAAAAGGAAGTGGCTTTAAATAGAGTAAATTAAATGACACGAAGTGACTATAGATAAATGGGAAGATGTCCTAGTATATTGACTACTATCTAAGTGTGAACATCACATACCGACCCTCATAACCTTTATGGATCACACAACAAGCAAATTGTTTCCTACATGTGACTGGAATTGGCTTAATCTGATTAAGCAGTGGTACCATATATGATATTAGCTATAATAATAATATACAATGTTATTCAGTACTTCGTTAATTGTGGTTAGACATGCACCATATAAGTAAAGTACATCTGTGGGATGTTTGGGACTGGTGTCTTATTATGACCATTAGAACAGAAAATGAGTGGGTGGTATACACTAGGCGTGTATGGCTTGTGAAGTACAGTCATAAGGTAGTGGCTTATGCTGACACAAAACATTCTTTTATAGTAAGACAGCAGTCGTATGATTATAATTCAAGAAAGTATACGATCTCGATGTTAGCCAAATTTTAGTACATTACAACTGATAGTAAATGAGTATTCATGTACTTACTATATTAATTTTGTTTGTCTCTTGGTAATTTAAATTACTCGATAACTGATATATTTAAGTATGGATATTAGTAATGTTATGTATCTATATAACAAACACTGGTCCATTAATCTAATACCATAAGACAAACATGTGTACATTTGTAACCAGATGTATAGTGATATCTCAAGTTAATGAACTAACCCAGTCTGTTATTGCAGTTGGGAATATTAGAACAACAACAAATTGACTTTAGAGTTATACAGTAATATGTTATTGCCATGATTCCACATGTATGTATGTGAATGCAGCATGGAGGCGTATTTGAACTATGCACCTTTATACCAAAAAAAATTTAATATATAGCCCATCTTTACACAAATTAGCTGACCAAAGCAGATATTGTTTATACAAAAACAACCAGTATAGTAATTAAGTAAGAATTGAGGAATAGGAATATTAAGATTGAGAATTAAGTGGTACTAAATCTAATTGAATATAAATTAAAGATTAATAATTCTATGTAAACAATTATGAATAAAATATGGAAAGATGCCATACTGAAAATAAACAAGAATTTTAAATAAACATGACTTATAAAACTTTATATAAACAGCTTAGAAATGCAAATCACAACAAATTGTGAAGCTCAAGTATCTCTCACAAGTAAATTAAATTCATTAAATGAGATAGGTCAACCAATCCAGTTTTAACTTACCAGTCAAATACAGTTAGTATATTTGACACTATATGATCATCTAGTTACCTTATTATACAGTCAATGTGTTATACATAGAAGCCAAATTATAGTTAATGGGAGGAAACATTCTTTCCATAAGGAAAACGCACAAACACAACATATACATGGTTTTACATACTAGGAAAGCCAGACAATAATAGAATTTTGGGATTATTTCTAAGTCCCAGCATTGTAGCAAGTAATATAGAAGAGATTGGTCTCTGTGTCTAGTAATATAGAAGAGATTGGTCTCTGTGTCTGGTAATGTTATTGATACATTGCTATTTTTCAATGAGACTGAAGTCTCTTGTGTTTACTGGAGTTGACGTCTAAATTCATTCATTTCTGTTTTAAATATGGTAGTTGTTTAGGAGTCAATGACAACACAGAGACGATACAATTTATAATAGTCAATGTTTGTTATATTAATGACTGGCAATAGCAGATATTGCAACAACATATAAGAGCCAGTCTATATAATAACAAGCTCAAGATAAAGGCATTAATGGTTATTCTAAGTATAGACTGTAGTATTTTATTAATTTGCTTAATGCTGTAGTTATTGTTCTTTTAAAAAATCCACCATAAGTGTTTGTTCTCACTTAATAAAAACAGTAAGAGTGTGACGAAACTGACTATTACAATTTTGAAGCCTTAGAGAGTAGAGATAAACTGTGTAGTTCCCAAGCTAAGTGAGTAAATACAAAGAGTTTAGTCTATTCTATGGGTTCCTGTTAGCTTACAAGGAGTGTGTGTTTATCAATAGCTTAAACATAACTATATAGCTTCTCCTATGTTCTTGGTCTGTTTGTCTAGTAGACAAATTATTCAATCATTATAGTCCATATATCTAAATACAGTTGGTATTGTTTCACTTAATATTGGTTCTAATTAAAGGTTTTGCTCTAAAAAATTCCTTAATTAAAGTTATTTGCAGTGATGCATCCTTTCCTAAGTGCCCTCATGGAAAGTTCAAGGCTCTATGTCTATAGCTTTCTCTCTATAAGTTCTCAAATGATCTATTATACAGTATAGTTCTTACCACAAAAGGGAAGTTGTAATCTTACAATTAACTATAAGGAGACACAAGTAATTAATGTCGAGTCAATAAAGGATATAGAAAACAGTCCTTGACCACTTGATCATTATCTTTATGGATAATACTACTAACCACATCATTGCTATGGCAACAACATCATCATAGAAACCATTAACAGATGTTGTGTTTAAAGAATTCTTAGTAAACCCAAGAGAGGTCATGATATCATTATGAGCATGTTGTTATTTGATAGCTCACTAAATACTACAGTATAGCTTTGTTCTGGAGAAATAAAAGATCATTCCTAGTACGATATAGACGCAAAGGACCATGTAATATCTTACAGATATTCATTAGTATCTTTGATCTTTTAGTACACAGGACAATTATATTGCTTCAAAAGATATCCCTCACATAGTTCATTACATACAAGATCTCTATAGTAATATATTACCATTATAAACTTATAAAATCTCTTTATATGCAATATAGTAATAAAGCAAATACTAATTAACAACTGTAACAAAATGAAAAAAACAAGAATTATAGAAGGACTAAACAGAACATTCACATTTTTAGCTCTACTTAGTTATAATGAATGAACAGACAAAGGGGAACACACACGCAGACAACACAGTGTCATGATGTCATTGGTATTTTATAATCTCAATACTTTAATATTGATCAAAGACAAAAGAACTAACTTTGAACAAGCTTGCAAACAACTATTTTAAAAATGAGATCAATAAATAATTCCAATATGTTTAGCTGATCGATAGGGTATTTACTTAACTTAATAGCTTCAATAAAACAATAGAAATATTGTACTGTAGGAATATTTAATCAATTACAGTGATTGATAATATGGCTGATAGCAATATTAGCTTGTTTGATGATGTTAACATTAAAGATGAGGATAACAATGAAAGAATAGTTTTGTCTCTTTTTGTCTGTTTGTAGGCTACAATATAAACACTATGCTTTGCATTAAATTGATCTAAAGTGCTATAAAAACAATTGGGAATTGTTGGGTGGTTTGTTAGCCTGCCCACATTTTTTATTATAGGATGCCTTCTAATATTGTACTAATGGATAATAAAAATTTCTATATATATATATAATATATAATATATATATATATATATATATATATATATATATATATATATATATATATATACAGTACTATAGTAAATATTCTTAAAGAATATCATAACAAGTAGACAAAGTTTTTTTAAAAAAAGACAGCTCATGTATTGATAGTCTATTTCAGTTCAGTGCTATCATTAGCAAACAAACAAATAGCCTTGGTTGTTGTTACTTATATCATAATGGTTAAATACAATATCAGAGGACCAACATGGCATGGTCTCTCTCTATTTACCTAGTAATAGTATTGTATATAATTGCTTTGTCCTGTGACAGGCTTTTTTATTTGTTGTAAGAATGAAGCATTTCATATTGATTGCTTTTAATTGTTTTCTTTATTTTTATAAGGCCAACAAACTTTGCTGATATCATAATTGTTTAGGTATTGTTGTAAAAATAAATTCATTGTATATATCCCTGTTATTTAACTCACATTTTGTTTCTTTCGTTCAAACAACTTCAAAAGATGAATATACTCAAAAAACAAAAGAACATCAATTACTTCAAGAGACTGGTTCAGCTAATAACAGTTAATTTATCTCAGACTACATTATATAACAAAGTTGACACGTATTAATTGAAGCCACATAAATATTACCATGCTCAACTTCCTTGAAGGAAGCTCTCCAATTTATGATGAGGCCTTTTCCAGTAAATTATTTATCTGATGACATTTACGCGCTGAAATGATAGTTCTTGTTCTAATTTTGCTTTCAATGCTCTTATAGTGTTTCTTTCCCAGTTAAAACTTATAAAATATGATTAACATCTTGATTAGGAACTTTGTCGAAAGATATTTCTTTCTCAAAAAAACACAAAATATTCAATATTATTGTTCTAATAACTAAGACCAAATTGTGGGCATTTACATGTTAATAAAAAAGCAATGTTGTTGTGATAATTTACATGTATACTAAAGCTAGTTCAATATAATCTAATAATATAACTTATTTTCAACTTCAACCAGCAGACGATGTACTTCTTTAAAATGTGCTCTCTCTCCAGGATCACTTGACCAACAATGTTCACGTATTATATCGTAAACCTCTTGAGGACAATAACTTGGCTTGGACAATAGTGTACGATGAGGACCCTTCAGAGCATCTTCAACAACATCTTGATCTAGGAGTGTTACATATGGTTGCTCTCGTCCCATTGTGTAAATCTCCCATACTGTCACACCATATGCCCACACATCTGATTTCTCTGAGAATTTACCATAATAACACTCTGTTGACATCCATCGTATTGGCATTTTTGCTTTGCCCTTCACACGATAGTAAGCAGAATCATAGAGATCACGACTTAGACCAAAATCTCCAATTTTGACTTCATAGTTCTGACCTACTAGACAATTACGACTAGCAAGATCTCTATGAATGTAGTTATTAGAGGCAAGGTAAGTCATACCATTGGCAATTTGAATACACATAGAGAGAAGGACTTGAGGTGATATTTGATTAGGCGAAGACGGAGGGTGTTTCTTTTTATAATAACGATTCAACAGGAACTGGTTAAGATCTCCATTCTCCATGTATTCCATTACAATAAAATGTTCTGTACAACTAGAGTGACTAACAGCTAAAAGATGAATGAGATTGACATGATTTAGTTGAGACATAAATTTGACTTCTTTGTCAAAGGCCTCCCATGACTTTGGGTCACTGTCTTCTTTCATCTTCTTGACAGCAACTTGTACAGACACCGACTTATCATCATCATCAGGACTCATTCGTAGATCTTTAAGACTAAGACCTACTGTCTCAGCTAAGATAACATCTCCAAACTGCCCAGTACCAAGTGGTTTTATTTCATTAAAGCTTTCTTGAGTTATATACAATGGCTTCAAAGGTATTGCATATATTGCATCTTCTCCATCATCTGTTGGAGTCGTTAATGGCATATTTGTATTGATATCTGTCATATCAACTAAAGCATCAGTTAATGATGCATACGTGTACATTCCTCCTATATAATCATATTGTGGGTCAAATAAACTAACATCATATGATTGTTCTCTATTATAATCAGCTATTGCTTCATCTTGTTGTTGATATAGTGGATTAGCTAATAGTTCACTTCCTAATTCGCTGACTTGTACGAGATCAAACGAATGAGACTTCAATCTACCGTTATTATGTATTGTCTGCATCTCAATGGCATCAGAAAAAAGAAGTGATTTTTGATCATTTTTAATTGTCAAATCGTTATTCACAGTAACATTGCTGATATTATACCTGATTTGCCTTCCTACAAAAGTTTCTTTGATAAGTTTGTTTCTATAGCTTTTTATTAACACAAAACAAAGGAGAAGAACTGAAATAAACAAGATAACGAGGACCAACGCAACTGATATACTGATAGATATTAGAGTTTTGGATTGTATTGGCTTAGGAGTTGCAGAAGGTGAACTTTGTATGGAGGAGTGTGTGTTGGTGGGTTTACTATTGAGCATAACTGTTGATTGAATATGTAAACTGGTATAGTGGGTATAAGCAAACACTATTAAACAAACAAAATAATTTGTGTATTTTGTTACATCAACTTACCGTTTAATGTGATTCTCTTTTGTAGCATTCCGACATTACATGTATATGTTCCATTATCATTGTTGTTTACATTATATATCACAAGATTACTAACAATACTATTAGTAGTATTGCCATTGAAGTCAATTGCCATTAATGATCCAGTATTTGTTGTAATATTATAATGTTCTCCATTATTAATCTCTCCAGTCATATAGTTCCATATTATAGTAACATTAGGTGGTAGATATCCATAGACTTCACATGATAGAGTGACATTATCTCCAATAGTAACGGATACCATGTTGTTAAGCACAGCAATAACTATAAAAACATTAGAATAGTATAAATTTATTATTAATATTAGAATCATGTTACCTGTCACTTTCAATATTACGAATCTTTTAAAGAGTAGCACTCCTTGTAAATACTTTACAATACATGTATAATTTCCAGTATCAGTATATCTGAGTTTATTAATAGTTAGTATACTGGTTCTTGTAGCATCTCCTATTAATATTTGTGAACGACGAGGAAGATCTAACACATTCTCATTATATTGCCATTCCCATTCAAAGGAACCAACATTGACTACTGTACAGGAGAGATTGACTGAAGACTGAAGGTTGTCTGGTCCTAAGGTCACACTTAGTGAGAGACCATCCTGGAAGACAATGGGGTCGAATAAGGGAGATATTGAAATGTCTAGTATATAGGATAATGTATTAATGACATATTAATAGTTTATATATTAACTTACTATTATAAAACTTGACTTCACTTATTAATAACCAGTCAATTATACTAGTATTGAAGATAAAATCAAGTTGAACTACATCAGTTAATTGTATATTGAGAGTAACATTTCTCAATTGAGAATCACTTTGTCTGAGGTCATCATTGTTGTCAAAGACATAGTTAAGAAGTTGACTGCTCTCACCATAAACATTTATCATAGGTAATCCAATTGAATTGTTAGGTGAATTAAAGAAATAGAGAACTGCACTTGACACATCAGCAGCAAATGTGAAAGTAATTCTGCTGGTACTGTCTCCTGACAAGTATCTACTAAAAGCAAAGAATTCTCCCAGGTTATCAGATATTGAATTCATTGGACCAATGTCTCCATCAACTAGTTTACCATTAGTACTAAAACATCTCAAACGAACACCAGATCCAATCATTATACATCCTGAACTAGTATTAGTGAGGTTAGAACCATCAAAAGAGACAGCATTAAATATGTTGTATTGAGTTGGATCTATTATCAAAGTACATTCTATATGATACATATAATTTTCATTCAGTCTACTTACATATCTCGCTAGTAGAAGAAGATCCAGATAATAACAGACAGGTTATAATAAAAAAATTAAGAAATATCAACATTTTGTCTAATAAAGACAGCAATTGCAATATACTGCTATATAGCTGCATTTTTGATAATGTAACACAAAGATATACAAACATTTACTAGCACGTGCACACAAAATAACATAATTATAACTTACCATAATATTATGGTTATTTGAGGAACACTTTGTACTTTTGAAGTGGTGCCGGCTTATATGTTGGCCTGTAGTTGGGAGGTGAGTCTCACAGAAAAAAATTATTTATTCTGTCTATAGTATAGAGAGTTCAGTCTGCAATATCAACTCCTGTAATGACCATTCCCAAAATGTCATCTGTGAAAATGTCAACTCCTAAAACCTCTGTATATATATCAAAATGTCAACATGTACAAAAATGGAGATCAAATTTTTACTGGGACCAAAAAATTTTATTACTATATAATTGTGTATTATGACTATGTAATTATGATTATGTAATTATGTAACTATTGTTTGTTTAAGTGAATATACACTTTATGAGAGGTAGAGGAAGGGTTTATGTAGACTAAGTCTAGAAAATTGGTTAATGAATTCTTTATAATAGAAACACTAGAAAGGGAGGTCATTAGTCTTGAGGGCATATTGTGGTAGCTATACTATAATACATATACATACACACACACACACACACACACACACACACACACACACACGCACACACATACTCATAAGTCTGGCTATCCAAGACTACAATTTATCATAGTTCATAAACAAATGTTCTAAGCATATACTTGATGACATTTTGATGCATTGACATACTAGTATTAATCCTACCATCAACTGGCAGCCAGCATGTGGACTTGAAACTAACATGTAAAAATCCAGTTGATAAAGTCTCAAAAATTCATTCTTAATAATTATATTGCTATATGTAATAATAAAAGAGAGGAGTGACATAGTCACTCTACATTATTAGAGCAAAGTACAATCTACATAAATATCTTGGACTGTCTACTTTAACAGAAAAAGAAACAGTTTTGTAAACAATGAAAATCTAGTCAAAAATTTTGATGAAATCAATCAAGATGTATACAGTTTAAGCAACATACTATGTAGCTTATCAAAATGTGCTCTCTCTTCTGGTATACTTAACCAACAATGTTGACATATTATATCATAAACTTCTTGAGGACAATAACTTGGCTTGGACAATAGTGTACGATGAGGACCTTTCAATGCATCATCGACAAGATCTTGATTCGAAAGGAAAGCATACGGTTCCTCTCGTCCCATTGTGTAAATCTCCCATACTGTCACACCATATGCCCACACATCTGATTTCTCTGAGAATTTACCATAATAACATTCTGTTGACATCCATCGTATTGGCACTTTAGCTTTGCCCTTCACAAGATAGTAGGCAGAATCATAGAGATCACGACTTAGTCCAAAATCACCAATTTTAATCACATAGTTCTGACCTACTAGACAATTACGACTAGCAAGATCTCTATGAATGTAGTTATTAGAGGCAAGGTAAGTCATTCCATTGGCAATTTGAATACACATAGAGAGAAGAATTTGAGGTGATAGTTGATTAGATGAAGGTGGAGGGTGTTGCTTACTAAAATAACGATTCAACAGGAACTGGTTAAGATCTCCATTCTCCATGTATTCCATAACTATGAAATGTTCTGTACAACTAGAGTGACTAACAGCTAAAAGATGAATGACATTGACATGATTTAGCTGAGACATAAATTTAACTTCTTTATTAAAAGCCTCCCATGACTTTGGGTCACTGTCTTCTTTCATCTTCTTGACAGCAACTTGTACAGACACTGACTTATCAACATCATCAGGACTCATTCTTAAGTCTTTAAGACTAAGACCTACAGTCTCAGCTAAGATGACTTCCCCAAACTGTCCGAAACCAAGTGATTTAATTTTTTTAAAGTTTTCTTGAGTGATATGCTGAAGTTTAGTAGGCACAGCATATACTATATCATCAACATAATCTTTTGAAACATCATAATCAGTTATATCAAGAACAGTGTCATTAAATTGTAATATCTGATGAGTTACATCCTTAACTTTATCATACATATGATGAGCAAAGTCATATTCAGCGATAATATCATCTTTCTTTTGATACAAAGGATTGTTCAATGTACAATCTGATTCTTTCTGATCAATGGGGTCTTCCAACAACGAATATTGAGGAGGTATGGGTGATGGTACTTCAGCAGGTTTATCTTTTTTAACAACAGCATACTCCATATCATCATTGACTGTTAGATTTGTATCTTTTATATCTTCATGCTTTGTAACATTGATGGTGTATTTTTTCTTTTTGAGCTTTCTTATTAATAGAAGTATGATGACCACTGAAATGAGTATAACAATTATGACCACTACAGCTATAACTGTTCCTATTATTTCAAATCTTATCACTGTACTAGTAGTAGTAGTGCTAGTGGTAATTGTAAATCTTATCATTGTATTACTAGTAGTACTGCTGGTGGTAATTGTATTGACTAAACAAAGAAGAGATATGTTATTAAAGAATAATAATATAAAAACAAATACATCTGCTCTTGTGATTACTTTAGATATGAGCATAATTAACTTACCATATAATCTAATTGTTGCTTGTTTAGATGTTCCAAAAATCTTACAAGTATATGTCCCAGCATCATTGTTGTTTACATTATATATTGTAAGATTACTGACAATACTATTGGTAGTATTGCCATTGAAGTCAATTGCCATTAATGATCTAGTATTTGTTGTAATATTATATCGTTCTCCATTATTAATCACTCCAGTCATATAGCTCCAAATTATAGTAATATTAGGTGGTAGATATCCATGGAATTCACATGATAGAGTGACATTATCTCCAATAGTAACCAACACCATGTTCTTAGATACAGCAGTAATGTTAACTAAAAAAGAATTAGTGTTACTAATTTTAATATTATTAATAATTAGTACCTGATAATTCTAATTTTATGAGTCTTATGTAGTTCATTGTTCCATGTAGATGTCTTACAATACATGAATAATTTCCAAAATCATTATATCTGAGTTTATTAATAGTTAGTATACTGGTTCTTGTAGTATTTCTTATTAATATTTGTGAATGACCAGGAAGATCTAATTTGTTGTTGTTAAATAACCATTGCCACTCAAAGGAACCATCATTGACTACTGTACAAGAGAGATTGACTGAAGACTGAAGGTTGTCTGGTCCTATGGTCACAGTTAGTGAGGGATCATCCTGGAAGACAATGGTGTCCATTGGGGGAGATATTGGAGTGTCTAGTATATGATAATGTATTAATGATATATCAATAGTTTATATATTAACTTACTATTATAAAACTTGACTTCACTTATTAATAACCAGTCAATTATACTAGTATTGAAGATAAAATCAAGTTGAACTACAGTAGTTAATTGTTGTATATTGAGAAAGATATTTCTCAGTTGAGAGTCACTTTGTCTGAGATCATCATTGTTGTCAAAGGTGTAGTTAAGAGGTTGACTACCCACACCATAAAGACTGATCATAGGTAGTCCAATGGAGTCATTAGGTGAGTTAAAGAAATAGATAACTGCACTTGATACAGGAGTATCAGGTTGAAAGTTAAAGGTAATTCTTCCAATACCATCTCCTGAGTATTTATTAAAACCAAAGAATTCTCCCAGGTTACCAGATATTGAGTTCATTGGACCAATGTCTCCATCAACTAGTTTACCAGTATCATTTAAACATCTCAAACGAACACCTGATCCAATCACTATACATCCTGAACTAGTATTAGTGAGGTTAGAACCATCAAAAGAGACAGCATAAAATATGGTGTATTGAGTTGGATCTATCGATGTAATATTTATGTTAATATTGAACTGGTATTGTCCTCACCTATTTCGGTAGTAGATGATCCAGAGAACAAAATCAATACAATAAAGTGAAGAAATGGCATCATTTTCTCCTTACTATAATCGTTATAATTTTAAGAGAGCGTCGATAGTCTAAAATTCTAAATTGATTACTTAATAAACAAAAACATGTATTAATATAAAAGTAATTATCAGCAATAACATGACGTAATAATAGATTCACTAATAACAACAAGCACAAAAATACTTATAATTAAATAAATTCAAAATATACGTTACCAATAAAAATTAAAATTGAACTCAGTCCGTGTAAAAATACACTTGTTTTTATAATATTGTTTGATCCAATCAGATATAGAGCTTCTCTTTAACTTCAATCAACAATTGATATAGCTTCTTAAAAGGTGCTCTCTCCTTGGGGTTACTTGACCAACAATATCGATGTATTATATTGTAAACCTCCTGAGGACAATAATTTGGCTTGGACAGTAGTGTACGATGAGGACCCTTCAGAGCATCTTCAATGAGATCTTGATCTGAAAGGAGTGAATATGGTTGCTCTCGTCCCATTGTGTAGATCTCCCATACTGTCACACCATATGCCCACACATCTGATTTCTCTGAGAATTTACCATAATAACATTCTGTTGACATCCATCGTATTGGCAACTTAGCTTTGCCCTTAGTACAATAATAGGCAGAGTCATAGAGATCACGACTTAGACCAAAATCTCCAATTTTAATTGCAAAATTCTGACCTACTAGACAATTACGACTAGCAAGATCTCTATGAATGTAGTTATTAGAGGCAAGGTAAGTCATACCATTGGCAATTTGAATACACATAGAGAGAAGAATTTGAGGTGATAGTTGATTAGATGAAGGTGGAGGGTGTTGCTTACTAAAATAACGATTCAACAGGAACTGGTTAAGATCTCCATTCTCCATGTATTCCATTACAATGAAATGTTCTGTACAACAAGAATGACTAACAGCTAAAAGATGAATGACATTGACATGATTTAGCTGAGACATAAATTTAACTTCTTTATTAAAAGCCTCCCATGACTTTGGGTCACTCTCTTCTTTCATCTTCTTGACAACAACTTGAACAGATATTGACTTATCATTGTCTGAAGGACTCATTCTTAAATCTTTAAGACTGAGACCTATTGTCTCAGCTAAGACAACCTCTCCAAACTGACCAAAACTGAGTAATTTAATTATTTTAAGGTTTTCTTGAGTGATATGCTGAAGTTTAGCAGATACAGAACATATATCATCATATACATCATCATCTGTTATAAAAGTGAACTCAGTCAAGTTGACATGCTGAAGTTTAGCAGGTACAGGATCTGCTATATTATGAGTAGTAACATTAAACTTAGTCGTATCAACAATACTGTCATAAACTACTGGTATTTGAAGAATTATGTCATCATACACAGGAGAATATACTTTAGTGACTTCATTCTTTTCATACAATGGATTGTTTAATATGCAATCTTCTTCTTGTTGATTTGTACCTTCTGACAAGAGATATGCTGGTGGTACATCAGGAGGTTTGTCTTTTTTAACAACAGCATACATCCCCTCATCATCAAGGACATGGTTGTTTACATTTTCTGTGTCCTTGTGTCCTGCTTCTTTCATAAAATTGGCTTTTTGTTTTTTCTTATATAACTTTTTAAATAAATGAAACATGACAGCCAGTAAAACGAGAAGTAATATCGTAGCCACAATGGCTGCTGCTGTTACTTTAATTATCTCATGACTAACCAGAATGCCATTTGTAGGAGGGATTATACCAGTACTAGTAATAGAAGTATTAGGAATTACACCTGTAGGTGGAGTTACACCAGTGCCTGTAAGAGAAGTATTAGGAGTTACACCAGTGCCTGTAAGAGAAGTATTAGGAGTTACACCAGTGCCAATAAGAGACGTATTAGGAGTTACACCAGTGCCTGTAAGAGAAGTATTAGGAGTTACACCAGTGCCTGTAAGATAAGTATTAGCAGGTACAATAGTGGTAGATGTATTAATGTCTGTAGATGTTATTGACTGTGTACTAATAGATGCAGTATTTTCTGTGAAAAAATGTTAATGAAATATTATTGTGAGCATAAAAACATATGTAGAGTTTATTTTAGCTAAGAATAAACTTACTGTATAAACTAATCGTTCTTTGTAGTGATGTTCCTGATATCATACAAGTATATAACCTAACATCACTGCTGTTTATATTATACATAGCAAGTTCACTGACAATACCATTAGTAGTATTTCCATTGAAATCAATTGCCAGTAATGATCCATTCATGTAGTACAAATTTAAATAAGTTAACTAATATTTATTATTACTGTTATCTGTATACATGTAGTATATGTAAATATCATCAAAGAACTATTTGCTCTACTAGAAATACAAATGTTAAAGAATGTTCGCAATATGAGAGTAAACATGTAATAAAAACAGTTATATAATATAATATAATATAATAGTAATATATATCACTACAATCTGTTGATGTAACTATAATTTTTGAAAGCTTAGATATAAATCAAGAATGTCTCAATTCACACAATATCATGAACATCTGTTTAAAATACCTGTTAAATATAGTTGAATGTTCCTAGTTTCATTAACACTGTTGGTTGAATGTTTTGCTTGACATGTATAATTTCCAGCATCAGTATATCTGAGAATGGTGTCCATTGAGGGAGGCATTACAGTGCCTAGTATGGGATAATGTATTAATGATATATCAATAGTCTATATATTAACTTACCATTATAAAACTCGACTTCACTTACTAGTAACCAGTCAATTATACTAGTATTGAAGATAATGTCAAGTTGAACTACAGTAGTTAATTGTTGTATATTGAGAGTGACGTTTCTCAATTGAGAGTCATTTTGTCTGAGATCATCATTGTTGTCAAAGACATAGTTAAGAGGTTGACTACTCACACCATAAAGACTGATCATAGGTAGTCCAATGGAGTCATTAGGTGAGTTAAAGAAATAGATAACTGCTCTTGATACAGGAGTAACAGGTTGAAAGTTATAGGTAATTCTTCCAATACCATCTACTGAGTATCTACTAAAAGCAAAGAATTCTCCCAGGTTATCAGATATTGAGTTCATTGGGCCAATGTCTCCATCAACTAGTTTACCAGTACAATTTAAACATCTCAAACGACCACCAGATCCAATCACTATACATCCTGAACTAGTGTTAGTGAGGTTAGAACCATCAAAAGAGACAGCATAAAATATGTTGTATTGAACTGGATCTACACAAATAAGAGATGATATCAGAACTATGGCAAGGAAAATTATTGATCTGCTTAATTACTTATTTGAATTTGGCACAACACAGTCTTAACAAATAGTATGAACACAGCAGTAAAGACTGTCAACATCTTGACCTGTATATAGATCAGAAATGTATGAGCAGCTACAACAACAACAAAATTTAGTCTACAAAGGCACAAAGCTATTGATAATCAAGATTTATACATATTACCTACCAGCTGGATATCCTAATCTATAATTATAGTCTCAAATAGTTGTTGTGTAGTCAAATCTTCCAATAGAGCAGCTGTTGTAAACAAAACAACTCAATGTTCAAAGGCTTAATTTTGACTAATATATGACTTCTCTTCCTGTTCATGTATGCAATGCACCTTTGATTCCACACAATGCAATGTAACACATACACAAGATCATTCTAGTTTGCAGTACACGTACACTTTAAAATATGTTGCATGTTAACATTATAATTGAGTGCACTTATTTTAGGGAAGTATTGTAATAATTGCTAAAATCAGTACCGACTAAAGTTTTTATTTCACAAATAGGTTAATTAAGTTAAATTAGTGTTCCTTAGAAAAATTGCTAAATTTTTATGTACTTTATACCAATGGAGTCATTAGGTGAGTTAAAGAAATGGATACCTGCTCTTGAACTACAAAATGAACATAATACTTCCAATGTTGCCTACTGGGACAGCATTAAATATATTGCTTAATATAGTTTCTCTATAGTTTAAATTAATTACAAAAAACACATACTTATACAAAAACTATCAACAATAACATGATGTAATAATGAATATACTAATAAAAACAACAACAAAAATTATAATCAAGCAGATTTAAAATAGGTTGTGCATATAAGTCCAGCTTGAAATTCGTACTTAGTTGTTTATTAAACTGATCACAACCCCTAATTATTAACCATACACAGCAATGTAGTACTTTATAGGCACATCCTTTAAAAATACATTAACAAATTTAAAGAAAAGAATTCAGCTTATGTAAAAATACTTATCACCTTATTCGTTTTATGCTATTGTTTTATCTAATCAGATCTAATCTTTATCCTGAACTTCAACCAACAGTTGATATAGCTTAACAAAAGGTGCTCTCTCCTTGGGGTTACTTGACCAACAATATTGATGGATTATATTATAAACCTCCTGAGGACAATAACTTGGCTTGGACAATAGTGTACGATGAGGACCCTTCAGAGCATCTTCAATGACATCTTGATCTTGGAGTGTTACATATGGTTCCTCTCGTCCCATTGTGTAAATTTCCCATACTGTCACACCATATGCCCACACATCTGATTTCTCTGAGAATTTACCATAATAACATTCTGTTGACATCCATCGTATTGGCAACTTAGCTTTACCCTTAGTACAATAGTAGGCAGAATCATAGAGATCATGACTTAGACCAAAATCACCAATTTTAATCACATAATTCTGACCTACTAGACAATTACGACTAGCAAGATCTCTATGAATGTAGTTATTAGAGGCAAGGTAAGTCATACCATTGGCAATTTGAATATAAATAGAGAGAAGAATTTGAGATGACAGTTGATTAGATGAAGGTGGAGGGTGTTGGCTACAAAAGCAATGATTCAGCAGAAACTGGTTAAGATCTCCATTCTCCATGTATTCCATTACTATGAAATGTTCTGTACAACTAGAGTGACTAACAGCTAAAAGATGAATGACATTGGGATGATTTAGCTGAGACATAAATTTAACTTCTTTATTAAAAGCCTCCCATGACTTTGGGTCACTGTCTTTTTCATCTTCTTGACAGCAACTTGAACAGATATTGACTTATCATTGTCTGAAGGACTCATTCATAAGTCTTTAAGACTGAGACCTATTGTCTCAGCTAAGATGACTTCTCCAAACTGTCCAAAACCAAGTAATTTAATTATTTTAAGGTTTTCTTGAGTGATATGCTGAAGTTTAGCAGGTACAGAACATATATCATCATATACATCATCATCTGTTATAAAAGTGAATTCAGTCAAGTTGACATACTGAAGTTTAGCGGGTACAGGATCTGCCATTTTATGAGTAGTAACATTAAACTCAGTCATATCAACAATACTGTCATAAACTACTGGTATTTGAAGAATTATGTCATCATAAACAGGCGAATATACTTTAGTGACTTCATTCTTTTCATACAATGGATTGTTTAATATGCAATCTTCTTCATGTTGATTTGTACCTTTAGTGAGATCAATGGTGTCTTCTGACAAGAGATATACTGGTGGTAGTTCAGGAGCTCTGTCTTTTTTAACAACAGCATACACCCCCTCATCATCAAGGACATGGTTGTTTATATTTTCTGTGTCCTTGTGTTCTGCTTCTTTCATAAAATTGGCTTTTTGTTTTTTCTTATATAACTTTTTAAATAAATGAAGTATGACAACAACTAAAGTGAGAAGTAATAGTGTTGCCACGATGGCTACTGCTGTTACTTTAATTATCTCATGACTAACCAGTTCACCATTTGTAGGAGAGGTTATAACAGTGCTGGTAATAGAAGTATTAGGAGTTACACCAGTAGGAGGAGTTACACCAGTACCAGTAATAGAAGTATTAGGAGTTACACCAGTAGGAGGAGTTACACCAGTACCTGTAAGAAAAGTATTAGGAGGTACAATAGTGGTAGATGTATTAATGTCTGTAGATGTTATTGACTGTGTACTAATAGATACAGTAACATTGATATTTACTGTGAAAAAATTTTAATGAAATATTATTGTGTGCATAAAAACATATGTTGAGTTTATTTTGGCTAAGAATAAACTTACTGTATAAACTAATAGTTCTTTGTAGTGATGTTTCTGATATCATAAACTAATATCACTGCTGTTTATATTATACATAGCAAGTTCACTGACAATACTATTAGTAGCATTTCCATTGAAATCAATTGTCATTAATGATCCATTCATGTAGTACAAATTTAAATAAGTTAACTAATATTTAGTATTCTTGTTATCTGTATACATGTAGTATATGTAAATATCATCAAAGAACTTAATGCTGTACTAGAAATACAACTATTAAGGAATGTTCACAATCTGAGAGTAAACATGTAATGGAAAAGTTATATAATATAATAGTAATGTATCACTACAATCTGTTGATGCAACTATAATTTTTGATAGCTTAGATATAAATCAAGAATATCTCAATTCATACTTGACAACAATATCATGAACATTTGTTTAAAATACCTGCTAAATGTAATTCAATCTTTCTAGTTTTACTAACACTTCTAGTTGAATGTTTTGCTTGACAAGTATAATTTCCAGTATCATTATATCTGAGTTTATTAATAGTCAGTATACTGGTTCTTGTAGCATCTCCAATTAATATTTCTGAATGACCAGGAAGATCTAATACATTCTCATTATATTGCCATTGCCACTCAAAAGAACCATTATTTACTACTGTACAGGTGAGATTGATTGAAGATTGAAGGTTGTTTGGTCCCATGGTTACAGTTAGTGAGGGACCACCCTGGAAGACAATAGCGTCCATTTGGGGAGATATTGGAGTGTCTAGTATATGATAATGTATTAATGATATATCATGCAATAGTTTATATATTAACTTACCATTATAAAACTTGACTTCACTTACTAATAACCAGTCAATTATACTAGTATTGAAGATAAAATCAAGTTGAACTACAGTAGTTAATTGTTGTATACTGAGAAAGACATTTCTCAGTTGAGAGTCACTTTGTCTGAGATCATCATTGTTGTCAAAGGTGTAGTTAAGAGGTTGACTACCCACACCATAAAGACTAATCATAGGTAGTCCAATGGAGTCATTAGGTGAGTTAAAGAAATAGATAACTGCACTTGATACAGGAGTATCAGTTTGAAATGTGAATGTTATTCTTCCAATACCATCTACTGAGTATCTACTAAAACAAAGAATTCTCCCAGGTTATCAGATATTGAGTTCATTGGACCAATATCTCCATCAACTAGTTTACCATTAGTGTTTAAACATCTCAAACGACCACCAGATCCAATCACTATACATCCTGAACTAGTGTTAGTGAGGTTAGAACCATCAAAGGAGACAGCATAAAATATGTTGTATTGAACTGGATCTACAAGAGATGATATCAGAATTATGATGAGGAAAATATTAATCTGCTTACTTATTTGATTTTGACACAACACAGTGTTACTAAATAGTATGAACACAGCAGTAAAGACTGTCAACATCTTGACCTGTATAATGTATGATCAGTTATAACAACAACAAAATTTAGTCTACAAAGGCACAAAGCTATTGATAATCAAGATTTATACATATTACCTACCAGCTGGATATCCTAATCTATAATTATAGTCTCAAATAGTTGTTGTGTAGTCAAATCTTCCAATAGAGCAACTGTTGTAAACAAAACAACTCAATGTTCAAAGGCTTAATTTTGACTAATATATGACTTCTCTTCCTGTTCATGTATGCAATGCACCTTTGATTCCACACAATGCAATGTAACACATACACAAGATCATTCTAGTTTGCAGTACACTTTAAAATGTATTGCATGTTAATATTATTATAATTGAGTGCACTTATTTTAGTGAAGTACTGTAATAATTGCTAAAATTAGCACCTAATTAATGTTTTTATTTCACAAATAAAATTAAGTTAAATTAGTATTACTTAGAAAAATTGCTAAATTTTTATGTACTTTATAGACATACATTTTGTCATAGTAATGGTCTATTGAATTTCTATATCAAATACAGTCATAGAACTGTATACTGTACTAGAAATATAACTATTAAGGAATGTTCACAGTCTGAGAGTAAACATGTAATAAAAACAGTTATATAATATAATAGTAATATATATCACTACAATCTGTTGATACAACTATAATTTTTGATAGCTTAGATATAATCAATTTGCACTTGACAACAATATTATGCACATTTGTTTAAAATACCTGTTAAATGTAATTCAATCTTTCCAATATTATTAACACTGCTAGTTGAATGTTTTGCTTGACAAGTTAATTTCCAGCATCAGTATATATATCTGAATTTATTAATAGTTAGTATACTGCTTTTTGTAGCATCTCCTATTAATATTTGTGAATGACCAGAAAGATCTACCACATTCCTATTATATTGCCATTGCCACTTAAGGGAACCAACATTGACTACTGTATAGGAGAGATTAACTGAAGACTGAAGGTTGTCTGGTCCTATGGTCATAGTTAGGGGAGGAAGTCAATGGCATCCAATGAGAGATATATCGAAACGTCTAGTATAGGATAATGTATTAATGATATATCAATAATAGTTTATACATTAACTTACCATTATAAAATTTGACTTCACTTACTAATAACCAGTCAATTATACTATATTAATAGTTAGTATACTGTTCTTGTAGCATCTCCTACTAATATTTGTGAACGACCTGAAAGATCTACAACATCCCTATTATATTGCCATTGCCACTCAAAGGAACCAACATTGACTACTGTATAGGAGAGATTGACTGAAGACTGAAGGTTGTCTGGTCCTATGGTCATAGTTAATGGGGGACCGCCCTGGAAGTTAATGGTGTTCGATGAGGGAGGTACTGGAGTGTCTAGTATACGATAATGTATTAATGATATATCAATAGTTTATATATTAACTTACTATTATAAAAGTTGACTTCACTTAGTAATAACCAGTCAATTATACTAGTATTGAAAATAAAATCAAGTTGAACTACAGTAGTTAATTGTTGTATATTGAGAGTGACATTTTCAGTTGAGAGTCACTTTGTCTGAGATCATGATCGTTGTCAAAGACACAGCTGAGAGGTTGACTACCCACACCATAAAAACTAATCATAGGTAGTCCAATGGAGTCATTAGGTGAGTTAAAGAAATGGATACCTGCTCTTGAACTACAAAATGAACATAATACTTCCAATGTTGCCTACTGGGACAGCATTAAATATATTGCTTAATATAGTTTCTCTATAGTTTAAATTAATTACAAAAAACACATACTTATACAAAAACTATCAACAATAACATGATGTAATAATGAATATACTAATAAAAACAACAACAAAAATTATAATCAAGCAGATTTAAAATAGGTAGTGCATAAAAGTCCAGCTGGAAATTCGTACTTAGTTGTTTATTAAACTGATCACAACCCCTAATTATTAACCATACACAGCAATATAGTACTTTATAGGCACATCCTTTAAAAATACATTAACAAATTTAAAAAAAGAATTCAGTTTATGTAAAAATACTTATCACCTTATTTGTTTTATGCTATTGTTTTATCTAATCAGATCTAATCTTTATCTTGAATTTCAACCAACAGTTGATATAGCTTAACAAAAGGTGCTCTCTCCTTGGGGTTACTTGACCAACAATGTCGATGGATTATATTATAAACCTCCTGAGGACAATAACTTGGCTTGGACAATAGTGTACGATGAGGACCCTTCAGAGCATCTTCAATGACATCTTGATCTTGGAGTGTTACATATGGTTGCTCTAGTCCCATTGTGTAAATTTCCCATACTGTCACACCATATGCCCACACATCTGATTTCTCTGAGAATTTACCATAATAACATTCTGTTGACATCCATCGTATTGGCAACTTAGCTTTACCCTTAGTACAATAGTAGGCAGAATCATAGAGATCACGACTTAGTCCAAAATCACCAATTTTAATTACATAGTTCTGACCTACCAGACAATTACGACTAGCAAGATCTCTATGAATGTAGTTATTAGAGGCAAGGTAAGTCATTCCATTGGCAATTTGAATACACATAGAGAGAAGGATTTGAGGTGACAGTTGATCAGATGAAGGTGGAGGGTGTTGCTTACAAAAATAACGATTTATCAGGAACTGGTTAAGATCTCCATTCTCCATGTATTCCATTACTATGAAATGTTCTGTACAACTAGAGTGACTAACAGCTAAAAGACGAATGACATTGACATGATTTAGCTGAGACATAAATTTAACTTCTTTGTCAAAGGCCTCCAATGACTTTGGGTTACTGTCTTCTTTCATCTTCTTGACAGCAACTTGAATTGATACTGACTTATCATCATCTGAAGGACTCATTCTTAAGTCTTTAAGACTAAGACCTACAGTCTCAGCTAAGATGACCTCTCCAAACTGACCAATACCAAGTTGTTTTATTTCTTTAAAGTTTTCTAGAGTGATATGTTGAAGTTTATTAGGTACAGCATATTCCATTTCAACAGTATCATCTGTTATAAAAATATCTTCATTCATTTTGGTATGACGAAGCTTAATTGGTATATGATATTCCATTTCATCATTAATAACATTAAACTCAGTCATATCAACGACACTGTCATAAACTGGTATTTGATGAGTTATACCTTGAGCTTCATCATAGATATGATGAGCAAGAGAATATACTTCAGTGACTTCATCTTGTTTTACATACAATGGATTGTTTAAAATGTGATATTCTTCTTGTTGATTTGTGTTTTTAGTGTGATCAATGTTGTCTTCTGACAAGAGATATGTAGGTGGTAGTCCAGGAACTTTGTCTTTCATAACAACTGTGTACACCTGATCAATATCAGTAATATCTCCAGCTTGTTTGGTTTTGTGCTCTGTTTCCTGTAAGACATGAGTATCATGTCTTTGTTTCTTCTTGTATTGTTTTATTAAACAACAAATAAGTACAATGGTCACTACAGCAAGGAGCATTAGAAATATCACAATGGCTACTATAATTATCTCCAGATTAATTGGTATATTGTTAGCGGTATGAGTTACATCAGCTGAAGGAGTTAAACTAGTACCACTAATAGAAGTAATAGGAGTTACATCACTAGTGGGTGTATTAATGCTTGTAGGTGTTGTGCCAATTGACAGTGCGCTAATGGATGTAGTAACACTGATGACTGTGAAAAAGTGTCAGTGATGTTTACATAAATGTGGGCATAAAAACACATAATAATGTTATGTTAGCTTTAAATAAACTTACCATATAGACTAATTGTTGTTTGTAGTGATGTTTCTAATATCATACAGCTATATGTTCCATTATCACTGCTATTTACATTATATATTGTAAGATTACTGACAATACTATTGGTAGTATTGCCATTGAAGTCAATTGCTATTAATGATCCAGTATTTGTTGTAATCTTATAATGTTCTCCATTATTAATCTCTTCAGTAATATAGTTCCATATTATAGTAACATTAGGTGGTAGATATCCATAGACTTCACATGATAGAGTGACATTATGTCCAATATTAGCTGAGGTCATGTTATTAGATATAGCAGTAATGGTAGCTAAAAAATTAGTGATAATTAAAGTTAATATTATTAATAATCAGTACCTGTTAATTCTAATTTTATGAGTCTTGTGTCGTTCAATGTTCCATGTCTTATAATACAAGAATAATTTCCAGTATCAGTATATCTGAGTTTATTAATAGTTAGTATACTGGTTCTTGTAGCATCTCCTATTAATACTTGTGAACGATCAGGAAGATCTAACATATTCTCATTATATTGCCACTGCCACTCAAAGGAACTAGCATTGATTACTGTACAGGAGAGATTGACTGAAGATTGAAGGTTGTTTGGTCCTATGATCACAGTTAGTGAGGGACCATCCTGGAAGACAATGGCATCCATTGGGGGAGATTTTGGAGTATCTAGTATATGATAATGTATTAATGATATATCAATAGTTTATATATTAACTTACTATTATAAAACTTGACTTCACTTATTAATAACCAGTCAACTATACTAGTATTAAAGTTAAAATCAAGTTGAACTGTACTAGTTAATTGTTGTATATTGAGAGTGACATTTCTCAGTTGAGAGTCACTTTGTCTGAGATCATCGTTGTTGTCAAAGACATAGCTAAGAGGTTGACTACCCACACCATAAAGACTAATCATAGGTAGTCCAATGGAGTTATTAGGTGAGTTAAAGAAATAGATAACTGCTCTTAGTACAGGAGTAGCTGGAAGAAAGTTAAAGGTAATTCTTCCAATACCATCTACTGAGTATCTACTAAAAGCAAAGAATTCTCCCAGGTTATCAGATATTGAGTTCATTGGACCAATGTCTCCATCAACTAGTTTACCATTAGTATTTAAACATCTCAAACGAACACCAGATCCAATCACTATACATCCTGAACTAGTATTAGTGAGGTTAGAACCATCAAATGAGACAGCATAAAATATGTTGTATTGAACTGGATCTACATGAACAAGAGATGATATCAGAACTATGGCAAGGAAAATCATTGATCTACTTACTTATTTGATTTTGACACAACACGGTGTTACTGAATAGTATGAACACAGCAGTAAAGACTGTCAACATCTTGACCTCATATAATATAGAGATAGTAGAGTATATGAACTTACTACTGTAGCAATTTATATTTTATGATTGTAAGAAAAGTAAAAGTAATGGATGATGTGGGTGTTAGTGTGTGTGTTGATAATAAATAAACAAGCAATTTGTCAACTCTTTAGTAAAGTAATCAAGTTCTAAAATAAAATTTTAATTTACTGTGATTAATGTACATTGAAATTAATGAAGTTCATATAGTATTAAATTTTGATTTCTTTCGCGTTGTATTTTATTATTTTAGTATTTGATAAATAGGCCTTCGATAGAGAGTGGTATTAATTATCATTAACGATATTAACTTAACTTTATCTATAGTTTGACACATGTAATGACATTAACTTCTACTTGTTATTCATCTAATAATAAAATAAAGATATGAAACTTTATAAAAAAACACACCAATTTTATTAATATTGATAAGTCATAGTCTCTTTCTGTATTATCAAAAGTAACAGGAGATTCAATCATGTTAGTAATAATTAATATTGTGATATTTGAGGATTAATATCTTATGTTTGATCATATAATAGTTCAATAACATTACTAACAGAGTCATAATGAGGAAGACAATACACAGTTGTAGAGTTATCATTATTACTAGGTTTATCCAATATGTCAAACACTTCTTGATTATTAGCTATAACATAATCATATGAATGATAATTCAATTGGTACAAGTCACTAGTACTATCATATTCATCAATATCATCAAATAATTGAGGTGGTACTTCAGGTGGTACATCTTTGTCTCTGTTGATAATGGATGGAGTACACTGTATCTTCATATAGTAGCAACATCATGTTCTGATTCTTCTTCAATCCAAGTGTCATTTTTTTGTTTCTTCTTTTGATGCATTATTATCAATAAAAGTGTGATGACTATTAAAATGAGTAGTATTATTACAACTAGTATGGCTATAGTTGTTCCTATTATAATGTCAAGTCTTATGGCCTCACTAGCTGTAGGCATAATGGCAGAAGTTATAGCAATGGACAGTGTACTCTGTACTGTATTAATTGATACCAATATTGTATTAGTAGAAGCTTTGTTAAATGACATTATTGAAGATGTTGTACCAATTGATGGCCTACTAGTGAATACTGGATCAATAGACAGTGTACCCATTGACTTCATACTAGATGTTGGCTGTATATTTGTAAATATGGTAATAAGTGAAAATGCATTAGTAGGTATTGTTATACTTGATACGGTTGACAGTACGTTAGTTGTGTGTCTTGTATTAGTATATGTTGTGATACTGAGGACTGTTAGAAGAATAATGTTAATTGACATCAATGATAATGTGGGAAAAGATGCTACAGTAAAATAGTTTATTTATAAACATTTGCATATAAACAGAATAACTATAATAACTTACTGTTCAAGGAAATTTTCTTTCCTAAATATATTCTAAGAAGCACACAATTCACCATATCACTGTTGCTGACATTCCTAATTGTCAATTGACTGATGATAAAAGTTGAGTTAGTGTGGTTAGTTGCAATGTCATATTTTTTTCATTATTCACTACTTGTATGATTCCATTGTACAGAAGTGTAATGAGTTATACAGCCATGTAGCTCAAAGTGACAGGTCAGAACAACATTATCTCCAACATAAGCATAGGTTGAACTGTACTAGTTAATTGTTGTATATTGAGAGTGACATTTCTCAGTTGAGAATCATTTTGTCTCAGATCATCATTGTTGTCAAAGACATAGCTAAGAGGTTGACTACCCATACCATAAAGACTGATCATAGGTAGTCCAATGGAGTCATTAGGTGAGTTAAAGAAAGAGATAACTGCTCTTGAACTACAAAATGAACATAATTCTTCCAATGTTGTCTATTGGGACAGCATTAAATATAATACTAGAGTTCCAAGAGGATATCTATACTTTAAATTGATCACAAAACACATTCTTACACAAAAACTATCAACAATTGAATAACATGATGTAATAATTAATATACTAATAAAAACAAAAACAAAAATTCTAATTAAGCAGATTTAAAATAGACAGTGTAAATTTAAAATAGACAGTGTAAAGTCCAGCTGGAAATTTGTACTTTGTTGCGTATTAAACTGATCCCCACCCCCTAATTATTAACCATACACAGCAATGTATTACTTTCAGCCAGACCTATAGGCACATCCTTTAAAAATACATTAACAAATTTAAAAAAATGATGAACTCAGCATATGTAAAAATAGTTATAATTTTATTTGTTTTATACTGTTGTTTGATCCAATCAGATCCAATCTAGTATTTGATGAGTTATACCTTGAGCTTCATCATAGATGCGTGATCAATGGTGTTTTCTGACAAGAGAAATGTAGGTGGTAGTTCAGGAGCTTTGTCTTTCATAACAACTGTGTACACCTGATCAATATCAGTAACATCTCCAGCTTGTTTGTTTTTGTTTGTCTCTGTTTCCTGTAAGACATAAGTATCATGTCTTTGTTTCTTTTTGTATTGTTTTATTAAACAACAAAGAAGTACAATGGTCACTATAACAAGGAGCATTAGGAATATCACAATGGCTACTATAATTATCTCAAGATTAATTGGTATATTGTTAGTGGGAGGAGTTACATCAGCTGAAGGAGTTAAACTAGTACTACTAATAGAAGTAGTACGAGTTACATGAATATTGCGTGTATTAATGTTTGTAGGTGTTGTACCAATTGACAGTGTGCTAATGGATGTAGTAACACTGATGACTATGAAAAGGTGTCAGTGATATTTGCATAAATGTGGGCAGAAAAACACATAATAATGTTATTTTAGCTATAAATAAACTTACCATTTAAACTGATTGTTGCTTGTAGCAATGTTCCTAACATCATACAAGTATATGTCCCATTATCACTGCTATTTACATTATATATTGTAAGATTACTGACAATACTATTGGTAGTATTGCCATTGAAGTCAATTGCCATTAATGATCCAGTATTTGTTGCAATATTATATTGTTCTCCATTATTAATCACTCCAGTATCATAGTTCCATATTATAGTAACATTAGGTGGTAGATATCCGTAGACTTCACATGATAGAGTGACATTATCTCCAATAGTAACTGATACCATGTTGTTAGGTATAGCAATAATGTTAACTAAAACAAGAATTAGTGTTACTAATTTTAATATTATTATTAATCATTACCCGTTAATTCTAATTTTGTGACTCTTGTATAGTTCACTGTTCCTAGTGAATACTTTGTAATACAAGTATAATTCCCAGTATCACTATATCTGAGTTTATTAATAGTTAGTAAACTGGTTCTTGTAGCATCTCCTATTAATATTTGTGAATGATCAGGAAGATCTAACATATTCTCATTATATTGCCATTCCCATTCAAAGGAACCATCATTGACTACTGTACAGGAGAGATTGACTGAAGATTGAAGGGTGTCTGGTCCTAAGGTCACATTTACTGGGGGACTATCCTGAAAGACAATGGTGTCCAATGAGGGAGATATTGGATTGCCTAGTATATGATAATGTATTAATGATATATCAATAGTTTATATAATAACTTACTATTATAAAAGTTGACTTCACTTATTAATAACCAGTCAATTATACTAGTATTAAAGATAAAATCAAGTTGAACTGTACTAGTTAATTGTTTTATATTGAGAGTGACATTTCTCAGTTGAGAGTCATTTTGACTGAGATTTTTATTGTTGTCAAAGACATAGTTAAGAGGTTGACTACCCACACCATAAAGACTGATCATAGGTAGTCCAATGGAGTTATTAGGTGAGTTAAAGAAATAGATAACTGCTCTTGATACAGGAGTAGCAGGTTGAAAGTTAAAGGTAATACTTCCAATACCATCTACTGAGTATCTACTAAAAGCAAAGAATTCTCCCAGGTTATCAGATATTGAATTCATTGGACCAATGTCTCCATCAACTAGTTTACCATTATTATTTAAACATCTCAAACGAACACCTGATCCAATCACTATACATCCTGAACTAGTGTTAGTGAGGTTAGAACCACCAAATGAGACAGCATAAAATATGTCATATTGATGTGGATCTGTACAGAGTAAGGTAATAGAATTATAAACATAGACTCACTTACCAATCTGTACTTGAGACAACACAATATTACTGAATAGTATGAACACAGCAAAGGCAGTCAACATCTTGACCTCATATAATATAGCAGGGGTGTTGGAAGCAAATTTAAAGTGGGTGGGCAGTTTTCTAATTGACTGTAGTTATGTATGTATGTATGCATATATCTCTCAGTTCACTAATTGATATTAATAATGGTTTTTAATATTTAACAATCTGATTGACTAAATGTACCAAAAATTGTCATTCTGTGTTCAGATCCTCTAACAAATTCATTTGCAATTTCTATCAAGTCTAGCTTATCAGTGAGGTGCTTATGTGAAGTCAGGTGCTTATGTGTTGACAATATCATTATGCTGTTGAGCCTTGTTTGTGTCATTGTTGATTTCAAGTACGATTTTACTGTGCGTTGAGCACTGAAACTTCTTTCACTAGTGGCGTTGGTTGCTGGTATCACAATAATTAACGATACAAGTACACATACTTCAGACATTAGAGCCTTCTGTGAACAGCTTAGGCCTCAAACATACTTCAGAATAGATGAAAGATCGTGTGGTTTTGCTTCTGCTGGAATATTACTTCCTAGAATATCTAACTGCACTCTCAACTGGCCTTCATTAAAGTCATCCTTGTAAAAATCAATCAGGAACTTCAGTTCCTCTTCAAAACTTTCTTTGTTTGCAGCTTTAAGAACTAACTCTTCTAGCTTGGAATATACATGGTAACCAGGCTGATCAAAACGAGATTTGATAGCACTCACAAGGAGATCTAATGCTTCAAAATATGCAATTCAATATAATTCTTCAACAGTTTGAGGAAAACTGCTGTCTGATAAACCTGTTTCATATCTGGATGGACGTTTTCTCTGTCGTGGTAGTGTTGGGTTACTTACATAAAGACTTTCTGCTAAGTCAGTTACTTTTTTCCAAAACAGCTTGAAACTTTCATCAGATCGCATGGATTCAATTGTGCAAACAGTCATACGAGCAATTTTCTGACCCTCAAGTGCTGACATACTTTGGCTTTGCAAGGCCATGCTCAAGTTATCACTATGCTGTAGCAAAAGTTGGCCTAATATTAACCCAAAAAAAAAATCAAAAGAGTCCATGATAGAAGCAACACCTTGGATTCTACACTTCATCTCGATATCCTTGACCACCAGTAATGACTCCTGCCAAAGCTCATGAAGTGTATTGTAATTCGAGATGATACTTTGAAGTGCTTGTGTGTGCACTGTCCACCGAGTTGGACAAAGAACTCTTATTCCTGGACAATCATCAAAAGCTGGAATGCTCTGTTTTAAATGCTGAAAGATGGCTTCCCTTCAAGGTGATTTCTTCACTAGTTTTACTATTTCATAAGCAGTATCCAAACAATTCTTGATTGTTTGGGAGTTCTTCACAGCATCGGAGCATGCTAAATTTAAGGCATGTCCATAGCAATGAATATAAACCGCTCTAGGTTCATCATCTGTTATCATCTTGGCTAGTCCACCACACTTTCCAGCCATTGCAGAAGCACCATCATAGAGCATTAGGCTCTTAACTTTTTTGTTGAGAGGTTCAATCATAATAATATGTCATTTAACACTCCATACAAACTAGCAGCTTCTGTGGATTCCACAACATGTAATCCAACAAATTCTTCATGGATCATCAAGTTTTTCATCTACATGCCTGAACCAAATTACTACTTGTTCTTTATTAGAAATATCTGTGGTTTCATCAATCATTACTGCTAAAAACTTAGCAGATCTAAGTGTACTGCTAATTTGTCGCAAAACTGAATGTGACATAACTTTTAAAATTTCATTTTGCACATCTGGTGCTGTATACTTGTCTGTTTTCCTCTTCATTGGTCCAAAATTCTCCTGTCATCTTCACCTCTGAGTTTTAACAGTTGAATGAAATTGGAATTAGATTCATCTCCTTGACATCCTCTAAATGTAAGACCCTGTCGAGCAAGAAACCTTGAGTTCGATAAAACTTTTAAAAAGGACTGTCACCTTTCCATTTTCTCCTTAATATGTTGCTGTGATAAGGACTCCCCTATATCTTTCGTTGTTGATGGCAACAATATAAGTTTCAATACAGCTTCTTTGTGGGATCTGCTTCCTTCATGAGAAGAAAATTTGATTGTGGCATTTTTCCAATTAGAAAAACCTTCAGAAGTGAATGCAGCTTCAGCATTATTTGACCAGTTCAGTTTCTTCTCAGAACTAGCTTTCGCACAAGTAAAACATAACACAGCATCTTGATCCTCTAAATAATGAAGCCATGGCCACCTTTTAAACCAAGAAGCTTGACAACTCCTCTTGGCTTTTCCAAACTGTAGCTTTGGGAATGAAAATGATTGTGGTTGGTGAGGTTCACTAGTAGACATGTAGTGTGTGTAATATATTGCTGTATCTCTAAGTTGACTCATCTGTGTGTACATTACCATAAGTGTTAATGTGTTAATTATAATTATAAGTGTTAATATGTGATCAATATATCAAGAACAATCTGTGATTGTGTGTAAATTTTCCTAACTGTGTATATATTCAAAGAGTTCTTGTTGTTGAAATATACCATTGTTGAACTAAGACTTGAACTTTAACTAGCGGATTTACCCACGTTATATTGGTGTCAGAAGTGGGATGGCTACTTTCGACTTACCCCTTCCAGAGATTACTGTTGAAGAGTTCCCCAAGGTATGGACTCGATTCGAACTTTTATCTGCTGCAAAGGAATGGAATGCTGAGAAACAAGCATTGATCTTGCCGACACTATTGCGAGGGAAACTAGTAGACTACTATGTCGACCTGGACGCAACCACCAAAGCTGACCTGAATCTACTGAAGGCGGCGCTTATGAAGAAAGCTGGCCTGACTCAAGACCCACTAACAGCGGGGAAGCTGTTCATCTCTTGTTGCCAGCGCTCAGGTGAAAAAGCTGTAGATCATTTGAAGAAGTTATTCAAACAGGCTTACAGACGAGGATTTGGCCTCTGGTATTTTGCTGCAACGTTTCCTAACAGGATTGGTGCCCCCGTAAGCCAGCAAATATTGTTGTGCGGGCAGCCTACGACCTTCGAGCAAGCAGTTCAGAACGCGAAGGAGGTAGAATATGCGCTAATAACCATCTACAAAGGTATGAAGCTTGGAGAGGCAACCCCCAGACACAATGTGATGCTGGTGGATGATAACAGAAACGATGTGATGGCTATACAAACAGATCGATCACAAGCCCCGGATTTTAGCTTTGACCGTTCTGACTTGACATTTTCAGAAGAGACACAGCTCCTAAATCTTTTGACCCAATTTGCCGATTTATTTGCGCCTAAAGGAGGACCAATTGGTCGAACACCGGCTGTCAAGCACTCCATCCCAACTGAAGGACCACCTGTGCTGCAACCATTACGAAGGATTCCTGAGGCACTCAAGGGTGTGGTTGATGCGGAAGTCACAAGGATGCCTTCCGCATCAAAATGGCTTCCACTGGGATTCCAAATGCCAAAATGCTTTCGATCAGCTCAAACACAGACTAGTGAGCCCACCCATCCTTGCATTCCCAGATTTCAGCTAGCAATTTGTATTATATACTGATACATCGGATTCAGCTATAGGGGGAGTCCTGAGCCAGAATCAGGACAGCAAAGAACGAGTGATAGCGTACTAGAGCAGACAACTGAAAAAGGCTGAACGAAACTACTCTATAATTGAGAAGGAAGCACTCGCTGCAGTGGCAGCTATCAAGGAGTTCTACCCCTACTTGTATGGCTTTGAATTTAAGCTGGTTACGGACTATAACCCTCTGGCATCTCTGAATGGTCTGAAAGATACCAGAGGAAGTCTCTCAAGGTGGAAAATTTTCCTGCAACAATTCAATTTTCAGCTCGAGTACAAACCAGGGAGGAGTCATGGTAATGCTGATACCATGTCCAGACGACCCTCTACAGAGAACGTAGTTGCCGCAATACATCAATTGGATATAGATCCAAACAATATGAGAAGGAGGCAGCTTGCACCAGTGATTAAAGCACTTGAGGAAGGGAAGCCACTACCTGTGGGTTCAGCTCCTGGACTATGTAGAACCTTCATCCAAAATGGAGTTTTGTGCCGGAAATTTAAAACCTCCTCCTGCACCTCAATAGCAAAAACACAACTAGTCATCCCCAGTGATATGAAAGCAACAGTCCTACAACAGCTCCATGATAACACAGGCCATCTTGGCTTGCGTAAAACAACTGAGAGTATGAAAGAGCAATTCTACTGGCCAGGATATGAGCTGGATATTGAGAAATGGGTACGTGAATGCCAGCAATGTCAGCAACGTAATGCTCCACAACCTAAACCACAAGCACCACTTGGAACTATTAAGGCCACTCGTCCATTTGAAAAGATATCTTGGATATTATGGGACCTTTACCTACCTCTTCAAAAGGAAAGAGGTACATCTTAATTGTGACTGATATTTTCAGCAAGTGGGTTGAAGCCCTTCAGTCAACAGATACAGAAACATTGGCTACAGTGCTGGTTAATGAAATTGTTTGTCGATATGAAGTACCTTCAAGCTTCCATAGTGACCAAGGAGCTAACTTAACAAGTCAAGTTGTTTCATCTCTCTGCAAACATCTAGGAATTGAGCGTACACAAACAACAGCATATCACCCACAAGGAAATTAACAAGTAGAACGCTTCAATCGTATTTTGGAGGCAATGCTAGCCAAGTTAGTGAAGGAGAACCAAAAAGATTGGTATTTGCATATCCCCAAGGTGTTATTCGCATACAGAACCGCCCTCCATGAGTCTATGGGTTATTCTCCTTATTGAGTTAATTTTGGGCGATCACCAAACCTTCCAGTAGATGTAATGCTAGGCAGGGTTCCCTTACCAGGAGAAGGAGAGGAGAAAGGAATTCCTGAGTTTGTGGAAGATGTGAACCGTTCACTAAAAGGAGTGTATGATGATGTGAGATGGAAATTGAACGAAGTAAACCAAAAGAACAAATCAAAATATGATGACAAAGTCACTGGCAGCAACCTCACTGTAGGGGACAGAGTTTGGCTCTATGTCCCTGCTGTGAAGCAGGGAAGAACTAGGAAACTGTCTTCGTTGTGGCGTGGCCCTTACACTGTAATTGACAGGGTTGGTGCTGTGACCTACTGGATACAGTTGATTGGATCTCCGAAGACATTGGTAGTGCATAGGAACAGACTAAAGCTCTGCTATGGTGAGCCACAGGTCAAAGCCAGCAAGAAGCACCTGCCCCACGAAAGAGAGGAAGTGAAGCAGCTTACCCTAACCCAACTTCTCCACTAGCCACCCCAGCGCCAAAGCCAACGTATGTGGAAGTCATTGCGAATCAACAAGAAACTTGATCATTTGGAGGATATACAACCTCATCAGACGAACTACCAATTGGGACAGGAAGAACACAACATAATCGCCAACCCCCAGTGCGTTATGAAGATTATATTACTCATTGACTTTGTTACTTTCCTACTGATTTTGTGAGGACACAATAACTAGAGGGGGAATAGTGTAGTGTGTGTACTATATTACTGTATCTCTAAGTTGACTCATTTCTGTGTACATAACGATAAGTGTTAATATGTTAATTATGTGATCATAATTATAAGTGTTAATATTGTTAATTATGTAATCAATATATATCTAGAACATTATGTGATTGTGTGTAAAATTTCCTAACTGTGTATATATTCAGAGTTTTTGTTGTTGAAATATACCATTGTTGTACTAAGACTTGAACTTTAACTGGCATATTTACCCACGTTATAGGCATATAGTTTACCAGCTAGTATGTTGCATGCGCATGGCAAATAATATAATGGGTTAATAATAATCCCACTAACTTCAATGCACAAACTTGAAAGCACAACTTTTTTCAAATTTGGTGTATATCAAGGTGTACCTTTTTGTATAATTATGGCATTACCATTTGATGTCAATTTGATTTTTCACAAGCATTTGACACAGTACAAATACTTGTCATGATGAATTGTATACCATGACGTGAAAAAAGTGGTGGGGCAATTGCCCCCCCTGACCCCCCAGTTCCTACCCCTGTGTATAGAGATAGTAGATAGTAGAGTATATGAGAGCTTAGTACTGATATAGTTTATATTTTACAATCATAATTAAAATAAAGTAATGGATGATGTGGCAGTTTAGTGTGTCTTTATGAATAGTAAATAAACATTACAACTTGTCACATTCTTCAGTTAACTAATCAAGTTCGAAAATAAATTTTACATTGCTATAATCAAATGTACCTTGAAGTTCATACAGTGTTAAAATTTGATTATTTTAATTGGTATTTTTATTATATTAGTATTAGATAATTAGACAATATTAACTTAACTGCATCTATAGTTTTTATCAGTAATAATGAGCAAGCAGTTCAATAGTTTGATTTCTTTTGATTTGTATTTTTATTATTTTAATATTTTAGAATTTTCTCATAGGAATAATATTTATTATCACTAGTTGTATTAAATTGAAAACTGCATCTATAACTATGAGAAATGTAACGACATTAACTTTCTTCTTGTTATTTAACAAATAATGAAGTAAACATAAATATATAAAATTTAAGGAAGAAAAGACCACACCAATTTTTAGCAACAACAATCATAGTCTACTTTCTGTATTATCAAAAGTAACAGGAGATTCAATCATGTTAGTAATAATATCATAATATTGTGATATTTAAAGATTAATATTTTGTGTTTATTCATATAATGGTTTATATAGTTTAGTAGGTATAGCATCTCCATTTCAACAGTATCATCTGTTATAAAAATATCTTCATTCATTTTGTTATGACGAAGCTTAATTGGTACATGATATTCCATTTTATCAGTAATAACATTAAACTCAGTCATATCAACAACACTGTCATAAACTACTGACATTTCATGTGTTACCCCTTGAGCTTCATCATAGATATGATGAGTAAGAGAATATACTTCTGTGACTTCATCTTGTTTTACATACAATGGATTGTTTAAAATGTGATATTCTTCTTGTTGATTTGTGTTTTTAGTGTGATCAATGTTGTCTTCTGACAAGAGATATGTAGGTGGTAGTTCAGGAGCTTTGTCTTTCATAACAACTGTGTACACCTGATAAATATCAGTAATATCTCCAGCTTGTTTGTTTTTGTTTGTCTCTGTTTCCTGTAAGACATGAAGTATCATGTCTTTGTTTCTTCTTATATTGTTTTATTAAACAACAAAGAAGTACAATGGTCACTACAGCAAGGAGCATTAGGAATATCACAATGGCTACTATATCTATCTCAAGATTAATTGGTATATTGTTAGCAGTATAGGAGTTACATCAGCTGAAGGAGTTAAACTAGTACCACTAATTGACGTAATAGGAATTACATCACTAGTGGGTGTATTAATGTTTGTAGGTGTTGTATCAATTGACAGTGTGCTAATGGATGTAGTAACACTGATGACTGTGAAAAGGTGTCAGTGACATTTGCATAAACATGGGCATAAAAAATACATAATAATGTTATTTTAACTATAAATAAACTTACCATATAGACTAATTGTTGCTTGTAGCAATGTTCCTAACATCATACAAGTATATGTCCCATTATCACTGCTATTTACATTATATATTGTAAGATTACTGACAATACTATTGGTAGTATTGCCATTGAAGTCAATTGCCATTAATGATCCAGTATTTGTTGCAATCTTATAATGTTCTCCATTAATAATCACTACAGTATCATAGTTCCATATTATAGTAACATTAGGTGGTAGATATCCATAGACTTCACATGATAGAGTGACATTATCTCCAATATTAGCTGAGGTCATGTTATTAGATATAGCAGTAATGTTAGCTAAAAAATTAGTGATAATTAAAGTTAATATTATTAATAATCAGTACCTGTTAATTCTAATTTTAGGAGTCTTATGTAGTTTACTGTTCCCTGTAGATGTCTTACAATACATGAATAATTTCCAGTATCAGTATATCTGAGTTTATTAATAGTTAGTATACTGGTTGTTGTAGCATCTTTTATTAATATTTGTGAATGACCAGGAAGATCTAACACATTCCCATTATATTGCCACTGCCACTCAAAGGAACTAGTATTGATTACTGTACAGGAGATATTGACTGAAGACTGAAGGTTGTCTGGTCCAAAGGTCACAGTTAGTGAGGGACCACCCTGGAAGACAATGGCATCCATTTGGGGAGATATTGGAGTGCCTAGTATATGATAATGTATTAATGATATATCAATAGTTTATATATTAACTTACCATTATAAAACTTGACTTCACTTATTAATAACTAGTCAATTATACCAGTATTGAAGATAAAATCAATTTGAACTACAGTAGTGAATTGTTGTATATTGAGAGTGACATTTCTCAGTTGAGAGTCACTTTGTCTGAGATTTTCATTGTTGTCAAAGGTGTAGTTAAGAGGTTGACTACCCTCACCATAAAGACTGATGATAGGTAGTCCAATGGAGTCATTAGGTGAGTTAAAGAAATAGATAACTGCTTTTGATACAGGAGTATCAGGACGAAAGTTAATGGTAATTCTTCCAATACCATGTACTGAGTCTCTACTAAAAGCAAAGAATTCTCCCAGGTTATCAGATATTGAGTTCATTGGACCAATGTCTCCATCATTTAATTTACCATTCATACATTGTAAGCGAATATCAGATCGTACCGTTTATCCTGAACTAGTGTTAGTGAGGTTAGAACCATCAAAGGGGACAGCATTAAGTTGCTGTATAGAACTGGATCTACATGTACAAGAGATGATATCAGAATTATGATGAGGAAATTTATTGATCTGCTTACTTATTTGATTTTGATACAACACAGTGTTACTAAATAGTATGAACACAGCAGTAAAGACTGTCAACATCTTGACCTCATATAATATAGAGATAGTAGAGTATATGAACTTACTACTGTAGCAATTTATATTTTATGATTGTAAGAAAAGTAAAAGTAATGGATGATGTGGGTGTTAGTGTGTGTGTTGATAATAAATAAACAAGCAATTTGTTAACTCTTCAGTAAAGTAATCAAGTTCTAAAATAAAATTTTAATTTACTGTGATTAATGTACATTGAAATTAATGAAGTTCATGTAGTATTGATTTTGATTTCTTTCACGTTGTATTTTATTATTTTAGTATTTGATAAATAGGCCTTTGATAGAGAATGGTATTAATTATCATTAATGATATTAACTTAACTTTATCTATAGTTTGACACATGTAATGATATTTACTTCTACTTGTTATTCATCTAATAATAAAATAAAGATATTAAACTTTATAAAAAAAACAGACTAATTTTATTAATATTGATAAGTCATAGTCTCTTTCTGTATTATCAAAAGTAACAGGAGATTCAATCATGTTAGTAATAATATCATAATATTGTGATATTTGAGGATTAATATTTTGTGTTTGATCATATAATAGTTCAATAACATTACTAACAGAGTCATAATGAGGAAGACAATACACAGTTGTAGAGTTATCATTATTACTAGGTTTATCCAATATGTCAAACACTACTTGATTATTAGCTATAACATAATCATATGAATGATCATTCAATTGGTACAAGTCACTAGTACTATTATATTCATCAATATCATCAAATAATTGAGGTGGTACTTCAGGTGGTACATCTTTGTCTCTGTTGATAATGGATGGAGTACATTGTATCTTCATTAATAGTAGCAACATCATGTTCTGATTCTTCTTCAATCCAAGTATCATTTTTTTCTTTCTTCTTTTGATGCATTATTATCAATAAAAGTGCGATGACTATTAAAATAAGTAGTATTATCACAACTAGTATGGCTATAGTTGTTCCTATTATAATTTCAAGTCTTATGGACTCACTAGCTGTAGGTATAATGGTGGAAGTTACAGCAATGAACAGTGTACTCTGTATTGTATTAATTGATACCAATATTGTACTTTGTACTTTGTTGCATATTAAACTGATCCCCACCCCCTAATTATTAACCATACACAGCAATGCAGCCAGACATATAGGCACATCCTTTAAAAATACATTAACAAATTTAAAGAAATGAATTCAGCATATGTAAAGATAGTTATCACTTTATTTGTTTTATACTTTTGTTAAATCCAATCAGATCTAATCTGGTATTTGATGAGTTAGCTCTTTAGCTTCATCATTGATATGATGAGCAAGAGAATATACTTCAGTGACTTCATCTTGTTTTACATACAATGGATTGTTTAAAATGTGATATTCTTCTTGTTGATTTGTGTTTTTAGTGTGATCAATGGTGTCTTCTGACAAGAGATATGTAGGTGGTAGTTCAGGAGCTTTGTCTTTCATAACAACTGTGTACACCTGATCAATGTCATCAATGTCTGCAGCTTGTTTGTTTTTGTTTGTCTCTGTTTCCTGTAAGACATGATAAGTATCATGTCTTTGTTTCTTCTTGTATTGTTTTATTAAACAACAAAGAAGTACAATGGTCACTACAGCAAGGAGCATTAGAAATATCACAATGGCTACTATAATTATCTCAAGATTAATTGGTATATTGTTAGCAGTAGGAGTTACATCATCTGAAGGAGTTAAACTAGTACCACTAATAGAAGTAATAGGAGTTACATCACTAGTGGGTGTATTAATGTTTGTAGATATTGTACAAATTGACAGTGTGCTAATGGATGTAGTAACACTGATGACTATGAAAAGGTGTCAGTGACATTTGCATAAATGTGGGCAGAAAAAGCACATAATAATGTTATTTTAACTATAAATAAACTTACCATTTAAACTGATTGTTGCTTGTAGCAATGTTCCTAACATCATACAAGTATATGTCCCATTATCACTGCTATTTACATTATATATTGTAAGATTACTGACAATACTATTGGTAGTATTGCCATTGAAATCAATTGCCATTAATGATCCAGTATTTGTTGCAATTTTATATCGTTCTCCATTATTAATCACTCCAGTATTATAGTTCCATATTATAGTAACATTAGGTGGTAGATATCCATAGACTTCACATGATAGAGTGACATCGTCTCCAATAGTAACTGATACCATTTTGTTAGGTATAGCAATAATGTCAACTAAAACAAGAATTAGTGTTACTAATTTAAATATTATTAATAATCATTACCCATTAATTCTAATTTTGTGAGTCTTGTATCGTTCACTGTTCCTAGTGAATGCTTTGCAATACAAGTATAATTCCCAGCATCACTATATCTGAGTTTATTAATAGTTAGTATACTGGTTCTTGTAGCGTCTCCTATTAATATTTGTGAACGATCAGGAATACTCTCATTATATTGCCATTGCCACTCAAAGGAACCATCATTGACTACTGTACAGGAGATATTGACTGAAGACTGAAGGTTGTTTGGTCCTATGATCACATTTAGTGTGCGACCACCGTGGAAGACAATGTTGTCCATTGAGGTTATTGGAGTGTCTAGTATATGATAATGTATAATGATATATCAATAGTTTATATATTAACTTACTATTATAAAACTTGACTTCACTTATTAATAACCAGTCAATTATACTAGTATTGAAGATAAAATCAAGTTGAACTGTACTTGTTGATTTTGTTATGTTGAGAGTGACATTTCTCAGTTGAGAGTCATTTTGTGTGAGATTTTTATTGTTGTCAAAGACATAGCTAAGAGGTTGACTACTCACAGCAGAAAGACTGATCATAGGTAGGGTCCAATGGAGTTATTAGGTGAGTTAAAGAAATAGATAACCACACTTGATACAGGAGTATCAGGTTGAAATGTGAATGTTATTCTTCCAATACGATCTACTGAGTATCTACTAAAAGCAAAGAATTCTCCCAGGTTATCAGATATTGAGTTCATTGGACCAATGTCTCCATCAACTAGTTTACCATTAGTATTTAAACATCTCAAATGAACACCAGATCCAATCACTATACATCCTGAACTAGTGTTAGTGAGGTTAGAACCACCAAATGAGACAGCATAAAATATGTCGTATTCATGTGGATCTGTACAGAGTAAGGTAATAGAATTATAAACATAGGCTCACTTACCAATCTGTACTTGAGACAACACAATATTACTGAATAGTATGAACACAGCAAAGGCAGTCAACATCTTGACCTCATATAATATAGACATAGTAGAGTATATGAGAGCTTAGTACTGCACTAGTTTATATTTTACAGCTATAATTAAAATAAAGTAATGGATGATGTGGCAGTTTAGTGTGTCTTTATGAATAGTAAATAAACATTACAACTTGTCACTTCTTCAGTTAACTAATCAAGTTGGAAAATAAATTTTACATTGCTATAATCAAATATACATTGAAGTTTATGCAGTGTTAAAATTTGATTATTTTAATTGGTATTTTTATTATATTAGTATTAGATAATTAGACAATATTAAGTTAACTGCATCTATAGTTTTTATCAGTGATAATGAGCAAGCAGTTCAATAGTTTGATTTCTTTTGATTTGTATTTTTATTATTTTAATATTTTAGAATTTTCTCATAAGAATAATATTTATTATCACTAGTTGTATTAAATTGAAAACTGCATCTATAACTGTGAGAAATGTAACAACATTAACTTTCTTCTTGTTATTTAACGAATAATGAAGTAAACATAAATATATAAAATTTAAGGAAGAAAAGACCACACCAATTTTTAGCAACAACAATCATAGTCTACTTTCTGTATTATCAAAAGTAACAGGAGATTCAATCATGTTAGTAATAATATCATAATATTGTGATATTTAAAGATTAATATTTTGTGTTTGATCATATAATGGTTTATATAGTTTAGTAGGTATAGCATCTCCATTTCAACAGTATCATCTGTTATAAAAATATCTTCATTCATTTTGTTATGACGAAGCTTAATTGGTACATGATATTCCATTTTATCAGTAATAACATTAAACTCAGTCATATCAACAACACTGTCATAAACTACTGACATTTCATGTGTTACCCCTTGAGCTTCATCGTAGATATGATGAGCAAGAGAATATACTTCTGTGACTTCATCTTGTTTTACATACAATGGATTGTTTAAAATGTGATATTCTTCTTGTTGATTTGTGTTTTTAGTGTGATCAATGTTGTCTTCTGACAAGAGATATGTAGGTGGTAGTTCAGGAGCTTTGTCTTTCATAACAACTGTGTACACCTGATAAATATCAGTAATATCTCCAGCTTGTTTGTTTTTGTTTGTCTCTGTTTCCTGTAAGACATGAAGTATCATGTCTTTGTTTCTTCTTGTATTGTTTTATTAAACAACAAAGAAGTACAATGGTCACTACAGTAAGGAGCATTAGGAATATCACAATGGCTACTATTATTATCTCAAGATTAATTGGTCTATTGTTAGCAGTATAGGAGTTACATCAGCTGAAGGAGCTAAACTAGTACCACTAATTGACGTAGTAGGAATTACATCACTAGTGGGTGTATTAATGTTTGTAGGTGTTGTATCAATTGACAGTGTGCTAATGGATGTAGTAACACTGATGACTGTGAAAAGGTGTCAGTGACATTTGCATAAACGTGGGCATAAAAAATACATAATAATGTTATTTTAACTATAAATAAACTTACCATATAGACTAATTGTTGTTTGTAGTGATGTTTCTAATATCGTACACATATATGTTCCATTATCACTGCTATTTACATTATATATTGTAAGATTACTGACAATACTATTGGTAATATTGCCATTGAAATCAATTGCCATTAATGATCCAGTATTTGTTGTAATCTTATAATGTTCTCCATTAATAATCACTACAGTATCATAGTTCCATATTATAGTAACATTAGGTGGTAGATATCCATAGACTTCACATGATAGAGTGACATTATCTCCAATATTAGCTGAGGTCATGTTATTAGATATAGCAGTAATGTTAGCTAAAAAATTAGTGATAATTAAAGTTAATATTATTAATAATCAGTACCTGTTAATTCTAATTTTAGGAGTCTTATGTAGTTTACTGTTCCCTGTAGATGTCTTACAATACATGAATAATTTCCAGTATCAGTATATCTGAGTTTATTAATAGTTAGTATACTGGTTGTTGTAGCATCTTTTATTAATATTTGTGAATGACCAGGAAGATCTAACACATTCCCATTATATTGCCACTGCCACTCAAAGGAACTAGCATTGATTACTGTACAGGAGAGATTGACTGAAGACTGAAGGTTGTCTGGTCCAAAGGTCACAGTTAATGAGGGACCACCCTGGAAGACAATGGCATCCATTTGGGGAGATATTGGAGTGCCTAGTATAGGATAATGTATTAATGATATATCAATAGTTTATATATTAACTTACCATTATAAAACTTGACTTCACTTATTAATAACTAGTCAATTATACCAGTATTGAAGATAAAATCAAGTTAAACTAAAGTAGTTAATTGTTGTATATTGAGAGTGACATTTCTCAGTTGAGAGTCACTTTGTTTGAGATTTTCATTGTTGTCAAAGGTGTAGTTAAGAGTTTGACTACCCTCACCATAAAGACTGATGATAGGTAGTCCAATGGAGTTATAAGGTGAGTTAAAGAAATAGATGACTACTCTTGACACAGGATTAACAACTGGAAAGTTAAAGGTAATTCTTCCAATACCATCTACTGAGTATCTACTAAAAGCGAAGAATTCTCCCAGGCTATCAGATATTGAGTTCAATGGACCAATGTCTCCATCATTTAATTTACCATTCATACATTGTAAGCGAATATCAGATCGTACCGTTTATCCTGAACTAGTGTTAGTGAGGTTAGAACCATCAAAGGGGACAGCATTAAGTATGCTGTATAGAACTGGATCTACATGTACAAGAGATGATATCAGAATTATGATGAGGAAAATTATTGATCTGCTTACTTATTTGATTTTGGCACAACACAGTGTTACTAAATAGTATGAACACAGCAGTAAAGACTGTCAACATCTTGACCTCATATAATATAGAGATAGTAGAGTATATGAGAGCTTAGTACTGCACTAGTTTATATTTTATGATTGTAAGAAAAGTAAAAGTAATGGATGATGTGGGTGTTAGTGTGTGTGTTGATAATAAATAAACAAGCAATTTGTTAACTCTTCAGTAAAGTAATCAAGTTCTAAAATAAAATTTTAATTTACTGTGATTAATGTACATTGAAATTAATGAAGTTCATGTAGTATTAAATTTTGATTTCTTTCTCGTTGTATTTTATTATTTTAGTATTTGATAAATAGGCCTTCGATAGAGAATGGTATTAATTATCATTAACGATATTAACTTAACTTTATCTATAGTTTGACACATGTAATGACATTAACTTCTACTTGTTATTCATCTAATAATAAAATAAAGATATTAAACTTTATAAAAAAACACACCAATTTTATTAATATTGATAAGTCATAGTCTCTTTCTGTATTATCAAAAGTAACAGGAGATTCAATCATGTTAGTAATAATTAATATTGTGATATTTGAGGATTAATATCTTATGTTTGATCATATAATAGTTCAATAACATTACTAACAGAGTCATAATGAGGAAGAGAATACACAGTTGTAGAGTTATCATTATTACTAGGTTTATCCAATATGTCAAACACTTCTTGATTATTAGCTATAACATAATCATATGAATGATAATTCAATTGGTACAAGTCACTAGTACTATCATATTCATCAATATCATCAAATAATTGAGGTGGTACTTCAGGTGGTACATCTTTGTCTCTGTTGATAATGGATGGAGTACACTGTATCTTCATTAATAGTAGCTAAGCAACATCATGTTCTGATTCTTCTTCAATCCAAGTATCATGAGTAGTATTATCACAACTAGTATGGCTATAGTTGTTCCTATTACAATTTAAAGTATTATGGGCACACTAGCTGTAGGTATAATGGCAGAAGTTATAGCAATGGACAGTGTACTCTGTATTGTATTAATTGACACCAATACTGTACTTTGTACTTTGTTGCATATTAAACTGATCCCCACCCCCTAATTATTAACCATACACAGCAATGCAGCCAGACCTATAGGCACATTCTTTAAAAATACATTAACAAATTTAAAAAAATGAATTCAGCATATGTAAAAATAGTTATCACTTTATTTGTTTTATACTTTTGTTTGATCCAATCAGATCTAATCTGGTATTTGATTAGTTAGCTCTTTAGCTTCATCATAGATATGATGAGCAAGAGAATATACTTCAGTGACTTCATCTTGTTTTACATACAATGGATTGTTTAAAATGTGATATTCTTCTTGTTGATTTGTGTTTTTAGTGTGATCAATGGTGTCTTCTGATAAGAGATATGTAGGTGGTAGTTCAGGAGCTTTCTCTTTCATAACAACTGTGTACACCTGATCAATATCAGTAATATCTTCAGCTTGTTTGTTTTTGTTTGTCTCTGTTTCCTGTAAGACATAAGTATCATGTCTTTGTTTCTTCTTATATTGTTTTATTAAACAACAAAGAAGTACAATGGTCACTACAGCAAGGAGCATTAGGAATATCACAACGGCTACTATAATTATCTCAAGATTAATTGGTATATTGTTAGCGGTAGTAGTTACATCATCTGAAGGAGTTAAACTAGTACCACTAATAGAAGTAATAGGAGTTACATCACTAGTGGGTGTATTAATGTTTGTAGGTGTTGTACCAATTGACAGTGTGCTAATGGATGTAGTAACACTGATGACTATGAAAAGGTGTCAGTGACATTTGCATAAATGTGGGCATAAAAAACACATGATAATGTTATTTTAGCTATAAATAAACTTACCATTTAAACTGATTGTTGCTTGTAGCAATGTTACTAACATCACACAAGTATATGTCCCATTATCACTGCTATTTACATTATATATTGTAAGATTACTGACGATACTATTGGTAATATTGCCATTGAAGTCAATTGCTATTATCAATACTCAATATCTGATAACCTGGGAGAATTCTTTGCTTTTAGTAGATACTCAGTACATGGTATTGGAAGAATTACCTTTAACTTTCCTAATTCTACTAATGTATCAAGAGCAGTTATCTATTTCTTTAACTCACCTGATAACTCCATTGGACTACCTATGATCAGTCTTTCTGCTGTGAGTAGTCAACCTCTTAGCTATGTCTTTGACAACAATGATGATCTGAGACAAAGCGACTCTCAACTAAGAAATGTCACTCTTAATATACAACAATTAACTACTGTATTTCAACTTGATTTTATCTTTAATACTAGTATAATTGACTGGTTATTAATAAGTGAAGTCAAGTTTTATAATAGTAAGTTAATATATAAACTATTGATATATCATTAATACATTATCATATACTAGACACTCTAATATCTCCCTCATTTGACACCATTGTCTTCCAAGATGGTTCCTCACTAAATGTGACCTTAGGACCAGACAAACTTCAGTCTTCAGTCAATATCTCCTGTACAGTAGTCAATTATGGTTCCTTTGAGTGGCAATGGCAATATAATGAGAGTATCTTGGATCTTCCTGATCGTTCACAAATATTAATAGGAGATGCTACAAGAACCAGTATACTAACTATTAATAAACTCAGATATAGTGATACTGGAAATTATTCATGTATTGTAAGACATCTACAGAAAACAGTAAACTACATAAGACTCCTAAAATTAGAATTAACAGGTACTGATTATTAATAATATTAACTTTAATTATCACTAATTTTTAGCTACCATTACTGCTATATCTAATAGCATTACCTCAGCTAATATTGGACATAATGTCACTCTATCATGTGAAGTCTATGGATATCTACCACCTAATGTTACTATAATATGGAACTATAATACTGGAGTGATTAATAATGGAGAACATTATAAGATTACAACAAATACTGGATCATTAATAGCAATTGACTTCAATGGCAATATTACCAATAGTATCGTCAGTAATCTTACAATATATAATGTAAATAGCAGTGATAATGGGACATATACTTGTGTGATGTTAGTAACATTGCTACCAGCAACAATCAGTTTAAATGGTAAGTTTATTTATAGCTAAAATAACATTATCATGTGTTTTTTATGCCCACATTTATGCAAATGTCACTGACACCTTTTCATAGTCATCAGTGTTACTACATCCATTAGCACACTGTCAATTGGTACAACACCTACAAACATTAATACACCCACTAGTGATGTAACTCCTATTACTTCTATTAGTGGTACTAGTTTAACTCCTTCAGATGATGTAACTACTACCGCTAACAATATACCAATTAATCTTGAGATAATTATAGTAGCCATTGTGATATTTCTAATGCTCCTTGCTGTAGTGACCATTGTACTTCTTTGTTGTTTAATAAAACAATATAAGAAGAAACAAAGACATGATACTCATGTCTTACAGGAAACAGAGACAAACAAAAACAAACAAGCTGCAGACATTACTGATATTGATCAGGTGTACACAGTTGTTATGAAAGACAAAGTTCCTGAACTACCACCTACATATCTCTTATCAGAAGACACCATTGATCACACTAAAAACACAAATCAACAAGAAGAATATCACAATTTAAACAATCCATTGTATGTAAAACAAGATGAAGTCACTGAAGTATATTCTCTTGCTCATCATATCTATGATGAAGCTCAAGGTATAACTCATCAAATACCAGATAAGATCTGATTGGATCAAACAAAAGTATAAAACAAATAAAGTAATAACTATTTTTACATATGCTGAATTCATTTTTTTAAATTTGTTAATGTATTTTTAAAGGATGTACCTATAGGTCTGGCTGCATTGGTTAATAATTAGGGGGTGGGGATCAGTTTAATACACAACAAAGTACGAAGTACAATATTGGTATCAAATAATACAATACAGAGTACACTGTCCATTGCTATAACTTCTGCCATTATATCTACAGCTAGTGAGGCCATAAGACTTGAAATTATAATAGTTGTGATAATACTACTCATTTTAATAGTCATCACACTTTTATTGATAATAATGCATCAAAAGATAGTAACTGATACCATGGTGTTAGGTATAGCAATAATGTTAACTAAAACAAGAATTAATGTTACTAATTTTAATATTATTAATAATCATTACCCGTTAATTCTAATTTTGTGACTTCAAATTCTACGTTTGTGATTCGTGTATCGTTCACTGTTCCTGGTGAATACTTTACAATACAAGTATAATTCTCAGCATCAGTATATCTGAGTTTATTAATAGTTAGTATACTGGTTCTTGTAGCATCTCCTATTAATATTTGTGAACGATCAGGAAGATCTAACACATTCTCATTATATTGCCATTCCCATTCAAAGGAACCAACATTGATTACTGTACAGGAGATATTGACTGAAGACTGAAGGTTGTCTGGTCCTAAGGTCATAGTTAGTGAGGGACGACCCTGGAAGACAATTATGTCAATTAAGAGAGGTTTTGGAGTGTCTAGTATATGATAATGTATTAATGACATATCAATAGGTTATATATTAACTTACCATTATATATTAACTTACCATTATAAAACTTGACTTATAGTAAGGTAGGTTATAGTAAAGAATTCTCCCAGGTTATCAGATATTGAGTTCATTGGACCAATGTCTCCATTAAGTAGTTTACCAGTATCATTTAAACATCTCAAACGACCACCAGATCCAATCACTATACATCCTGAACTAGTGTTTGTGAAGTTAGAACCATCAAATGAGACAGCATAAAATATGTTGTATTGAACTGGATCTGTACAGAGTAAGGTAATAGAATTATCAAAATAGCCTCACTTACCAATCTGTACTTGAGACAACACAATATTACTGAATAGTATGAATACAGCAAAGGCAGTCAACATCTTGACCTCATATAATATAGACATGTTAGAGTATATGAGAGCTTACTACTGCACTAGTTTATATTTTACAACTATAGTTAAAATAAAGTAATGGATGATGTGGCAGTTTAGTGTGTCTTTATGAATAGTAAATAAACATTACAACTTGTCACTTCTTCAGTTGACTAATCAATAAATTTTACATTGCTATAATCAAATGTACATTGAAGTTCATACAGTGTTAAAATTTGATTATTTTAATTGGTATTTTTATTATATTAGTATTAGATAATTAGACAATATTAACTTAACTGCATCTATAGTTTTTATCAGTGATAATGAGCAAGCAGTTCAATAGTTTGATTTCTTTTGATTTGTATTTTTATTATTTAATATTTTAGAATTTTCTCATTATTATTTAATATTTTAGAATAATATTTATTATCACTAGTTGTATTAAATTGAAAACTGCATTTATAACTATGAGAAATGTAATGAATTTAACTTTCTTCTTGTTATTTAACGAATAATGAAGTAAACATAAAGATATAAAATTTAAGGAAGAAAAGACCACACCAATTTTTATTAACAACAATCATAGTCTACTTTCTGTATTATCAAAAGTAACAGGAGATTCAATCATGTTAGTAATAATATCATAATATTGTGATATTTAAATATTAATATTTTGTGTTTGATCATATAATGGTTCAATAACAGTTTAGTAGGTATAGCATATTCCATTTCAACAGTATCATCTGCTATTAAAATATTTTTCATTAATTTTGGTATGCCGAAGGTTAATTGGTATATGATATTCCATTTCATCAGTAATAACATTAAACTCAGTCATATCAACAACACTGTCATAAACTACTGACATTTCATGAGTTACCCCTTAAGCTACATCATAGATATGATGAGCAAGAGAATATATTTCAGTGTCTTTCTTCTTGTTTTACATACAATGGATTGTTTATAATGTGATATTCTTCTTGTTGATTTGTGTTTTTAGTGTGATCAATGGTGTCTTCTGACAAGAGATATGTAGGTGGTAGTAAGACTGTAAGACTTGAGTATCATGTCTTTGTTTCTTCTTGTATTGTTTTATTAAACAAAAAAGAAGTACAATGGTCACTATAGCAAGGAGCATTAGAAATATCACAATGGCTACTATAATTATCTCAAGATTAATTGGTAATTTGGTATAATGTTAGTGGTAGGAGTTACATCAGCTGAAGAAGTTAAACTAGTACCACTAATAGAAGTAATAGGAGTTACATCACTAGTGGGTGTATTAATGTTTTTAGATGTTGTAACGGATATAGTAACACTGATGACTATGAAAAAGTGTCAGTGACATTTGCATAAATGTGGGCATAAAAACACATAATAATGTTATTTTAACTATAAATAAACTTACTGTATAGACTAATTGTTGTTTGTAGTGATGTTTCTAATATCATACACATATGTGTTCCATTGCCACTGCTATTTACATTATATATTGTAAGATTACTGACAATACTATTAGTGGTATTGCCATTGTAGTCATTTGCCATTAATGATCCAGTATTTGTTGTAATCTTATAATGTTCTCCATTATTAATCACTCCAGTATTATAGTTCCATATTATAGTAATATTAGGTGGTAGATATCCATAGACTTCACATGATAGAGTGACATTATGTCCATTATCAGCTGAGGTCATGCTATTAGATATAGCAGTAATGTTAGCTAAAAAATTAGTGATAATTAAAGTTAATATTATTAATAATCAGTACCTGTTAATTCTAATTTTATGAATCTTGTATCGTTCAATGTTCCATGTCTTACAATACATGAATAATTTCCAGTATCAGTATATCTGAGTTTATTAATAGTTAGTATACTGGTTCTTGTAGCATCTCCTATTAATATTTGTGAACGACCAGGAAGATCTAACACATTCTCATTATATTGCCACTGCTACTCAAAGGAACTAGTATTGATTACTGTACAGAAGAGAATGACTAAAGACTGCAGGTTGTCTGGTCCTAAGGTCATAGTTAGTGAGGGACGACCCTGGAAGACAATTATGTCAATTAAGAGAGGTTTTGGAGTGTCTAGTATATGATAATGTATTAATGATATATCATGCAATAGTTTATATATTAACTTACCATTATAAAACTTTACTTCACTTATTAATAACCAGTCAATTATACTAGTATTGAAGATAAAATCAAGTTGAACTACAGTAGTTAATTCTTGTATATTGAGAGTGACATTTCTCAGTCGAGAGTCACTTTGTCTGAGATTATCATTGTTGTCAAAGGTGTAGTTAAGAGGTTGACTACCCATACCATAAAGACTGAACATAGGTAATCCAATGGAGATAATAAGGTGAGTTAAAGAAATAGATAACTGCTTTTGATACAGGAGTAACAGGTTTAAAGATAAAGGTAATTCTTCCAATACCATGTACTGAGTGTCTACTAAAAGCAAAGAATTATTCCAGGTTACCAGATATTGAGTTCATTGGACCAATATCTCCATCAACTAGTTTACCAGTACCATTTAAACATTTCAAATGAACAGTGTTAGTGAGGTTAGAACCATCAAAGGAGACAGCATAAAATATGTTGTATTGAACTGGATCTACAAGAGATGATATCAGAACTATGATGAGGAAAATTATTGATCTGTTTACTTATTTGATTTTGACACAACACAGTTTTACTAAATAGTATGAACACAGCAGTAAAGACTGTCAACATCTTGACCTCATATAATATAGAGATAGTAGAGTATATGAACTTACTACTGTAGCAATTTATATTTTATGATTGTAGAAAAGTAAAAGTAATGGATGATGTGGGTGTTAGTGTGTGTGTTGATATTAAATAAACAAGCAATTTGTCAACTCTTCAGTAAAGTAATCAAGTTCTAAAATAAAATTTTAATTTACTGTGATTAATGTACATTGAAATTAAAGAAGTTCATGTAGTATTAAATTTTGATTTCTTTCACGTTGTATTTTATTATTTTAGTATTTGATAAATAGGCCTTCGATAGAGAATGGTATTAATTATCATTAACGATATTAACTTAACTTTATCTATAGTTTGACACATGTAATGACATTAACTTCTATTTGTTATTCATCTAATAATAAAATAAAGATATTAAACTTTATAAAAAAACACACCAATTTTATTAATATTGATAAGTCATAGTCTCTTTCTGTATTATCAAAAGTAACAGGAGATTCAATCATGTTAGTAATAATATCATAATATTGTGATATTTGAGGATTAATATCTTAAGTTTGATCATATAATAGTTCAATAACATTACTAACAGAGTCATAATGAGGAAGACAATACACAGTTGTAGAGTTATCATTATTACTAGGTTTATCCAATATGTCAAACACTACTTGATTATTAGCTATAACATAATCATATGAATGATCATTCAATTGGTACAAGTCACTAGTACTATCATGTTCATCAATATCATCAAATAATTGAGGTGGTACTTCAGGTGGTACATCTTTGTCTCTATTGATAATGGATGGAGTACACTGTATCTTCATTAATAGTGGCAACATCATGTTCTGATTCTTCTTCAATCCAAGTATCATTTTTTGTTTCTTCTTTTGATGCATTATTATCAATAAAAGTGTGATGACTATTAAAATGAGTAGTATTATCACAACTAGTATGGCTATAGTTGTTCCTATTACTATTTCAAGTCTTATGGCCTCACTAGCTGTAGGTATAATGGCAGAAGTTATAGCAATGGACAGTGTACTCTGTATTGATACCAATATTGTACTTAGTATTTTGTTGCGTATTAAACTGATCCCCATAGCAATGTATTACTTTGAGCCAGACCTATAGGCACATCCTTTAAAAATACATTAACAAATTTAAAAAATGGATTCAGCATATGTAAAAATAGTTATCACTTTATTTGTTTTATACTTTTGTGACTTCATCTTGTTTTACATACAATGGATTGTTTATAATGTGATATTCTTCTTGTTGATTTGTGTTGTTGGCCTACTAGTGAATACTGGATCAATAGACAGTGTACCCATTGACTTCATACTAGATGTTGGCTTTATATTAGTAGATGTTGTAATGATTGATAATGTATTAGTAGGTAATGTTATACTTGATATAGTTGATAGTACATTAGGTGTATGTTTTGTATTAGTAGATGTTGTGATACTGAGGACTGTTAGAAGAATAATGTTAATTGACATCAATGATAATGTGGGAAAAGATGCTACAGTAAATAGTTTATTTATAAACATTTGGATATAAACAGAATAACAATAATAACTTACTGTTCAAGGAAATTTTCTTTAAATATATTCTAAGAAGCACACATATGTAATTCACCAAATCACTGTTGCTGACATTCCTAATTGTCAATTGACTGATGATAAAAAGTTGAGTTAGTGTGGTTAGTTGCAATGTCATATTTTTTCCATTATTCACTACTTGTATGATTCCATTGTACAGAAGTGTAATGAGTTCAGCCATGTAGCTCAAAGTGACAGGTCAGAACAACATTATCTCCAACATAAGCATAGGTTGAACTGTACTAGTTAATTGTTGTATGTTGAGAGTGACATTTCTCAGTTGAGAATCATTTTGTCTAAGATCATCATTGTTGTCAAAGACATAGCTAAGAGGTTGACTACCCATACCATAAAGACTGATCATAGGTAGTCCAATGGAGTCATTAGGTGAGTTAAAGAAAGAGATAACTGCTCTTGAACTACAAAATGAACATAATTCTTCCAATGTTGTCTACTGGGACAGCATTAAATATAATACTAGAATTCCAAGAGGATATCTGTAGTTTAAATTGATTACAAAACACATTCTTACACAAAAGTATCAACAATTGAATAATATGATGTAATAATTAATATACTAATAAAAACAAAGACAAAAAATCTAATTAAGCAGATTTAAAATAGACAGTGCATATAAGTCCAGCTGGAAATTTGTACTTTGTTGCGTATTAAACTGATCCCCACCCCCTAATTATTAACCATACACAGCAATGCAGCCAGACCTATAGGCACATCCTTTAAAAATACATTAACAAATTTAAAGAAATGAATTCAGCATATGTAAAAATAGTTATCACTTTATTTGTTTTATACTTTTGTTTGATCCAATCAGATCTAATCTGGTATTTGATGAGTTAGCTCTTTAGCTTCATCATAGATATGATGAGCAAGAGAATATACTTCAGTGACTTCATCTTGTTTTACATACAATGGATTGTTTAAAATGTGATATTCTTCTTGTTGATTTGTGTTTTTAGTGTGAACAATGGTGTCTTCTGACAAGAGATATGTAGGTGGTAGTTCAGGAGCTTTGTCTTTCATAACAACTGTGTACACCTGATCAATATCATTAATATCTCCAGCTTGTTTGTTTTTGTTTGTCTCTGTTTCCTGTAAGACATGAGTATCATGTCTTTGTTTCTTCTTGTATTGTTTTATTAAACAACAAAGAAGTACAATGGTCACTATAGCAAGGAGCATTAGAAATATCACAATGGCTACTATAATTATCTCAAGATTAATTAGTATATTGTTAGTGGTAGGAGTTACATCAGCTGAAGGAGTTAAACTAGTACCACTAATAGAAGTAATAGGAGTTACATCACTAGTGGATGTATTAATGTTTGTAGGTGTTGTACCAATTGACAGTGTGCTAATAGATGTAGTAACACTGATGACTGTGAAAAGGTGTCAGTGACATTTGCATAAATGTGGGCAAAAAAAACACATAATAATGTTATTTTAGCTATAAATAAACTTACCATTTAAACTGATTGTTGCTTGTAGCAATGTTCTTAATATCATACAAGTATATGTCCCATTATCACTGCTATTTACATTATATATTGTAAGATTACTGACAATACTATTGGTAGTATTGCTATTGAAGTCAATTGCTATTAATGATCCAGTATTTGTTGCAATATTATATCGTTCTCCATTAATCACTCCAGTATTATAGTTCCATATTATAGTAATATTAGGTGGTAGATATCCATAGACTTCACATGATAGAGTGACAATATCTCCAATAGTAACTGATACAATGTTGTTAGGTATAGCAATAATGTTAACTAAAACAAGAATTAGTGTTACTAATTTTAATATTATTAATAATCATTACCCATTAATTCTAATTCTGCGACTTTTGTATGGTTTGCTGTTTCTAGTGAAAGTTTTGCAATACAAGTATAATTTCCAGCATCAGTATATCTGAGTTTATTAATAGTTAGTATACTGGTTCTTGTAGCATCTCCTATTAATATTTGTGAACGATCAGGAAGATCTAACATATTCTCATTATATTGCCATTCCCATTCAAAGGAACCATCATTGACTACTGTACAGGAGAGATTGACTGAAGACTGAATGTTGTCTGGTCCTAAGGTCACAGTTAGCGAGGGATCACCCTGGAAGACAATGGGGTCAAATGAAGGAGATATTGGAGTGTCTACTATATGATAATGAGTTAATGATATATCAATAGTTTATATATTAACTTACCATTATAAAAGTTGACTTCACTTATTAATAACCAGTCAATTATACTAGTATTGAAGATAAAATCAAGTTGAACTGTACTAGTTAATTGTTGTATATTGAGAGTGACATTTCTCAGTTGAGAGTCACTTTGTCTGAGATCATCATTGTTGTCAAAGACATAGCTAAGAGGTTGACTACCCACACCATAAAGACTGATCATAGGTAGTCCAATGGAGTCATTAGGTGAGTTAAAGAAATAGATAACTGCTCTTGACACTGGAGTAGCAGGTTGAAAGTTAAAGGTAATTCTTCCAATACCATGTACTGAGTGTCTACTAAAAGCAAAGAATTCTCCTAGGTTACCAGATATTGAGTTCATTGGACCAATGTCTCCATCAACTAGTTTACCATTAGTATTTAAACATCTCAAATGATCACCAGATCCAATCACTATACATCCTGAACTAGTATTAGTGAGGTTAGAACCATCAAAAGAGACAGCATTAAGTATGTTGTATTGAGTCAAATCTACATGAACAAGAGATGATATCAGAATTATGATGAGGAAAATTATTGATCTGCTTACTTATTTGATTTTGACACAACACAGTGTTACTAAATAGTATGAACACAGCAGTAAAGACTGTCAACATCTTGACCTCATATAATATAGAGATAGCAGAGTATATGAACTTACTACTATAGTAATTTATATATTATTTTGTTATAAAAATACAAGCAATGCATGATGTGGGTGTTTAGTTTGTTTATGACTAATTAATAAAAATACAACTTGTTAATTCTTTAGTTAAGTTTTAAATAACATTTTAAGTTAATATAATGAAATATACATTGAATTAATGAAGTTCATGAAGTAATAATTATGAATTATTTTAATTGGTATTTTATTATTTTAGTTTTTAATAGTTAGACCTTTATTAAAGAATAGTATTAATAATCATCAACAATATTAACTTAACTTCGTCTATAACTTTGAGCGATAAAATGATAATAAATTTGTATTTGTTATTATTAATCTAATAATAAAGTAAACATAAAGATATAAAACTTAAAAAAGAAAAGACCACACTATTTTTATTAACAACAATCATAGTCTCTTTCTGTATTATCAAAAGTAACAGGAGATTCAATCATGTTAGTAATAATATCATAATATTGTGATATTTGAGGATTAATATCTTATGTTTGATCATATAATAGTTCAATAACATTACTAACAGAGTCATAATGAGGAAGAGAATACACAGTTGTAGAGTTATCATTATTACTAGGTTTATCCAATATGTTAAACACTTCTTGATTATTAGCTATAACATAATCATATGAATGATCATTCAATTGGTACAAGTCACTAGTACTATCATATTTATCAATATCATCAAATAATTGAGGTGGTACTTCAGGTGGTACATCTTTGTCTCTGTTGATAATGGATGGAGTACACTGTATCTTCATTAATAGTAGCAACATCATGTTCTGATTCTTCTTCAATCCAAGTATAATTTTTTGTTTCTTCTTTTGATGCATTATTATCAATAAAAGTGTGATGACTATTAAAATGAGTAGTATTATCACAACTAGTATGGCTATAGTTGTTCCTATTATAATTTCAAGTCTTATGGCCTCACTAGCTGTAGATATAATGGCAGAAGTTATAGCAATGGACAGTGTACTCTGTATTGTATTAATTGATACCAATATTGTACTTCGTACTTTGTTGTGTATTAAACTGATCCCCACCCCCTAATTATTAACCAATGCAGCCAGACCTATAGGTACATCCTTTAAAAATACATTAACAAATTTAAAGAAATGAATTCAGCATATGTAAAAATAGTTATCACTTTATTTGTTTTATACTTTTGTTTGATCCAATCAGATCTAATCTGGTATTTGATGAGTTAGCTCTTTAGATTCATCATAGATATGATGAGCAAGAGAATATACTTCAGTGACTTCATCTTGTTTTACATACAATGGATTGTTTAAAATGTGATATTCTTCTTGTTGATTTGTGTTTTTAGTGTGAACAATGGTGTCTTCTGACAAGAGATATGTAGGTGGTAGTTCAGGAGCTTTGTCTTTCATAACAACTGTGTACACCTGATCAATATCATTAATATCTCCAGCTTGTTTGTTTTTGTTTGTCTCTGTTTCCTGTAAGACATGAGTATCATGTCTTTGTTTCTTCTTATATTGTTTTATTAAACAACAAAGAAGTACAATGGTCACTATAGCAAGGAGCATTAGAAATATCACAATGGCTACTATAATTATCTCAAGATTAATTAGTATATTGTTAGTGGTAGGAATTACATCAGCTGAAGGAGTTAAACTAGTACCACTAGTAGAAGTAATAGGAGTTACATCACTAGTGGATGTATTAATGTTTGTAGGTGTTGTACCAATTGACAGTGTGCTAATAGATGTAGTAACACTGATGACTGTGAAAAGGTGTCAGTGACATTTGCATAAATGTGGGCAAAAAAAAACACATAATAATGTTATTTTAGCTATAAATAAACTTACCATTTAAACTGATTGTTGCTTGTAGCAATGTTCTTAATATCATACAAGTATATGTCCCATTATCACTGCTTTTTACATTATATATTGTAAGATTACTGACAATACTATTGGTAGTATTGCTATTGAAGTCAATTGCTATTAATGATCCAGTATTTGTTGTAATCTTATAATGTTCTCCATTAATCACTCCAGTAATATAGTTCCATATTATAGTAATATTAGGTGGTAGATATCCATAGACTTCACATGACAGAATGACATTATGTCCAATATTAGCTGAGGTAATGCTATTAGATATAGCAGTAATGGTAGCTAAAACATTAGTGATAATTAAAGTTAATATTATTAATAATCAGTACCTGTTAATTCTAATTTTATGAGTCTTGTATCGTTCAATCTTCTATCTCTTACAAAACATGAATAATTTCCAGTATCAGTATATCTGAGTTTATTAATAGTTAGTATACTGGTTCTTGTAGCATCTCCTATTAATATTTGTGAACGATCAGGAAGATCTAACACATTCTCATTATATTGCCATTGCCACTCAAAAGAACCAGCATTGACTACTGTACAGGAGAGATTGACTGAAGACTGAAGGTTGTCTGGTCCTAAGGTCACATTTACTGGGGGACTATCCTGGAAGACAATGGTGTCCAATGAGGGAGATATTGGAGTGTCTAGTATATGATAATGTATTAATGGTATATCAATAGTTTATATATTAACTTACTATTATAAAACTTGACTTCACTTATTAATAACCAGTCAATTATACTAGTATTGAAGATAAAATCAAGTCGAACTATACTAGTTAATTGTTGTATATTGAGAGTGACATTTCTCAGTTGAGAGTCACTTTGTCTCAGATCATCATTGTTGTCAAAGGTGTAGTTAAGAGGTTGATTACCCACACCATAAAGACTGATCATAGGTAGTCCAATGGAGTCATTAGGTGAGTTAAAGAAATAGATAACTGCTCTTGATACAGGAGTAACAGTTTGAAAGTTAAAGGTAATTCTTCCAATACCATCTACTGAGTATCTACTAAAAGCAAAGAATTCTCCCAGGTTATCAGATATTGAGTACATTGGACCAATGTCTCCATCAACTAGTTTACCATTAGTATTTAAACATCTCAAATGACCACCAGATCCAATCACTATACATCCTGAACTAGTATTAGTGAGGTTAGAACCATCAAAGGAGACAGCATTAAGTATGTTGTATTGAGTCAAATCTACATGAACAAGAGATGATATCAGAACTATGGCAAGGAAAATTATTAATCTACTTACTTATTTGATTTTGACACAACACAGTGTTACTAAATAGTATGAACACAGCAGTAAAGACTGTCAACATCTTGACTTGATATAAAACAAATATAGTCGAGTGTATGAGAACTTACTACTATAGTAATTTATATATTATTTTGTAATAAAAATACAAGCAATGCATGATGTGGGTGTTTAGTTTGTTTATGAGTAATTAATAAAAATACAACTTGTTAATTCTTTAGTTAAGTTCTAAATAACATTTTAAGTTAATATAATCAAATATATATTGAATTAATGAAGTTCATGAAGTAATAATTATGTATTATTTAAATTGGTATTTTATTATTTTAGTTTTTAATTGTTAGACCTTTATTAAAGAATAGTATTAATAATCATCAACAATATTAACTTAACTTTGTCTATAACTTTGAGTGATAAAATGATAATAAATTTGTATTTGTTATTATTAATCTAATAATAAAGTAAACATAAAGATATAAAACTTAAAAAAGAAAAGACCACACTATTTTTATTAACAACAATCATAGTCTACTTTCTGTATTATCAAAAGTAACAGGAGATTCAATCATGTTAGTAATAATATCATAATATTGTGATATTTGAGGATTAATATCTTAAGTTCGATCATATAATAGTTCAATAACATTACTAACAGAGTCATAATGAGGAAGACAATACACAGTTGTAGAGTTATCATTATTACTAGGTTTATCTAATATGTTAAACACTACTTTATTATTAGCTATAACATAATCATATGAATGATCATTCAATTGGTACAAGGCACTAGTACTATCATGTTCATCAATATCATCAAATAATTGAGGTGGTACTTCAGGTGGTACATTTTGTCTCTGTTGATAATGGATGGAGTACACTGTATCTTCATATAGTAGCAACATCATGTTCTGATTCTTCTTCAATCCAAGTATCATTTTTTTGTTTCTTCTTTTGATGCATTATTATCAATAAAAGTGTAATGACTATTAAACTGATTACAACTAGTATGGCTATAGTTGTTCCTATTATAATGTCAAGTCTTATGGCCTCACTAGCTGTAGGCATAATGGCAGAAGTTATAGCAATGGACAATGTACTCTGTACTGTATTAATTGATACCAATATTGTATTAGTAGAAGCTTTGTTAAATGACATTATTGAAGATGTTGTACCAATTGATGGCCTACTAATGAATACTGGATCAATAGACAGTGTACTCATTGACTTCATACTAGATATTGGCTGTATATTTGTAAATATGGTAATAAGTGAAAATGTATTAGTAGGTATTGTTATACTTGATACAGTTGACAGTACGATAGTTGTGTGTCTTGTATTAGTATATGTTGTGATACTGAGGACTGTTAGAAGAATAATGTTAATTGACATCAATGATAATGTGGGAAAAGATGCTATAGTAAAATAGTTTATTTATAAACATTTGCATATAAACAGAATAACTATAATAACTTACTGTTCAAGGAAATTTTCTTTCCTAAATATATTCTAAGAAGCACACATATGTAATTCACCATATCACTGTTGCTGACATTCCTAATTGTCAATTGACTGATGATAAAAGTTGAGTTAGTGTGGTTAGTTGCAATGTCATATTTTTTTCATTATTCACTACTTGTATGATTCCATTGTACAGAAGTGTAATGAGTTATACAGCCATGTAGCTCAAAGTGACAGGTCAGAACAACATTATCTCCAACATAAGCATAGGTTGAACTGTACTAGTTAATTGTTGTATATTGAGAGTGACATTTCTCAGTTGAGAATCATTTTGTCTCAGATCATCATTGTTGTCAAAGACATTGCTAAGAGGTTGACTACCCTCACCATAAAGACTGATCATAGGTAGTCCAATGGAGTCATTAGGTGAGTTAAAGAAAGAGATAACTGCTCTTGAACTACAAAATGAACATAATTCTTCCAATGTTGTCTACTGGGACAGCATTAAATATAATACTAGAGTTCCAAGAGGATATCTATACTTTAAATTGATCACAAAACACATTCTTACACAAAAACTATCAACAATTGAATAACATGATGTAATAATTAATATACTAATAAAAACAAAATCAAAAATTCTAATTAAGCAGATTTAAAATAGACAGTGTAAAGTCCAGCTGGAAATTTGTACTTTGTTGCGTATTAAACTGATCCCCACCCCCTAATTATTAACCATACACAGCAATGTATTACTTTCAGCCAGACCTATAGGCACATCCTTTAAAAATACATTAACAAATTTAAAAAAATGATGAACTCAGCATATGTAAAAATAGTTATAATTTTATTTGTTTTATACTGTTGTTTGATCCAATCAGATCCAATCTGGTATTTGATGAGTTATACCTTGAGCTTCATCATAGATGTGTGATCAATGGTGTCTTCTGACAAGAGATATGTAGGTGGTAGTTCAGGAACTTTGTCTTTCATAACAACTGTGTACACCTGATCAATATCAGTAATATCTCCAGCTTGTTTGTTTTTGTTTGTCTCTGTTTCCTGTAAGACATAAGTATCATGTCTTTGTTTCTTCTTGTATTGTTTTATTAAACAACAAAGAAGTACAAAGGTCACTATAACAAGGAGCATTAGGAATATCACAATGGATACTATAATTATCTCAAGATTAATTGGTATATTGTTAGTGGGAGGAGTTACATCAGTTGAAGGAGTTAAACTAGTACCACTAATAGAACTAATAGGAGTTACATCACTAGTGGGTGTATTAATGTTTGTAGGTGTTGTACCAATTGACAGTGTGCTAATGGATGTAGTAACACTGATGACTTGTGTCAGTGACATTTGCATAATTGTGGGCAGAAAAAAACACATGATAATGTTATTTTAGCTATAAATAAACTTACCATTTAAACTGATTGTTGCTTGTAGCAATGTTCCTGATATCATACAAGTATACGTCCCATTATCACTGCTATTTACATTATATATTGTAAGATTACTGACAATACTATTGGTAGTATTGCCATTGAAATCAATTGCTATTAATGATCCACTATTTGTTGTAATCTTATAATGCTCTTTATTATTAATCACTCCAGTAATATAGTTCCATATTATAGTAATATTAGGTGGTAGATATCCATAGACTTCACATGACAGAGTGACATTATGTCTGATATTAGCTGAGGTCATGTTGTTAGGTATAGCAATAATGTAAACTAAAACAAGAATTAGTGTTACTAATTTTAATATTATTAATAATCATTACCCGTTAATTCTAATATTATGACTCTTGTTTTGTTGACTGTTCCTAGTGAATGCTTTGCATTACAAGTATAATTCCCAGCATCAGTATATCTGAGTTTATTAATAGTTAGTATACTGGTTCTTGTAGCATCTCCTATTAATATTTGTGAACAATCAGGAAGATCTAACATATTCTCATTATATTGCCATTGCCACTCAAAGGAACCATCACTGACTACTGTACAGGAGAGATTGATTGAAGACTGAAGGTTGTCTGGTCCTAAGGTCATAGTTAGTGAGGGACCATCCTGGAAGACAATAGGGTCCATTGAAGGAGATATTGGATTGCCTAGTATATGATAATGTAATAATGATATATCAATAGTTCATATATTAACTTACCATTATAAAACTTGACTTCACTTATTAATAACCAGTCAATTATACTAGTATTAAAGATAAAATCAAGTTGAACTGTACTAGTTAACTGTTGTATATTGAGAGTGACATTTCTCAGTTGAGAGTCATTTTGTCTGAGATTTTTATTGTTGTCAAAGACATAGCTAAGAGGTTGACTACCCATAAGACTGATTATAGGTAGTCCAATGGAGTTATTAGGTGAGTTAAAGAAATAGATAACTGCTCTTGATACAGGAGTAACAGTTTGAAAGTTAAAGGTAATTCTTCCAATACCATCTACCGAGTATCTACTAAAAGCAAAGAATTCTCCCAGGTTATCAGATATTGAGTTCATTGGACCAATGTCTCCATCAACTAGTTTACCATTAGTATTTAAACATCTCAAACAAACACCTGATCCAATCACTATACATCCTGAACTAGTGTTAGTGAGGTTAGAACCATCAAAAGAGACAGCATAAAATATGTTGTGTTGAACTGAATCTGTACAGAGTAAGGTAATAGAATTATAAACATAGCCTCACTTACCAATCTGTACTTGAGACAACACAATATTACTGAATAGTATGAACACAGCAAAGGCAGTCAACATCTTGACCTCATATAATATAGACATATTAGAGTATATGAGAACTTACTACTGCACTAGTTTATATTTTACGCTATAATTAAAATAAAGTAATGGATGAGTTGGCAGTTTAGTGTGTCTTTATGAATAGTAAATAAACATTACAACTTGTCACTTCTTCAGTTAACTAATCAAGTTCGAAAATAAATTTTACATTGCTATAATCAAATGTACATTGAAGTTCATACAGTGTTAAAATTAGATTATTTTAATTGGTATTTTTATTATATTAGTATTAGATAATTAGACAATATTAACTTAACTGCATCTATAGTTTTTATCAGTGATAATGATACAGCAGTTCAATAGTTTGATTTCTTTTGAGTTGTATTTTTATTATTTTAGTATTTTAGAACTTTCTCATAGGAATAATATTTATTATCACTAGTTGTATTAAATTGAAAACTGCATCTATAACTATGAGAAATGTAATGACATTAACTTTCTTCTTAGTAGGTATAGCATATTCCATTTCAACAGTATCATCTGTTATAAAAATATCTTCATTCATTTTGTTATGACGAAGCTTAATTGGTATATGATATTCCATTTCATCAGTAATAACATTAAAGTCAGTCATATCAACAACACTGTCATAAACTACTGACATTTCATGTGTTACCCCTTGAGCTTCATCATAGATATGATGAGCAAGAGAATATACTTCTGTGACTTCATCTTGTTTTACATACAATGGATTGTTTATAATGTGATATTCTTCTTGTTGATTTGTGTTTTTAGTATGATCAATGGTGTCTTCTTACTAGAGATATGTAGGTCGTAGTTCAGGAGCTTTGTCTTTCATAACAACTTTGTACACCTGATAAATATCAGTAATATCTCCAGCTTGTTTGTTTTTGTTTGTCTCTGTTTCTTGTAAGACATGAAGTATCATGTCTTTGTTTCTTCTTGTATTGTTTTATTAAACAACAAAGAAGTACAATGGTCACTATAACAAGGAGCATTAGAAATATCACAATGGCTACTATAATTATCTCAAGATTAATTGGTAATTTGGTATATTGTTAGCAGTATAGGAGTTACATCAGCTGAAGGAGTTAAACTAGTACCATTAATAGAAGTAATAGGAGTTACATCACTAGTGGGTGTATTAATGTTTGTAGGTGTTGTACCAATTGACAGTGTGCTAATGGATGTAGTAACACTGATGACTATGAAAAGGTGTCAGTGACATTTGCATAAACGTGGGCATAAAAAATACATAATAATGTTATTTTAACTATAAATAAACTTACCGTATAGACTAATTGTTGTTTGTAGTGATGTTTCTAATATTATACACATATATGTTCCATTATCACTGCTATTTACATTATATATTATAAGATTACTGACAATACTATTGGTAGTATTGCCATTGTAGTCAATTGCTATTAATGATCCAGTATTTGTTGTAATCTTATAATATTCTCCATTATTAATTACTCCAGTATTATAGTTCCATATTATAGTAACATTAGGTGGTAGATATCCATAGACTTCACATAATAGAGTGACATTATGTCCAATATTAGCTGAGGTCATGCTATTAGATATAGCAGTAATGTTAGCTAAAAAATTAGTGATAATTAAAGTTAATATTATTAATAACCAGTACCTGTTAATTCTAATTTTATGAGTCTTGTAACGTTCAATGTTCCATGTCTTACAATACAAGAATAATTTCCAGTATCAGTATATCTGAGTTTATTAATAGTTAGTATACTGGTTCTTGTAGCATCTTTTATTAATATTTGTGAATGACCAGGAAGATCTAACACATTCCCATTATATTGCCACTGCCACTCAAAGGAACTAGCATTGATTACTGTACAGGAGAGATTGACTGAAGACTGAAGGTTGTCTGGTCCAAAGGTCACAGTTAGTGAGGGACCACCCTGGAAGACAATGGCATCCATTGGGGGAGATATTTGAGTGTCTAGTATAGGATAATGTATTAATGATATATCAATAGTTTATATATTAACTTACCATTATAAAACTTGACTTCACTTATTAATAACCAGTCAATTATACCAGTATTGAAGATAAAATCAAGTTGAACTAAAGTGTTTAATTGTTTTATATTGAGAGTGACATTTCTCAGTCGAGAGTCACTTTGTCTGCGATTATCATTGTTGTCAAAGGTGTAGTTAAGAGGTTGACTACCCTCACCATAAAGACTGATCATAGGTAGTCCAATGGAGTTATAAGGTGAGTTAAAGAAATAGATGACTACTCTTGACACAGGATTAACAACTGGAAAGTTAAAGGTAATTCTTTCAATACCATCTACTGAGTATCTACTAAAACTTATAAGGTGAGTTAAAGAATTAGATGACTACTCTTGACACAGGATTAACAACTGGAAAGTTAAAGGTAATTCTTCCAATACCATCTACTGAGTGTCTACTAAAAGCGAAGAATTCTCCCAGGCTATCAGATATTGAGTTCAATGGACCAATGTCTCCATCATTTAATTTACCATTCATACATTGTAAGCGAATATCAGATTGTACCGTTTATCCTGAACTAGTGTTAGTGAGGTTAGAACCATCAAAGGGGACAGCATTAAGTATGCTGTATAGAACTGGATCTACATGTACAAGAGATGATATCAGAATTATGATGAGGAAAATTATTGATCTGCTTACTTATTTGATTTTGACACAACACAGTGTTACTATATAGTATGAACACAGCAGTAAAGACTGTCAACATCTTGACTTCATATAATATAGAGATAGCAGAGTATATGAGAGCTTAGTACTGCACTAGTTTATATTTTATGATTGTAAGAAAAGTAAAAGTAATGGATGATGTGGGTGTTAGTGTGTGTGTTGATAATAAATAAACAAGCAATTTGTCAACTCTTTAGTAAAGTTATCAAGTTCTAAAATAAAATTTTAAGATACTGTGATTAATGTACATTGAAATTAATGAAGTTCATGTAGTATTAAATTTTGATTTCTTTCACGTTGTATTTTATCATTTTAGTATTTGATAAATAGGCCTTTGATAGAGAATGGTATTAATTATCATTAACGATATTAACTTAACTTTATCTATAGTTTGACACATGTAATAATATTAACTTCTACTTGTTATTCATCTAATAATAAAATAAAGATATGAAACTTTATAAAAAAACACACCAATTTTATTAATATTGATAAGTCATAGTCTCTTTCTGTATTATCAAAAGTAACAGGAGATTCAATCATGTTAGTAATAATATCATAATATTGTGATATTTGAGGATTAATATCTTAAGTTTGATCATATAATAGTTCAATAACATTACTAACAGAGTCATAATGAGGAAGACAATACACAGTTGTATAGTTATCATTATTACTAGGTTTATCCAATATGTCAAACACTTCTTGATTATTAGCTATAACATAATCATATGAATGATCATTCAATTGGTACAAGTCACTAGTACTATCATATTCATCAATATCATCAAATAATTGAGGTGGTACTTCAGGTGGTACATCTTTGTCTCTGTTGATAATGGATGGAGTACACTGTATCTTCATTAATAGTAGCAACATCATGTTCTGATTCTTCTTCAATCCAAGTATCATTTTTTTGTTTCTTCTTTTGATGTATTATTATCAATAAAAGTGTGATGACTATTAAAATGAGTAGTATTATCACAACTAGTATGGCTATAGTTGTTCCTATTACAATTTCAAGTCTTATGGCCTCACTAGCTGTAGGTATAATGGCAGAAGTTATAGCAATGGACAGTGTACTCTGTATTGTATTAATTGATACCAATATTGTACTTTGTAGTTTGTTGCATATTAAACTGATCCCCACCCCCTAATTATTAACCATACACAGCAATGCAGCCAGACTTATAGGCACATCCTTTAAAAATACATTAACAAATTTTAAAAAAATGAATTCAGCATATGTAAAATAGTTATCACTTTATTTGTTTTATACTTTTGTTTGATCCAATCAAATCTAATCTGGTATTTGATGAGTTAGCTCTTTAGCTTCATCATAGATATGATGAGCAAGAGAATATACTTCAGTGACTTCATCTTGTTTGGACAATGGATTGTTTAAAATGTGATATTCTTCTGGTTGATTTGTGTTTTTAGTGTGATCAATGGTGTCTTCTGACAAGAGATATGTAGGTGGTAGTTCAGGAGCTTTGTCTTTCATAACAACTGTGTACACCTGATCAATATCAGTAATGTCTGCAGCTTGTTTGTTTTTGTTTGTCTCTGTTTCCTGTAAGACATAAGTATCATGTCTTTGTTTCTTCTTGTATTGTTTTATTAACCAACAAAGAAGTACAATGGTCACTACAGCAAGGAGCATTAGATTTATCACAATGGCTACTATAATTATCTCAAGATTAATTGGTATATTGTTGGCGGTAGTAGTTACATCAGCTGAAGGAGTTAAACTAGTACCACTAATAGAAGTAATAGGAGTTACATGAATATTGTGTGTATTAATGTTTGTAGATGTTGTACCAATTGACAGTGTGCTAATGGATGTAGTAACACTGATGACTGTGAAAAGGTGTCAGTGACATTTGCATAAATGTGGGCATAAAAACACATAATAATGTTATTTTAGCTATAAATAAACTTACCATTTAAACTGATTGTTGCTTGTAGCAATGTTTCTAACATCATACAAGTATATGTCCCATTATCACTGCTATTTACTTTATATATTGTAAGATTACTGACAATATTATTGGTAGTATTGCCATTGAAGTCAATTGCCATTAATGATCCAGTATTTGTTGTAATCTTATAATGTTCTCCATTATTAATCACTCCATTGATATAGTTCCATATTATAGTAATATTAGGTGGTAGATATCCATAGACTTCACATGATAGAGTGACATTATGTCCAATATTAGCTGAGGTCATGCTATTAGATATAGCAGTAATTTTAGCTAAAAATTAGTGATAATTAAAGTTAATATTATTAATAATCAGTACCTGTTAATTCTAATTTTATGAGTCTTATGTAGTTCACTGTTCCATGTGGATGTCTTACAATACAAGAATAATTTCCAGTATCAGTATATCTGAGTTTATTAATAGTTATTATACTGGTTCTTGTAGCATCTCCTATTAATATTTGTGAACGATCAGGAAGATCCAAGATACTCTCATTATATTGCCATTGCCACTCAAAGGAACCATCATTGTCTACCGTACAGGAGATATTGACTGAAGACTGAAGGTTGTCTGGTCCTAAGGTCACATTTAGTGAGGAACCATTTGGAAGACAATGGTGTCCATGGTGACCAATGAGGGAAATATTGGAGTGTCTAGTATATGATAATGTATTAATGATATATCAATAGTTTATATATTAACTTACTATTATAAAACTTGACTTCACTTATTAATAACCAGTCAACTATACTAGTACTAAAGATAAAATCAAGTTGAACTACAGTAGTTAATTGTTGTATATTGAGAGTGACATTTCTCAGTTGAGAGTCACTTTGTCTGAGATCATCATTGTTGTCAAAGACATAGCTAAGAGGTTGACTACTCACACCATAAAGACTGATCATAGATAGTCCAATGGAGTTATTAGGTGAGTTAAAGAAATAGATAACTGCACTTGATACAGAAGTAGAAATAGGAAAGTTAAAGGTAATTCTTCCAATACCATCTACTGAGTATCTACTAAAAGCAAAGAATTCTCCCAGGTTATCAGATATTGAGTTCATTGGACCAATGTCTCCATCAACTAGTTTACCAGTACCATTTAAACATCTCAAACGACCACCAGATCCAATCACTATACATTTTGAACTAGTGTTAGTGAGGTTAGAACCATCAAAGGAGACAGCATTAAGTATGTTGTATTGAGTCAAATCTACATGAACAAGAGATGATATCAGAACTATGGCAAGGAAAATTATTAATCTACTTACTTATTTGATTTTGACACAACACAGTGTTACTAAATAGTATGAACACAGCAGTAAAGACTGTCAACATCTTGACTTGATATAAAACAAATATAGTCGAGTGTATGAAAACTTACTACTATAGTAATTTATATATTATTTTGTAATAAAAATACAAGCAATGCATGATGTGGGTGTTTAGTTTGTTTATGACTAATTAATAAAAATACAACTTGTTAATTCTTTAGATAAGTTCTAAGTAACATTTTAAGTTAATATAATCAAATATACATTGAACTAATGAAGTTCATGAAGTAATAATTATGAATTATTTTAATTGGTATTTTATTATTTTAGTTTTTAATAGTTAGACCTTTATTAAAGAATAGTATTAATAATCATCAACAATATTAACTTAACTTTGTCTATAACTTTGAGTGATAAAATGATAATAAATTTGTATTTGTTATTATTAATCTAATAATAAAGTAAACATAAAGATATAAAACTTAAAAAAAGAAAAAAACAAACTATTTTTATTAACAACAATCATAAACTACTTTCTGTATTATCAAAAGTAACAGGAGATTCAATCATGTTAGTAATAATATCATAATATTGTGATATTTGAGGATTAATATCTTAAGTTTGATCATATAATAGTTCAATAACATTACTAACAGACTCATAATGATGAAAAGAATACACAGTTGTAGAGTTATAATTATTACTAGGTTTATCCAATATGTCAAACACTACGTGATTATTAGCTATAACATAATCATATGAATGATCATTCAATTGGTACAAGTCACTAGTACTATCATATTCATCAATATCATCAAATAATTGAGGTGGTACTTCAGGTGGTACATCTTTGTCTCTGTTGATAATGGATGGAGTACACTGTATCTTCATTAATAGTAGCGACATCATGTTCTGATTCTTCTTCAATCCAAGTATCATTTTTTTGTTTCTTCTTTTGATGCATTATTATCAATAAAAGTGTAATGTCTATTAAAATGAGTAGTATTATCACAACTAGTATGGCTATAGTTGTTCCTATTATAATTTCAAGTCTTATGGCCTCACTAAATGTAGGTATAATGGCAGAAGTTATAGCAATGGACAGTGTACTCTGTATTGTATTAATTGATACCAATATTGTACTTTGTACTTTGTTGCAATTAAACTGATCCCCACCCCCTAATTATTAACCATACACAGCAATGCAGCCAGACTTATAGGCACATCCTTTAAAAATACATTAACAAATTTTAAAAAAATGAATTCAGCATATGTAAAATAGTTATCACTTTATTTGTTTTATACTTTTGTTTGATCCAATCAGATCTAATCTGGTATTTGATGAGTTAGCTCTTTAGCTTCATCATAGATATGATGAGCAAGAGAATATACTTCAGTGACTTCATCTTGTTTGGACAATGGATTGTTTAAAATGTGATATTCTTCTGGTTGATTTGTGTTTTTAGTGTGATCAATGGTGTCTTCTGCCAAGAGATATGTAGGTGGTAGTTCAGGAACTTTGTCTTTCATAACAACTGTGTACACCTGATTAATATCAGTAATGTCTGCAGCTTGTTTGTTTTTGTTTGTCTCTGTTTCCTGTAAGACATAAGTATCATGTCTTTGTTTCTTCTTGTATTGTTTTATTAACCAACAAAGAAATACAATGGTCACTACAGCAAGGAGCATTAGAAATATCACAATGGCTACTATAATTATCTCAAGATTAATTGGTATATTGTTGGCGGTAGTAGTTACATCAGCTGAAGGAGTTAAACTAGTACCACTAATAGAAGTAATAGGAGTTACATGAATATTGTGTGTATTAATGTTTGTAGATGTTGTACCAATCGACAGTGTGCTAATGGATGTAGTAACACTGATGACTGTGAAAAGGTGTCAGTGACATTTGCATAAATGTGGGCATAAAAACACATAATAATGTTATTTTAGCTATAAATAAACTTACCATTTAAACTGATTGTTGCTTGTAGCAATGTTCTTAATATCATACAGCTATATGTCCCATTATCACTGCTATTTACATTATATATTGTAAGATTACTGACAATACTATTGGTAGTATTGCCATTGAAATCAATTGCCATTAATGATCCAGTATTTGCTGTAATCTTATAATGTTCTCCATTATTAATCACTCCAGTAATATAGTTCCATATTATAGTAATATTAGGTGGTAGATATCCATAGACTTCACATGATAGAGTGACATTATGTCCAATATTAGCTGAGGTCATGCTATTAGATATAGCAAGTATGTTAGCTAAAAAATTAATGATAATTAAAGTTAATATTATTAATAATCAGTACCTGTTAATTCTAATTTTATGAGTCTTGTATCGTTCAATGTTCCATGTCTTACAATACATGAATAATTTCCAGTATCAGTATATCTGAGTTTATTAATAGTTAGTATACTGGTTCTTGTAGCATCTCCTATTAATATTTGTGAACGATCAGGAAGATCCAAGATACTCTCATTATATTGCCATTGCCACTCAAAAGAACTAGCATTGATTACTGTACAGGAGAGATTGACTGAAGACTGAAGGGTGTCTGGTCCTATGGTCACAGTTATTGAGGGACCATCCTGGAAGACAATGGTGTCCATTGAGGGAGATATTGGAGTGTCTAGTATATGATAATGTATTAATGATATATCAATAGTTTATATATTAACTTACTATTATAAAACTTGACTTCACTTATTAATAACCAGTCAATTATACTAGTATTGAAGATAAAATCAAGTTGAACTGTACTAGTTAATTGTTGTATATTGAGAGTGACATTTCTCAGTTGAGAGTCACTTTGTCTTAGATCATCATTGTTGTTAAAGACATAGCTAAGAGGTTGACTACCCACACCATAAAGACTGATCATAGGTAGTCCAATGGAGTTGTTAGGTGAGTCACAGAAATAGATACCTCCTCTTGAACTACAAAATGAACATAATTCTTCCAATGTTGTCTACTGGGACAGCATTAAATATAATACTATATAATATAATACTATAAGATAAGGATATCTATAGTTTAAATTGATCACAAAACACATTCTTACACAAAAACAATATGACGTAATAATTAATTTACTAATAAAAACAAAAACAAAAAATTCTAATTAAGCAGATTTAAAATAGGCAGTGGATATAAGTCCAGCTGAAAATTTGTACTTTGTTGCGTATTAAACTGATCCCCACCCCCTAATTATTAACCATACACAGCAATATATTAATTTCTGCCCGGACCTATATGCACATCCTTTAAAAATACATTAACAAATTTTAAAAAATGAATTCAGCATATGTAAAAATAGTTATCACTTTGTTTGTTTTATACTTTTGTTTGATCCAATCAGATGCAATCTTTATCTTGAATTTCAACCAATAATTGAAATAGCTTATCAAAAGGTGCTCTCTCCTTGGGATTACTTGACCAACAATGTTGATGTATTATATCGTAAACCTCCTGAGGACAATAACTTGGCTTGGACAATAGTGTACGATGAGGACCCTTCAGAGCATTTTCAATGACATCTTCATCTTGGAGTGTTACATATGGTTCCTCTCGTCCCATTGTGTAAATCTCCCATACTGTCACACCATATGCCCACACATCTGATTTCTCTGAGAATTTACCATAATAACATTCTGTTGACATCCATCGTATTGGCAACTTAGCTTTGTCCTTAGTACAATAATAGGCAGAATCATAGAGATCACGACTTAGACCAAAATTACCAATTTTAATCACATAATTCTGATCTACTAGACAATTACGACTAGCAAGATCTCTATGAATGTAGTTATTAGAGGCAAGGTAAGTCATACCATTGGAAATTTGAATACACATAGAGAGAAGAATTTGAGGTGACAGTTGATTAGATGAAGGTGGAGGATGTTGGCTACAAAAGCAATGATTCAGCAGAAACTGGTTAAGATCTCCATTCTCCATGTATTCCATTACAATGAAATGTTCTGTACAACTAGAGTGACTAACAGCTAAAAGATGAATGAGATTGGGATGATTTAGCTGAAACATAAATTTGACTTCTTTGTCAAAAGCCTCCCATGATTTTGAGTTGGTGTCTTCTTTCATCTTCTTGACAGCAACTTGAACTGATACTGACTTATCATCATCTGAAGGACTCATACGTAGATCTTTAAGACTGAGGCCTATTGTCTCAGCTAAGATAACCTCTCCAAACTGTTCAATACCAAGTTGTTTTATTTCTTTAAAATTTTCTTGAGTTATATGTTGAAGTTTAGTAGACACAACATATTCCATTTCCTCAGTATCATCTGTTATAAAAATGCCTTCATTCATTTTGATATGCTGAAGCTTAATTGGTATATGATATTCCATTTCATCAGTAATAACATTAAACTCAGTGATATCAACAACACTGTCATAAACTACTGGTATTTGATGAGTTACCTCTTTAGCTTCATCATAGATATGATGAGCAAAAGAATATACTTCAATGACTTCATCTTTTTTTACATACAATGGATTGTTTAATATGCAGTCTTCTTCTTGTTCTACCAAGAGATATGTAGGTGGTAGTTCAGGAGGTTTATCTTTCATAACAACTATGTACACCTGATCAATATCAGTAATAACTCCAGCTTGTTTGCTTTTGTTTGTCTCTGTTTCTTGTAAGACATGAGTATCATGTCTTTGTTTCTTCTTGTAGTGTTTTATTAAACAACAAAGAAGTACAATGGCCACTATAACAAGGAGCATTAGGAATATCACAATGGCCACTATAATTATCTCAAGATTAATTGGTATATTGTTAGCGGTAGGAGTTACATCAGCTGAAGTAGTTAAACTAGTACCACTAATAGAAGTAGTATTAGTTACATCAATATTATGTGTATTAATGCTTGTAGGTATTGTACTAATTGACAGTGTGCTAATAAATTTAGTAACACTGATGACTTTGAAAAAGTGTCATTGACATTTACATAAATGTGTGCAGAAAAAAACACATAATAATGTTATTTTAGCTATAAATAAACTTACTATTTAAACTGATTGTTGCTTGTAGCAATGTTCCTAACATCATACAAGTATATGTCCCATTATCACTGCTATTTACATTATATATTGTAAGATTACTGACAATACTATTGGTAGTATTGCCATTGTAGTCAATTGCCATTAATGATCCAGTATTTGTTGCAATCTTATAATGTTCTCCATTATTAATCACTCCAGTATTATAGTTCCATATTATAGTAACATTAGGTGGTAGATATCCATAGACTTCACATGATAGAGTGACATTATCTCCAACAGTAACTGATACCATGTTGTTAGGTATAGCAATAATGTTAACTAAAAAAGAATTAGTGTTACTAATTTTAATATTATTAATAATCATTACCTGTTAATTCTAATTTTGTGACTCTTGTATAGTTCACTGTTCCTAGTGAATACTTTGCAATACAAGTATAATTCCCAGTATCACTATATCTGAGTTTATTAATAGTTAGTATACTGGTTCTTGTAGCATCTCCTATTAATATTTGTGAACGATCAGGAAGATTCATGATACTCTCATTATATTGCCATTGCCACTCAAACGAACCATTATTGACTACTGTACAGGAGATATTGACTGAAGACTGAAGGTTGTCTGGTCCTATGGTCACAGTTAGTGAGCGACCACCCTGGAAGACAATATTGTCCATTGAGGGAGATATTGGAGTGTCTAGTATACGATTATGTATTAATGATATATCAATAGTTTATATATTAACTTACTATTATAAAACTTGACTTCACTTATTAATAACCAGTCAATTATACTAGTATTGAAGATAAAATCCAGTTGAACTGTACTAGTTAATTGTTTTATATTGAGAGTGACATTTCTCAGTTGAGAGTCATTTTGTCTGAGATTTTTATTGTTGTCAAAGACATAGCTAAGAGGTTGACTACCCACACCATAAAGACTGATCATAGGTAGTCCAATGGAGTTATTAGGTGAGTCACAGAAATAGATACCTGCTCTTGAACTACAAAATGAACATAATTCTTCCAATGTTGTCTACTGGGACAGCATTAAATATAATACTAGAGTTCCAAGAGGATATCTATAGTTTAAATTGATCACAAAACACATTCTTAAAAGTACACAAAAACTATCAACAATAACATGATGTAATAATTAATTTACTAATAAAAACAAAAACAAAAAATTCTAATTAAGCAGATTTAAAATAGACAGTGCATATTAAGTCCAGCTGGAAATTTGTACTTTGTTGCGTATTAAACTGATCCCCACCCCCTAATTATTAACGATACACAGCAATATATTAATTTCTGCCCAGATCTATATGCACATCCTTTAAAAATACATTAACAAATTTTAAAAAATAAATTCAGCATATGTAAAAATACTTATCACTTTATTTGTTTTATACTTTTGTTTGATCCAATCAGATGCAATCTTTATCTTGAATTTCAACCAATAATTGAAATAGCTTACCAAAAGGTGCTCTCTCCTTGGGATTACTTGACCAACAATGTTGATGTATTATATTGTAAACCTCCTGAGGACAATAACTTGGCTTGGACAATAGTGTACGATGAGGACCCTTCAGAGCATCTTCAATGACATCTTCATCTTGGAGTGTTACATATGGTTCCTCTCGTCCCATTGTGTAAATCTCCCATACTGTCACACCATATGCCCACACATCTGACTTCTCTGAGAATTTACCATAATAACATTCTGTTGACATTCATCGAATTGGCAACTTAGCTTTACCCTTAGTACAATAGTAGGCAGAATCATAGAGATCACGACTTAGACCAAAATTACCAATTTTAATCACATAATTCTGACCTACTAGACAATTATGACTAGCAAGATCTCTATGAATGTAGTTATTAGAGGCAAGGTAAGTCATACCATTGGCAATTTGAATACACATAGAGAGAAGAATTTGAGGTGACAGTTGATTAGATGAAGGTGGAGGATGTTGGCTACAAAAGCAATGATTCAGCAGAAACTGGTTAAGATCTCCATTCTCCATGTATTCCATTACAATAAAATGTTCTGTACAACTAGAGTGACTAACAGCTAAAAGATGAATGAGATTGGGATGATTTAGCTGAAACATAAATTTGACTTCTTTGTCAAAAGCCTCCCATGATTTTGAGTTGGTGTCTTCTTTCATCTTCTCGACAACAACTTGAACTGATACTGACTTATCATCATCTGAAGGACTCATACGTAGATCTTTAAGACTAAGGCCTATTGTCTCAGCTAAAATAACCTCTCCAAACTGTCCAATACCAAGTTGTTTTATTTCTTTAAAATTTTTTTGAGTTATATGTTGAAGTTTAGTAGACACAACATATTCCATTTCCTCAGTATCATCTTTTATAAAAATGCCTTCATTCATTTTGATATGCTGAAGCTTAATTGGTACATTATATTCCATTTCATCAGTAATAACATTAAACTCAGTCATATCAACAACACTGTCATAAACTACTGGTATTTGATGAGTTACCTCTTGAGCTTCATCATAGATATGATGAGCATAAGAATATACTTCAATGACTTCATCTTGTTTTACATACAATGAATTGTTTAATATGCAGTCTTCTTCTAGTTCTACCAAGAGATATGTAGGTGGTAGTTCAGGAGCTTTCTCTTTCATAACAACTGTGTACACCTGATCAATATCAGTAATAACTCCAGCTTGTTTGCTTTTGTTTGTCTCTGTTTCTGTTATTAGGTGAGTCACAGAAATAGATACCTGCTCTTGATACAGGAGTAACAGATTGAAAGTTAAAGGTAATTCTTCCAATACCATCTACTGAGTGTCTACTAAAAGCAAAGAATTCCCCCAGGTTATCAGATATTGAGTTCATTGGACCAATGTCTCCATCAACTAGTTTACCATTAGTATTTAAACATCTCAAACAAACACCTGATCCAATCACTATACATCCTGAACTAGTGTTAGTGAGGTTAGAACCACCAAATGAGACAGCATAAAATATGTTGTATTGATGTGGATCTGTACAGAGTAAGGTAATAGAATTATAAACATAGGCTCACTTACCAATCTGTACTTGAGACAACACAATATTACTGAATAGTATGAACACAGCAAAGGCAGTCAACATCTTGACCTCATATAATATAGCAGGGGTGTAGGAAGCAAATTTAAAGTGGGTGGGCAGTTTTCTAATTGACTGTAGTTATGTATGTATGTATACATATATCTCTCAGTTCACTAATTGATATTAATAATAGTTTTTAATATTTAACAATCTGATTGACTAAATGTACCAAAAATTGTCATTCTGTGTTCATATCCTCTAACAAATTCATTTTCAATTTCTGTCAAGTCTAGCTTATCAGTCAGGTGCTTATGTGTTGACAATATCATTATGCTGTTGAGCCTTGTTTGTGTCATTGTTGATTTCAAGTACAATTTTACTGTGTGTAGAGCACTGAAACTTCTTTGACTAGTGGCATTGGTTGCTGGCATCACAATAATTAACGATACAAGTACACATACTTCAGACATTAAAGCCTTCTGTGAACAGCTTAGGCCTCGAACACACTCCAGAATAGATGAAAGATCGTGTGGTTTTGCTTCTGCTGGAATATTACTTCCTAGAATATCTAACTGCACTCTCAACTGGCCTTCATTAAAGTCATCCTTGTCACTAGTACTATCATATTCATCAATATCATCAAATAATTGAGGTGGTACTTCAGGTGGTACATCTTTGTCTCTGTTGATAATGGATGGAGTACACTGTATCTTCATTAATAGTAGCTAAGCAACATCATGTTCTGATTCTTCTTCAATCCAAGTATCATGAGTAGTATTATCACAACTAGTATGGCTATAGTTGTTCCTATTACAATTTCAAGTCTTATGGCCTCATTAGCTGTAGGTATAATGGCAGAAGTTATAGCAATGGACAGTGTACTCTGTATTGTATTAATTGACACCAATATTGTACTTTGTACTTTGTTGCGTATTAAATTGATCCCCACCCCCTAATTATTAACCATACACAGCAATGCAGCCAGAGCTATAGGCACATTCTTTAAAAATACATTAACAAATTTAAAAAAATGAATTCAGCATATGTAAAAATAGTTATCACTTTATTTGTTTTATACTTTTTTTTGATCCAATCAGATCTAATCTGGTATTTGATTAGTTAGCTCTTTAGCTTCATCATAGATATGATGAGCAAGAGAATATACTTCAGTGACTTCATCTTGTTTTACATACAATGGATTGTTTAAAATGTGATATTCTTCTTGTTGATTTGTGTTTTTAGTGTGATCAATGGTGTCTTCTGATAAGAGATATGTAGGTGGTAGTTCAGGAGCTTTGTCTTTCATAACAACTGTGTACACCTGATCAATATCAGTAATATCTCCAGCTTGTTTGTTTTTGTTTGTCTCTGTTTCCTGTAAGACATAAGTATCATGTCTTTGTTTCTTCTTGTATTGTTTTATTAAACAACAAAGAAGTACAATGGTCACTACAGCAAGGAGCATTAGAAATATCACAATGGCTACTATAATTATATCAAGATTAATTGGTATAATGTTAGCGGTAGGAGTTACATCACTAGTGGGTGTATTAATGTTTGTAGGTGTTGTACCAATTGACAGTGTGCTAATAGATGTAGTAACACTGATGACTGTGAAAAGTGTCAGTGACATTTACATAAATGTGGGCATAAAAAAACACATAATAATGTTATTTTAGCTATAAATAAACTTACCATTTAAACTGATTGTTGCTTGTAGCAATGTTACTAACATCACACAAGTATATATCCCATTATGACTGCTATTTACATTATATATTGTAAGATTACTGACAATACTATTGGTAATATTGCCATTGAAGTCAATTGCTATTAATGATCCAGTATTTGTTGTAATCTTATAATGTTCTCCATTATTAATCACTCCAGTATTATAGTTCCATATTATAGTAACATTAGGTGGTAGATATCCATAGACTTCACATGATAGAGTGACATTATGTCCAATATTAGCTGAGGTAATGCTATTAGATATAGCAGTAATGTTAGCTAAAAAATTAGTGATAATTAAAGTTAATATTATTAATAATCAGTACCTGTTAATTCTAATTTTAGGAGTCTTATGTAGTTTACTGTTTCCTGTAGATGTCTTACAATACATGAATAATTTCCAGTATCAGTATATCTGAGTTTATTAATAGTTAGTATACTGGTTCTTGTAGCATCTCCTATTAATATTTGTGAACGATCAGGAAGATCCAAGATACTCTCATTATATTGCCATTGCCACTCAAAGGAACCATCATTGTCTACTGTACAGGAGATATTGACTGAAGACTGAAGGTTGTCTGGTCCTAAGGTCACATTTAGTGAGGAACCATCTTGGAAGACAATGTTGTCCAATGAGGGAGATATTAGAGTGTCTAGTATATGATAATGTATTAATGATATATCAATAGTTTATATATTAACTTACTATTATAAAACTTGACTTCACTTATTAATAACCAGTCAACTATACTAGTATTAAAGATAAAATCAAGTTGAACTACAGTAGTTAATTGTTGTATATTGAGAGTGACATTTCTCAGTTGAGAGTCATTTTGTCTGAGATCATCATTGTTGTCAAAGACATAGCTAAGAGGTTGTCCACCCATACAATAAAGACTAATCATAGGTAGTCCAATGGAGTTATCAGGTGAGTTAAAGAAATAGATAACTGCACTTGATACATTAGTAGAATTAGGAAAGTTAAAGGTAATTCTTCCAATACCATCTACTGAGTATCTACTAAAAGCAAAGAATTCTCCCAGGTTATCAGATATTGAGTACATTGGACCAATGTTTCCATCAACTAGTTTACCATTAGTATTTAAACATCTCAAATGACCACCAGATCCAATCACTATACATCCTGAACTAGTATTAGTGAGGTTAAAACCATCAAAAGAGACAGCATAAAATATGTTGTATTGAGTCAAATCTACATGGACAAGAGATGATATTAGAACTATGGCAAGGAAAATTATTGATCTACTTACTTATTTGATTTTGGCACAACACAGTGTTACTAAATAGTATGAACACAGCAGTAAAGACTGTCAACATCTTGACTTGATATAAAACAAATATAGTCGAGTGTATGAAAACTTACTACTATAGTAATTTATATATTATTTTGTAATAAAAATACAAGCAATGCATGATGTGGGTGTTTAGTTTGTTTATGACTAATTAATAAAAATACAACTTGTTAATTCTTTAGTTAAGTTCTAAATAACATTTTAAGTTAATATAATCAAATATACATTGAATTAATGAAGTTCATGAAGTAATAATTATGAATTATTTTAATTGGTATTTTATTATTTTAGTTTTTAATAGTTAGACCTTTATTAAAGAATAGTATTAATAATCATCAACAATATTAACTTAACTTTGTCTATAACTTTGAGTGATAAAATGATAATAAATTTGTATTTGTTATTATTAATCTAATAATAAAGTAAACATAAAGATATAAAACTTAAAAAAAGAAAAAAACAAACTATTTTTATTAACAACAATCATAAACTACTTTCTGTATTATCAAAAGTAACAGGAGATTCAATCATGTTAGTAATAATATCATAATATTGTGATATTTGAGGATTAATATCTTAAGTTTGATCATATAATAGTTCAATAACATTATTAACAGAGTCATAATGAGGAAGACAATACACAGTTGTATAGTTATCATTATTACTAGGTTTATCCAATATGTTAAACACTACTTGATTATTAGCTATAACATAATCATATGAATGATCATTCAATTGGTACAAGTCACTAGTACTATCATATTCATCAATATCATCAAATAATTGAGGTGGTACTTCAGGTGGTACATCTTTGTCTCTGTTGATAATGGATGGAGTACACTGTGTCTTCATTAATAGTAGCAACATCATGTTCTGATTCTTCTTCAATCCAAGTATCATTTTTTTGTTTCTTCTTTTGATGTATTATTATCAACAGAAGTATAATGTCTATTAAAATGAGTAGCATTATTAGAACTATTATGGCTATAGTTGCTCCTATTACAATGTCAAGTCTTATGGCCTCACTAGCTGTAGGCATAGTGGTAGAAGTTGTAACAATGGACAGTGTACTCTGTACTGTATTAATTGATACCAATATTGTATTAGTAGAAGCTTTGTTAAATGACATTATTGAAGATGTTGTACCAATTGATGGCCTACTAGTGAATACTCCATCAATAGACAGTGTACCCATTGACTTCATACTAGATGTTGGCTGTATATCAGTAGATATTGTAATGATTGATAATGTATTAGTATATAATGTTATACTTGATATAGTTGATAGTACATTAGGTGTATGTTTTGTATTAGTATATGTTGTGATACTGAGGACTGTAAGAAGGAAAAAGTTAATTGACATCAATGATAATGTGGGAAAAGATGCTATAGTAAATAGTTTATTTATAAACATTTGGATATAAACAGAATAACAATAATAACTTACTGTTCAAGGAAATCCTCTTTTCTAAATGTGTTCTAAGAAGCCTACATTTGTAATCCCCCATATCACTGTTGCTGACATTCCTTATTGTCAATTGACTGATTATAAAATTTGAGTTAGTGAGGTTAGTTACAATGTCATATTTTATTTCATCATTTTGTACCACACTACTTGTATGATTCCATTGTACAGAAGTGTAATGAGTTAAACAGCCATGTAGCTCAAAGCGACAAGTAAGAACAACATTATCTCCAATGTAAGCAGAAATCACAGAGCTAGGAACAGTGACATTATGATCACCTGAATACAACAATGATGACATATTTAAATGGTTCATAATGGAATATTTATAATACCTTGTAATCTCAAGTCTATAGTTCTGGTAGAGTTAAGTGTTCCTAGTGTATGTCTGACAACACAATTATAGTTACCAACAACATCAATAAAATCAAGTTTATTAATAGTTAGTATACTGGTCCTTGTAGCATCTCCTATCCACACCTGAGTGCAACCAGGTACATCTAATGCATTCTCATTGTAAAACCATTGCCACTCAAAGGAGCCAGTAGTGACTACTGTACAAGAGAGATTGACTGAAGACTGGTCAAGGTCTAAGGTCACAGTTTGTAAAGGACCACCCTGGAAGACAATAGTGTCCAATAAGGGAGATATTGGAGTGTCTAGTATATGATAATGTATTAATGATATATCAATAGTTTATATATTAACTTACCATTATAAAACTTGACTTCACTTATTAATAACCAGTCAATTATACTAGTATTAAAGATAAAATCAAGTTGAACTACAGTAGTTAATTGTTGTATCTTGAGAGTGACATTTCTTAGTTGAGAGTCGCTTTGTCTCAGATCATCATTGTTGTCAAAGACATAGCTAAGAGGTTGACTACCCACACCATAAAGACTGATCATAGGTAGTCCAATGGAATCATTAGGTGAGTTAAAGAAATAGATAACTGCACTTGATATAGGAACATTAACTGCAAATGTGAATGTAATTCTACCAGTACTGTCTCCTGATTGCCGACTAAAAGCAAAGAATTCTCCCAGGTTACCAGATATTGAGTTCAATGGACCAATGTCTCCATTATTTAGTTTACCATTTATACATTGTAAGCGAACATTAGATCGTACAGTGCATCCTGAACTAGTGTTAGTGAGAGTAGAACCATCAAAGGAGACTGCTTGAAATATGTTGTATTGAAGAGGACCTAAAGGAATAATGCTGATACTATTTAAAGTTTATTTATAGCTACTTACTGATCTTGCTAGCCAAAGAAGATTCTGCTAATAATAAACAGGTTATGACAGTAAAATGAAAAATCTGCATTTTGCTACTTCAAAACAGCTTACAAATAAGTGCAGTGAGATTAATATATAGCTTTTGAAGATATATGGCTGCTTTATTATTAGACACAAATACATAAGGTTTATGCTAGTATCAGTAGATGATGTATTACTACAGGCAGTTCATTCAAAAGATGACCTTATGCTGCAAGCTTGCACTTACTGTGATTGTTAAAGAAGTAACAAAGTCTATAAGAGTTCTGTGTACATACACAACATATAGAAGAGGTGTATTAATGAATAAACTTTCTTTAGACTCTTTTAATTAAGTATCATAATAACCATATAGCTATTTATTATTATAATGGCAAGGGAAGGTCCAGTAGTTTATTGTAAATAAAATATCTATATCAATTAAATATGTAAATTGAGTTTAATAGCTTGTTGAAATAATAAAACTAAGAATATTATATTATAAACACAATGAACACACATGTACAAATCCATTATATTGACAACTATTAAACAATAACAAGACAAATTGATACAGTGTTAAAATGAGTTATACAGCCATGTAGCTCAAAGTGACAGGTAGGCACATCATTATCTCCAACATAAGCATAGGTTGAACTGTACTAGTTAATTGTTGTATATTGATAGTGACATTTCTCAGTTGAGAATCATTTTGTCTGAGATCATCATTGTTGTCAAAGACATAGCTAAGAGGTTGACTACCCATACCATAAAGACTGATCATAGGTAGTCCAATGGAGTCATTAGGTGAGTTAAAGAAAGAGATAACTGCTCTTGAACTACAAAATGAACATAATTCTTCCAATGTTGTCTACTGGGACAGCATTAAATATAATGCTAGAGTTCCAAGAGGATATCTATAGTTTAAATTTATTACAAAACACATTCTTACACAAAAACTCATGTTATTCAACAATTGAATAACATGATGTAATAATTAATATACTAATAAAACAAAAACAAAAATTCTAATTAAGCAGATTTAAAATAGACAGTGCATATAAGTCCAGCTGGAAATTTGTACTTTGTTATGTATTAAACTGATCCCACCCCCTAATTATTAACCATACACAGCAATGCAGCCAGACCTATAGGCACATCCTTTAAAAATATATTAACAAATTAAAAAAAATTAATTCAGCATATGTAAAAATAGTTATCACTTTATTTGTTTTATACTTTTGTTTGATCCAATCAGATCTAATCTGGTATTTGATGAGTTAGCTCTTTAGCTTCATCATAGATATGATGAGCAAGAGAATATACTTCAGTGACTTCATCTTGTTTTACATACAACGGATTGTTTAAATTGTGATATTCTTCTTGTTGATTTGTGTTTTTATTGTGATCAATGTTGTCTTCTGACAAGAGATATGTAGGTGGTAGTTCAGGAGATTTGTCTTTCATAACAACTGTGTACACCTGATAAATATCAGTAATGTCTGCAGCTTGTTTGTTTTTGTTTGTCTCTGTTTCCTGTAAGACATGAGTATCATGTCTTTGTTTCTTCTTGTATAGTTTTATTAAACAACAAAGAAGTACAATGGTCACTATAGCAAGGAGCATTAGAAATATCACAATGGCTACTATAATTATCTCAAGATTAATTGGTATATTGTTAGCAGTAGGAGTTACATCATCTGAAGGAGTCAAACTAGTACCACTAATAGAAGTAATAGGAGTTACATCACTAGTGGGTGTATTAATGCTTGTAGGTATTGTACCAATTGACAGTGTGCTAATGGATGTAGTAACACTGATGACTATGAAAAGGTGTCAGTGACATTTGCATAAATGTGGGCATAAAAAGAACACATAATAATGTTATTTTAGCTATAAATAAACTTACCATTTAAACTGATTGTTGCTTGTAGCAATGTTCTTAACATCATACAAGTATATGTCCCATTATCACTGCTATTTACATTATATATTGTAAGATTACTGACAATATTATTGGTAGTATTGCCATTGAAGTCAATTGCTATTAATGATCCAGTATTTGTTGCAATATTATATCGTTCTCCATTAATCACTCCAGTATCATAGTTCCATATTATAGTAATATTAGGTGGTAGATATCCATAGACTTCACATGACAGAATGACATTATGTCCAATATTAGCTGAGGTCATGCTATTAGATATAGCAGTAATGGTAGCTAAAACATTAGTGATAATTAAAGTTAATATTATTAATAATCAGTACCTGTTAATTCTAATTTTATGAGTCTTGTATCGTTCAATCTTCTATCTCTTACAATACATGAATAATTTCCAGTATCAGTATATCTGAGTTTATTAATAGTTAGTATACTGGTTCTTGTAGCATCTCCTATTAATATTTGTGAACGATCAGGAAGATCTAACACATTCTCATTATATTGCCATTGCCACTCAAAAGAACCAGCATTGACTACTGTACAGGAGAGATTGACTGAAGACTGAAGGTTGTCTGGTCCTAAGGTCACATTTACTGGGGGACTATCCTGGAAGACAATGGTGTCCAATGAGGGAGATATTGGAGTGTCTAGTATATGATAATGTATTAATGGTATATCAATAGTTTATATATTAACTTACTATTATAAAACTTGACTTCACTTATTAATAACCAGTCAATTATACTAGTATTGAAGATAAAATCAAGTTGAACTACAGTAGTTAATTGTTGTACATTGAGAGTGACATTTCTCAGTTGAGAGTCACTTTGTCTGAGATCATCATTGTTGTCAAAGACATAGCTAAGAGGTTGACTACTCACAGCAGAAAGACTGATCATAGGTAGTCCAATGGAGTTATCAGGTGAGTTAAAGAAATAGATAACTGCACTTGATACATTAGTAGAATTAGGAAAGTTAAAGGTAATTCTTCCAATACCATGTACTGAGTATCTACTAAAAGCAAAGAATTCTCCCAGGTTATCAGATATTGAGTACATTGGACCAATGTCTCCATCAACTAGTTTACCATTAGTATTTAAACATCTCAAACGACCACCAGATCCAATCACTATACATCCTGAACTAGTATTAGTGAGGTTAGAACCATCAAAAGAGACAGCATTAAATATGTTGTATTGTATCAAATCTACATGAACAAGAGATGATATCAGAACTATGGCAAGGAAAATATTGATCTGCTTACTTATTTTATTTTGACACAACACAGTGTTACTAAATAGTATGAACACAGCAGTAAAGACTGTCAACATCTTGACTTGATATAATATAGAGATAGTAGAGTATATGAACTTACTACTGTAGTAATTTATATATTATTTTGTAATAAAAATACAAGCAATGCATGATGTGGGTGTTTAGTTTGTTTATGACTAATTAATAAAAATACAACTTGTTAATTCTTTAGTTAAGTTCTAAATAACATTTTAAGTTAATATAATGAAATATACATTGAATTAATGAAGTTCATGAAGTAATAATTATGAATTATTTTAATTGGTATTTTATTATTTTAGTTTTTAATAGTTAGACCTTTATTAAAGAATAGTATTAATAATCATCAACAATATTAACTTAACTTTGTCTATAACTTTGAGTGATAAAATGATAATAAATTTGTATTTGTTATTAATAATCTAATAATAAATTTAACATAAAGATATAAAACTTAAAAAAGAAAAGACCACACCAATTTTTATTAACAACAATCATAGTCTACTTTCTGTATTATCAAAAGTAACAGGAGATTCAATCATGTTAGTAATAATATCATAATATTGTGATATTTGAGGATTAATATCTTAAGTTTGATCATATAATAGTTCAATAACATTACTAACAGAGTCATAATGAGGAAGACAATACACAGTTATATAGTCATCATTATTACTAGGTTTATCCAATATGTCAAATACTACTTGATTATTAGCTATAACATAATCATATGAATGATCATTCAATTGGTACAAGTCACTAGTACTATCATATTCATCAATATCATCAAATAATTGAGGTGGTACTTCAGGTGGTACATCTTTGTCTCTGTTGATAATGGAGTACACTGTGTCTTCATTAATAGTAGCAACATCATGTTCTGATTCTTCTTCAATCCAAGTGTCAATTTTTTGTTTCTTCTTTTGATGTATTATTATCAATAGAAGTGTAATGTCTATTAAAATGAGTAGTATTATCACAACTAGTATGGCTATAGTTGTTCCTATTACAATGTCAAGTCTTATGGCCTCACTAGCTGTAGGCATAGTGGTAGAAGTTGTAACAATGGACAGTGTACTCTGTACTGTATTAATCGATACCAATATTGTATTAGTAGAAGCTTTATTAAATGACATTATTGAAGATGTTGTACCAATTGATGGCCTACTAGTGAATACTGGATCAATAGACAGTGTACCCATTGACTTCATACTAGATGTTGGCTTTATATTAGTAGATGTTGTAATGATTGATAATGTATTAGTAGGTATTGTTATACTTGATATAGTTGACAGTACATTAGATATATGTTTTGTATTAGTAGATGTTGTGATACTGAGGACTGTAAGAAGGAAAAAGTTAATTGACATCAATGATAATGTGGGAAAAGATGCTACAGTAAATAGTTTATTTATAAACATTTGCATATAAACAGAATAACTATAATAACTTACTGTTCAAGGAAATCCTCTTTTCTTAATGTGTTCTAAGAAGCCTACATTTGTAATCCCCCATATCACTGTTGCTGACATTCCTAATAGTCAATTGACTGATCATAAAAGTTGAGTTAGTGTGGTTAGTTACAATGTCATATTTTATCTCATCATTTTGTACCACACTACTTGTATGATTCCATTGTACAGAAGTGTAATGAGCCATGTAGCTCAAAGTGACAGGTAAGCACATCAGTATCTCCAACATAAGCATAAGTTGAACTCTAGTAGTTAATTGTTGCATATTGAGAGTGACATTTCTCAGTTGAGAGTCACTTTGTCTGAGATCATCATTGTTGTCAAAGACATAGCTAAGAGGTTGACTACCCACACCATAAAGACTGATCATAGGTAGTCCAATAGAGTTATTAGGTGAGTTACAGAAATAGATACCTGCTCTTGAACTATAAAATGAACATAATTCTTCCAATGTTGTCTACTGGGACACCATTAAATATAATACTAGAGTTCCAAGAGGATATCTATAGTTTAAATTGATCACAAAACACATTCTTACACAAAAACTATCAACAATAACATGACGTAATAATTAATTTACTAATAAAAACAAAAACAAAAAATTCTTATTAAGCAGATTTAAAATAGACAGTGCATATAAGTCCAGCTGGAAATTTTTACTTTGTTGCGTATTAAACTGATTCCCACCCCCTAATTATTAACCATACACAGCAATATATTAATGTCTGCCCAGACCTATATGCATATCCTTTAAAAAACAATACTAAATTTTATAAAATGAATTCAGCGTATGTAAAAATACTTATCACTTTATTTGTTTTATACTGTTGTTTGATCCAATCAGATGCAATCTTTATCTTGAATTTCAATCAATAATTGAAATAGCTTATCAAAAGGTGCTCTCTCCTTGGGATTACTTGACCAACAATATCGATGTATTATATCGTAAACCTCCTGAGGATAATAACTTGGCTTGGACAATAGTGTACGATGAGGACCCTTCAGAGCATCTTCAACAACATCTTCATCTTGGAGTGTTACATATGGTTGCTCTCGTCCCATTGTGTAAATCTCCCATACTGTCACACCATATGCCCACACATCTGATTTCTCTGAGAATTTACCATAATAACATTCTGTTGACATCCATCGTATTGGCAACTTAGCTTTGCCCTTAGTACAATAGTAGGCAGAATCATAGAGATCACGACTTAGACCAAAATTACCAATTTTAATCACATAATTCTGACCTACTAGACAATTACGACTAGCAAGATCTCTGTGAATGTAGTTATTAGAGGCAAGGTAAGTCATACCATTGGCAATTTGAATACACATAGAGAGAAGAATTTGAGGTGATAGTTGATTAGATGAAGGTGGAGGGTGTTGGCTACAAAAGCAATGATTCAGTAGAAACTGGTTAAGATCTCCATTCTCCATGTATTCCATTACAATGAAATGTTCTGTGCAACTAGAGTGACTAACAGCTAAAAGACGAATGACATTGACATGATTTAGCTGAAACATAAATTTGACTTCTTTGTCAAAAGCCTCCCATGATTTTGAGTTGGTGTCTTCTTTCATCTTCTTGACAGCAACTTGAACTGATACTGACTTATCATCATCTGAAGGACTCATACGTAGATCTTTAGGACTGAGGCCTATTGTCTCAGCTAAGATAACCTCTCTAAACTGTCCAATACCAAGTTGTTTTATTTCTTTAAAATTTTCTTGGGTTATATGTTGAAGTTTAGTAGGCACAGCATATTCCATTTCATCAGTATCATCTGTTATAAAAATGCCTTCATTCATTTTGATATGCTGAAGCTTAATTAGTATATGATATTCCATTTCATCATTAATTACATTAAACTCAGTCATATCAACGACACTGTCATAAACTACTGGTATTTGATGAGTTACCCCTTGAGCTTCATCATTGATATGATGAGCAAGAGAATATACTTCAATGACTTCATCTTGTTTTACATACAATGGATTGTTTAATATGCAGTCTTCTTCTTGTTCTACCAAGAGATATGTAGGTGGTAGTTCAGGAGCTTTGTCTTTCATAACAACTGTGTACACCTGATCAATATCATTAATATCTCCAGCTTGTTTGTTTTTGTTTGTCTCTGTTTCTTGTAAGACATGACTATCATGTCTTTGTTTCTTCTTGTATTGTTTTATTAAACAACAAAGAAGTACAATGGTCACTATAACAAGGAGCATTAGGATTATCACAATGGCCACTATAATTATCTCAAGATTAATTGGTATATTGTTAGCGGTAGGAGTTACATCAGCTGAAGGAGTTAAACTAGTACCATTAATAGAAGTAGTACGAGTTACATGAATATTATGTGTATTAATGTTTGTAGGTGTTGTACCAATTGACAGTGTGCTAATGGATGTAGTAACACTGATGACTGTGAAAAGGTGTCAGTGACATTTGCATAAATGTGGGTATAAAAACACATAATAATGTTATTTTAGCTATAAATAAACTTACCATTTAAACTGATTGTTGCTTGTAGCAATGTTCCTAACATCATACAAGTATATGTTCCATTATCACTGCTATTTACATTATATATTGTAAGATTACTGACAATACTATTGGCAGTATTGCCATTGAAGTCAATTGCCATTAATGATCCAGTATTTGTTGCAATATTATATCGTTCTCCATTATTAATCTCTCCAGTATTATAGTTCCATATTATAGTAATATTAAGTGGTAGATATCCATAGACTTCACATGATAGAGTGACATTATCTCCAATAGTAACTGATACCATGTTGTTAGGTATAGCAATAATGTTAACTAAAACAAGAATTAGTTTTACTAATTTTAATATTATTAATAATCATTACCCGTTAATTCTAATTTTGTGACTCTTGGATAGTTCACTGTTCCTAGTGAATACTTTGTAATACAAGTATAATTCCCAGCATCAGTATATCTGAGTTTATTAATAGTTAGTATACTGGTTCTTGTAGCATCTCCTATTAATATATCTGAACGATCAGGAAGATATATGATACTCTCATTATATTGCCATTGCCACTCAAAGGAACCATCATTGACTACTGTACAGGAGAGATTGACTGAAGACTGAAGGGTGTCTGGTCCTAAGGTCACATTTACTTGGGGACTATCCTGAAAGACAATGTTGTCCAATGAGGGAGATATTAGAGTGTCTAGTATACGATAATGTATTAATGATATATCAATAGTTTATATATTAACTTACCATTATAAAACTTGACTTCACTTATTAATAACCAGTCAATTATACTAGTATTGAAGATAAAATCAAGTTGAACTGTACTAGTTAATTGTTGTATATTGAGAGTGACATTTCTCAGTTGAGAGTCATTTTGTCTGAGATCATCATTGTTGTCAAAGACATAGCTAAGTTGACTACCCACACCATAAAGACTGATCATAGGTAGTCCAATGAAGTTATTAGGTGAGTTAAAGAAATAGATAACTGCACTTGATACAGGATTAGCAATTTCAAATGTGAATGTAATTCTTCCAATACCATCTACTGAGTATCTACTAAAAGCAAAGAATTCTCCCAGGTTATCAAATATTGAGTTCATTGGACCAATGTCTCCATCAACTAGTTTACCATTAGTATTTAAACATCTCAAACGAACACCAGATCCAATCACTATACATCCTGAACTAGTATTAGTGAGGTTAGAACCATCAAAAGAGACAGCATAAAATATGTTGTATTGAACTGGATCTGTACAGAGTAAGGTAATAGAATTATAAACATAGCCTCACTTACCAATCTGTACTTGAGACAACACAATATTACTGAATAGTATGAACACAGCAAAGGCAGTCAACATCTTGACCTCATATAATATAGCAGGGGTGTAGGAAGCAAATTTAAAGTGGGTGGGCAGTTTTCTAATTGACTGTAGTTATGTATGTATGTATGCATATATCTCTCAGTTCACTAATTGATATTAATAATGGTTTGTAATATTTTAACAATCTGATTGACTAAATGTACCAAAAATTGTCATTCTGTGTTCATATCCTCTAACAAATTCATTTGCAATTTCTATCAAGTCTAGCTTATCACTGAGGTGCTTATGTGAAGTCAGGTGCTTATGTGTTGACAATATCATTACGCTGTTGAGCCTTGTTTGTGTCATTGTTGATTTCAAGTACGATTTTACTGTGCGTAGAGCACTGAAACTTCTTTCACTAGTGGCGTTGGTTGCTGGCATCACAATAATTAATGATACAAGTACACATACTTCAGACATTAAAGCCTTCTGTGAACAGCTTAGGCCTCAAACATACTCCAAAATAGATGAAAGATCGCGTGGTTTTGCTTCTGCTGGAATATTACTTCCTAGAATATCTAACTGCACTCTCAACTGGCCTTCATTAAAGTCATCCTTGTAAAAATCAATCAGGAACTTCAGTTCCTGATTGATTTTTATACATGGTAACCAGGCTGATCAAAACGAGATTTGATAGCACTCACAAGGAGATCTAATGCTTCAAAATATGCAATTCAATATAATTCTTCAACAGTTTGAGGAAAACTGCTGTCTGATAAACCTGTTTCATATCTGGATGGACGTTTTCTCTATCGTGGTAGTGTTGGGTTACTTACATTAAGATTTCCTGCTAAGTCAGTTACTTTTTTCCAAAACAGCTTGAAGCTTTCATCAGATCGCATGGATTCAATTGTGCAAACAGTCATACGAGCAATTTTCTGACCCTCAAGTGCTGACATACTTTGGCTTTGCAAGGCCATGCTCAAATTATCACTATGCTGTAGCAAAAGTTGGCCTAACATTACCCGAAAAAAAAATCAAAAGAGTCCATGATAGAAGCAACACCTTGGATTCTACACTTCATCTCGGTATCCTTGACCACCAGTAATGACTCCTGCCAAAGCTCATGAAGTGTATTGTAATTCGAGATGATACTCTGAAGTGCTTGTGTGCGCACTGCCCACTGAGTTGGACAAAGAACTCTTATTCCTGGACAATCATCAAAAGCTGGAATGCTCTGTTTTAAATGCTGAAAGATGGCTTCCCTTTGAGGTGATTTCTTCACTAGTTTTACTATTTCATAAGCAGAATCCAAAGAATTCTTGATTGTTTGGGAGTTCTTCACAGCATTGGAGCATGCTAAATTTAAGGCATGTCCATAGCAATGAATATAAACTGCTCTAGGTTCATCATCTGTTATCATCTTGGCTAGTCCACCACACTTTCCAGCCATTGCAGAAGCACCATCATAGCATTGGGCTCTTAGCTTTTTGTTGAGAGGTTCAATCTTAATAATACGTCATTTACCACTCCATACAAACTAACAGCTTCTGTGGATTCCACAACATGTAATCCGACAAATTCTTCATGGTCCATCAAGTTTTCATCTACATGCCTGAAGCAAATTACTACTTGTTCTTTATTAGAAATATTTGTGGTTTTATCAATCATTACTGCTAAAAACTTAGCAGATCTAAGTGTACTGCTAATTTGTCGCAAAACTGAATGTGACGTAACTTTTAAAATTTCATTTTGCACATCTGGTGCTGTATACTTGTCTGTTTTCCTCTTCATTGGTCCAAAATTCTCCTGTCATCTTCACCTCTGAGTTTTAACAGTTGAATGAAATTGGAATTAGATTCATCTCCTTGACATCCTCTAAATGTAAGACCCTGTCGAGCAAGAAACCTTGAGTTCAATAAAATTTTTAAAAAGCACTGTCACCTTTCCGTTTTCTCCTTCATATGTTGCTGTGATAAGGACTCCCCTATATCTTTCGTTGTTGATGGCAACGATATAAGTTTCAATAGAACTTCTTTGTGGGATCTGCTTCCTTCATGAGAAGAAAATTTGATTGTGGCATTTTTCCAATTAGAAAAACTTTCAGAAATGAATGCAGCTTAAGCATTATTTGACCAGTTCAGTTTCTTCTCAGAACTAGCTTTCGCACAAGTAAAACATAAAATAGCATCTTGATCCTCTAAATAATGAAGCCATGGCCACCTTTTAAACCAAGAAGCTTGACAACTCCTCTTGGCTTTTCCAAACTGTCGCTTTGGGAATGAAAATGATTGTGGTTGGTGAGGTTCACTAGTAGACATGTAGTGTGTGTACTATATTGCTGTATCTCTAAGTTGACTCATTTGTGTGTACATAACCATAAGTGTTAATGTGTTAATTATAATTATAAGTGTTAATGTTGTTAATTATGTGATCAATATATCTAGAACATTCTGTGATTGTGTGTAAAATTTCCTAACTGTGTATATATTCAGAGTTCTTGTTGTTGAAATATACCATTGTTGAACTAAGACTTGAACTTTAACTAGCGGATTTACTCACGTTATATTGGTGTCAGGAGTGGGATGGCTACTTTCGACTTACCCCTTCCAGAGATTACTGTTGAAGAGTTCCCCACGGCATGGACTCGATTCGAACTTTTATCTGCTGCAAAGGAATGAAATACTGAGAATCATATTGCCGACATTATTGCGAGGGAAACTAGTAGACTACTATGTCGACCTGGACGCAACCACCAAAGCTGACCTGAATCTACTGAAGGCGGCGCTTATGAAGAAAGCTGGCCTGACTCAAGACCCACTAACAGCGGGGAAGCTGTTCATCTCTCGTTGCCAGCGCTCAGGTGAAAAAGCTGTAGATTTCGCCAATCATTTGAAGAAGTTATTCAAACAGGCTTACAGACGAGGATTTGGCCTCTGGTATTTTGCTGCAACGTTTCCTAACAGGATTGATGCCCCCGTAAGCCAACAAATATTGTTGCGCGGGCAGCCTACGACCTTCGAGCAAGCAGTTCAGAACGCGAAGGAGGTAAAATATGCGCTAATAACCATCTACAAAGGTATGAAGCTTGGAGAGGCAACCCCCAGACACATTGTGATGCTGGTGGATGATAACAGAAACGATGTGGTGGCTATACAAACAGATCGATCGCAAGCCCTGGATTTTAGCTTTGACCGTTCCGACTTGACATTTTCAGAAGAGACACAGCTCCTAAATCTTTTGACCCAATTTGCCGATTTATTTGCACCGGCTGTCAAACACTCCATCCCAACTGAAGGACCACCTGTGTGGCAACCATTACGAAGGATTCCTGAGGCACTCAAGGATGTGGTTGATGTGGAAGTCACAAGGATGCTTGATCAAGGAGTGGTGAGACCCAATAGTAGCCCCTGGTCATCGCCCGTAGTGATGGTAAAGAAAAAGGATGGCTCCTGGTGGTTCTGCGTGGACTACCGGAAACTCAATTCTGTCACCCATCAGGATGCCTACCCACTCCCAAGGATAGATGCCACTCTTGATTCTCTTGCTGGTGCCACCTACTTCACCACACTGGACCTCGCCTTCGGCTACTGGCAGGTAGAAGTTGAAGAGCAAGACAAGAAAAAAAACAGCTTTTTCGATTCCCAAAGGCCATTTTGAATTCAACATAATGCCATTTGGCCTTACCAACGCACCTGCCATGTTCCAGCACCTAATGGAGTGTATTCTTGCTGAAGTAACGGAGAAACAGTGCCTGATATATCTGGATGACATTGTAGTATTTAGCAAATCCTTTAAAGTGCATATTGAAAGGTTGACGAATGTCTTTCAAGTACTGCGGCAAGCGGGCCTAACATTAAAGCTCAAGAAGTGTCGTTTTGCTCAAAGGGAAGTCAAGTACCTTGGACACATAGTATCTGCTGCATGTGTTCACCCAGACCCTGCAAAGACCGAGGCAGTGTCTACATATCCAATTCCAAACAACATGAAGGAGCTCAGGCAGTTTTTAGGACTAGCCAACTACTACCGCCGGCTTGTAGTTGATTATTCCAGGGTTGCAGAACCACTCCATAAGCTTCTGACAAAGGAAAATGGCTTCCACTGGGATTCCAAATGCCAAAATGCTTTCGATGAGCTCAAACACAGACTAGTGAGCCCACCCATCCTTGCATTTCAGCCAGCAATTTGTATTGTATACTGATACGTCGGATTCAGCTATAGGGGGAGTCCTGAGCCAGAATCAGGACGGCAAAGAACGAGTGATAGCGTACTGAAGCAGACAACTGAAAAAGGCTGAACAAAACTACTCTACAATTGAGAAGGAAGCACTCGCTGCAGTGGCAGCTATCAAGGAGTTCTTCCCCTACCTGTATGGCTTTGAATTTCAACTGGTTACGGACCATAATCCTCTGACATCTCTGAAAGGTCTGAAAGATACTGAAGGACGTCTCTCAAGGTGGAAAATTTTCCTGCAACAATTCAAGTTTCAGTTCGAGTACAAACCAGGGAGGAGTCATGGTAATGCTGGTACCATGTCCAGTTACCCTCTACAGAGAACGTAGTTGCTGCAATACATCAATTGGATATAGATCCAGACAATATGAGAAGGACCCAGCTTGTTGACGAACAGCTTGCACCAGTGATCAAAGCACTTGAGGAAGGGAAGCCACTACCTGCAGGTTCAGCTTCTGGACTACGTAGAACCTTCATCCAAAATGGAGTTTTTTGCCAGAAATTTAAAACCTCCTCCTGCACCTTAATAGCAAAAACACAACTAGTGATCCTCAGTGATATGAAAGCAACAGTCCTACAACAGCTCCATGATAACACAGGCCATCTCGGCTTGAGTAAAACAACTGAGAGTATGAAAGAGTGATTCTACTGACCAGGATACGAACTGGATATTGAGAAATGGGTACGTGAATGCCAGGAATGTCAGCAACGTAACCCTCCACAACCTAAACCACAAGCACCACTTGGAACTATTAAGGCCACCTGTCCATTTTAAAAGATATCTTGGAATATTATGGGACCTTTACCCACCTCTTCAAAAAGAAAGAGGTACATCTTAGTTGTGACTGATATTTTCAGCACGTGGGTTGAAGCCTTTGCTCTTCAGTCAACAGATACGGAAACATTGGTTACAGTGCTGGTTAATGAAATTGTTTGTCGATATGGAGTACCTTCAAGCCTCCATAGTGACCAAGGAGCAAACTTAACAAGTCGTTTCATCTCTCTGCAAACGTCTAGGAATTGAGCATACACAAACAACAGCATATCACCCACAAGGAAATGGACAAGTGGAACACTTCAATCGTACCTTGAAAGCAATGCTAGCCAAGTTAGTGAAGGAGAACCAAAAAGATTTAGATCTGCATATCCCCAAGGTGTTATTCACGTACAGAACCACCCTCCATGAGTCTATGGGTTATTCTCCTTATCGAGTTAATTTTGGATGATCACCAAACCTTCCACTAGATGTAATGCTAGGCAGGGTTCCCTTACCAGGAGAAGTGGAGGAGAAAGGAATTCCTGAGTTTGTGGAAGATGTGAACCGTTCACTAAAAGGAGTGTACGATGATGTGAGACGGAAACTGAACGAAGCACACCAAAAGAATCAAAATATGATGAGAAAGTCGCTGGCAGCAACCTCACTGTAGGGGACAGAGTTTGGCTCTATGTCCCTGCTGTGAAGCAGGGAAGAACTAGGAAACTGTCTTCGTTGTGGCGTGGCTCTTACACTGTAATTGACAGGGTTGGTGTTGTGACCTACCAGATACAGTTGATTGGATCTCCAAAGACATTGGTAGTGCATAGGAACAGACTAAAGCTCTGCTATGGTGAGCCACAGGTCAAAACCAGTAAGAAGCAACCTACACCTGCCCCACAAAAGAGAAGAAGTGAACCAGCTTACCCTAACCCAACTTCTCCACCAGCCATCCCAGCATCAAAGCAAACATATGTGGAAGTCATTGCGAATCAACAAGAAACTCGATCATCTGGAGGATATACAACTCATCAGATGAACTACCAATTGGGACAGGAAGACCACAATGTAATCGCAGACCCCCAGTACGTTACGAAGATTATATTACTCATTGACTTTGTTACTTTCCTACTGATTTTGTGAGGACACAAAAACTAGAGGGGGAATAGTGTAGTGTGTGTACTATATTACTGTATCTCTTAAGTTGACTCATTTGTGTGTGCATAACCATAAGTGTTAATGTGTTAATTATGTGATCATAATTATAAGTGTTAATGTGTTAATTATGTGATCAATATATCTAGAACATTCTTTGATTGTGTGTAAAATTTCCTAACTGTATATATATTCAAAGAGTTCTTGTTGTTGAAATATACCATTGTTGAACTAAGACTTGAACTTTAACTGGCGGATTTACCCACATTATAGACATATAGTTTACCAGCTGGTATGTTGCATGCACATGGCAAATAATATACAAATAATATAATGGGTTAATAATAATCCCACTAACTTCAATACACAAACTTGAAAGCACAACTTTTTTTTTCAAATTTGGTGTATATCAAGGTGTAAATTATCACCTTTTTGTATAATTATGGCATTACCATTTGATGTCAATTTGATTTTTCACAAGCATTTGACACAGTACAAATACTTGTCATGATGAATTGCATACCATGATGTGAAAAAAGTGGGGGGGGGGGGGGGGGGACCCCACTGACCCCCAGTTCCTACCCCTGTGTATAGAGATAGTAGAGTATATGAGAGCTTAGTACTGCACTAGTTTATATTTTACAGCTATAATTAAAATAAAGTAATGGATGATGTGACAGTTTAGTGTGTCTTTATGAATACTAAATAAACACTACAATTTGTCACTTCTTCAGTTAACTAATCAAATTCTAAAATAAATTTTACATTGCTATAATCAAATGTACATTGAAGTTTGTACAGTGTTGAAATTTGATTATTTTAATTGGTATTTTTATCATATTATTATTAGATAATTAGACAATATTAACTTAACTGCATCTATAGTTTTTATCAGTGATAATGAGCAAGCAGTTCAATTGGAAGTTTGATTTCTTTTGATTTGTATTTTAATATTTTAGAATTTTCTCATAGGAATAATATTTATTATCACTAGTTGTATTAAATTGAAAACTGCATCTATAACTATGAGAAATGTAACGACATTAACTTTCTTCTTGTTGTTTAACGAATAATGAAGTAAACATAAAGATATAAAATTTAAAGAAGAAAAGACCACACCAATTTTTATTAACAACAATCATAGTCTACTTTCTGTATTATCAAAAGTAACGGGAGATTCAATCATGTTAGTAATAATATCATAATATTGTGATATTTAAAGATTAATATTTTGTGTTTGATCATATAATGGTTCAATAACAGTTTAGTAGGTATAGCATATTCCATTTCATCAGTATCATCTGTTATAAAAATATCTTCATTCATTTTGGTATGCTGAAGCTTAATTGGTATATGATATTCCATTTCATCAGTAATAGCATTAAGATCAGTCATATCAACAACACTGTCATAAACTACTGACATTTCATGTGTTACCCCTTGAGCTTCATCATAGATATGATGAGCAAGAGAATATACTTCAGTGACTTCAACTTGTTTTACATACAATGGATTGTTTAAAATGTGATATTCTTCTTGTTGATTTGTGTTTTTAGTGTGATCAACGGTGTCTTCTGACAAGAGATATGTAGGTAGTAGTTCAGGAGCTTTGTCTTTCATAACAACTGTGTACACCTGATCAATATCAGTAATATCTCCAGCTTGTTTGTTTTTGTTTGTCTCTGTTTCCTGTAAGACATGAGTATCATGTCTTTGTTTCTTCTTGTATTGTTTTATTAACCAACAAAGAAGTACAATGGTCACTATAACAAGGAGCATTAGAAATATCACAATGGCTACTATAATTATCTCAAGATTAATTGGTATATTGTTAGCGGTAGTAGTTACATCAGCTGAAGGATTTAAACTAGTACCACTAATAGAAGTAATAGGAGTTACATCACTAGTGGGTGTATTAATGTTTGTAGGTGTTGTACTAATTGACAGTGTGCTAATGGATGTAGTAACACTGATGACTATGAAAAGGTGTCAGTGACATTTGCATAAATGTGGGCATACAAAACACATAATAATGTTATTTTAACTATAAATAAACTTACCGTATAGACTAATTGTTGTTTGTAGTGATGTTTCTAATATCATACACATATATGTTCCATTATCACTGCTATTTACATTATATATTATAAGATTACTGACAATACTATTAGTGGTATTGCCATTGAAAACAAATTGCCATTAATGATCCAGTATTTGTTGTAATCTTATAATGTTCTCCATTATTAATCACTCCAGTATTATAGTTCCATATTATAGTAATATTAGGTGGTAGATATCCATAGACTTCACATGATAGAGTGACATTATGTCCAATATTAGCTGAGGTCATGTTATTAGATATAGCAGTAATGGTAGCTAAAAAAGAATTAGTGTTACTAATTTTAATATTATTAATAATTAGTACCTGTTAATTCTAATTTTATGAGTCTTATGTAGTTCACTGTTCCATGTAGATGTCTCACAATACATGAATAATTTCCAGTATCAGTATATCTGACTTGATTAATAGTTAGTATACTGGTTCTTGTAGTATTGTTTGTTAATATTTGTGAACGACCAGGAAGATCTAATTTGTTCTTTTTAAATAACCATTGCCACTCAAAGGAACTAACATTGACTACTGTACAGGAGAGATTGACTGAAGACTGAAGGTTGTCTGTCCTATGGTCACAGTTAGTGAGGGAGCATCCTGGAAGACAATGGTGTCCAATGAGGGAGATATTGGAGTGTCTAGTATAAGACAATGTATTAATGATATATCAATAGTTTATATATTAACTTACTATTATAAAACTTGACTTCACTTATTAATAACCAGTCAACTATACTAGTATTAAAGATAAAATCAAGTTGAACTACTGTAGTGAATTGTTGTATATTAAGAGTGACATTTTTCAGTTGAGAGTCATATTATCTGAGATCATCATTGTTGTCAAAGACATAGCTAAAAGGTTGACTACCCACACCATAAAGACTGATCATAGAAAATCCAATGGAATCATTAGGTGAGTTAAAGAAATAGATGACTGCTCTTGCTACAGGAGTGGCAGGAAGAAAGTTAAAGGTAATTCTTCCAATACCATTTACTGAGTATCTACTAAAAGCAAAGAATTCTCCCAGGTTATCAGATATTGAGTTCATTGGACCAATGTCTCCATCAACTAGTTTACCATTAGTATTTAAACATCTCAAAAGAACACCAGATCCAATCACTATACATCCTGAACTAGTGTTAGTGAGAGTGGAACCATCAAAGGAGACAGAATAAAATATGTTGTATTGAACTGGATCTACATGTACAAGAGATGATATCAGAATTATGATGAGGAAAATTATTGATCTACTTACTTATTTGATTTTGGCACAACACAGTGTTACTAAATAGTATGAACACAGCAGTAAAGACTGTCAACATCTTGACCTCATATAATATAGAGATAGTAGAGTATATGAGAACTTAGTACTGCGCTAGTTTATATTTTATGATTGTAAGAAAAGTAAAAGTAATGGATGATGTGGGTGTTAGTGTGTGTCTTGATATTAAATAAACAAGCAATTTGTCAACTCTTCAGTAAAGTAATCAAGTTCTAAAATAAAATTTTAAGATACTGTGATTAATGTACATTGAAATTAATGAAGTTCATGTAGTATTAAATTTTGATTTCTTTCACGTTGTATTTTATCATTTTAGTATTTGATAAATAGGCCTTCGATAGAGAATGGTATTAATTATCATTAACGATATTAACTTAACTTTATCTATAGTTTGACACATGTAATAATATTAACTTCTACTTGTTATTCATCTAATAATAAAATAAAGATATGAAACTTTATAAAAAAAACACACCAATTTTATTAATATTGATAAGTCATAGTCTCTTTCTGTATTATCAAAAGTAACGGGAGATTCAATCATGTTAGTAATAATATCATAATATTGTGATATTTGAGGATTAATATCTTAAGTTTGATCATATAATAGTTCAATAACATTACTAACAGAGTCATAATAAGGAAGACAATACACAGTTGTAGAGTTATCATTATTACTAGGTTTATCCAATATGTCAAACACTACTTGATTATTAGCTATAACATAATTATATGAATGATCATTCAATTGGTACAAGTCACTAGTACTATCATATTCATCAATATCATCAAATAATTGATGTCGTACTTCAGGTGGTACATCTTTATCTTTGTTGATAATGGAGTACACTGTGTCTTCATTAATAGTAGCAACATCATGTTCTGATTCTTCTTCAATCCAAGTATCATTTTTTGTTTCTTCTTTTGATGCATTATTATCAATAAAAGTGTGATGACTATTAAAATGAGTAGTATTATCACAACTAGTATGGCTATAGTTGTTCCTATTATAATTTCAAGTCTTATGGCCTCACTAGCTGTAGGTATAATGGCAGAAGTTATAGCAATGGACAGTGTACTCTGTATTGTATTAATTGATACCGATATTGTACTTTGTACTTTGTTGCATATTAAACTGATCCCCACCCCCTAATTATTAACCATACACAGCAATGCAGCCAGACCTATTATAAAACTTGACTTCACTTATTAATAACCAGTCAATTATACAGTCAATTATACATACATTTTGTCTGAGATTTACATTGTTGTCAAAGACATAGATAAGAGGTTGATTACCCTACCAATAAAGACTGATCATAGGTAGTCCAATAGAGTCATTAGGTGAGTTAAAGAAATAGATAACTGCTCTTGATACAGGAGTGGCAGGAAGAAAGTTAAAGGTAATTCTTCCAATACCATCTACAGAGTATCTACTAAAAGCAAAGAATTTTCCCAGGTTATCAGATATTGAGTTCATTGGACCAATGTCTCTATCAACTAGTTTACCAGTACCATTTAAACATCTCAAACGACCACCAGATCCAATCACTATACATCCTGAACTAGTATTAGTGAGGTTAGAACCATTAAAGGAGACAGCATAAAATATGTTGTATTGAACTGGATCTGTACAGAGTAAGGTAATAGAATTATAAACATAGCCTCACTTACCAATCTGTACTTGAGACAACACAATATTACTGACTAGTATGAACACAGCAAAGGCAGTCAACATCTTGACCTCATATAACATAGAGATAGTAGAGTACATGAGAACTTAGTACTTCACTAGTTTATATTTTACAGCTATAATTAAAATAAAGTAATGGATGATGTGGCAGTTTAGTGTGTCTTTATGAATAGTAAATAAACATTACAACTTGTCACTTCTTCAGTTAACTAATCAAGTTCTAAAATAAATCTTATGTTGCTATAATCAAATGTACATTGCAGTGTTAAAATTTGATTATTTTAATTGGTATTTTTATTATATTAGTATTAGATAATTAGACAATATTAACTTAACTGCATCTATAGTTTTTACCAGTGATAATGAGCAAGCAGTTCAATAGGAATTTTGATTTCTTTTGATTTGTATTTTTATTATTTTAGTATTTTAGAATTTTCTCATAAGAATAATATTTATTATCACTAGTAATATTAAATTGAAAACTGCATCTATAACTATGAGAAATGTAACAACATTAACTTTCTTCTTGTTATTTAATGAATAATGAAGTAAACATAAAGATATAAAATTTAAGGAAGAAAAGACCACACCAATTTTTAGCAACAACAATCATAGTCTACTTTCTGTATTATCAAAAGTAACAGGAGATTCAATCATGTTAGTAATAATATCATAATATTGTGATATTTGAGGATTAATATCTTAAGTTTGATCATATAATAGTTCAATAACATTACTAACAAACTCATAATGAGGAAGACAATACACAGTTGTATAGTTATCATTATTACTAGGTTTATCCAATATGTTAAACACTTCTTGATTATTAGCTACAACATAATCATATGAATGATCATTCAATTGGTACAAGTCACTAGTACTATCATATTCATCAATATCATCAAATAATTGATGTGGTACTTCAGATGGTACATCTTTGTTTCTGTTGATAATGGAGTACACTGTGTCTTTATTAATAGTAGCAATCATGTTCTGATTCTTCTTCAATCCATGTGTCAATTTTTTGTTTCTTCTTTTTAATGTATTATTATCAACAGAAGTGTAATGACTATTAAAATGAGTAGTATTATTACAACTAGTATGGTTATAGTTGCTCCTATTACAATTCCAAGTCTTATCGCCTTACTAGCTGTAGGCATAGTGGCAGAAGTTATAGCAATAGACAGTGTACTCTGTATTGTATTAATTGATACCAATATTGTACTTTGTACTTTGTTGCGTATTAAACTGATCCCCACCCCCTAATTATTAACCATACACAGCAATGCAGCCAGACTTATAGGCACATCCTTTAAAAATACATTAACAAATTTTTAAAAAAATGAATTCAGCATATGTAAAATAGTTATCACTTTATTTGTTTTATACTTTTGTTTGATCCAATCAGATCTAATCTGGTATTTGATGAGTTAGCTCTTTAGCTTCATCATAGATATGATGAGCAAGAGAATATACTTCAGTGACTTCTTCTTGTTTGGACAATGGATTGTTTAAAATGTGATATTCTTCTGGTTGATTTGTGTTTTTAGTGTGATCAATGGTGTCTTCTGACAAGAGATATGTAGGTGGTAGTTCAGGAACTTTGTCTTTCATAACAACTGTGTACACCTGATCAATATCAGTAATGTCTGCAGCTTGTTTGTTTTTGTTTGTCTCTGTTTTCTGTAAGACATGAGTATCATGTCTTTGTTTCTTCTTGTATTGTTTTATTAACCAACAAAGAAGTACAATGGTCACTATAGCAAGGAGCATTAGGAATATCACAATGGCTACTATAATTATCTCAAGATTAATTGGTATATTGTTGGCGGTAGTAGTTACATCAGCTGAAGGAGTTAAACTAGTACCACTAATAGAAGTAATAGGAGTTACATCAATATTGTGTGTATTAATGTTTTTAGATGTTGTACCAATTGACAGTGTGCTAATGGATGTAGTAACACTGATGACTGTGAAAAGGTGTCAGTGACATTTGCATAAATGTGGGCATAAAAAACACATAATAATGTTATTTTAACTATAAATAAACTTACCATTTAAACTGATTGTTGCTTGTAGCAATGTTCCTAATATCATACAAGTATATGTCCCATTATCACTGCTATTTACATTATATATTGTAAGATTACTGACAATACTATTGGTAGTATTGCCATTGAAGTCAATTGCTATTAATGATCCAGTATTTGTTGTAATCTTATAATGTTCTCCATTATTAATCACTCCAGTATCATAGTTCCATATTATAGTAACATTAGGTGGTAGATATCCATAGACTTCACATGATAGAGTGACATTATCTCCAATAGTAACTGAGGTCATGTTATTAGATATAGCAGTAATGTTAGCTAAAAATTAGTGATAATTAAAGTTAATATTATTAATAATCATTACCTGTTAATTCTAATTCTGTGACTCTTGTATGGTTTGCTGTTCCTAGTGAAAGCTTTGCAATACAAGTATAATTTCCGGCATCAGTATATCTGAGTTTATTAACAGTTAGTATACTGGTTCTTGTAGCATCTCCTATTAATATTTGTGAACGACCAGGAAAATCTAACACATTCTCATTATATTGCCATTGCCACTCAAAGAAACCATTATTGACTACTGTACAGAAGATATTGACTGAAGACTGAATATTGTCTGGTCCTAAGGTCACAGTTAGTGAGGGACCACCCTGGAAGACAACGGCATCCACTGAGGGATATATTGGAGTGTCTAGTATATGGTAATATATTAACGATATATCAATAGTTTATATATTAACTTACTATTATAAAACTTGACTTCACTTATTAATAACCAGTCAATTATACTAGTATTGAAGATAAAATCAAGTCGAACTATACTAGTTAATTTTTGTATATTGAGAGTGACATTTCTCAGTTGAGAGTCATTTTGTCTGAGATTTTCATTGTTGTCAAAGACATAGATAAGAGGTTGATTACCCTCACCATAAAGACTGATCATAGGTAGTCCAATGGAGTCATTAGGTGAGTTAAAGAAATAGATAACTGCACTTGAATCAGAAGTAGGAATAGGAAAGTTAAAGGTAATTCTTCCAATACCATATACTGAGTATCTACTAAAAGCAAAGAATTCTCCCAGGTTATCAGATATTGAGTTCATTGGACCAATGTCTCCATCAACTAGTTTACCATTAGTATTTAAACATCTCAAACGAGCACCTGATCCAATCACTATACATCCTGAACTAGTGTTAGTGAGGTTAGAACCATCAAAGGAGACAGCATAAAATATGTCGTATTCATGTGGATCTGTACAGAGTAAGGTAATAGAATTATAAACATAGCCTCACTTACCAATCTGTACTTGAGACAACACAATATTACTGAATAGTATGAACACAGCAAAGGCAGTCAACATCTTGACCTCATATAATATAGACATAGTAGAGTATACAAGAGCTTAGTACTGCACTAGTTTATATTTTACAGCTATAATTAAAATAAAGTAATGGATGATGTGGCAGTTTAGTGTGTCTTTATGAATAGTAAATAAACATTACAACTTGTCACTTCTTCAGTTAACTAATCAAGTTCGAAAATAAATTTTACATTGCTATAATCAAATGTACATTGAAGTTTATACAGTGTTAAAATTAGATTAATTTAATTGGTATTTTTATTATATTAGTATTAGATAATTAGACAATATTAACTTAACTGCATCTATAGTTTTTATCAGTGATAATGAGCAAGCAGTTCAATAGTTTGATTTTTTTTGATTTGTATTTTTATTATTTTAATATTTTAGAATTTTCTCATTGGAATAATATTTATTATCATTAGTTGTATTAAATTGAAAGCTACATCTATAACTATGAGAAATGTAACGACATTAACTTTCTTCTTGTTATTTAACGAATAATGAAGTAAACATAAAGATATAAAATTTAAGGAAGAAAAGACCACACCAATTTTTAGCAACAACAATCATAGTCTACTTTCTGTATTATCAAAAGTAACAGGAGATTTAATCATGTTAGTAATAATATCATAATATTGTGATATTTAAAGATTAATATTTTGTGTTTGATCATATAATAGTTCAATAACATTACTAACAGAGTCATAATGAGGAAGACAATACACAGTTGTAGAGTTATCATTATTACTAGGTTTATCCAGTATGTCAAACACTACTTGATTATTAGCTATAACATAATCATATGAATGATCATTCAATTGGTACAAGTCACTAGTACTATCATATTCATCAATATCATCAAATAATTGAGGTGGTACTTCAGGTGGTACATCTTTGTCTCTATTGATAATGGATGGAGTACACTGTATCTTCATTAATAGTAGCAACATCATGTTCTGATTCTTCTTCAATCCAAGTATCATTTTTTTGTTTCTTCTTTTGATGCATTATTATCAATAAAAATGTGATGACTATTAAAATGAGTAGTATTATTACAACTAGTATGGCTATAGTTGTTCCTATTACAATTTCAAGTCTTATGGCCTCATTAGCTGTAGGTATAATGGCAGAAGTTATAGCAATGGACAGTGTACTCTGTATTGTATTAATTGACACCAATATTGTACTTTGTACTTGTTGCGTATTAAACTGATCCCCACCCCCTAATTATTAACCATACACAGCAATACAGCCAGACCTATAGGCACACTCTTTAAAAATACATAAACAAATTTAAAAAAATGAATTCAGCATATGTAAAAATAGTTATCACTTTATTTGTTTTATACTTTTGTTTGATCCAATCAGATCTAATCTGGTATTTGATTAGTTAGCTCTTTAGCTTCATCATAGATATGATGAGCAAGAGAATATACTTCAGTGACTTCATCTTGTTTTACATACAATGGATTGTTTAAAATGTGATATTCTTCTTGTTGATTTGTGTTTTTAGTGTGATCAACGGTGTCTTCTGACAAGAGATATGTAGGTGGTAGTTCAGAAGCTTTGTCTTTCATAACAACTGTGTACACCTGATCAATATCATCAATGTCTGCAGCTTGTTTGTTTTTGTTTGTCTCTGTTTCCTGTAAGACATGAGTATCATGTCTTTGTTTCTTTTTGTATTGTTTTATTAAACAACAAAGAAGTACAATGGTCACTACAGCAAGGAGCATTAGAAATATCACAATGGCTACTATAATTATCTCAAGATTAATTGGTATATTGTTAGTGATAGGAGTTACATCAGCTGAAGTAGTTAAACTAGTACCACTAATAGAAGTAATAGGAGTTACATCAGTAGTGGGTGTATTAATGTTTGTAGGTGTTGTACCAATTGACAGTATGCTAATGGATGTAGTAACACTAATGACTATGAAAAGGTGTCAGTGACATTTACATAAATGTGGGCAGAAAAAAACACAAAATAATGTTATTTTAGCTATAAATAAACTTACCATTTAAACTTATTGTTGCTTGTAGCAATGTTCCTAACATCATACAAGTATATGTCCCATTATCACTGCTATTTACATTATATATTGCAAGATTACTGACAATACTATTGGTAGTATTGCCATTGAAATCAATTGCCATTAATAATCCAGTATTTGTTGTAATCTTATAATGTTCTCCATTATTAATCACTCCAGTAATATAGTTCCATATTATAGTAATATTAGGTGGTAGATATCCATAGACTTCACATGACAGAGTGACATTATGTCCAATATTAGCTAAGGTCATGTTGTTAGGTATAGCAATAATGTTAACTAAAACAAGAATTAGTGGTATTAACTTTAATATTATTAATAATCATTACCCATTAATTCTACGTTTGTGAGTCTTGTACGTTTCACTGTTGCTAGTGAATACTTTGCAATACAAGTATAATTCCCAGCATCAGTATATCTGAGTTTATTAATAGTTAGTATACTGGTTCTTGTAGCATCTCCTATTAATATTTGTGAACAATCAGGAAGATCTAACATATTCTCATTATATTGCCACTGCCACTCAAAGGAACTAGCATTGACTACTGTACAGGAGATATTGACTGAAGACTGAAGGTTGTCTGGTCCTATGATCACAGTTAGTGAGAGACCATCCTGGAAGACAATGGTTTTTAATGAGGGAGATATTGGAGTGTCTAGTATATGATAATGTATTAATGATATATCAATAGTTTATATATTAACTTACTATTATAAAACTTGACTTCACTTACTAATAACCAGTCAATTATACTAGTATTGAAGATAAAATATAGTTGAACTACATCAGTTGATTGCTGTAAATTGAGAGAGATATTTCTTAGTTGAGAGTCACTTTGTTTGAGATCATCATTGTTGTCAAAGACATAGCTGAGAGGTTGACTACCTGCACCATAAAGACTAATCATAGGTAGTCCAATAGAATCATTAGGTGAGTTAAAGAAATAGATAACTGCTCTTGATACAGGAGTAACAGGTTGAAAGTTAAAGGTAATTCTTCCAATACCATCTACTGAGTATCTACTAAAAGCAAAGAATTCTCCCAGGTTATCAGATATTGAGTTCGTTGGACCAATGTCTCCATCAACTAGTTTACCATTAGTATTTAAACATCTCAAACGAACACCTGATCTAATCACTATACATCCTGAACTAGTGTTAGTGAGGTTAGAACCACCAAATGAGACAGCATAAAATATGTTGTATTGATGTGGATCTGTATACAGAGTAAGGTAATAGAATTATAAAGATAGCCTCACTTACCAATCTGTACTTGAGACAACACAATATTACTGAATAGTATGAACACAGCAAAGGCAGTTAACATCTTGACCTCATATAATATAGACATAGTAGAGTATATGAGAGCTTAGTACTGCACTAGTTTATATTTTACAGCTATAATTAAAATAAAGTAATGGATGATGTGGCAGTTTAGTGTGTCTTTATGAATAGTAAATAAACATTACAACTTGTCACTTCTTCAGTTAACTAATCAAGTTCTAAAATAAATTTTACATTGCTATAATCAAATGTACATTGAAGTTTATTTAAAATAAACTTATATAAGATATCATCTTGGAACTCTAGTATTATATATAAGTCCAGCTGGAAATTTGTACTTGGTTGCATATTAAACTGATCCCCACCCACTAATTATTAACTATACACAGCAATGTATTACTTTCAGCCAGACCTATAGGCACATCCTTTAAAAATACACTAACAAATTTTAAAAAAATGAATTCAGCATATGTAAAATAATTATCACTTTATTTGTTTTATACTTTTGTTTGATCCAATCAGATCTAATCTGGTATTTGATGAGTTAGCTCTTTAGCTTCATCATAGATATGATGAGCAAGAGAATATACTTCAGTGACTTCATCTTGTTTTACATATAATGGATTGTTTAATATGTGATATTCTTCTTGTTGATTTGTGTTTTTAGTGTGATCAATGGTGTCTTCTGACAAGAGATATGTAGGTGGTAGTTCAGGAGCTTTGTCTTTCATAACAACTGTGTACACCTGATCAATATCAGTAATGTCTGCAGCTTGTATGTTTTTGTTTGTCTCTGTTTCCTGTAAGACATAAGTATCATGTTTTTGTTTCTTCTTGTATAATTTTATTAACCAACAAAGAAGTACAATGGTCACTACAGCAAGGAGCATTAGAAATATCATAATGGCTACTATAATTATCTCAAGATTAATTTGTATATAGTTAGCGGTAGGAGTTACATCAGCTGAAGGAGTTAAACTAGTACCACTAATAGAAGTAATAGGAGTTACATCAGTAGTGGGTGTATTAATGTTTGTAGGTGTTGTACCAATTGACAGTGTGCTAATAGATGTAGTAACACTGATGACTGTGAAAAGGTGTCAGTGACATTTGCATAAATGTGGGCAGAAAAACACAAAATAATGTTATTTTAGCTATAAATAAACTTACCATTTAATATGATTGTTGCTTGTAGCAATGTTCTTAATATTGTACAGCTATATATCCCATTATCACTGCTATTTACATTATATATTGTAAGATTACTGACAATACTATTGGTAATACTACCATTGAAATCAATTGCTATTAATGATCCAGTATTTGTTGTAATATTATAATGTTCTCCATTATTAATCACTCCAGTAATATAGTTCCATATTATAGTAATATTATGTGGTAGATATCCATAGACTTCACATGATAGAGTGACATTATCTCCAATATTAGCTGAGGTCATGCTATTAGATATAGCAGTAATGGTAGCTAAAAATTAGTGATAATTAAAGTTAATATTATTAATAATCAGTACCTGTTAATTCTAATTTTATGAGTCTTATGTAGTTTACTGTTTTCTGTAGATGTCTTACAATACATGAATAATTTCCAGTATCATTATATCTGAGTTTATTAATAGTTAGTATACTGGTTCTTGTAGCATCTCCTATTAATATTTGTGAACGATCAGGAAGATCCAAGATACTCTCATTATATTGCCATTGCCACTCAAAGGAACCATAATTGACTACTGTACAGGAGATATTGACTGAAGACTGAAGGTTATCTGGTCCTAAGGTCACATTTAGTGAGGAACCACCCTGGAAGACAATGGCATCCATTGGGGGAGATATTTGAGTGTCTAGTATATGATAATGTATTAATGATATATCAATAGTTTATATATTAACTTACTATTATAAAACTTGACTTCACTTATTAATAACCAGTCAATTATACTAGTATTAAAGATAAAATCAAGTTGAAATACAGTAGTTAATTGTTGTATATTAAGAGTGACATTTCTTAGTTGAGAGTTGCTTTGTCTGAGATCATCATTGTTGTCAAAGACATAGCTAAGAGGTTGACTACTCACAGCAGAAAGACTGATCATAGGTAGTCCAATGGAGTTATCAGGTGAGTTAAAGAAATAGATAACTGCACTTGATACATTAGTAGAATTAGGAAAGTTAAAGGTAATTCTTCCAATACCATCTACCGAGTATCTACTAAAAGCAAAGAATTCTCCCAGGTTATCAGATATTGAGTACATTGGACCAATGTCTCCATCAACTAGTTTACCATTAGTATTTAAACATCTCAAACGACCACCAGATCCAATCACTATACATCCTGAACTAGTATTAGTGAGGTTAGAACCATCAAAAGAGACAAAATAAAATATATTGTACTCAACTGGATCTACATGTACAAGAGATGATATCAGAACTATGGCAAGGAAAATATTGATCTACTTACTATGACACAACACAGTGTTACTAAATAGTATGAACACAGCAGTAAAGACTGTCAACATCTTGACTTGATATTAAACAAATATAGTCGAGTGTATGAGAACTTACTACTATAGTAATTTATATATTATTTTGTAATAAAAATACAAGCAATGCATGATGTGGGTGTTTAGTTTGTTTATGAGTAATTAATAAAAATACAACTTGTTAATTCTTTAGTTAAGTTCTAAATAACATTTTAAGTTAATATAATCAAATATACATTGAACTAATGAAGTTCATGAAGTAATAATTATGAATTATTTTAATTAGTATTTTATTATTTTAGTTTTTAATAGTTAGACCTTTATTAAAGAATAGTATTAATAATCATCAACAATATTAACTTAACTTTGTCTATAACTTTGAGTGATAAAATGATAATAAATTTGTATTTGTTATTATTAATCTAATAATAAAGTAAACATAAAGATATAAAACTTAAAAAGAAAAGACCACACTATTTTAATTAACAACAATCATAGTCTACTTTCTGTATTATCAAAGTAACAGGAGATTCAATCATGTTAGTAATAATATCATAATATTGTGATATTTGAGGATTAATATCTTAAGTTTGATCATATAATAGTTCAATAACATTACTAACAGACTCATAATGAGGAAGACAATACACAGTTGTAGAGTTATCATTATTACTAGGTTTATCCAATATGTCAAACACTACTTGATTATTAGCTATAACATAATCATATGAATGATCATTCAATTGGTACAAGTCACTAGTACTATCATATTCATCAATATCATCAAATAATTGAGGTGGTACTTCAGGTGGTACATCTTTGTCTCTATTGATAATGGAGTACACTGTGTCTTCATTAATAGTAGCAACATCATGTTCTGATTCTTCTTCAATCCAAGTATCATTTTTTTGTTTCTTCTTTTGATGTATTATTATCAATAAAAGTGTGATGACTATTAAAAGGAGTAGTATTATCACAACTAGTATGGCTATAGCTGCTCCTATTAGAATTTCAAGTCTTATGGCCTCACTAGCTGTAGGTATAATGGCAGAAGTTATAGCAATGGACAGTGTACTCTGTATTGTATTAATTGATACCAATATTGTACTTTGTACTTTGTTGCAATTAAACTGATCCCCACCCCCTAATTATTAACCATACACAGCAATGTATTACTTTCAGCCAGACCTATAGGCACATCCTTTAAAAATACATTAACAAATTTAAAGAAATGAATTCAGCATATGTAAAAATAGTTATCACTTTATTTGTTTTATACTTTTGTTAAATCCAATCAGATCTAATCTGGTATTTGATGAGTTAGCTCTTTAGCTTCATCATTGATATGATGAGCATGAGAATATACTTCAGTGACTTCATCTTGTTTTACATACAATGGATTGTTTAAAATGTGATATTCTTCTTGTTGATTTGTGTTTTTAGTGTGATCAACGGTGTCTTCTGACAAGAGATATGTAGGTGGTAGTTCAGGACATTTGTCTTTCATAACAACTGTGTACACCTGATCAATATCATCAATGTCTGTAGCTTGTTTGTTTTTGTTTGTCTCTGTTTCCTGTAAGACATGATAAGTATCATGTCTTTGTTTCTTCTTGTATTGTTTTATTAACCAACAAAGAAGTACAATGGTCACTACAGCAAGGAGCATTAGAAATATCACAATGGCTACTATAATTATCTCAAGATTAATTGGTATATTGTTAGCGGTAGGAGTTACATCAGCTGAAGGAGTTAAACTAGTACCACTAATAGAAGTAATAGGAGTTACATCACTAGTGGGTGTATTAATGCTTGTAGGTATTGTACCAATTGACAGTGTGCTAATGGATGTAGTAACACTGATGACTATGAAAAGGTGTCAGTGACATTTGCATAAATGTGGGCATAAAAAAACACATAATAATGTTATTTTAACTATAAATAAACTTACCATTTAAACTGATTGTTGCTTGTAGCAATGTTCCTAACATCATACAAGTATATGTCCCATTATCACTGCTATTTACATTATATATTGTAAGATTACTGACAATACTATTGGTAGTATTGCCATTGAAATCAATTGCCATTAATGATCCAGTATTTGTTGCAATATTATATCGTTCTCCATTATTAATCCTTCCAGTATCATAGTTCCATATTATAGTAATATTAGGTGGTAGATATCCATAGACTTCACATGATAGAGTGACATTATCTCCAATAGTAACTGATACCATTTTGTTAGGTATAGCAATAATGTCAACTAAAACAAGAATTAGTGTTACTAATTTAAATATTATTAATAATCATTACCCGTTAATTCTAATTTTGTGTCTCTTGTATTGTTCTCTGTTCCTATTGAAAGCTTTGCAATACAAGTATAATTCCCAGCATCACTATATCTGAGTTTATTAATAGTTAGTATACTGGTTCTTGTAGCGTCTCCTATTAATATTTGTAAACGATCAGGAATACTCTCATTATATTGCCATTGCCACTCAAAGGAACCATCATTGACTACTGTACAGGAGATATTGACTGAAGACTGAAGGTTGTTTGGTCCTATGATCACATTTAGTGTGCGACCACCGTGGAAGACAATGTTGTCCATTGAGGTTATTGGAGTGTCTAGTATATGATAATGTATTAATGATATATCAATAGTTTATATATTAACTTACTATTATAAAACTTGACTTCACTTATTAATAACCAGTCAATTATACTAGTATTGAAGATAAAATCAAATTGAACTGTACTTGTTAATTGTGTTATATTGAGAGTGACATTTCTCAGTTGAGAGTCATTTTGTGTGAGATTTTTATTGTTGTCAAAGACATAGCTAAGAGGTTGACTACTCACATCATAAAGACTGATCATAGGTAGTCCAATGGAGTCATTAGGTGAGTTAAAGAAATAGATAACCACACTTGATACAGAAGTAGAATTAGGAAAGTTAAAGCTAATTCTTCCAATACCATTTACCGAGTATCTACTAAAAGCAAAGAATTCTCCCAGGTTATCAGATATTGAGTTCATTGGACCAATGTCTCCATCAACTAGTTTACCAGTACCATTTAAACATCTCAAACTACCACCAGATCCAATCACTATACATTCTGAACTAGTATTAGTGAGGTTAGAACCATCAAAAGAAACAGCATAAAATATGTTGTATTGAACTGAATCTGTACAGAGTAAGGTAATAGAATTATAAACATAGCCTCACTTAACTTACCAATCTGTACTTGAGACAACACAATATTACTGAATAGTATGAACACAGCAAAGGCAGTCAACATCTTGACCTCATATAATATAGACATATTAGAGTATATGAGAGCTTACTACTGCACTAGTTTATATTTTACAGCTATACTTATAATAAAGTAATGGATGATGTGGCAGTTTAGTGTGTCTTTATGAATAGTAAATAAACATTACAACTTGTCATTTCTTCAGTTAACTAATCAATAAATTTTACATTGCTATAATCAAATGTACATTGAAGTTTATACAGTGTTAAAATTTGATTATTTTAATTGGTATTTTTATTATATTAGTATTAGATAATTAGGCAATATTAACTTAACTGCATCTATAGTTTTTATCAGTGATAATGAGCAAGCAGTTCAATAGTTTGATTTCTTTTGATTTGTATTTTAATTATTTTAGTATTTTAGAACTTTCTCATAGGAATAATATTTATTATAACTAGTAATATTAAATTGAAAACTGCATTTATAACTATGAGAAATGTGACATTAACTTTCTTCTTGTTATTTAACAAATAATGAAGTAAACATAAAGATATAAAATTTAAGGAAGAAAAGACCATACCAATTTTTATTAACAACAATCATAGTCTACTTTCTGTATTATCGAAAGTAACAGGAGATTCAATCATGTTAGTAATAATATCATAATATTGTGATATTTAAAGATTAATATTTTGTGTTTGATCATATAATGGTTCAATAACAGTTTAGTAGGTATAGCATATTCCATTTCATCAGTATCATCTGTTATAAAAATATCTTCATTCATTTTGGTATGACGAAGCTTAATTGGTATATGATATTCCATTTCATCATTAATAACATTAAGATTAGTCATATCAACGACACTGTCATAAACTACTGGTATTTGATGAGTTACCCCTTGAGCTTCATCATAGATATGATAAGCAAGAGAATATACTTCAGTGACTTCATCTTGTTTTACATACAATGGATTGTTTAAAATGTGATATTCTTCTTGTTGATTTGTGTTTTTAGTGTGATCAATGGTGTCTTCTGACAAGAGATATGTAGGTGGTAGTTCAGGAGCTTTGTCTTTCATAACAACTGTGTACACCTGATCAATATCATCAATGTCTGCAGCTTGTTTGTTTTTGTTTGTCTCTGTTTCCTGTAAGACATGAGTATCATGTCTTTGTTTCTTCTTGTATTGTTTTATTAACCAACAAAGAAGTACAATGGTCACTACAGCAAGGAGCATTAGAAATATCACAATGGCTACTATAATTATCTCAAGATTAATTGGTATATTGTTAGCGGTAGTAGTTACATCAGCTGAAGGAGTTAAACTAGTACCACTAATAGAAGTAATAGGAGTTACATCACTAGTGGGTGTATTAATGTTTGTAGGTGTTGTACCAATTGACAGTGTGCTAATGGATGTAGTAACACTGATGACTTGTGTCAGTGACATTTGCATAAATGTGGGCATAAAAAGACACATAATAATGTTATTTTAACTATAAATAAACTTACCATTTAAACTGATTGTTGCTTGTAGCAATGTTCTTAATATCGTACAGCTAAATGTCCTATTATCACTGCTATTTACATTATATATTGTAAGATTACTGACAATACTATTGGTAATATTGCCATTGAAATCAATTGCCATTAATGATCCAGTATTTGTTGTAATCTTATAATGTTCTCCATTATTAATCACTCCAGTATCATAGTTCCATATTATAGTAACATTAGGTGGCAGATATCCATAGACTTCACATGATAGGGTGACATTATGTCCAATATTAGCTGAGGTCATGCTATTAGATATAGCAGTAATGTTAGCTAAAAATTAGTGATAATTAAAGTTAATATTATTAATAATCAGTACCTGTTAATTCTAATTTTATGAGTCTTATGTAGTTCACTGTTCCCTGTAGATGTCTTACAATACATGAATAATTTCCAGTATCACTATATCTGAGTTTACTAATAGTTAGTATACTGGTTCTTGTAGCGTCTCCTATTAATATTTGTGAACGATCAGGAATACTCTCATTATATTGCCATTGCCACTCAAAGGAACCATCATTGACTACTGTACAGGAGATATTGACTGAAGACTGAAGGTTGTTTGGTCCTATGATCTCCATCAACTAGTTTACCATTAGTATTTAAACATCTCAAATGAATACCAGATTTAATCACTATACATCCTGAACTAGTGTTAGTGAGGTTAGAACCTTCAAAAGAGACAGCATTAAATATGTTGTATTGAGTCAAATTTACATGAACAAGAGATGATATCAGAACTATGACAAGGAAAATATTGATCTACTTACTTATTTGATTTTGACACAACACAGTGTTACTGAATAGTAGGAACACAGTAGTAAAGACTGTCAACATCTTGACTTGATATAAAACAAATATAGTCGAGTGTATGAGAACTTACTACTATAGTAATTTATATATTATTTTGTAATAAAAATACAAGCAATGCATGATGTGGGTGTTTAGTTTGTTTATGACTAATTAATAAAAATACAACTTGTTAATTCTTTAGTTAAGTACTTAAGTTCTAAATAACATTTTAAGTTAATGTAATCAAATATACATTGAACTAATGAAGTAATAATTATGAATTATTTTAATTGGTATTTTATTGTTTTAGTTTTTAATAATTAGACCTTTATTAAAGAATAGTATTAATAATCATTAACAATATTAACTTAACTTTGTCTATAACTTTGAGCGATAAAATGATAATAAATTTGTATTTGTTATTATTAATCTAATAATAAAGTAAACATAAAGATATAAAACTTAAAAAAGAAAAGACCACACTATTTTTATTAACAACAATCATAAACTACTTCTGTATTATCAAAAGTAACAGGAGATTCAATCATGTTAGTAATAATATCATAATATTGTGATATTAAAAGATTAATATTTTGTGTTTGGATCATATAATCATATTTGAGAATTAATATCTTAAGTTTGATCATATAATAGTTCGATAACATTACTAACAGACTCATAATGAGGAAGATAATACACAGTTGTAGAGTTATCATTATTACTAGGTTTATCCAATATGTCAAACACTACTTGATTATTAGCTATAACATAATCATATGAATGATCATTCAATTGGTACAAGTCACTAGTACTATCATATTCATCAATATCATCAAAAAATTGAGGTGGTACTTCAGGTGGTACATCTTTGTCTCTGTTGATAATCGAGTACACTGTGTCTTCATTAATAGTAGCAACATCATGTTCTGATTCTTCTTCAATCCAAGTGTCAATTTTTTGTTTCTTCTTCTGATGTATTATTATCAACAGAAGTGTAATGACTATTAAAATGAGTAGTATTATTACAACTAGTATGTCTATAGTTGTTCCTATTACAATGTCAAGTCTTATGGCCTCACTAGCTGTAGGCATAGTGGTAGAAGTTGTAGCAATCAACAGTGTACTCTGTATTGTATTAATTGATACCAATATTGTATTAGTAGAAGTTTTATTTAATGACATTATTGAAGATGTTGTACCAATTGATGGCCTACTAATGAATACTGGATCAATAGACAGTGTACTCATTGACTTCATACTAGATGTTGGCTTTATATTAGTAGATGTTGTAGTGATTGTTAATGTATTAGTAGGTAATGTTATACTTGATATAGCTGATAGTACATTAGGTGTGTGTTTTGTATTAGTATATGTTGTGATACTAAGGAAAAGTTAATTGACATCAATGATAATGTGGGAAAAGATGCTATAGTAAATAGTTTATTTATAAACATTTGCATATAAACAGAATAACAATAATAACTTACTGTTCAAGGAAATCCTCTTTTCTAAATGTGTTCTAAGAACCCTACATTTGTAATCCCCCATATCACTGTTGCTGACATTCCTAATTGTCAATTGACTGATTATAAAATTTGAGTTAGTGAGGTTAGTTACAATGACATATTTTATTTCATCATTTTGTACCACACTACTTGTATGATTCCATTGTACAGAAGTGTAATGAGTTAAACAGCCATGTAGCTCAAAGTGACAAGTAAGAACAACATTATCTCCAATGTAAGCAGAAATCACAGAACTAGGAACAGTGACATTACGATCACCTGAATACAACAATGATGACATATTTAAATGGTTCATAATGGAATATTTATAATACCTTGTAGTCTCAAGTCTATAGTTCTGGTAGAGTTAACTGTTCCTAGTGTATGTCTGACAACACAATTATAGTTACCAACAACATCAATAAAATCAAGTTTATTAATAGCTAGTATACTGGTCCTTGTAGTATCTCCTATCCACACCTGAGTGCAACCAGGAACATCTAATGCATTCTTGTTGTAAAACCATTGCCACTCAAAGGAGCCAGTAGTGACTACTGTACAAGAGAGATTAACTGAAGACTGGTCAAGGTCTAAGGTCACACTTTGTAAAGGACCACCCTGGAAGACAATAGTGTCCAATAAGGAAGATATTGGAGTGTCTAGTATAGGATAATGTATTAATGATATATCAATAGTTTATATATTAACTTACTATTATAAAACTTTACTTCACTTACTAATAACCAGTCAATTATACTAGTATTGAAGATAAAATCAAGTTGAACTACAGTAGTTAATTGTTGTATATTGAGAGTGACATTTCTCAGTTGAGAGTCGCTTTGTCTGAGATCATCATTGTTGTCAAAGACATAGCTAAGAGGTTGACTACCCACACCATAATGACTGATCATAGGTAATCCAAAGGAGTCATTAGGTGAGTTAAAGAAATAGATAACTGCTCTTGATATAGAAACATCAACTGCAAATGTGAATGTAATTCTTCCAGTATTGTCTCCTGATTGCCGACTAAAAGCAAAGAATTCTCCCAGGTTACCAGATATTGAGTTCAATGGACCAATGTCTCCATTATTTAGTTTACCATTTATACATTGTAAGTGAACATTAGACCGTACAGTGCATCCTGAACTAGTGTTAGTGAGAGTGGAACCATCAAAGGAGACTACTTGAAATATGTTATATTGGAGAGGACCTAAAGGAATAATGCTGATACTATCTAAAGTTTATTTATAGCTACTTACTGATCTTACTAGCCAAAGAAGATTCTGCTAATAATAAACAGGTTATGACAGTAAAATGAAAAATCTGCATTTTGCTACTTCAAAACAGCTTACAAATAAGTGCAGTGGAATTAATATATAGCTTTTGAAGATATACGGCTGCTTTATTATTAGACACAAATACATAAGGTTTATGCTAGCATCAGTATAGATGATGTATTACTACAGGCAGTTCATTCAAAAGATGACCTTATGCTGCAAGCTTGCACTTACTGTGATTGTTAAAGAAGTAACAATATCTATATGAGTTCTGTGTACATACACAACATATACAAGAGGTGTATTAATGAATAAACTTTCTTTAGACTCTTTTAATTAAGTATCATAACAGCCATATAGCTATTTATTATTATAGTGGCAAGAGAAGGTCCAGTAGTTATTGTAAATAAGGTATCTAGATCAATTAAATATATAAATTGAGTTTAATAGCTTGTTGAAATAATAAAACTAAGAATATTATATTATAAACACAATGAACACACATGTACAAATCCATTATATTGACAACTATTAAACAATAACAAGACAAATTGATACAGTGTTAAAAGTGTAAACAACATTATTAACAATAAGAAAAAAACAATGCCATTACATATTGAAATTTAATTATCTAATGTCTTCTCAATTTCAACTAACTGACAGTATATCTCATTAAAATGAGCTCGTTCATCCGGCTTGCTTCCCCAACAACATTTTCGTATCACAGTGTAAACTCCTTGAGGACATCCAGGAGGCCTTGGTAATAGCATACGATGGGGACCCTTTAATGCATCTTCAATAATCTCCTGATCTAAGAGCGTTGCATATGGTGGTTCTCGTCCCATTGTGTAAATCTCCCATACTGTTATGCCGTATGCCCAAACATCTGACTTCTCTGAGAATTTGCCATAAAAGCATTCTGTTGACATCCATCGTATTGGCATCTTTGCTTTGCCTTTCACACGATAGTAAACAGAGTCATACAAATTACGACTTAGACCAAAATCACCAATTTTAATCACATAGTTCTGACCTACTAAACAATTACGACTAGCAAGATCTCTATGAATGTAGTTATTAGAGGCAAGGTATGTCATACCATTGGCAATTTGAATACACATAGAGAGAAGGATTTGAGGTGATAGTTGATTAGGTGAAGGTGGAGGATGTTGGCTACAAAAATGATGATTCAGCAGAAACTGGTTAAGATCTCCATTCTCCATGTATTCCATTACTATGAAATGTTCTGTACAGCTAGAGTGACTAACAGCTAAAAGACGAATGACATTGACATGATTTAGTTGAGACATAAATTTGACTTCTTTATCAAAAGCTTCCCATGATTTTGGGTCACTATCTTCTTTCATCTTCTTAACGGCAACTTGAACAAACACTGACTTATCGTCATCTGAAGGACTCATTCGTAAGTCTTTAAGACTGAGACCTACAGTCTCAGCTAAGACAACCTCTCCAAACTGTCCAATACCAAGTTGTTTTATTTCATTGATGTTATCTTGAGTGACATCAAGGAGTGGATTAAGGAGTTTTTGAGGCTCAGCATATATGGCACCTTCGCTATAAAGATCAGATTGTACAAATGAAAAAGGCTGATCGTTATCAGCATCTTCATAGATAGGATTATCCAGATTGACTTCAAATGGGTTCTGTTCCTTTTTCCATTGAGGTTCAGAGTAAATATCATCTGGAGTCTTTGCTTGGTCGTAGATAGGTGAGCCATTAGCAGTTGGATGATCCACTGCCTCAGAATAAACAGGCATAGGTAAAGATGAGTAACCCTCTATAGGGCTATCAGTGTCTCTGAACATTGGGTTATCTACTAACTTATATCCATTTAAGTTACTGACTTTAGCTAATTTTGGTGGAGCAGATTTCCGCCATTCTAAATCAAATGATATAGGATCTTTTTTTGGTGTAATATGATCATACTCGTTGACAAAATTTTGAGGTGGTATAGCAGGTGGTTCTTCTTTGTCTTTCACAACAACAGAATATGTCAGTTCATTTTCATCTTCTATCTTAGCAAAAGCATAATCATTTCGTTGTTGATTCTGAGAAACTTCCAGCTCCTTGTCTTGACTAATGGTGTACTTGATGCTTCCTCTGCTACGCAAATCACTGACAGGTTTTTGTTTCCGTTTGCAAATGATGACAACAATAATTAATATCACCATAACAACGACAAGTAATATAATACTGATGATTATAGCTCCTGCAATGCCTCCTATTATAGCAATATTAGAGGAAGAAGGAGGAGGGCTAGGAGTCTGTGACGATGATGATAATATACTAGAACTAGTAATTGATGAAGTACTGGATACTGATGGGAGGTTAGTGACTATTGTGGATGAAGAAATTATAGTACTTGATGAGGTTAGTTGAGAAACTGGTTGAGTAACTAATTAAAAAGTAAAAAGAATAACTTCATCTAAAATTATTTATTTAACAAAATTACAACTGTGTCCTAAAATTATTTGATAGTACTGGTTCAAGTGATGTAAAATACTACGGGCATTTGAGTGGGTTTTATCAGCCATAACAAGAGGTTTGTACTTATTATGTATTTATTCATAGTCTGCATATGTGTCAGTTTACATGCTATTCTATTAACAGATAATAATATCAATGAGATTATGAAGCTTTATTATCGTGTATATAATAAATTCTGCTTATAAATAATTAATAAGAATAGTGGTCTTACTATTTCTTACCTAATAATATTGTACTTGCATTGTTTACTGTTCCTAGTGAATACTTTGCAATACAAGTATAACTCCCAGCATCGGTATATCTGAGTTGATTAATAGTTAATATACTGGTTCTTGTAGCATCTCCTATTAATATTTGTGAACGACCAGGAAAATCTAACACATTCTCATTATATTGCCATTGCCACTCAAAGGAACCAACATTGACTACTGTACAGGAGAGATTGACTGAAGACTGAATATTGTCTGGTCCTATGATCACAGTTAGTGGAGGACTATTCTGGAAGACAATGGTGTCGAATGAGGGAGATATTGGAGTATCTAGTATATGATAATGTATTAATGATATATCAATAGTTTATATATTAACTTACTATTATAAAACTTGACTTCACTTATTAATAACCAGTCAATTATACTAGTATTGAAGATAAAATCAAGTCGAACTATACTAGTTAATTGTTGTATATTGAGAGTGACATTTCTCAGTTGAGAGTCACTTTGTCTCAGATCATCATTGTTGTCAAAGGTGTAGTTAAGAGGTTGATTACCCACACCATAAAGACTGATCATAGGTAGTCCAATGGAGTCATTAGGTGAGTTAAAGAAATAGATAACTGCTCTTGATACAGGAGTAACAGTTTGAAAGTTAAAGGTAATTCTTCCAATACCATCTACTGAGTATCTACTAAAAGCAAAGAATTCTCCCAGGTTATCAGATATTGAGTTCATTGGACCAATGTCTCCATCAACTAGTTTACCATTAGTATTTAAACATCCCAAACGAACACCAGATCCAATCACTATACATCCTGAACTAGTATTAGTGAGGTTAGAACCATCAAATGAGGCAGCATAAAATATGTTGTATTGAACTGGATCTATAGAGAAAGATACTAGAACAATATGTAATAACTATATTTACTAACCAATCTGAGTTTGTGATGATACAATATGATAAAGTAGTATAATATAACAGACAAGAAGTGACAGCTTTAAATACATGATGACCTGTAGTAAAAGAAAAAGAAATTTTATAATCATCTATAATTATAGATCATTACTTGATACAAAAAGTAAATGGTAAGTGGAATTAATATAAAATATATAATAATTATTAATAATGGTTGTTTCTAGAGAAGAACAGTCTATTTCACAAATTTCATGATACACACAAACTGAAGACATCAAATATATATATTGTTAAATTTTCTGGAGTATAAATTTAAATTCAAAGTAATGACTTAATCTGATAATAGTCTTAATACAGTAGGTCTTATCACTTTTAATGTAATGTAAAAATTAAATCCAATCGTTTTTGTTACCTGACATGTAGTGGTCCTTTGGGACACGTGGTATGTATATATATATATATATATATATATATATATATATATATATACTATATTACATAATGATATATATAAACTATATTACATAATGGTGTATATATAAATTATATTACATAGGGTGCATATGTAAATTATATATATAATGGTGTATATATTACATAAGGGTGCATACATAAATTAGGGGTGCATATATAAATTATATTACATAAGGGTGCATACATAAATTATATTACATAGGGGTGCATACATAAATTATATTACATAGGGGTGCATACATAAATTATATTACATAGGGATGCATATATAAATTATATTACATAGGGGTGCATACATAAATTATATTACATAGGGGTGCATACATAAACTATATTACATAGGGGCGTATATATAACTATGTTACATAATGGTGTATATAAAAATTATATTACATAGGGTGCATATGTAAATTATATATATAATGGTGTATATATTACATAAGGGTGCATACATAAATTATATTACATAGGGGTGCATATATAAATTATATTACATAGGGGTGCATACATAAATTATATTACATAGGGGTGCATACATAAATTATATTACAAAGTGTTATATATATAAACTATAGTACATAATGGTGTCTACAGTATTAATAGATTCTTTACAAAATATGATATCTTATGAACAAATGGTTTATTACTTGTTGACATATCATTATTTTACACCACATTAACACATACAAAACAGTATATGTGTTATATACCATACTACTAACACATATTATCACTAAGCATATCATAACATTATAGTAATAGTTATTAGTGACATATACCACTTATTAATATAATACATTATACATACAGTACTTAACAATAGTAAAATTGGTACTGACTATTATGACATATACACACATATAGCATTGTACTAGTGATAATAATCATATCTACTCATAAGTTGAACTAAATACCAAATATAGTCATCATATGCTCTCCAGTTATTAATACTATAGTAAGATGTTACAGAATTGATTAGGCTAACCACAATCTGATATTATTTGTTAATTCCCAATAGTTATTTTTTTAATAGAGCAAAGATTACTGTGTAATTTATAAAATTACACGTGAGGAGAAGTAGTGATACACACACACACACACACTAATAGAGATACAAACAATTATCTACTAAAATTTACAAAAGTTAACAACATTGATAATGAAACTAATAGAAAAAGTAAGATTTAATTTATAACAAGTCTTATCGGTAAAACTCCTACTCACTGTTAATAATATTCTCATAATATGCTATGTACACTTGTCATAAATCAAATCACCACATTGTCTTTGAGCAAGACTATTGTCTAAATATAATACTATATTATTAACACATTAAGTACTATATCTTTCAGTATAATATTATATGATCTAACATTTTGTTGACAGAACACTTATCAGACTATTGAATGAAGCAGAGTTCAAATTACATAACACTCTAAATGTGTTTATGTAGACCAGTCATTATAGAATTTTTTACACAAAGCAGTGTAGTTAAATCATGAGTTATAATATAAATATTAAGAAATCATTTCCTTATCTAGCCAGCAGACAATATGTCAACATTGATATGACTTCATTTCAAGTTGTAGACAAAGTACTTCTAACTAAGAAGGGACATTACAGTCTCTCTAAATAAGGTTATTCACAAGTACTTCTTACTGTACAATTACAAACAAAGACAACTATATTTAGTATTGTTTACTATGGTTCTATCTATGTAGAAAAGAACTTTCAAACAACGTAACTTTCTACTATATATTAAGAGGAAGAGTGATACCTTATCTCAATTCAATATGGTAATGAAATATAAAATACAATTTCCTAAAAGTTAGAATTCAGGATCAATAAGAAAATTAAAACTGATGAATACATAATATAGGGGGATAATGTATAGGAAACTTTCAATGTAAGCTGGTTATTACAATATAAAATATAATAATATTACTTTGATTATAGACAGCTAATTTTAAATCATCAAAACACACACACCATTTATATTTAACAAGTAAACTTATAATCTTCAGTAGATAATTATTATTGAATGAAATTACTAAAAGGAATACTACACACCTACAATTATAAAGTGTTATTCTTATTTTCACTAATTACGTTGGTTGCACAAACTATGTTATTGTACGTTCTAGAACAAACTATACAATTTAGTATTAGCAATACTCACCGATAAAGAGACTGCTACGTCCTTCACGTTAACTAGTTAGTCAGTGACCAGTTAGTAACAGATATCACGTCTCGAGAGAAAGCAAATTCTTTTGAAGTTAGAAACACATTCGAGCAACAGAGCAGACCACAGAAGGTGCATTAACTTCCCTTTGTGGGAGGGTAGAACTACAACAAGAAAGCCATACAAAATAAAGGTGCGGCTGGAGATATTCCGAAGATAGTAACGCCATAAAAATTTATGTTAACTGTTAACAGAATTATATAATTATATATATGCATAAAAAATTAACTTTTACATTAATACAATAAGATTGTGGACATACAAAGTATAATAATTAATATTTAAAATTTTGTTTTTGATAAAACATTATTGAACTAAAATATCAATACATTATACAAACATTATTAGTATGTAAAATACATTACGCCATATCACTATAAGCATGTATTTGAGCTAATAAACCATGAATTTCTTCAAAAGTTGCTCTCTCCTCTGAATGTGGTGCCCAACATCTGACCATAACTTGATAGACCTCGTCAGGGCATGGATGAGGCTGTTGCAAAAGAGACCTGTTCTCCCCACGGACAGCATCATCAATGACTTCCTGATCTGATAAATGTTCGTATGGTTGTTGCTTACAGAGTGTAAATATTTCCCACATAACGACACCAAATGCCCACACATCTGTTTTCTCAGAGAACCGGCCGTAGAAACACTCCTTGGCCATCCAACGTATTGGTAACATAGCTTTTCCACGAATTCTGTAGTATGAATTATCGTATAACTGTCGACTCATACCAAAGTCAGCTATCTTTACAATAAATTTTTGACCGACTAGACAATTTCGAGTAGCAAGATCTCTATGTACAAAATTCATTGAGGCTAAATACCGCATTCCACTAGCGATCTGAAGTGACATGTATATGAGAACAGCAACATTTATAAATTTATCTGCCTCAGATGTCTCACAGTCTGGAGAGAACTCAAATTTTTGTATGTATTGATTGAGGTCTCCATTCTCCATATATTCCATCATAATGAAAGCGTTTGTATTCAGACACACTCCCAGAATATGTACGACATTTTCATGCTTCAGACGAGACATGAATTTGATTTCTTTCTCGAAGGCTTCTCTCTCGTAAGCATCTGCATCATAATGCAGCTTTTTTACAGCCACTAAAATACTCACACTGGTATTCACATTCCCGAGACCCAAATCTTTGAGACTCAAACCGATTGTGCTTGCAAGTATGACTGTACCAAACTGACCAACACCAAGCTCTTTGATTTCACTAATATTTTGTTCAGTGACCTCTAACACATCTGATCTAAGGATGGGTAAAGGATCGGCATAAACAGAGGAGAATGGGTGCAGTGAAGAGGAGTCCTCTTGTGATAAGAGTTCTTGTGATCGGAAATGAGATGGGTTTAGATCTATACTATACATCGAAGGAGAGGCTCTAAAGTCCGGTATAGGTGGAGGAAGTACCTTATTTGGTTCTGCATAGATATTAAAAGCTGAACCGCTAAAGTCAGTTGAATTCAATGGAGGATTGGACACAGCAGCGTTAATATTGTTTAGCTGATCGGCTGATGAATACATTGCATTCTCTACTAGGATGGCATTTTGTTTTGATCGAATTGGGCGTGGTGGAGGAGGATCTGGTATCTCCTGATACATGTTATCCATTGAATTACTTTGCTTAACATTTGAATAACTGTTGTTAACCAAATTTTCAGTTGATATAAACTCAGTTTCAGAGTACGGAGCGATGATTGGGGTTTTTGAGTTAGAGCCAACTGTCTTGTTAATAGATGAATAGTAGACTTCAGGCTGCACTAGTTCCTTGGAGTTAGGGCTGGTGGGTGGAATGTAGGATTTTCTTCTATATAGGCACAAGACTATGACAATAAATATGACAATAACCACTGCTAGGATGATTATGAAGGCAATTACAATGCCTATTATGATTGGTAATAAATTGGGGCTAGATGAGGCGCTTATAGAAGGATTAGTTGGTATAAATGTTGATGTGGTTTGAGGTGACAATGAAGTGACAGTGGAAGGATCTAATGGATAATGAAATATAAAATGACTACTTAATTTGAATTGCATTTTTTAATATTATCATTTAACTTATTATCTTCACAATTTTTGTGTCCACTAATTAATGGAATAATTAACTATCACACCTGAAAAAATAATTTACAGACAGACAACAGGACAAATATAAAGGTGTAAAGTTCTATAGACTTGTTAATTATTTTATTACGTTAACAATAATATAATATATACACTATATAAATTGAGTATGTAGCCAAGCCCTTAAAACCACCTTTATCAATTACTATTCCTAATATACAATTTATTCACAAATGTAAATTAAATCATAAAAGTACAAAGAAGTGTTTATAATATCTTTTAAACTATAATATGACATTGTTATTATAATCTAGTTACTATAGACAGCTACTGACAGTCACAATATAACAACAACACTTAGTAACAACACTAACAAGCAGTCCTATTGTTATTTGGGACAACAAAATATTTTGGTTCATTCATTTATTTACTGTAATATTCTAATGTGACTGACTATTGTATTTAAACAACAACATCAAACTAGGACATTGTAAATGCTAATATGCACTGGAGCAACCAACAAGTTAGTCATCTAAATATAATGTGAGCTATAGCAATTGATAAAGAAATAGTCGTCCCACTTCGATTGTACTATATAACTATATAGTCTTTAGTATTAGTAAGCCAAGTAACAAAATAAAACTATCATGTGAGATATGACTAATTTGTTTTATTTTGAATTACTTGATGTCGTTGATACTGAGATTAAGGCATCAGTCATAGTGGGCGTGGCTATTCTAGCTATCATAGTTGTAGAAGTAGAGTCTACAGTAAGGACTAAAAGATAGTCAGTACATTCTTGACACACTCAGTTAATATCTATCTATAATTACTTGGGACAACAAAATATACATACTCTGGTACATACATTTCATACATAATATTCTCTTTGTAATGTGCCCATTGCATTTAAACAATAATATTAAACTATGACATCATAAATGCTAATATGCACTGGAGCAACCAACAAGTTAGTTATCTACATAATGAGAGCTATAGCAATTGATAAAGACTGGTTGTCCCACTTCTATCATACGAACTATACAGTCTTTAACATTAGTATCATAACAAAACTATCATGTGACCTATCATATGACTAATATATTTTATCATGAGTTACTTGATATCATTGTTGCTGAACTTGAGGTATCAGTCATAGTGGGCGTGGTTATTGTAGTTACCATAGTTGTAGAAACAGATTCTACAGTAGGGACTAAAAAATAGTCAATAAAGTTTTGACATACCTAGTTAGTATCTATTCTACTACACAGTAAGGAATACCATACTATAATGTGAAATTAATACATACATAGGTTCTGAGGCTTAAGGTTTAGGGTCTAGAGTATAGTATTAATGTCTTATTAAATTATGACACTCTATAGAGACAATGTGCATAGTTTTTAAACACAAAATGAAACAATGTTGAATACAAGTTACGAACATATAAACCTTGTCAGTCTCAATTTGTGAAATTACATGAATAAACACATGTCAGGAAATATGGTATCTTTACTATCACATGTACATCATGTGCATGTACATGTGTGTTTATGATGTATAATTATGTTTTTATGTATATGTTGTGGGCTCATGTACATGATGTATATGTTTTTATGTATATGTTGTGGGCACATGTACATGATGTACATGTACACATGTCTCTCATGTGCATGTACATGTGTACAGGAAAAGTATATATGTACTCTTAGCCAATCAGTAAAGAAATATATGTATTTTAAATTAAATTGGTTACGGCATAAAATACAGAAAATTGAGTAAACAGTAATAAAATTAATATTAATAATGTAATAGAAATGAAATGACAACAACATGATGTCAAACAACAAAAGACAATGTAGTCCATCGTTGTTCAGATTTGTCATCAGAAGTCCCACGGAATCCCACAGTCCCATTTTGTATTATTCCATAAAAATATGGGACTATTGATTATGGAAAGCATAGGATCTTCCTATAGGTATTCTGATACCTAGACATTTATGACATAGTCAGAACAAATTACCAAAAACTGTGTATATCTTGTAAAGTCAACATTTCACTCATAAGAGTCAAAACTATAGATATAACCATATAACTGTGACATGTTTGTGACAAGGGCATTAAAAATAGCATTTTACACTATAGATCACTCATACAACTAAAGAAAACCACAAAAATGTTTTAAGCTTTGTTCCTTCATACGGCTCTATATTATATGTATTACTGTTAACCATAATTATTTTTACTACTATAGTCATTCCACATCAAACATAAGTTAACAATTATCATTGATGTAACTAGTAGAGTTCTAAGAGTACAGAAGGCAGTTAAACCATAAACATTATCATAATATGTGTGTATGGTATGTTAAGATATAAAGTAACCAAGCTATATGAGTATATTACATTCACAACATCTATGAAAGCAAACAAATATAATTACTGAACAGCAATAACATTGAAACTTGACTGTGTTAGTTTTTTTTCTGTGACACATTTCATAATTGTCTTGTCTATCCATTAATCCATCTATAGATCCATTAATCCAAACACCTGTCCATCCATTCATCCAATCATCCATCCATCTGTACAGTCTATTTGAGTTAACTTTCAAGGTAATATAATAGGGAGTCATCCATTACATAGAATGAATGTTACATCATTACTGAAATCACATAGAAGTGTTATAAACACATAACCATAATATTTAAGACTTTACAGTGACATCATAATGTAAACACAACACCAAATTTGATTGTTGAGAAAGAAGACTCACAAAAACAACCATCATTATAGATTTTCTAGTAGTAAAGGGACTTGCCAGCGTCAATACAACAGAAAGATACTGATCTAAGTTACATGACATAGTTGGAACATATGATCATATAACATCTCCTAGAATTTGACATGTCATAATAAACTGCTATTAGATTTGCTTAAGATTTGATCATAAGATTTAGTCTCAGCTAACTCTCTTTAGAATAGTCAATAATCTCTTAAAATATACTGATTTATAATAAGATTAGTAACATCAAATACTCTTCTGTGTATTGTCCAAATATCAACTCTAACATGTGCACATACAACTACATATATGGACATATATATGTCCATATATGTAGTTGTAATGGTTTTAAACATGGTATCAATTGGGTAGTGTTACCAAAAACGTCAACCAATTTAATCCATTATAATCAACTTTTATTTTGAAAGGTAGCATAAAATTTCATTGAATTAAGACTTGATTTGGTTATATTTCTAACATAATAATGATATTAACCATATCCTCTATCTCCTAATAGAGACTTCCCAAAGAGACCAGTAACAATATTACTTAATAGCACAAAAAGCCATGTTTCTTCCTACTCCAGGGAGGCTTGCATTCCAGTAAAATAGTGAGGCTTTATAAGAGTGTAAACAATGATATAAGATAGGAGAGAAATAGTGCCAAAATAGAAAGTAAACTGATTCTAACAACATTGTTCTTTTATTGTTAAATCAATACATGTATCCATGGTAACAACAAGCACCCACATCATCTGTATATCCAACCATCGATTCATCTATCTTTCCATCCATTCATTCATTGATCCATCTATCCATCCATCCTATTATACATCCATATAAGTACTACAATAACATATGTGTGGTAAACTATAGTTGATAGAATGCTTTTGATATGTACATTATAGTATTTACAATACATACATTATCAGGTGGTAATTATGTCATGATCTCATTTCTGATTGAGTCAATAGCTACTCTCCCCCTTAAATCACAAGGCAAACAATAGATGGACTTCTCTCCTTTTTACTTCCTTCTCTGTCTCTCTCTTTCTCTCTCTCTCTCTCTCTCTCTCTCTCTCTCTCTCTCTCTCTCTCACTCTTAACATCCTATTATTTTTGTTTTGAGGCTGTTATATACACTAGTGTATCAAAGGTAGGTACAATTTTAAGATACAATCTACATTCTTTAAATAAAATTAACTAGAAAACTTTATGTAATATATAGACTTACTTATTGTCACAGTAATGGTCTGTTGTATTCCTGTACCAGGTACAGTACATATGTAAGATCCACTGTCTGATTGATTGAGGTTTGAGATAGTAAGTTGACTAATAATACTCTGTGTCATCATACCACTGCTATTAATAGCATTACCACTGCCTAATTTGTTAGTGATCATATATTTACTGCCAGTATTAGTTAGTATAGTATTGTCTCTTATCCATTGTATATCTGATGACATAGTCAGGTAACCAGTTAACTCACAACTCAAACTAACAGCCTCATTGATAGTACTATTGATAGATGATGATAAAGGTGTTAGACCAACTATATAGGAGAAAGAAAAAATAGCAACAATTAAACTGATTGTTTTATGATATTGTATTCAGAAAATAAAATGAGAACTTGACTACATTGTTATACAGTTAATAATTGATAAATTTTAACCCCCAATTGTAGACGGCTACTGATTGTGTGTGGTTTACTAATTGAAAATAACTTAATAATGATCTGTTTATCATTAGGTATTACATATTGTTTTGTTATTAATCTCAATATGATATAATATTTTATTTATTTATAAGTTTTATATCTACATTTTATATATTTCATGTGAGATATCTGTTCCTATTATCTGTATACACATGTAATACATGTAAACATCATCAAAGAACTAGACAATATATTAACATTACACACTAACTGAGGAATGTTCACAATATGAGAGTACTCATGCAATAAAAACAGTGATATAATATAGTAAGTAGTATTCTATAGTAATATATATCACTATAATCTGTTGATGCTATCATCACTTTTGATAGCTTAGATATAAATCAAGAGTGTCTCATTTCACACTTGACAACAATATTATGAACATCTGTTTGAAATACCTGTTAAATATAGTTGAATCTTTCTAGTTTCATTAATACTGCTGGTTGAATGTTTTGCTTGACAACTATAATTTCCAGTATCACTATATCTGAGTTTATTAATAGTTAGTATACTGGTTCTTGTAGCATCTCCTATTAATATTTGTGAACGATCAGGAAGATTCATGATACTCTCATTATATTGCCATTGCCACTCAAAAGAACCAAAATTGACTACTGTACAGGAGATATTGACTGAAGACTGAATGTTGTCTGGTCCTAAGGTCATAGTTAGGGAGGGACCATCCTGGAAGACAATAGGGTCCAATGAAGGAGATATTGGATTGTCTAATATAGGATAATGTATTAATAATATATCAATAGTTTATATATTAACTTACTATTATAAAACTTGACTTCACTTATTAATAACCAGTCAATTATACTAGTATTGAAGATAAAATCAAGTTGAACTGTATCAGTTAATTTTTGTATATTGAGAGTGACATTTCTCAGTTGAGAGTCACTTTGTCTGAGATCATCATTGTTGTCAAAGACATAGCTAAGAGGTTGTTCACCCTCACCATAAAGACTGATCATAGGTAATCCAATGGAGTCATTAGGTGAGTTAAAGAAATAGATAACTACTCTTGATACATCAACAGCAAATACAAATGTAATTCTTCCAATACCATCTACTGAGTGTCTACTAAAAGCAAAGAATTCTCCCAGGTTATCAGATATTGAGTTCATTGGACCAATGTCTCCATCAACTAGTTTACCATTATTATTTAAACATCTCAAACGAACACCAGATTCAATTACTATACATCCTGAACTAGTGTTAGTGAGGTTAGAACCATCAAAGGAGACAGAATAAAATATGTTGTATTGAATTGGATCTACATGTACAAGAGATGATATCAGAATTATGATGAGGAAAATTATTGATCTACTTACTTATTTGATTTTGACACAACGCAGTGTTACTAAATAGTATGAACACAGCAGTAAAGACTGTCAACATCTTGACCTGTAATCAGAAGGTATAGATCAGAAATGTAAAACCAACAACAACAACATTTAGTTTAAAACGAGACAAAGCTACTGAAATCAATATAAAAATATATACATATATTACCAGCTGGATACCTTGAAATTATTGATCTTTTGAAATAGTTGTGTAGTCAAGTATTCCAATAGAGCAGCTAGTTTAGTTGAGACAATGTTGCAAACAAAAACAAGCTAGTTTTCAAAGGCTTCTTAAAGAATGTAGTAACGACTCCTCCTCTTCTTGGAATGTAGCATTTATCATTGACTGATGTCTCTTCCTGTTAAGTCTTGTACGCAATGTATCTTTACACACACAGAAGATCGTACTATCATAGTTTGTGGTAATTATACACTTTAAGGAGTATATAAATGATATAGCCAATGACTGATAATATGTAGGTTTTTTACGTTGCTATTGCTATGTATATTAATGTATTATAGACTACAACTTGTATTATAATAATACCTTAAGGGTCTGGTTATTTGTTTATATTGTTAAATAAACTGGAGTGCGTATTACATAGTTGTGGTCTTAACTACTCCCAAAACCACCTGTTGTCGAGTACCACTAGAATACTATAACAAACTAATTAAATTGTTAACACTAAATTATTATAATTGTGTTATATTATATGCTAGTAAAGAGATTATCTAAGACATTAGATATTTAGTTAGTAAATACTGAGGTATGTGGTTAGGGTTTTAGTAATCTAGTATTGTTCACTGTGTGAAAAATGTACAGCACAATAGTAATTAACTCTGAACAAAGGAGGGCAAAAATTCATTTTCAGGGTCTACACCTAGAGGATATTGAAGAGAGTAATCAGAAAACCAAGCCCCCTTCTATAAACGTATTTCTTCTTCAAAAAACTGCTCTAATATTTATTATTATAGAAATAGGAACATGTATTAACGGATTGTTAAGTCGTTAGTTAAAAAAAGTTACAGAGATGAGCATATTATTATAATAAAAAAACATTGCACACAAACAAACAAACATATAAAAGTTTCAAGAGAAAAAGGAAAATTAATAACACACAATAATTAAATTTAACTAAGATATCAAGACATCTCATTATATGCATGTATATTCGAAAGCAAATTATAAATTTCCTCAAAGGAGGCGCGGTCATCAGGAGAATGACTCCAACATCTTAGCATAACGTGATATACCTCATTGGGACAAGGTTCTGGTTGACTAAGGAGCATCCGTCCCTCCCCACGAACGGCATCGTCGATAACTTCTTGATCAGAGAGGTGTTCATAAGGTTGTTGTTTACACAATGTGAATATCTCCCAAACTAACACTCCAAATGCCCAAACATCTGTCTTTTCAGAGAACCGCCCATAAAAACACTCATTAGCCATCCAACGTATTGGTAGTATAGCACGACCCTGGATACGATAGTAGAAATCGGAATAGAGATTTTGACTCATGCCAAAGTCAGCGATCTTCACTTTATAATCTTGCCCGACTAATATATTTCTTGTTGCCAGGTCACGATGGATAAATCTCAAACTCGCCAAATAGTGCATACCTCTTGCTATTTGTAGACACATGTAAACAAGTACTGGGACAGTCACAGCATTGTCTGGCAGGGGGTAAGACTCGGCAGTAATGAGATCTTTATCTCTGAGGTAGTGGTTAAGATCACCACTCTCCATATATTCCATCATTATGAAAGCATTACTAGAGAGACATACACCAAGCAGACGGACAACATTCTCGTGTTTAAGACGAGCCATGAATTTGACTTCTTTCTCGAATGCTTCTCGCATTTTATCGTCAGCGTCAGATTTTAATTTTTTAACAGCAACCATTAGACTAATTGTATCAGTATTACTTTCACTTAATTTTAATTGTTGGAGAGTCAATCCAACTGTGTACGCTAAAACAACTTCACCAAATTGTCCCATACCAAGTTCCTTAATGATGCGAATATTTTTCTCTTTAACGTGAAGCAGACCGTCGGAACGTTGCAGAGGCTTTGGGTTACTGTATACTGAATAGTATCCATGAAAGCTAATTTTGTTACTATCCATAGAAGACTGTTTAAATAGAGATGGATTAAAACCTTCTTCTGTAAAGATACCCTCTTCTGGATCAGGGGTACCTCGATATGGTGGGACGGGGGGAGGCTCTATTGAAGGTTTAGCATAAATATTGAACTCTGAATCCATGTCAAAGGTGTCACTTGAATCCAAAAAGGGAAGACTACCAGTTGGTCTTAGACCAAAATTAGGTGGCATTCTGTCTATATTTTCTGCTGAAGCATACATCGGGTTATTCTGCAAAAAGTCAGGACGTAAAGTTAGTTGTGCAGGCTTGGGGTGATCAGGTGAGCTCTGAGGTGGTGATCTTGCACGAGGAGACCCAGATAGTTCAGACATGGGATAAGGGTGGCCATTACCAGGGAGATCTATGGAAGCATAACCTGAGTTGACAAAACGAGAGGGGAGAGGAGGAAGAGATGGTTTAGCAACTTCAGTGTACAAGGGATCACCAAGTTCATCTAAGTCATTTGGTAATTTTTTGCTGCCGGTTCGTCTACTCATCATTACAAAAATGACAATGAGGACAAAGACAATTAAGATAAGTATTAACAGGATAACTCCAGCTATAGCTCCACCAATGACTGCACCTGAAACACCACCGCTGCTCCTATCAGTAGGTGTAGATGGGGGTGTGGTTGAAGGTGTGGTTGAAGGTATGGTTATGACCAGAGTAGATGTAGATGCCACTAAGAGAAGATAAAAGTGAGAATAATGAAGCATTTTATTTGATACCTGACATATAATGTGTATCAGATATGTCCATCTACATTGCTTTATATAATTGTTATATATAACTATTGATAGCAAATAATAACCACATACATTAATTACTAATACACATGGAAACCAGCAAATTTAGTTTCTATTGCTAACACAATAAAATGAACATGTTTAAAAACTTATTAGTATTATGTATACACTCAATTGTTGTAGCCTCTTCAGTTGTAAATTTTAGCAACACTTCTATGTTATAGTAATATCAGCAGATTCATGATAAACTACAGGATAATTTTTTAAATATTTATAATATTGTTTATAGTCAGAAGAATTCTACTTTAGAAAAATAAAAATGAGCTAGAGAAGCAATGATAGAGTAGAAATAATTAGTCAAGACAAATCACATGTTCTTTTAACAAAACATCAAGAGAGACACATTTAATACACACTTTACACAGAGGTGCAAGCATTTGTGTTGATAATATTCAATAAAGAAAGAAGTTGAGTAACTATAAAATAATTATATTGCATTGAATATTGGAATTATTGAATATGTGGCTTATTAAGGAGCAATAGAACAAATAACACTAGTAAATTATGCCTAAAGATGGGTAGCTTACCTGGTACAAACAGTTGTATTGTTCCTATTAGAGTGCCACCATTTATACTACAAGTATAGACACCCTCATCATCAGTAGTTGGTGACATAATAGTCAGTTCACTGACAATACCACTCTCCAGATTATCTCCTCCTCTCTGAGATTGACCTTGACCTTCACGTTCATCAATATCATACTGATCAAGGGAGTCATTAATTGGAGATCCTGTCATATCTGTCCATATTATCTCATAGTAGGTGGGTAAGTAACCAGTAAATATACACTGTAGTCTAGCACTGTTTGATGACTGTACAGTCACTGGACTATTAGTAGATACCATACCTGCATAAAGTAATGAGAGAACTTATATGAATGAAGACTACATTATTGGTAAGTTATTACATTCAAATGATTATTGTAGAAACAACTTATATAACAAATAATGAATTTATGGAAAGGATCTGTGTTTTACACATACTAATATGGATAACTAATAATTCTTACCATCTAATGTTAGAGAGATGGTAGTAGAAGTCCTATGTTTAGTAAACTCTGAGTTACTATACTCAGCAGTACAAGTATAGGTTCCATTATCATCAGAGCTCAGTCTATTAATAGATAGGATACTAGTACGAGTTGTATCAGCATAAAAGGCTTTTGTTTTGCCACTAGTTACTGCTGGTCCAGTCCAAGATGACCAACTAAATGATCCATTATTAGCTATTGTACAGTTCAGTTGTATTGAAGACTGTAGAGTGGATGGACCATATTGTAAGGACTGATATGGTATTGTAAACTCAATAGGACTATTATCAACATTAGTACCTAGAGAGAGTAGAGTATTATATTTGTCATTTAGTATAATAATGTATTACTTACTTGTACCAGAGAAGAAAGTAAGTTCACTTAAAAAGGTTTGGGTGATTTGATATGAAGTGAAATCAAAATTGAGACGAAAGAATTGGTATTCACTTAAAGTGCCAGGACTTGTTGTTATAATTAATGGTATAACTAGAACTTGATCATCAGTTTGAGAAAACTCTGAGTTATCAGTAAATGAATATTCTATTATAGCATCATCTACTTCAGTACCACTAAAAGATACACTTGTTCTAATGGCAGGTAGTCCATATCCAGCACTGGGATTGTTGTAGAAGTAAATATTCACTTGAGTGAATGTAAATGATCGTGATCCAAAATTAAATTCTAAACTAAAGCTATCATTCCATCCCATAAAGTTAGCAACATCAAATGTCACCCCTTCATTAGTGACATTATTAGTTAGTCTGACATTAGATGGACATCTTGTGAGATTTCTATTGTTTCCCAGGTCACAGTCACTAATAAATATACCACCTTCATAAGTAGTTGGTGGAGTGACCAGATAATTAATTGGTATATCTGTTGGAAGGATAATAGATAAATAATAGATGTAATCATAATTATCTGCTCTTAAATTAATTAATAGTGATGTTGATTAATATATATTTAGATTTGTCTTAAATATACTATCATAATTTTTGATAATGTATTAATCTTAATAATCTTACTACTGTATTAAATTACATTACCTCTAATCATATTGTAATGATTAATTACAGTAAGACTTACTCTCTACTTGTAAAGATACTTGAATAAAACATAATACCAACCACAGAGATAACTAAAGAGAGAAAATAAAAAAAGTAATATTTATTTACATTAAATTATATAATTATTGTAAAAAGTTATGAACATCAACAACAATGCACATATACAATGAAAATCATAAGAGGTTTATATAAGATACATCATTATAGGTGTGTGCATGTGTGTGTCAAACTATCAAATCTTCTATCCACAATATTAACCCTTTATAACCTAGTAAATGAACACCTGTTATAAATTATATTCACCTCAAAAATGTGCCAATTCTAAAAAGTACACATTCCATTATCAACCACTCATCACTACTTGAATGATCAAAGAGATTATAACATCACATGTATTTTACTAAAGACAACATATTTATCTGATAATAGTATGTCAACTAGGAGTGGTATAGTCAGTTGTTGTAAAGTAATTGTAATTATTAGTAATAACAATTGTAATTATTTATTATAGAAGAGTACTTATCAATACTGAGTTAATAGTAATACTAATACTGTGTTATTATTATATTTGTTAATAGTGAGTAGAGAGATAAGGAGTAGAGTCAAACACAAATGATATTTATATCAACAATCTCCTCTCTCTATAACATATATTAGGATGTTTTGTTCTGGTACTATAATAATACTTTAGTGTATTATTCAATATAATATGTTAACAATATCTCTGTACTTTGTTACAAAAAGGTACTAATCACAAAAAATATTATAATAATAATTTGATAGAGACACTCTTACAAGTCTTCATTTTCATGTATTTTAAAGACACTATTAATACAATTGATCAAACAGTTTCTGAAACATTATACAATATCTATAACATTTATGTAAACAATATTACTAACACTAGCAATAGTTAACAATGTGTCTATTTGTATGTGTGTGTGTGTGTGTGTGTGTGTGTGTGTGTGTGTGTGTGTGTGTATGTGTGTACTGGTATAATACTGTCACTATATTACATATTGACATTAAACATTGTCAATAAATATATATAATAATATTCTAGTAGTAGTTCTAGTAGACATTTCATTAACTGGAGAAGAGATAGAATATTATAAATCAGGTTATTTTTGATGACATCTATTTTTGTAAAGCTCGAAATTTGTGAAAATTAACGTGCATGAACATTTAATTTGGACATTTTAAATATGACAAAAATGCTGCTTTTGTGAAAATCAAGTTTTAAATTGTGTAAATTTAAAATTTGAAAATTTTAATGTACAAACTAAACCAAATCTAGAGCATGTATTACAACTACTAGTAGATCAGGTATCTTTATTGGTAGACAATGAAGAAGAAAGACATTATCTGGTCTATATATTCAATAAAATGTTTACTATTATGTTTGAGTAAAATAAACTATCATTTATTAATTGAAGTAGCCGGGAAAATATTGGTATTGTATTATTGTTTTGTTAATATAATAATATAAATATGATTATTATACTGTTATTGTTAAATGAAATGGGAAGTACGTTATCTCTAACAGTTTATTTTGGCTAGCTCAAAGTAAAATTAACATCATTAAAATAAAAAACACTAAAGTACATAATCTCATTAATAAGGTGTTATTCACAACTTAACTATCGATACACCAAGAACAAGTGGGTGTGGTCACTTGTGAACACATAATGCGTTGTATTTGTCTATTTGACTTTTCGATTTGATGACGTCTGATTTAATGACAACAACTTCTGATTTTAGAATTACCTCATACTAGTAATCTTCATGAAGACACGTGTATAGAATCTTTTCACACCAACACAGATGCAAGCGTGTGATCATATGATATTTACCTTTCGTTAAATATGCATGGATACTAGAGCAAACAATAAGAACTCTGAGAAAACCATATCTTTAGAAAAATATTTTGCCAATTTCTGGCAAACTTTGTAGCTATGGAGACTGTTGTTGTCAAGTGAGAGCAATTCAAAGTGTATGCCCAGTAACAGACAGACACAAAATGTCTCACCCACACACATACATGCAGCAAAGTTAACAACTGACTAATTACTAACAAATTATTTCTTCTTTGTTAGAATTTCAGAATATAAACAAAATTAACACATGTACATATCATGTGGTACATGATATATACATGTACTACACAGTACATGTACACTGTGTGATACATTCTACAGTATATTCCAGTATTCTCAGGTATAATAGTATATTCCAGTATTCTACAGGTATATGTATAGTATATTCCAGTATTCTACAGGTATATGTGTAGTATATAATGATAGTGATCCACGACATTATTTCACATGTACGGCAAACATTTTACATGTAATTAGAATGTACAGTATAACAATTGTTATCATATATAAAGGTCTGACCAGACAAGTGGGTTTACAGAAGACGCCTACTCAATCATACAGTTAGTTTAATACTAGTGTTAAGGGAATATCAGCAAGTGGGTGTAACATAACAAAATTAAATGAAATGGTAAGAAAAGAGACACATTGATCTACCACATTGTGTAGATTATAATATAAAGTGTGGGTTGAAGACTAATGATACAACAAATAGTTGTTTTTGAAAGTGAAATATAAAATATTTAGATTGTTGATTAAAATATTCCAGGTGACAAAACATTAATTGACATATCTCAATTTTATAGACCAAGGCAGACAGACTCCATGATCATTAATTTACTTATAACATCTAAAGAATACTATATAATACTATATAAAGTAGATTGTGTTAATTGACCAAAAATGATGTGCTAATGAATTTAGTCTAAATATTACTATGAATAATTCATGATTAGTTCTAAACTCTCAGTCTGTCATTTGGTATTTTGAATAACAACTATTTCACAAAGGAGTAACTACAAATTTGTTAATGCACTTTTGCATTGTTAGTTAGCTATGCCAATTAAAATGAGGGCTGTACTCTTGTGGTTTATTGCTCACTCTAAGCAGACATGTCCTAGACTATAAGCCCACTCACTCTTTTTACCAATAACTTGTTATAATTGAAATAAGTGGTTTATTATTATATTGTAGTAGCTTAATTGTTTATACTTGTACCTCTTAACAAACGAGATATAATATTGTGCTATAACAAGTCTCTAGATCTATATCTACTAGTAGTAACAGACGTCTTTAAATACTACATTTATGACTATTCTATATTTATAATTAAGTTTAAAATATCAACAATTAGCCATTCTCATTTCACAGATGTATTATATTGAATTACTCACTCCATTCATCATTGTCGCAATATTTGTTTGTCGGAGAGATACAGCGACACTTGTAGAATCACTTGAGGTGACACTTAAGAGAAACAATATTTAAACACAATCTAGACAGTAGCGAGAACTTAGCGATACAAGACGATTTCAAGTTGAAGGAAATATGACGGGAAGTAAGACGGATTTCTAATTAAAGTAAAACTATTACGACCGCAGGTAATTTTAAATGGCTACCACTAATGGAGTAGGTCTGCCCCCGTCTTTAGCACAAGATGCTGTGCTGGCCCAGAGTCAACCTATGCCAGAAGATTCACAGAAAGTGATAGGATATGATTGGACTGGTGTTGGCCCTGGAAGTGGTGAGGTCGATTACCACGCCTTGCTCCAATCGTACATGACGTCGGGGTTCCAAGCAACCAATTTTGGTCTAGCTGTGCAACAAGTCAATGAAATGGTGGGTCGAGTTGGTACTCGTCCAACCATCAAAACTAAATAAACTCAATGAATACTAGCATAGAATGTGTCTTGGTGAGGAGTGCCTTAATAGAGTGCTCAACTCCAGATCACAAGCATGTATTAGGATAGTACACAATGATTACTAGTAGAGGGTCTGGTATTGATATATTACAAGTGATTGTATCCTTTAGCTAAAAACCAGAGCTCAACCAGTTGAAGAATCAAAGTTGAAACCACTCCTTGATGAACCTGGTGACCGACCAGTATCTAATTGTACCATTTTTCTCGGCTACACTTCAAACATGATCTCTTCAGGCACAAGAGACACACTGAGATATCTTGTTAAGAACAACATGGTAAGTTATCCTAACTGTTTACAGTTGTAGTTATTCTAGCTGTCTATATTTTATCTCAATTACATGTATACATGTACATTCTCATTTTTATTTGGGGCTGTATGTTTCAGGTGCATGCTATTATTAATACTAAAGAGGTTTAATGCCACACTCCTTTTTTTGATGTTTCTCTTCTCTTCAGGTTGATGTTATTGTCACTACAGCAGGAGGAATTGAAGAAGATATCATTAAGTGTTTAGCGCCGACTTATCTCGGAGACTTTGCTCTCCCTGGTAGAAATCTTCGTGAGAACGGGATTAATAGAATTGGAAATCTATTGGTACCTAATGATAATTATTGTAAATTTGAGTCGTGGTTTTCACCTATTTTGGATCAATTATTAGAAGAACAGAATACTAAAGTAAGAAATATAGCTAATTATAAAATAAATAAACTATACATTAAGAATGTGGTATTTTTTATTTGCAAAAACATTTACTAGCTTTGTGGCTACAATAAAGTTTGATGTACAGACAATAATGTCATTATGTTACTAAGATGTTAGTTATCTTATATTAATAATCAATTATTAATTAATTAATTTATTATGAGAAGCCTAAATTTTGAATTAAAAATAAAATTATCTGCTTCCTTAATGAGTTGAAAGAAAATTATTATTTAGTATTATACCTTTAGTTGTGACAACAGGAGTCTTTGTGAGCAGCTGTACAAAGTACATCTCTTTAACATGAGGTCATAATAGACCTCAATAACAATATATGTTAATGTACATGTACTCAGATTATTTATTTACCCAGAATTCATTGTACTGTGAGTGATGTAATTTCCTACCAATGATATATCAGAGCTATTTCTGTATGTAATTGTTCACAGGGTTATGCCATCATTAATAGATCTCTATTCCATAAGCCTTCCCAACCATAAAAATAGTAATGTTGATGTTGATAGTAGCTACACAGTGCATCGCTACATCATCTGTTATGATCTCATCACTTCTCTATCATTGTATCATCTTTTCTTATACTGTAAGAAATGTAGTGTATTGTATCAACTATTGGATACAAGCTGGTCACAGGTATAACACTGTGTATATTGTAATATTATATATTTTGTCTTTGGAGGGCACGCATTAACTATTGTTTATAAATAGGGAAGCTTTGATATCCACCACAATTATGACTGTCTGTATTTAAATAAAGTTGGGAGATAGTCGATGTATTTGTTGTTTTAGAAACACAGTTACCTCTGATAATCTAAAATACGGATTTTCAGATAATAACGTACACTAATATTTGTTGACCATCTCCTCTAAGGAAAACAACTCATAGTAGATAGTATGTTCTTTGTTACACTACTAATGTACATGTGTAAATAAAATGATTTTACATTTTATTTGTGTAGGGTGTTATATGGTCGCCGTCCAAGATGATCGCTCGTTTAGGAAAAGAGATTAACAACGAGGACTCTGTTTATTACTGGGCATATAAGGTTAAGAATTAGCAATATAACATCAAATGACCATTATGTTGGTGGTTTTTTTATTTACTGCACAAACCATCCACGTGTATACATCCAAATACTTACGTGTCACTGTACTAATGTATACTGATATATCCATATAAGGTAATTACAGAGCCATATTAGCCTATTGTGTGAGTACTGTATTCTACTAGTATATTATGTAACGATATTTTTAAAGCATCTGTTAGTTGTAACACGATCACAATCTAACATTATAATTGGTTGGGTTTGGTACGTGTGAAGGAATTACTACAAGTAAATAGAGTGTGGGTTTGTTAATTATGCTATTGATAGTTGTTGGTTTGTTTGTTGTTACTCATCCTACATTTCTTTATCTGTGTGTGTGTGTTCTTTCTGTTTCTCTCAGAACAATATACCAGTGTTTTGTCCTGCAATAACAGATGGATCAATAGGTGATGTCATTTACTTCCACACTTATAGTAATCCTGGTTTAGTAGTTGACCTTGTACAAGGTTAGTACGTATTGTAAATGAGAATGAGTTTGCTATCACCATATTTCCCCTCTCCTCCTGTCCCCTTCCTCTTCTCTCCTCTTCTCCCTTCTCTCTCTCTCTCATCTCGATCTGCACACATACACTTTCTCTCTCTCTCTCTGTACTTTATATCTTCTATATTTCTTAAATACATTAGATATTAGGAAACTTAATCGTCAATCTTTACGTGCTATCAACAGTGGTATGATTATATTAGGAGGTGGTTTGTGTAAGCATCATATCTGCAATGCCAATCTCATGGTAAGCAATGGACAGATGGATAAATGAATGGATGAATAGACAGATAATAAAGATGGGTTGATAAATGGATGGACACGTGGATAGACAAATAGAAACAAAATTTCAAGTTAGAAGCCATATCTATGATGATCAGGGCTATTAGTGTGTAAGTGAAACCTACTAAAAGACAGATGTTTGTGGCTTGTTAATAGACAGGATTCACAGCCAACATCAACAGCTGTTGTCTTCTCAACAATGAAATACATGTACTAATAGACTTTATTATTAAATCATTATTGGGTGAAGGACATATCTAGTGAAGTAATTAGACATCAAGACTTTAAGACAAATTTTATGCTTAAAAAATACAAGTATTATGTTGTAATTCTTTCTTTTATTATAGCGTAATGGAGCTGATTATTCCGTGTTCATTAATACCGCACAAGAATTTGATGGCAGTGATTCTGGCGCTAGACCTGATGAAGCTATCTCTTGGGGTAAAATCAAGGTTGACGCCAAGCCGGTGAAGGTGAGAGTTATGTCCCATCCATGATTTTTATGATGGGCAATCTCTCTCTCTCTTTCTAAGGTGTATGCTGATGCTACTTTAGTATTTCCTCTCTTGGTGGCTGAAACGTTTGCCAAAAATCATATACTTCCTCCAACTTTGTTCTAATGTTGTTAATATAACAATACTAGTTAAATTACTAGTATAACAATTATTTTGGACAGTGTAATTTAAACAACATTGGTATATACATCCTCTTGTGTGATATCATTCTAACATCAATCATAATATTTATAATTGTTCTATTGAATGTGTCACTTAAAAGAATTAAAATATACAATATTTATATACCAGCTGGACTAAATATACGATACAATGACGGTAATACAAATTACATTATAAATGATCTTGATCTGATTTCTGTTCACTACTAGAAGACTGTAAAGACAACTGTTTCTTTTGGAGGAATTGTTCAGATGCTCCTGTAAATTATATTTAATTAAATATGGAGGATTTTTTAGTGTAACCACAAGATAGTATATTTTAAGAAGGAGGGGTTAGTGGGTGGGGCTTATAGTAATTCAGAATTGTATGCAAGATAAATTTCAGAATAATTTCTTTTGAGGTAAAGGGTTAAATATTACCTTGATTATATAACTATAATATACAGACAATGTATCATACATAAAACTTACTTGTTGCTAAATGCCATTTTAAATGTGTAGGATCATCAATGTCATCAATATTGGTAGAGTTAATGTCTTCCTATAACAATAGAGAGAAATGTCATAATATAAGTAAAAAAGATGCTACAATACCTATCACTATGATTTATAAATAAATGATCAGAAAAGCTATCAGTACCATAATTATTATAAAATTATATTTGAGATTTTATCATGATGAAGGACACACAGAGTAAGGTTCCCATTAGGTCAGAAAAATTAATATAACATACACACACACAGATACACTGACCTCATTGCTATCCTTTTCTTCTTCAATATTAGTTTTATTACCTTTAAATAGAATAATATAATACTCACATACATCTTCTTATACCTTTGGTTCGTTCATCCCATATTTGGCGGACATTCTGACTAGCAATCTGGACAATGGCCTGTTCATCAGTTGACCAAACTTTCTCTCCAGTGCTGCCACCAGCATTGCTAGAGGAAGAAGTGATAGCTTGTTGCCACACCTCCACAACATGTCCTTCATTGTTATCATCTTCCCTAGCTTCACCCACTTCCTCAAACAAACTATTATTAGGATACTTCTCCTCATCAGAATTGGCACTTTTTTCAAGTACTTTAACCCTTTCTGCAACCACACCCCTGACGGACTCCTCCTCCCAGTCACCGTTATAATCAGCAATATGTTTTAACTCTTCTATTTCATCATGTTGAAAATAAAGAGAATCTACGACAAAGAAAAGTATTACCATATTGTCAACTTTTACTTAAAAGAATGTACATGTCAATAAACATACATATGAAGACATGTGTGCCAACACAAATACATTTACAGACATTCAAACATATATATGTACATGTACATACCAGACCAACATACATGTGCACATGATCTGGTACATACATGTACATACCAGACCAACATACATGTACATGTATATACACATCTACATGTATATATACATGTACATGTATATGTACATGTACATGTACATACCAGATCAATACACACATGTACATGTGTAATTATGAACAATAGTAAAATCATAAGAAGTGATGGCAATGACTATTTTAAACAGTGTTTACATGTATTAACTTACATGTACTAGGATGACGTTGTAACTTTCTCTCCCACCATGCTCTAGCTTGAGAAGCGGATAACATCATCAATGTCTCCTCCTGTAGTATTGAAAGAGAAGGTAGCATAGTTTAAGGAAACCATTATGTTACTTCTTTTGTAATTCTACTCTGGTCTGTTTCATCTAGTCCATTTTCTACTTCTTCTTTCCCTCTCTTTGATATTTCCTCCTTTAAAGCAGCTGCCATCATAACAGAATGATCTCTCCGAGTTTTATTTAATGCTTTCATTACAACAGAATCTAAAATGTATTGAATATGGGATATCATTAAATGGATGGATGAATGGAAGTACAGATGGGAGGAATGAATTATTAGGTTTGATGGACAAGTCTTGTGATTTTGTAACTGTTACCTGTGTAACAATGTTCTGATGATGAACTGGATTGTTTAAGATGGGAAATTTTTCCAGACAAGATATTATCAATGTGTTCAGATTGCATCATTAATTCAATAGTTCTAAGAAAGGAAGATAAATTCTATCATTTGTAGCAAACTCTTGTGGATATTAAAGTTAATTACAGTTATAGTTTTGGTATTGGCTTTCAAATGATACGATGTATTTAAAGGATAATTAGTATTTTATTAATTTTAGTTTTAGTTCTAGTAGATGTAATATTGATACAACAGTTTTCTAGTACAGTGAATTATGAAAGAATATTTCAAATATGAACCACACTAATTCTATAGGTTAGATCAATTGAATTACCAAAATAAACTAACCAATGTAATTGCTTAATTTCAGGTTTATAAATATCATATCAATCTTGCCCAGGGTTTAACAAATGTTCCCAAACACTTATAAACCTCCTGGATATACACACATTTTGATGCCATTGACTTACTCAATTTGTCTGTCTAATACCTTTTTGGGTACATCTAGGGACTGATCAACTGGTAACACTAAATAGTCAGAGATCTAAACAAAAGATATTAATACAGCTGCTATGAAATTAACTTTGTATACGACACATTTATTAATTATAACAAATAGAATGCACACACACACACACACACACACACACACACACACACACACACACACATTCACAATTTCTTACTTCCATCCATCCACAAATCCACATGAACTCTTGAGCTCCGCTATACTGCCACACATGATAATGAAAGTGATCGCTAGTGATTCTCACACGACGATATGTATCTTCATCAGGATCACACATAATATTACTAAAATAGAACATGATCATTTCAACATATACTACAGAAATCAAGCTATTAGTATTTTAAAATAATTACTGATATATAGAAAATAATAATATAATATTGAATAGTATTTACCTGAAAATAAAATTGAGTACTTCCAGTGTAGTTTTCAAACTATAAAGATTAATTGTTTCTGTTCTCAATGTCTCCAAACAATTTGTTAGACTAGTAGTAAAGTTTTGTAACCATTTAGGAGTGACAAGACCCTATAGAAGAAGGAGAGTATGTAAGTTTGTCAAAGATCATTATAACAATGATTTATGTTAACAAGTCCATATTTACATCCATTCAACTCACTCGATAACTAGCACTTCTAAATTTTAAACAAACAGTGCTATCATCTTTTGAACTGTATTATGTAAAAGAAACAAAATTAATAGTCTATAATTCCATTTAGTCAATAAAATCAATTATATAATAATAATAATATATATAACTATATTTAAGTAAATTATCACTCATTGAATGATTTATTAAAGACAAATGATGTTAATATACTTACGTAAAATGTCTTTCAGGAGAAGTTACTTGACGTAAACCAGTGGGTGTAACACTCTAAAAAATCATCAAAGGAATAAGGGTTAAAAATTCATATGTCTTACCCTGACATCAGTGGATTGGTTAATGTTAAGTAATGACAATTGAGTTGAAGTAATGTGTGTTTGTTCCTTTGGAAGATGGACATCATAAAGTAATGTCTTAGTTTTCACTTCAATCCTCTCTTCTATCTCAACATCTTCTAGATCACTCTCTAATTCTTCAGCTTTCTCTGAGTCCTCAATCTCAACTTCCATATCTTCATTCTCCATCACCAAGCCCTCATCCTCAAGTTCTGTATGTTCATTCTCATGCCCCAAGTTCTTATTCTCATGTTCTATATCTTCATTCTCATGCCCCAAGTCCTTATTCTCATGTTCTGTATCTTCATTCTCATGTTCAGTACTTTCATTCTCAACCTCCAAGTTCTCATTCTCATGTTCAATATCTTCATTCTTATGCTCCAAGTCCTTATTCTCATTTAGTTCTGTGTTCTCCAATAATTTCAAGTCAGGGTTCACCTGTACATTCTCTTGAACATTATGTTGTGAACTTTCAGAGAGTTTTTTCATCTCAGTCTCAAACGTCAAAGATCCCAAATGACTTGCATCAATATTTGGTTCAGTCTCTTGAGATTGAATGTTAACAATTTCAGCTTCTTTCATTTCATGTTGAATTGAGTCTTCTCTTTCAAGATCAATGCCAACATCACACTCTTCTTCACTTATTAATTCATAATCTGTGGATTCAATTTCCCCTTTCTTATGCTGTTCCAATCTTTTAATGGCACTAGCAACTGAACCTTTAGCAATAACATTTCCAGTCTGTTCCATATCTTTCTTCATCCCACTGGGCTGTGTCTCATTGGTCTCATACAGCTGTGTCAGCTGTTGAACTGCACTGACATTTTTGTGGTCATTGTTGGCTGTTCCAACAGGTGGATGTTTTTCCTTTGTGGATTTGGGATCACTAACTAGCTTCTTCTTTTCTACTTTATTTTTATTTTTTTCCTGTTTTACTTTTTTAGGACTCTTGTCTCGATTTTTCTCTTTAGCTCTCTCCTTTTGCTTCTCTTTACCTTTACTTCCACTTGACGTCTTTCTCTCAGGAGTTTGAGATTTTTTCGATTTGACTTCTACTTCTCCAATTTCTTTATCTCTTCCTTTGCTCTTCCTTCCAAATAGTAATCTGGCAAATTTGAACAGAGAAAATTCACTCGAGGCTTCGGTTTTTGGCTTAGGTGTTGGTTCCTCAATAACAATTTCTTCTTGTCGGTTTGCAGTATCTCCTTTGTTAATTGGTTCAGGTGATTGTGAGACTCTGATGGATTCCAGTGTAGGACGGAGAGGGCGTGTCACCTTATATTTGTCACGTGACTCCATAGAATAGACCCGCTTCATTTTTGAAGCTATAACAAATGAAATTAAGTAGATTTATCTAAAAGAATCTGTTGTTATATTTGTAGTATCTAGACACAATTGGTAGTCATCATAGATCTATTGTTAGATGTACTTTATATGGAGCATAAAACAATATTGTAGGAACGACAATAGATATTAAAAATAATTGTTATTATTTACATGTCAACTATGAATATTAAATAGTTAGTTATAAATATAATTAAGACAGTGTCATGAATAATATAACCTTATTAATTGATAATGTGATATCATTTACAGTAGTTCAAAGTCTATTTATATACTATTATGGTCAATTCCAAGGAAAAAGTAGATTCTGCACTGTCACTGAACTTACTGAACTCAAAAATTATTCAAACAACCACAGTACACAAGTAGCTATGAATATCATAACAGGAGATTACATAATGACTATGAATATTATTAAAAGATTATGTTTGCTTACATTAACAGTCATTATCTCCTTATTTGGTCAACGATCAATTGTGTATCATATTAGCTCTACATGTAATATCTCTTTTATTTACTTGTACTATGAGCTTAAACCAGACAATGCTTCCACTATAATACACTTTCACACTGGAAGTCACTCCTATCTACTATTTTATCATCACATATATACTACCAGCTGTACATATTTAGTATTGACATATAGTAATAGGAAACCAACAGCTGTCAAATTATTTATAATTCAAATGTTAGGGTTTAGATCATAATTAGTAGTTATTATTAATGCTTAATTTATCCATCTCTTTTCTTAAACCATGCTTACTAATAATAGATACATAGAGAGAAATTGTCCACTTATTACCAGCTGCTTCTTTTATAATAATTATGTCTGTATCTTTCTTACCAGCTGCTTCTTTTATAATTATGTCTGTATCTTTCTTAGTTTCTATCGCTGGTATCTTCGGAACAGTGTCACTATCGTACAAGTGATTGACGTCAGTGGTAGGGACCAATGTGTTAAGATTGGGATAACGAGTGTGGGGGTCAATTGTATAAGCTGCAGTCTTTTTTTGTAATCTCTCTGGAGTAGTAGAGGGTAACAATCGGAAGATAGCTTCTCTCTCCTCTATAAGGTCCAATGGTGGAGCTCCTTCAGAGAAACGTTTCAACATCCATGCTGCATCAAAGGCTCCAAGAAAACCTCTTGCTAGCCCCGAGCCAGTAGGCCAGAATGGCTAGAGAAGAAAAGATGAAGACAAAAGGAACTCAACAAATGAGGAGATTGAACCAGCAACATTATGCTTTGCGTATACTCTGTGTTATACCAACTAAACTAACCAGCTCATAACAAATAGCGGACATATATATACTATGAGTGTTAATTGTTACCAATTGGCTACCATAAGCAAAATTATTAAATTTATTTACTAATAAGAACTTCATAAACTGCCAAACCTTTAGTCTCAAAAAAAGTTAAATACTTGTCCCCTATTGAATCTTATAGTCATAACTTACTTCCAACAAAGTATCTCCTGCTACACATAACAATAATCTCTTTCCTTTCCTTTCAACAATACGTGAAGCATGTTCTGAAGCAAAAAGTGAAGTAAAATCAAAAATGGCTACATCATGTTCTTCTCTGTGATTAAGAGCAAACTCCAAATCACCTAGACCTCCTTTTGTAGAGAAAGTAGCAGCCTCTTTAGCATAGTTCTCTAGAGCTTTTTGGTCAATATTTTTTCTTGCTAAGAGTGAGTCAGCATTATTAGAGTCCTAAAAAAGTACAATTACTTACTTAACAATATTCAATTACTATAATTGGAGTATAATGTTAAAATTGAATCAAAGAATGTTGAGTATTTGGTCAAATTTGATGAGTCTATTATTGGATACTCCATTGTTTGCTACTGTCTATTGTATTAACAGTTGCCATAGTAGCAGTACTGTTACCATGCTGTTTAATCTGTCATACAAAATGGTGCATAACAATTATAATGTAATAATACAAACCATTAACACACACATAGTATTTGTATGTAGTACAAAGAGGGAACATTGTCACTACATTGATTAAACGAATAGAAGTCTCTGTTGTTGATATACTTACATTTTTGATAACTCCTTTAGCCAGTAAACTACTCTTTTTAGCTGTCATTACAAAGTAGTGTGTCTCATCTTTGTAATAGACTATATTCTCCAAGTCAATACCATGCTTTTGAGCCAACTCTTTGAAGAATGACTGGTTATATATGAATGCTACTCCACTGATCTCTTCAACTGATGTTTCTTGGTTTGTTCTATGATTTACAAAATTAGCTGTAATGGCAATGGCCAGTTTAGCTCTGAACTCTTTACTAGGAAATCCTGGTAGACTGTACTGTTTACCATCAGCACTGATAATAGCATCATAACTATGAGAAGATACTGGAGAGGAACCAGGCTGGACTTTGATATGCCAATGATCGGATTGATTCCGAGGCTCAACTAGATCTTGGAATGTGACCGGAAAGTGTACTTTCACACCGAGAATGAGGCACACTTTTAATAATACTTCTTGCAATATTTTGATACCTATAGAAAACAGAACAAGTAACCAGATATAAAAACATTGACATTGCATAGGTAATAACAAGGTGGGACAATAACTCACTGATGTGGTCTATAGCTCCAGCACAGAATCGACCATAAAATTTCTTGGCTCCTAATGCTCTGAGATCATCTATTAGAAATGGCCAAAGATGGAGGACATTATTACGTGAGAAACTGCTCCTCTTTTCAACAATATCAACCTTTGCACCAAGTAATGCACCCTCGATTGCTGATCGTAATCCAACTGGGCCTGCTCCTATAATTAAAACTCGTTTGCCCTTACAAACAGTTTGACCTTGATACTCTGACAACGCTGCACGAGAATCTAATAGTTGCCACAGTTCTTTGCATCTCCATTGTTGTAGCTTCTGTTTGAGTGAAGCATAGAAATCTTCTCTTTGGTCTGGATCTAAGTGAATCTCATGACATAAATCTGTAAAACTCGAGATAATATTAGGAAGATCTCGTGCTTCAGAAAACGCTGTAAACTTGGTTAGTGAAGTATCGCTTACGTCTTCTGACATTACTGAAGATAAAATTAATCGAGAATGATGTTACTACGTGACTGATTGCAGGCGGAGTTAAAATGAAGGTGTGGCTGCAGTTGTAATCAATTAATAATACATTACTAAAATTAATATTACAAAAAATTAAGTGATATTTACAGTACAATTTAAATAATCAATTATAATTATAAATGAATCATTACATTGTCTCTAATGTTTCTCGTCTATTTTCAGCATCTTCCATTTCCATTGAGAACTCCAGAGTGGCCTGTTGGGGGCGTGTCATTTCATTTAATATTTCATCAGACTCAACATGTAATACATGTGATTCTGATGAACTGAGATTGTCATCATGATGATCATATAAGTGAGAAACAGAAGATGATGATACCGTACGAGGAACTTTGAGGTAGCGAGTAGATGGATCAATAGTATAAGCTGAAATCTTCTTCTGTAGTGATGCAGGACCCATAGAAGATAACAATTGAAAGATAGATTCTCTCTCTTTTATTAGCTCCAGTGGAGGAATTCCCTCAGAAAACTGTTTTAACATCCAAGCTGCATCAAAAGCTCCAAGAAATCCTCTACCTATTCCTGTGCCAGTAGGCCAGAAAGGCTGTAGTTGTTACATGAAAGAAATGTAAAATTTGTTATTATATACAATTTGCTAACTTACTTCTATCAAACTATCTCCTGCTACACATAACAACAATCTCTTTCCTTTCCTTTCAACAATACGTGAAGCATGTTCTGCAATAAACATTGATGTAAAATCAAAAATGGCTACATCGTGTTCTTCTCTGTGATTAAGAGCAAACTCCAAATCACCTAGACCTCCTTTTGTAGAGAAAGTAGCAGCTTCTTTAGCATAGTACTCTAGAGCTTTTTGGTCAATGTTCTTTCTTGCTAAGAGTGAGTCAGAATCTTTATAGTCCTATAGAGAAATTTAAAATAGTACATCTAATGTGAGGTCTATAGTAATCAAAGAATTATTTAAGTCTTAACAAATTAAAACAAATATTTAATCACAATCTCACATTTTTAATAACTCCTTTAGCAAGAAGACTGGTTTTCTTAGCTGTCATTACAAAGTAGTGTGTTTCATCTTTGAAGTAGACAATGTTCTCTAAGTCAATGCCATGTTTTTGAGCTAAATCTTTGAAGAATGACTGGTTGTGCATGAATGACACTCCACCAATCTCTTCCACTCTTGCTTCTTGAGTTGTTCTATGATTTACAAAATTAACTGTAATGGCAATGGCCAGTTTAGCTCTGAACTCTTTACTACAGAATCCTGGTAGACTGTACTGTTTACCATCAGCACTGATAATAGCATCATAACTATGAGAAGATACTGGAGTGGAATTGGGTTCAACTTTGACATGCCAATGATCAGATTGATCCTTAGGCTCAATGATATCTTGGAATGTGACTGGGAAATGTATTTTCACTCCAAGAATGAGGCATACTTTCAATAACACTCCTTGTAGTTTCTTGATGCCTAGAAAATTAAGGATATGTAATTTGTGTATGATAGTAAATTAGGTTGAGAATAAATAGTACAACTTACTGATATGATCAATAGTTCCAGAACAGAATTTAGGATAGAATAGTTTTACTCCTAATCCTCTTAGGTCGTTTATTGCAAATGGCCAAAGATGAACGACATTGTTACGAGAGAAACTGTCCCTCTTTTCAACAATATCAACCTTTGCACCAAGTAATGCAGCCTCAATTGCTGAGCGTAATCCAACTGGGCCTGCTCCTACAATTAACACTCGTTTGCCCTTACAAACAGTTTGACCTTGATACTCTGACAACGCTGCACGAGAATCTAATAGTTGCCACAATGTCTTGGATCGCCAGTCCTGTATCTTCTGTTTGAGCGAAGTATAAAAGTCTTCACACTGGTCTGGATCTAAGTGAATCTCATGACATAAATCCGTAAAACTCAAGATAATATCAGGAAGATCTTGAGCCTCAGAAAATGCTGCAAACTTGAGACCTTTAGCGTCTTTTGTAGTAGTCATTATTAGTATGGAATGTATATTTCTTTTTTTGAGTTATAATGTCAAAGGAGGCATCTCATATATATATACCCATTTGATAAGGGAAGTACATGAACTTATTCTAAATTACTCTCTACCATATATGGCAATTATAAGTTTGTTTATGTACTAATATGGTAAAATCTAAGAGGTGTTTAATTTTTGTATTGTCATATTCAAAGTTGTGAATGCAATGAACCCTGAACTCAGTTGATCTAAAAATAGACTACAGGATATTACTTATTGTCTAGGATGTAAACAAAGTCTAAAAATAGATTGTAACACTAAACCATTGACCATAATTATTTCTAAAAGTATTATCTATTTTACATGTATTTCCAAGGCAACTAACAAACACATTTCAGGCCCTCTCTGAGTTAGGGCTACATGCTTTGTTTAGTTATATAGAATGGATATCTTAAAGAAATACTCCATGGAATCTTTTCTGAGTTTTCATGTAGGATATGTTGGACCTGGGGGAGCCACTGCAATCACCACAGAAGGGTCTTAAATAAGTGTAGGAAAATGCTAGTCTCGCGAGGCCCTGGATTCATGCTCTGCCCGACACACCTACTTATACACGCTAATATTTAAATAATGTATTCTAATAAGCATTCTTGGCATACCCATATTTTATAACAGTTGATCTGTTGGTGAGAGAGAGAAACAGTGCAATGGATCCTAGATCAAGGTACTCTTTAGAGGACATTGAACCACCAGAATGTGATATATGTGATGCTTGTGGTAGTCAAACACCAGATGTTGAGTTATTACCATGTAATCATGTGGTCTGTGTAAGATGTTTTGAAGATGCTGCTTTGGCTAATAACTCCAGTACTGGGTGTGTAATATGTGATTCTAAGCCTTCTCTGCATCACATGATATCTCACGGAGAGGAGCAGAGTGGTCTGTCTCCTCCTGTGTGTCATTTATGTAGTGATGCTTATGCTATTTCATATTGTACAGATTGTGCTGTTAATTTATGTGAATTCTGTGAACAGGCTCATTTCAGACAAAAAAGAACTGCTAACCACAACCTTGTACTCTTAGAAAATGATCCAGATCTTCCTGATCAGGTTCTCCTTCAAACGACTAATGACGTCAGTGAACCTCTTCCAGAATGCCCACATTTTAATTCTGCCAAGAATGGTAGTTTCTTTTGTGAAAACTGTTATACATGTATTTGTCATAATTGTAAAGAAAGTGATCACTTTGACCACCAAACAATCAATATGAGTGATATGGACATACACTGTTTTGAAAAGCTCCAGAACCTTCTCAGCAAAACGAAACCACTTATCTCTACACTAAAAGATTCAGTTCATACTATTGAACATCTTCTTCATAATATAGAAGAAAAAACATCGCAAATAGGAGACACAATTTGTCACATCATAGACACTCATATTTCATCTCTAGAAGAGCATAGAATGGCTTTGTTAGCAGAGCTGGGTCAAATAAAGAAAAATAAAATTACAATTCTGTCTCGTCAGTTAACATCTCTAACACAAGCTTTGGATAATATTCATTCTACTTGTGATCATACTAGTCAAGTATTAGCTCCAGGAAATAAACATTCAAACTCTCTCTCTGTGAAGTTATCACTTGCAAATCAACTTGAAGAATTAACTGATATACGTTATGATTATCGACCTCAAGCTGACGACTACATACATTATTTACCTCATGTTTTTGCTGGTTTTAGGAAAGGCTATGAAATGAAAGGGGTCCTGGACATGCAGACACCTTCACCTCTAAATTCAGTAATAAGTGATGAGGGACTTAAAATGGCCAAACAACGGCGACCGGTTTCTCTTACTCTCATTGTGTTCGATAAAGAAGGAACTCGTAAGTTGATTGGAGGTGACCATGTGGAGCTACGTGTCCAGTCTTCCACTGGCTCTGACACTAAAACGAATGTTTTAGATGGTAATGATGGTAGTTATGAACTTATCTTTATTCCTGATAGCTATGGAGAACATCGTGTGTCCGTTTTGTTGGGTGGCAAACATGTTAAAGACAGTCCTTTGAATGTTCAAGTACATCCAAGGAAGAAACATAAGGGACGCTTTCATTGTTGTTCTTTTTGCTCTACTGAAGGGAAGATGAATTTTCCATGTGCCTGTGGAGCTACAATGCCTGGAGAGGCAGAGAAGACTGGATGTGGTCACAGTCACGATGGTCATCCTGGCTGTTGGCATTGGTCGTGTTGTGGTAGCACTGAAGAGAATTCTGATTGTCTTGTTTAAATTGAGTCAATATAATGTCTATTGTTGCAATATGTTGTCTAAGATATTCACCCAAAATTATTAATTTTTTTATTGAATATTTACCATAGCAATAGTAAACTTATTTGAATTTTTTAAACAGATGTATGGATTTTTGTCATTTTTTGATCAAATATGGCAATCTAGCAATATAGAGACAGCCGTCATATGTTCCCAGAGCTAGTAAAAGTTTCTCATTTTCTTTAGTGAAATCACATGATAAGATTTGCGAGTTTGGATCAAGACTACAGCAAAATTCTCTCAGAACGTGTACACACTTTCCAGAAGTCAAATCCCAAAATCTATATCAGAAAACAATATTAACAGATTAATGGTATATGGCTTAATGGAATATTCCATACAAGATACACTGTACTAGTTGGTTATAATTATGTGTATGTAATAAATATGACAAAAGTCTAAAGGGAAATTATTTATAGGGTAATGGACCTAGCTGTCCTGTCTCCTGAACATGTAACAAGTAGGTCTGTATCAGCTGTTGTTTTTGCAATGCAACATGCCCATACGATATTGCAGTGTCCATTTAGATGATATTTTAAGAATTTTAACATATATGAAGGTATAGCTCCACCACTATCAGTGTCATTCTCTTTATGTTCTACTGACATTAATTTTTCATTGTTTTTGTCAGGAAGAAATTGTGGTAAGTCAAAGATAAAGACAGAATGATCAGTAGTTGATGAAAAGAGAAGGTAGTTGATGTTATCTGATAATAGTAATTGACACAATCTCACTGATTGTGTTCCATTATAGACAAGATGACATATAGGAGACAATGATATATTAGTCCACAAACATACTTGACCGTCTTTTGATGCAGTGCACAAGATATTACCATCTTCACTAAAATCTAGACATTCTGCTTGTAAGTCTGTCAATGTATGGTGAACTAGACCAGTAGTAGCTGATACTAGTTTTACAGTGTAGTCACTGGAACTAGTTGCAAGCAAGTCTGAGCCTGAAAGTTTGGAGAACTTGCAGCACCAGACTGTGTCCTGATGATGTGTGAGTATTTTATGTACAGAGAGAGTACGGAGGGAATAAATTATAGCATGTGTATCAGAGGAACAGGAGCTAAGATAAGTACCATCAGAAGAAAAACAGACACACCAGACATTGGATGTGTGCTCTTTAAAATGTGCTATTTGGGTTGCACAAACATGACTAGCTCCACCCTTTTGATCTTCAGTCAATTCAACATTGTATAATCTCACTGAGCCATCACTGAAACAAGCTGATAAAAGGTCACTATTCAGAGAAAATGTAAGAGATTCTATTTGATGTCGAGATGACACAATTCTAGTAAACTCCAACTGTGATGGCTTGGTCATTCTTGCTTTTTCTAACAGTGAGCCACACCTTCTAAACTTGAGGGCGGGACTAAACTGTATCCATGGTAATAATGCCACAAGCAAGTAAACAAAGAATGGAAAGTTTTAGTCACTAAAACTGATAGATTCTCTACGTTCTCAAAGTATCATAATATAAACTGCTTATATGATTATTTATCAGTCGAAAGAATGGATCCATTTGCAGAACCTGAATTTCTAAGCACGTATGAGTACAGAAGGCTATTTATTTCTAATTAACGCTCATTCTTTTAGACAAATCATTGAAGGAGCTCTTGATGTACATCCCAGTAAGAATGCCATTGTGGTCCACTACAGCGTGGACGCAAGGGTTCTGTCAGAACATATGGAGACTATGGTAGCAGATATGAAACAATGTAGGAAAATGTAAGTTTGTGAATACAAGGCAACAGACTGTAAGCCTACATGCTCATATGCATGAACTGATCTGTACTCCTCTAAATCCTAAATATTAACAGATGGAGATATTTTAGTATATAGGCTAGGTGCTAGTGTAGTAATTATTTATATACAGTGTAAACGATGAAGGAATAATTAACCTTCTCACTATCAGCATTAATATAGGCGGTTTAACTCCTTCCACTGACATATCTGCTCTAGCAAGACATATCGTATCACAGACTCACCTCATCCAACCAGCTAGATTACCAGAAGTAGAACAATTGCTGGTTTATCTTCTTAGTAGAAAACAGTCTAAACCAGGTTTTCAAGGTAATTCCTTTGTATTGAAATAGTTAGTGTACATGTACATTACATGTAATCTTTAAATGTTGTCGTACTGATTATGAATAGATATACTTGCAAGTTATATAACTGTTTTATAGATGATGATATTCTATCAGCCTCTTCAAAGGAAATACGTCAACAATTAGATGACTGTCAAAATAAGGTATGATAAAGTTATACTACTCAATTATCCATGTTTATTTACTTCTCACTCACTCTAGGTTGATGAAGTAGCTTCTTTAATGGATTTAACTGACTATTTAGAGTTATTGTATGAGGAATTGACTGATAAAATTCGTGGCACAGGTTTGATATTACAGTTAGCTAGAAATCCTGATAATCTTTTAGAACTAGCTTCAAATGGTAAGTTATATATATATGAATTTAATTGAACAAATAGACAAAGATGGACATTTTTAAATAAAGGGACCACATCATTTTTTATCTGTCTCTATAGAGTCCTTGTTTTTGGCATTGACTCGTGTGTTACGTGATGATTGGCGTAAGAGTATAGAATTATCTTGTAATATCATCTACATCTTCTTTTGTTTTTCTACATTTTCCAACTTTCATAGAATGTTAATTCATCATAAAGTAAGAAATCATTACTAATAATACATGTACATGTATTGCTGTGCTACAAAATTTCTTTGTGCAGGTGTCTAAATCTTTTGAACACCATGTATACACGTACATTGTATTGCATTTCACTATTTGAAAAAGCTTGTCTTCTCACTTCAGGTTGGTTCACTTTGCATGACTGTTGTTGAACACGAGATACAAAGATATCAGACATTATATGAAGATATGGAGACCAAAAGGAAAGGAGGTTAGTATAAAGTTAATTGATTTACGTTGACAATTGTTTTGTTCTAGCTCGCTCTACTCCTGAGGGTAAATCAGAATATGATAAATCAAAAAAAAGATTACAAGCCATTATGAAGAAACAGGAGACGTTACTTCGAGGTATAAAGTTGCTAGTTTTATGTAAATAAGAACTTCTATCTTTTAGTTTGCCTATACTTATTACTGAACTTAGCAGAGTCACCGTCTATTGAGCAGAAAATGAAAAATAAAGGCATTATTTCTCATTTGATTAGTTTGTTGCAGAGAGATTGTCAAGAGTTAATTATTCTTGTTGTTTCTTTTTTGAAGAAACTGAGTATTTATGGAGAAAACAAAGACGAAATGGTATGCAATTTTTGTAGTTTCCAAAAATTAAACATCATGTTAGGTAAAAGAAAATATACTGAAAAAGTTATTACAGTTAATACCCTGTGAAAATGAGGTAAGTACATGTATTAAAGAAGCAAAAATAGTGGCAGTGGTGGGATTCGAACCCACGCCATCGAAATGACTGGTGCCTTAAACCAGCGCCTTAGACCGCTCGGCCACACTACCAGTTGGCTTTCTTCAGATAGAAATAATTGTTGTCTTTTTCACAGATTCTTGTCAATGTAACTGTTCGTCTTTTGATGAATTTGTCCTTTGATCCTACTGTGAGAGAAAGCATGATTACATTAGGGTTCTTACCTAAGCTGGTTGCACTCTTAAGTAAGATTTATTACTCCAAAATAACGTCATTACTTACCCTCACCAACAGTCCATACACTTATCCATTAATCTAAGTAATACACAATGCATATAACTGACACTCTTGTTTTCTCATATAGATGATGAGGCTCATCATATATTTGTACTCTTTGTTCTCTATCATATCAGTATGGATGAGAAGGGAAGAGCTGCCTATGTCTATACAGATTGTGTACCCAATGTGAGTACTCATATTATAATACTATTATATTAATATCATAATTGATTCTTCAATAGTATTTTGACTTGGAGAATTTATTGTACAGTACTGTTGAGAGCTATATAAACCATTGGTTGATAAACAGGTGGAATATTATGATATCTAGTTTGCAATAGTTTGAAATAATTGTTATTTTTATAGTTAATTCTCTATGGTAAAACACGTCATCATAATAGAATATAATGCCCATTATCAACAAGTGTTATAGCATGTCCAATAAACTGTTATAATTTGATGACCACTTATTACCAGTAGAATAATAGGATTGATTTATTATCCATCATAATTAATATTAAATATTACATTTTATTCAAAATTAATCCCAATTATATAATATTATAATAAATGCAGGTTATGAAGCTATTATTGGAAGCTGAAGAACCACCAGATCCTGAAGTGTTAGCTTTGGGTATCAACTTGGCTTGTCACATTGATAACGCACAACTCATGTGTCAGGGACCAGGTTTGAAGTTGTTGATGAACAAAGCATTGAAGACTCAGGATCCATTGCTTATGAAAATGATACGGAATATATCACAGCATCCTGGAGATATAAAGAGATTATTTCTGGTGAGATAAGTTTGGGGAATGATTTGAAAATGTTTATTTTCTGTTTCTGTTTATATTAAGAACAGCTTCTTAGTTTTGAAAGATATAGTTTGATTATAGCTGTGTATTATATAGTAGATTGCTAATAATGATTATATTGTATGCAATTATGAAACAAGGAATATTCAATGTAATGTATTATAGATTAAGTACTACAGCAGACTTTGTTTTTTTTTCAGGATTTTCTAGTTGATTTAGGTCGCATTATTACTACTTGTCAAGAAGATGAATTTATTGTTGAAGTGTTGGGTATTTTGGGCAACATTTCTCTTCCTGACCTGGATTATAACAGAGTTCTAACACAACTGAACCTACTCCCATCTCTAATAGACAAACTGAAGGTAATAATATCTTGTATGAGGACAGAATATATGTAAGTATTCCCTTGTTGTTATTCTTTGAATTATTTTGTTAAAAAAAGGAAGTCTGGTCTGGTCTGGGGAAATTTTTTTGGTTAAACATTGGTGTCTGCAAAGGCAGCATCAAAGCATATTATGGGGGTGGAACAATGCCTAGTGGTGGAATTGATATTAATATAATTCCTCTAAATATGTATTTTTAAGTAAGTTAGTGTCAGTGTCAAATATTAGAGACACATATGAGGATATTACTAAATGTATATGTAGTAATGGTATACTTAACCACAAGTACTTCACTTTGTTGCTTTTACAATGTATATCTCCTGTCTTACTAGTTCTTTGTTGTATTGACTCTGAAGGAATTTAATAAATGTATTTAGTCTTGCCTTTGAAAACTGCAAAATTTCCTCACAACTTGACATTGACTGGAGGCATATAATACTTTTTAACTATAGTACTACTTCATGAACAATTACTGTATAGATTAATATGGATGTTTTGAAGTTGGTCAATTTGTACTAAATAAACTGGGGAGTTACTGTTGTAATTTAGTGGGTTAAGCGATAATGGTCTCCACTATTATTGGTCACTAGAATGAACGTGTTATACTATCCTTCCTACTTATTAAGATAATCTCATTGTTATAACTAAAAGGAAATTCAATACTTATGATCTCATGTAGTAAATTTGTTAAGAGAATCCTTAGAAGTGGTTTATAAGATTTGGGAAGATGATAAAATATATGTGGATTTACAATTATGTAATTCCATAATGAAGACATATACCAATAAACAGCAAGATAGCATAACTACCATCATCATATAATTACCTTGACTTCCAAGAAATACTAATTATTATTACGAATGATTTTATAAGTCTTCTGATGAAAAAGGTTGGATGAATTTCATAAGAAGAGTTAGTTACATTCTAGGTAATATTAATGATGACATTACAATGCTGTTGTTGTATAAAGTGTTGTAGTATTAGTACTGGTAATGGTTGTAGTGATGTGGTCGACCTCTTTCATTGAACTTTATCTCCAACTTTATTTTGATTATTAATTAATTTTATGTAAACAAGGCGTGTACAAAAATGTGACCATATCAATTCCCATGGTAAAGTAAAGTATTTTTAGATTGTTTTATGTGGTTTAAGATTAAGCGATATAATCTAATGAAAACATACTTTTTTGATTAAATTCAAGTTTCAAGTTAATGTTAAAACTCTTTTTTTACCGCATAATATCCATATACATTATACATGTACATTTAGCATATCATATTGTACATGTAGATGTATGCATACATGTAAATATCATTATGTAAATATAGTACATATACACATACATGTACATGTATTAAATTTACGTATACATATCGTAAATGCATATGTAGATTATATAGGTTAGTAGTAAATGTATGTATATTGTATATGTATTGTACATAATATACATGGACTGTAAATGGAGTCTCGTCTGACTCTCGTGTTCTTATAAGTTCTGTCCATCTCTTGAAAGGAATAGTGTTTGTTGTGATAATATGTATATTTGTTTGTTGTTGCTTGTTATGTACGTCTTTGTGATTATAGGGAAGTGTTTATCAAGTTAAATCATTTATTAGTCTCCTATATTTGGGACATTATGTAGTAATTATTTAAACCACAGCTTGTTATTGTAGATAAGATTTAAGTTATTATTCCCTTATCTCAATGTACAAATATTGTTATGTTTATTATTAATGCAGGATCCAAAGATTAAAGATGACATTATACTGGAAGTGGTTATTGTCTGTGGTACTTTCTCTTACGACACTTATTGTGCTGAACTCATGGTAAAGGCTGGTCTGCCACAATTACTTATAGATATATTAAAAGGTAACTTATTTTTACTGATAGATCAATAGATGAATGAATATCATTGTGTCAGAAGTATCACTGATGCTAGTAATATTGCTTAATTCAAATTTTCATTATGTCACAGATTTATAATTGGGTATGGTATTGTTGAAATTTTAATATACACTATATTAATAGTTATTGGATTTATTTCTTAACACTAATGGTATCAATAATCACTAAAGTTAAGTTAGTAATAATTATGTTAGCTCTAAAATATGTGCTGTTTGTTGTATTGAGTGAGTGAGGTCTTTGTTCATTAGTATCCTGACCACACTATAGTTGAAAATTAGTAACTACTTACTCTATATCTTGTGTATCTGTGTGTGTGTGTGTGTGTGTGTGTGTGCTATTAGTAAACACCAGATGTAGAGTAGGCTAAAGTAAACACACACCCTTAATTGATTAGCTAGGTATAATTGAATTAACTTGAATTGTATGCGTTAGTTAGTTGGAGTTTATTATATTGTTACACGTTCCTATATACCCATACCAGAGACTAATATAAGATTGAGTACACAAGAATGAAATTCTCTAACAGATTTCTTGTTGGCTTGATATTGACTTCACATTACAACTTAAATTTAAATACTATTGTAATGTAGTACTTTATATTTTTTGTTTTTGCTAGCTAAACAAGATGATGATGAAATGATACTACAAATAACATACAATTTCCATCAAATACTCCTTCATCCTTCAACACGAGATGCTGTCATGACTACAGGTATATTAGCATTACCTCAATATTAATGATGTCATGTCTATATAGAGGCTCCTGATTACTTGATAGAACTGATCAATGATAAGAACAAGGAAGTCAGTAAAGTTTGCTCTCAAGTACTTGATATTATGGCTGTAAGTTAGAGATAGTACAGCTTGTGTCATTATTACATTGTTTAACTTTCATATTTAGTTTTGTTTTGATAAGGGGATTAGTCATGTATACACTACCTCTCTCTCTCTCTCTCTCTCTCTCTCTCTCTCTCTCTCTCTCTCTCTCTCTCTCTCTCTCTCTCTCTCTCTCTCTCTCTCTCTCTCTCTCTCTCTCTCTCTCTCTCTCTCTCTCTCTCTCTCTCTCTTTCTCTCTTTCTCTTAGGAGCACAATGCAGAATTTAGAGAGAGAGTTAAACTAGAACGCTTTCGATATTATAATCAGCAATGGCTGGAAATGGTCACTGGACAAACCATCTTTGAAGAAGAACAAGAAGAAGATGAAGACTATATGGATCCATATTACCTTCACATGGCTGCTGAACTCCACACTCCTGACTTACTAGAAACAGTTGGATTGAATGGACTGACAAGTCCTGTAGGTCTTGGTCGAGTGACACCCCTCCCAGGTCAACCTGTTCCAATGTATACTTCTCCTAATGATATGATGTATGATGATGAGTATTTGGTTGGCTATGGTATGCGTAGTCCTATAGACAATGATGCTATTATGTATAGTGGAGGGTTATATTATGATCCAGTAATGATGGGAGAAGTTATTGAATATGAGGACCATCCAGCATTTGCTATGACAGAGAATACTGGCTTTCAAACTCATCGTGTTTTCCACCAACCAATGAATACAAACGGTCGTCCACCTTCTAGATTAAATTTTTAAAAAGTATTTATTAATTTATGTATGCATTTTTGCATTTTATTGCCCAATTGTTGACTCTCAGTACTTATTTTTGAGATATACTATGGGGTAGGTTTTATTTAAAAATTGCTATATATCCTTGAATTTACCTAAAAGGCACGTGAGTTAATTAACAGCTTCTAAAATAATCAATTACTTGATGATGTAATGCAATATTGTGTCCGCGCTACATTATTATTATGATAATTGACAAAAAGGGCAAAGTGCAGGAAGAAATCGTTTGAAAGGACGTGAACTTCGCCATCATAAGCCGTGACCACTAAACAAGTGTTGTCTGCACGATCAGCTATAAACCAATTGAGCGTCTGCTCAGTTGAACGCCGTACTCGTCCTCTCACTTTGTTTTGATGGGTTTAATGAGCTGTCTTCTTTGTAACTTTTAACATCTCCAAATAAGTCTTTTTAGACTGTACCCTTAGGGGTAAAAACTGTTGATAGAGGTAAGTGTCTCTGTAGGGCATATTGCTGTAGGCTAAGCGACTTTGTACTGCAAGCTACCTTTATAAGACTAGTCTAGTTTTTCTAGTCTTGAGGCTTCTTCATTTTAAGTGAGGGAATGTGGGTTTAGGTGTGTGTCCTAATAACACCTCTTATGAATACCCTAGCTTGTGTAAGAACCACATTGATATAAATATATTCATATAATAATTATATTTGATTTCTAAAGATACTTTTACTTGCAGAGTCTTAGAATACAAGATTACTACTTCTCTTCAAACCCAATCATCTGTCAAATATCAACTAAAGTTTACCACTTTTCTAAACGGGTTAGACCAGTTTATTTTTGAATACTGGTCCATAGCAATGCAAGCTATGAATTTGTGGCCCATGTCCCCTACTGGGCCATTTTATCCAGCTCAACTCACCAATCCAGCAATCAATAACCAGTTCTCTAAACCCAGAGTTGGACTAGGAGTAATTTGTAGATGTCAACCTCAAAAATATGGAGTGGAATGTCTCCTCTTGAAACGTGGGCCCAAATTTGTGTCTCCATTCAAGTGGTCCTTCCCAGGGGGACGTTTAGACGAAGATGATGACTTGGATGACGATGGTGAAAAAGGAACAATGAGAGAACTGGGAAAAGAGTGCGGGGGAGGGACACCTCCTGGACTCCCCCCACTAATACATATTGAATGTTACAAGTCAGGACGGGTAAGAGTCACCATCCACATAGCTATATATCTGTTGTGATCAATTACCAATGTAGTCCTGAAGTGTTAATGAGTTTTTGATCATGCATAAAATATTTCACCTTTGCACTATGAAGTTGTGTCACACTTATGATATATATAACCTTTGAATAGCTGACTACTATAACATGTTACACTCTTGCATGTGACTTTTAATGTCAGACTGTAGCCACCTTGTTTGAATGTGTAATTTAATTCATTTGGTGACTTAAAAGTTTGAGGTTTGAGGGTAAACCATGTGGCAGCATGATGTTTCATAAAAACAACTTTCTTTATGACTAAACAGCTGTAACTTGTTTTCTGTGTGAATGAGGCCTTTTATGTTTTCATGTTTTGGTCAAAAGATTGACTAGCATACAGTAGTATACTGAATACTATTAATAATAATTCTCTTTCATTCTGACCTCCACTTAGATCCTTTTAAACATATATCTGTATTGTATGTATCAAATATTGTTATCACTATGTTCCTAGTTCCTGCTGACTCAGTGTCATTAATAGGAGCCATTTTAGTATTACATTGAATTGCATTACAACAAATGTATTGATACTCAGTTTCTTGTCTAGCCTTTGTACAAGATCTGATATTGAAACCTCCTTTGAATTAAACACATTTTATCAATGAAATAGTTGTCTTTCAAATTCAATATGATTGCTTAATCAATTTTGACATATTGTAGATCACAATTATAGTGACATAAAATTTAACAGGAACTTGCCATTAATTCATACGTGTTAAGAGATACCATAGTTATTATAAATCAAATAATAAGTCTTATACACTTGCAAATATTATGTATTCTGGAGACAAAACTCCATTAGTTGCAAACAGCTACCTACATTTGTGTGACTATTTAGAGTACTAGTAGACTGATACAAAGAGAAGGATGAGAGAACAGACAGGCAGACAAATGTCAACATCTTATATTCTAAGCCTTGTACATATCCAGACATGTTGTTGTTATGATTGTATTGTATAGTTAACACTATTGAATGAATAGAGAGTTAGCTTGTGTCACACACTATTCACTAAAAATTCAATGGATTTATATGTATAAGTTAATTCTGTCACAATTAGGACAGTTACTAGTTTAAATAATGCATAAAGTGTAGAGTAGTATTCTACATTGATTGTATTGTGTTAGTTGTTGTATAGAGTATAGAGGTTAAAAGCTTAATTGATGATGTAATGTATTATGGAATTGAGTTATGTCATTTTAAAAGGGGTCATCTATTCATTGTTTGCTTTCAGTAGATAACTGTTTAACTTAGTAACAGATTGAGGGTTTTGTGGTGGGTGTTGTTCAACCATAACTTGCTAGCTGAATGCCCTCAGAACATTTAATGGAGTAAGTTGTATTGTGTGTTATGTCTAATAGTGTCTACTTGACGTGTTCTTGTGTGATCAGATTCAGGAACAACACATCATGTCCTAACATACGCTATACAAGTAATTAACTAGTGATAAAAAACTAAGAACCACGACGTGCTATTAAAAAGTTTTATGAATTCTTCTAAAGCTGTATCAAAATTGATCATACCAATTATATAGGTCAGATCGTCCTGCCCCTTTTGATAGAGGGCGGTCTTGTGGTACTAAGCATAATTTGAGTCATGTGTGAGTAAGTATTTACAGGTGTCTGAAAATATTATACTAGGCTATTATAATGTACTATACTCTTTGCTACTCAATATGTAAATTCTAATGTAATTAACATATTTTAATATATCGCTGTCACATTTAATGTAATAAAGTTCGGAGGAAATTTTACTATTCAAGGTGATTTCATCCTAAGGAATGGAACTGACTTACCACAGCAAACAGGACTAGTTTTGTAGAACTTTTCCTTTTTGCCCTGAAGTTTTATTTTATAGTTAGTTATAAGGTGTTACAGATCCTCCTTTTCTCCTTGTTTTATCCCTCCCCTGGCAGTGGTCAGTGGTCAAAGGAAAGAGCATGTGTTTACAGATTGTGTGGTTTGTATGACTGTTAAAAGCAGGTGTGTCTAGCTATTTGGCTTCAGTTTTTTTGCCTTGGAGTTGTTTATTTAAAGAGCAGACGCACACACACACATAACAGCTGTACTTTATTCTGTTAAGTCATGCTGAAGATAGTTTGAAAATGGCTACTATATCATAATGATCTAGTTCTAAACATCTGCTATATACGATAAAGACTCAATGTAATTTGTAAAGATAGTCATCTTCTTGGTCTGGCTTCTCAGCCTATGATGAACTTTGTTACCATAGTAAATGAAAACTAATGAATGCACTTTATGCTTTATGAATATAGTATAGTTTTATTATTATAAGAAGTGTCAATAGTAGATGAACCGTTCACAGCTGGAATGGGAACCCTCCCTCTATTTATATTGTTACTCTTAGCAGATGCTATTATTGTTTGCTTGCTTGGTAAATGATCTCTCTCTCTCTCTCTCTCTCTCTCTCTCTCTCTCTTTCTCTCTCTAGACTCTCTATCATGTTTATGTTTTAGACAATGAAGCAACATCATGGTTGCAGTGGCAACCTTCAAAAACTCTCCAGCACACTGGTGAGATAGATGCCACTGCAACAGAACTCATTCTACAATCTAGACACTTTCCAGCTTTTAATGGATTTTGTTGGGTTGATCTACAGACTCTAATTGAAGAGTGTATGTCTATAAATGTAAGTATAAAATATAGGTGTGTACGTTGAATGTGTGTGGTCTCTCTTTTCTTTTATACCAGCTGTGCTTAATGTTACCTATAGTTATTACAGTTACCTGTAAAGCCATGCCCTATTTTGAGTTAGACCAGATGAGCAATAGTTTTGAGCAAAATTTAGTAATAAAATTCTTGACTGTATTCATAGTACATTGAGTTTGTATTGTATTATTCTCTTTGGAGTCTTAGTGGTTTAAAGTGGGCCAATCCAGTTCTTATAACTGGTTGAAGTTCTATCTAGCTCATTGGAGGGTGTGTCTATGATTTGGTATTTAGAGATATATTACCGCTAATTACTTTTACTCTACTCAAAAAGCAAAACGTTTATTGTTTTGTTTTAGGTATTTTTACTTTTATCAACTGTTAAAGTTATATTGCAAACATTTGGAGTGTTAGATATGCAAAGACAGTCTGTCTTTGCTGGTACATCCTATAGTTTTAATTATATATTTAGTACTTTGAATGAATGAAATCGTACAAAATATATTATACTTTTATCTCTGTGTCTTTCTATTGACAAGTATGTTCCCATGTACCTATCCTCCCCACCATTGCATCAAACTGCAAAATTCCTTGTTCCCATGTACCTATCCTTCCCATCATTGTGTCACACTGCAAAATTCCTAGTTCCCATGTACCTATATCCTGCTTACCATTACATCATTCAGCATAGTTCCTAGTTCTCACATACTTATGCTGTCTATCATTACGTTATACGTTAAAGTTCCCAGTTAACTAACTTGCAATGTTTATAATTCAGTATTGTCCTCTATTATGTAAAATTTAATAAGTAGTATACCTGTCTTGCCCATGTACTTATAGAGCATGTGACAAAGTTCCTTGTCCTGTGTTATCGGTTGTCATTTACATCATACTATTACATGATATATGACCGTTACTACCAGTTCTCACGTACCTACCCACCTACTTACTGTCTTATCTACCATTTCATCATTACATCCATTAGTAATGTTTTTACTTCTAGTTCCAAAAACATTCTTATTTCCTGCCTACCATAACATCATAGGGAAGTATTTCCCACCTACTGTTATGTCATAAAGAAGTACAATTTCCATTCAATTACACTATTATGTAGTGTATGACAGTTTATGGTACCAATCAGATTTTAACTGTCGTTAATAATGTGTTCCTTTGTCCTGCCTAAGCTATGGTTACATGATATATGAGCGCATGTTTGTCTCTCAAACTATATGGTTATGTTCCCAGTTCCCACGGATCTACCCTCCTCGCAATTACATCACATGATAATGTTCTTTATTCCAATCCTTTTTACCATATATAGTAAAAGTCTTAGTCCCTCCTCTTTTTTTGATATTAAAATTCTTTGATGAGCATTTTTAGAATATTTATGGCCATACTAATGCTGACCAATGAATGAGAACAGGGTTGTTGTAGGACTTCTGGACTCTCCTTTTGTTGTTTAGTGACTTTTACACAATGAATATTGTAATATATGTACGTGATATGTATAGTATCGTTAGTAATGCCGATTTACATGTACGTGTGTATGTCGCTATTATTGAGACAAATGCATATACTTTGATTAGATTAACTTTTTAGTTTTTTTTCTTGTCTTCTAAATATAAAAAAATTAGATAGCAAATATTTACCTTTAAGATATCATACAGATTATATCTGTCCATTAAAGTGGGTGTTTGTAGTATACCATAAACAGTGTTGTTATTTTTGTTATTTTGTTGTTATTTTGTTATAATATTTATTATATAGTATTTAGTGTTAGACTTTTTTATTTACAGTAAGTGTAGAGTTTTGTAGAAATATTGTGTAGCTCTGCTTAACTTTGTGTCACTATTCTGTTTATAGTCTCCTTTATACTTGTCACATTTCATCAGATACACAGGTATCTTTTCCTATCTCCTTAGGATTCTGATAACATTGCTACCAGTCACTTACAGCATGGTCTGATTCGCTGGGTAAAAACCAATGCTGAGAATATCTTAAAAACGTTACTAGCTCGCAGTCCAAACTTGGCCTGTCACAGACGCTATCCTCCGACGACAACAAGCTCTCCTAATTCAACAAACATTCGATTATTAGCTCCTAGAAACCAACCTATTCTACCAGGAGGAACAGCTTGGAAACATACTACAGGTGGAAATGATCAAAACACTCGTCCAATATTACAATACCAACCTGGTGTTCCAACTGGTTTTCCATTAGTTCAGGGACCTCATGGACCCTTAGGTGTTTATGGTGCAGCTGATTACACTGGACATGATCAACAACATCAAATAGGTGGAGTAGTTTACAATCATGGATCGCAGCAGTCAGGTTTTGGGTCATTGTCTGTTGATAATACAACTACAACTGTCCAAGCACCTTCTTCTCCTGGTAGAGGTGGCCTTGCTAATAGTGCTTTTATTTCTTTTGATGGCTCTGTCGATGGTCTGAAGTCCATTAATACTGCAGGTGGCATGAATCAAATGATAACTCAACCTATAGCAATTGCTCTTAGCTCAACTTCATCTGAATCTTCTACTGTTTATAATCCTAATGTCTACCAGACTCATGTTCAAGTTACTGAGTCTGGGATTCTGTCTTCTACCTCACAAATTGATACTATTTCTGGAACTAGTGAGAACCATTCACATGGGCACACACATAAGCAACACCCCCGACGTAATGAACTTTGTAGACACTATTTTATCAACGGTCACTGTCCGTTTGGTGAGAAGTGCTGGTTTGTGCATCTTGACGCCAAATCTCAACAACGTGAGCCCTTACTGGGTGGAGATGTAATGACCACGCCCATGTCACCTGTACATCCCCAAGGGGTCTGGCATCCATCAAGTTTTTTAGTTGATCAATTTGGTAATCCATATACTCCCCCTCAATCTCCCCTTGGTGTACCGGTCAGTCCACCATCTTGGCAATATGTTGGTAATCGACCACCATTTTTACCCCTTGTACGACCAGGATATCAGCCATTGGGTCAAGGACCCCTCATGTTTAGACCTTTATTGTTTCCTGGGAGGTTTTTCTCTCCTCAAAATCATCAGATGTTACCAAGTATATCTGATCCGATTTTGCGTTTTAGACTCCTCTCTGAAGTCACAATTAGGGACTCTACTAGCGAATGTGCTGTAACTGGTTCTTCGTGTTTAGCTGTACGAGCTGATCATTTTTATCTTAGTTTAGGTCAAGTGATACGAGACTATCGTATTTTGTTCGGAGGAGAAAGACACTACAGTGACTCCTACTGTTTGACAGTTGAGCACAAATTTCAGGCAAAAGTGACTTGTCTTCACAGTTCAAAGCTACAGTCATTTGTAGTGATTGTAGGTTTGGAAAATGGCTCCATTTTCTGCTGGGATCCTAGGAAAGGAGCCTCAAACACTCCAATCTTGTCTGTTCATGAACCCACTGAGGTAAGACAAAATTTATTAAGAATTTCATAAAATAAATTATACGTGCGCTCAATTTGTTTGTATTATCATAGCAACCAACTCTCTCTCTTCCTCCTTTCAGCCTGAAGGAGCTATTACAGCATTAGTACACTTTGTGACCACAATAGCTGGTGCGCAGGTAGTAGCAGCTGGTAATGACCAAGGTCAGGTGACTTGGTATATAGCTCAACCTCCAATGAAGACATATACTGTTCTCTCATCAATCAAAGCACATACTCATAAAATAGTATCTCTACAGGTATAGCAATAGAAAATTGTATGTGGTACAAAAAATGCTAGTAAATCTAAGAGTACTTGAACATCGCTATTGATTTTGAACACTTTTTGTTATTGTGTATGTATGCTTTCTGTTCTCTGTAGATTTTAGGTGGCTGTCTTATTTCTGGTAGTAACAATGGCTCAGTGTGTCTGTGGAACATGAGAAGCCAAGAACCAGTTCTAGAAGATAGTTTTCAAGTACGTTATGAGTTATAACTATCTACAGGTTTACTTCTCTCTCTCTCTCTCTCTCTCTCTCTCTCTCTCAATAGGCTTATTCTCAATCTCTCATAGATATTCATGTTTTAGATACTTCTTCTTTTCTTACTGTTGGAATTAATCAAGAAAACCCCGCCCTTCTTTCTCTTGGTACTTCAACAACTACAGGTGAAGTATCACAAGCTGAAGCTCCACCCACAGTCACAACAACTTGCACCACCACAGCAGCTCCTGTGTCAAGTGAAACTGTTGAAACTCTTTCTGCCAATTTAGATCAGATTTCACTCACCCAAAGCTCTGCCCCTTCATCGGCAAACTATAGTGCATCTATATGGGACTATGGTAAACCCATATCTAGTACAAAGACACAGGACAATATTGGTTTGGTTGTATCGACTGCATTTCATCAGCAGCCTATGTTTGGCAATCGGTTTTTAGCACTTGGTCTTTGTGGAGGTACTGTCAAAATTTACAATCTGCCTAGTTTTCAAATGGCTTCAGAAATCCATTTTCCTGATATTAGTAATAGTGATTGTTTACAAGTGGCCTTGAATCTTTCACGTGATAAAGAGAACACTCACCACTTCAACATGAAGAATCCTTTTCGTGATCTCATTTTGACAACTGTTTGGTCTTGTGGGCGTGTCATGGTATGTCAAATTGAGCCTCATAGAATGAGTTAATTGAGTGACTTAGGATTTAGTATATTTCTTTATACACATGCTATTCATTCTTAAAATTCAAGAGTAAATATTATGATGATTCTAATTATCAGGATATTTTAATATTATTTTTGTTGTCGAGTTCTGTGGAGTAATTTAATTTATTAAATACTATTACATTGTACATACAGGTCATTGTACTATCAAATGTAATTTATTTTATTCTATGCAATATATTAAAATTATTTGTAGTTATTTTATTTATTTTACTATCCTATTATGTATATAATTAATTTTGAATATAGCAAATTTAGATCTAGTCAATTGATACTTAATAACACGTAACTTGGACCTAATGTTTGTGATTCGTGAAGTCAATTAAGTATACGGAGCTATTATTTTTTTACCCATTACATTTCCTTACAATTTTGAGAACGTTTCCGTTTACGTTCCGTATTTTACAAATTTTTGAGAAGGCGTGACAATTATTAATTTTTGCTGCAGAGGCGGATGAATGCTTATAAAGTTATGAATAATAATTAGTTTGCATTATAGTCCTATATATCTTCAAGCATTTTACTGTCTCTCTTTTACTGGTGATAATCATGTCTTCGGTTAAAGTAGCAGTACGTGTACGTCCGTTCAATAAACGAGAACTCAACCACTCAGCTTCATGCATCATCACAATGGAAGGACCTCAAACTGGTGAGATTAAGTAGGGCTGGTTAGAATATATATATATATATATATATATATATATATCTATGGCAGGGAACATAATTATTTTTGTAATGATGTATTTTATTTTCAGGTATTGAAAACCCTAAAATTATCGGAGAACCTCCTAAGACTTTTAGCTTTGATCATTCATATTGGAGTCACACAGATGTAAGTGATATTGACATAGTAAATTGTTTGTAGAGTTGTAATACTAATATCATCTGCCCACTGTAACATTCTTGTTTTAAACAAAGTTTATCTATTAAAATACTGTGGAAATATTATTGTAAATGACCTTATACCAGTTGTAATGCACTTAGTGGGGCAGTTCAATTTTTATGTGACTCGTTGGATTCACGACAATAGAACTTTTTTATGATTCTGTATAGCTCAATACTAGGTCATTACTGTGTATAGTACAGGGGCAATAGGTGGTACTGATGTAATATCTGACAGTAATCATATGTAACATTGATGATGTATAACATAATAAATTATAATATATTTTGAAGTTCAGAGAAGGATATATATATATATAAAGAAAACAAAGTAAGAGTTTATAATAACTATGGAATACATAACATTCTGAGAAAATAGCAAAACTCATTTCTATCTTTCAGTCCCTAACAAGTATCTTATGAAAACTGTTATTAATGTGTTGATGGTACAAGTTATTAATGTGTTAATGGTACGAGTCTTTCAAATAGTGATCTTAGTTTTTGATATTGTTATCTCCTGTTCTGTGTACATAGTCTTAACTACTGAAGTTATAATGTTATTTTCACTATGATACTTAAACAATACATGTAATATAATATACAAATGAAGGAAACAGTTGTAACACTATTTGTAATGTATTATTCAACAGCTTTCCTCCTAACTTTGATTGACTAGCATTTCTTTGTAATGGAGCAAGAAGTTTTATTGTTCCAATTTCCTCATCAATGCTTTTTTGCATGAGAAATATATAATATGATCACCTTCTTCCAATATTACACCAATGTGTGTTATTATGAAGTATTAGCATAATGTTCTTACTACCATCTCACCACTAACAAAGACACACACATATTATAATATATACTACATTGTAAGGTATCTATTTTTTCCTATAGTTCCATATCATAGAATCCTTATACAATTTATTACCAAGTTGATATTAAGGCTTCGTTGTATCTATATAATTACTCAGTAACTTAGTAACCTTATTCATAAATCAGTTATGCTAGTCAAACCTGATAAATAAACCAGTTGTGCCAAAGTTGATATGTAAGATAGTTCTGCCAGTTAAGATTATGCTATGTTGTATTTTACTACAATATTACCATATTGAGGTGTTATAGTCTATTTGTATGGAATATAGGCATGAGACCTTCCTTTAATTCTTTATTAGGAACAATTAATAGAGTATGGAGAATATTAAAAGTGTTAAACTTTATATGATGCAATTGTTATCTCTTTGTGAGGTATTTTAAATTGATAATTTCTTTATAATAGAATTGTCAGTCTGTCAGAATAACTAGACCTCAGTTAGAGATACAATTGACAATAAGAGGTTTCTTATGATCTAACTCTTTACTACTAAGTGTTATCACATTTTGTGTTAACGATATGATGCTAACTTTAGGGTTTACAAAAGTCTAGGGGGGAGGGCTAGTAAACAGTATTATATGAGTGTGTATGTAAATGAATGTTATTGTTTTTTGTACAATAAACATGTATTCTTGACACTAACAGTAAACTATGGTTTCACATATTTAGCATATGTGTAATCATATTAGTCTTCCTCACTGTCTGACAGTGAGTTGTTATACTTTTATACGTGTATAAATGTATAGTTAATGTAAATACAAATGTCACTAAGGGTTTCCATACTACTATATGATGTAGTAATGTGAGTGTAATATACTAAATACTGTTAATTTACTTAATGTATTATCTCATAGTACTTCTTTGAAAGTTGATAATGGCTTCTGATTTTATTATCTTAGAAAAGTGATCCTAATTTTGCCACACAAGAACAAGTCTATAGTGATATTGGTAAAGAGACGTTGCAACATGCATTTGAAGGGTGAGTTATCCCAAACTATATCTGTTTAACAAAACAACAAATAACTATAACAAATGAAATCATAATTTGTTGGTAAGATGAACTACGTAATATTGTAAAAGGTTTATGTTGTAAGGACTAATTATATTACAGTCTATATTATTGACACTTTATAGTTTAAACACTGCTTTCTCCCTTTCATAGAGTTGTTTATGGACTAGGTAATTTTATAGTTAAAATTGAAATCGAAAACAAAGAAACTACTCTTATTTTGCATGCTGTACACAATCTCGCCAAACTCTTTATTATTCAACGCAATAGTAACATAAAATAGTTTCATTACATCATCACTATATGCTATACTTAGATTACATCATAAACAGAACCTGTACAGGTGATTTTTGTTCTTACCTGTTAAACTAATTTTACACTCTTAAATTCTGCATTGCCATAGAAGTTAATATCAATATTGATATGACGCCTATGATGACCTGTTAACTAGTATTTGTGATGACTTGTTAACTAGTATTTATGGTAAACTGAATCCAGTGTTAATAGTTAACACTATTATCACACACACACATGCACACTGTGTACAAGTCACTGTAAATTATGAGTACAATGATTAATGACCACTCCCACATATATATGGTCACAGAGTAATGAGAGTACTGTAAACAAACAATATAATTATGTAGACTCATTCCCAGACTACTATCCCTCATGAACATGACAGTCTAGGAATGAGACTAATAATGGTACTATGCATTGTTCCTGTTCTTTCTGTAGATATAATGTATGTATCTTTGCTTATGGACAAACTGGATCTGGTAAGTCATACACAATGATGGGAAAAGCAGAAGAAGGGGAACAAGGCATCATACCACGGGTAGGTAGGGAGAAACATTTGGAGAGAGATATACAGTGAAGGGAGAGAGAGATATAGAGTGAAGAGTGAGAGTAGATTGTTGTTTTAATAAAAAGATCTGTAGATGTATTCACTCATTCATCTTTGTTTTAGACTTGTGAGGAAATGTTTGATAGAATTGTTAAAAATTCTGATCCACTTCTCTCTTATTCAGTAGAAGTAAGAAAATTACAAAATAAATGAACTGTCATTTTAATCTACCTTTTATCTCATTAAAATAGGTGAGCTATATGGAGATTTATTGTGAACGCGTACGTGATTTGTTGAATCCAAAGTCTTCTGGAGATTTAAGAGTGAGGTCAGTTAGACTAGTGAGGAATACTTTATAATATTTTGTTGTTGATCTTAATAAATGTATCTTCTTTTTAGGGAACATCAAAAATTAGGTCCATATGTTGAGAACTTGGCTAAGCTAGCAGTGACCTCTTTTGCTAATATTAAAAGTCTCATGGATGAAGGAAATAAAGCAAGGTAGATTGTCACATGATTTGTGTAGTGGTCATGTGACTATCACATGTGTAGTATGCTGCTATAATTGAGCATTAATTTTGAGACTGATGATGCAGTGTTTAGGTTATTTTAAACTTTTTCTTTATTGTTTAGGACGGTAGCAGCTACTAATATGAATGAAACTAGTAGTCGATCTCATGCTGTTTTTACTATTATACTTACTCAAAAGAAAAAAGACACACTCACTGGACTAACCTCAGAGAAGGTAACATCACTTCTAAGTTCTAACTCATATTAAATCCACCTCTCTCTCTCACTCATATTTAGGTCAGCAAGATCAGTTTGGTTGATTTAGCAGGTAGTGAGAGAGCTAAAGACACAGGAGCTGAAGGAAAAAGACTTCAGGTATACACACATTAATAGGACATGAAGATAATGTTATCATAATTATTTTAGGAAGGAGCTAATATCAATAAATCTTTGACAACATTAGGTAAAGTGATACATGCTTTAGCATCAGCTAAAAAGAAAGGAGAATTTGTTCCTTATCGAGACTCGGTCTTAACATGGCTACTAAAAGAAAATTTAGGTCAGTAACTAATCATCATCAAATGAGTCAACTCCCTCATAAAATATCCCTAAAATGATCTTGATGCCAAAAATTGTGGAAGAGTTTACAACATACTTCATTTCTGTTAATATTGTGATACTTGGCTGTTGTCATAATTAATGTTGTTCTTATATCATTTATTATGTTATTTTACAGGTGGCAATTCAAAGACAGCAATGATAGCCACTATTAGTCCTGCTCACATTAACTATGATGAGACACTCAGTACACTTAGGTAATGCACTAATACATGTACATTTAACTGTACATGTACATGTCATTATAGATATGCTGATCGTGCTAAACAAATAGTATGTAAGGCTATTGTCAATGAGGATCCTAATGCTAAAGTTAGTGAATGTACTTGTATATGTAATGGTGATGTCACTGTTAGAATGTACTTAGGGATATCAGAATTAAATGTAGTAGTGTCATTTTATTGTATGTGCTTTGTATAGTTGATTCGTGATCTCAAAGCTGAAGTGGGTAAACTGCGTGATATTATTAAGGCCGAAGGACTAGAAGCTAGAGTAGCTGCTTATGGTAAATCTTTTCTCTCTCTCTCTTTTTCTGAGAGAGAAGAGAGGCTCTCTAAATGCTTCATTCAATATTTTCTTCTTTAGGTCTCAGTATTGAAGGGGGTGGGGCTGGTGGCGGTAGAGTAACTGCTACTGAAGAACAACTCACAGCTGTTGAGAGACTAAAAGTATTAAAATAAATACAAAAACTACATTTTACTCTAATATCTCATTTCATTCTCTAGGAAGCAGAACGTCTTATAGCTGAGCTCAATGAGACATGGGAAGAGAAACTGATGCGTACTGAAGAAATCCAACGAGAGAGAGAGGCAGCATTAGCTGAGATGGGTATTGCGTTACAACGAGGAGAAGATGGCAAAACATTAGGTGTATTTATGCCAAAGAAAGTAAGTCAACTAGTGGCATGTATCATAAAAATGTTTTTGACTCTCTCTGTGTGTAGTCGCCTCATCTTGTTAATCTTAATGAAGATCCCTTAATGTCAGAATGTCTTTTATATTATTTGAAGGAAGGTACTACAATAGTAGGTAGAGTAGGTGATATACAACTCTCTGGTGATTTTATCCTTGATCATCATTGCTCTTTTGTCCATGAAAAAGGTCAGTCCTTTGTAAAGATACTTTCTTGTATTCGTGCATTTATTTAGTATCCTTTATAGCTTATATTTACATGTAAATGTGATAAATTAGTCTTTTTGTGATAATTTGGTAGGTGTGGTCACAATTATACCGTGTGAGAGTAGCATGACTTTTGTGAATGGACAACTCATCTCAGAATCTCAAGAATTGATGACAGGTTCTCGTATTATACTGGGTAATAACCATGTCTTTAGGTTCACTAACCCTGAACAAGGTAAGTAGTTGTAGACGATGATGACTCTGGGGGTCAATGATAGCTTAGATTAAGGCTTTAGCATGTTTGTGTAATTTTTAACAATAGTCATTAGTAAATGATAAAACAAACAATGGAAGAGGGACTTCCTGGATGTTGATGGACATTGTAATGAGTTTCTATTTTCATTTATTTATTTTTGTCTTTTCATTGTAGCTAGAGCATTGAGAGCTGGAAGACAACCAGGTTTGATACAAACACATACTTTAAATGATAAATATATAATGTCAGGAGCCTATAGCCTCTCAAAGGAGGAAAGAACATGCAACTCTCATGCATGATCCTTCTTCCTAAGCAAAGCTATGAGCTCCTGATAATACAAGTACATTAATGAATCTTAATTAGAGGCACATTGCCTAATTTACTAGAAAGCTGTTCTTCCAAATAAACTTCCTATTAATGCTATCTCTAGATTCTTCTTTGGAACCACTTCCTGAGATAATGATCACATCTGACGTTTCACGTTCTCCCTCTCGACCTTCCTCCCCTAATCTAGGAGGAGGTGGATCAGGTATGGGTCTCCTAGACTGGGGTTTTGCTCAACGAGAACTCCTTCAAAATACTGGTTATGACATTGGAAAAGAGATTGAAGAAAAGGAGAGACAATTTGAAATAAAAGAGAAACTCTTTGAGACAAGGTAAGAGATTATTACAATTCATTCTGAGTCATTTAGATCACTTCCTTTTGTGGAAGTAATAAGTTATAATTGCTTAATTTTCTTCTTTCTCATGTCTGCAAGCAAGACTTTGTGTTTAAAGAATCATAATATGTTAGGGTTTGATCTATAAATTTTTTAGCATGATTTGTAGTGTCAAAAATTCTTGATATTGGTTGGTAGTGAGCGTGGTGTTAGTTCTATCACATATAGTTCTAAACAATACAATTATAGAAGTGTAGATAGTACATGGACTTCAATACAACTGGCATCAATGTGATCACTACATAATATTTACCAATATTGATAATGTTTGATAGAAACTAAGTTCATATCTTTTTTTGTTTATAGAATTACAGAATTAGAAGAAGAGAAAGCTTCTGCTGTGTTACAATTAGCACAGGCAACAGAAGAGAAGCTTCAAGTTGAAGAAATGCTTGTCTTACAGAAGAAGGTAAAAGAATCCATCTCTTTATCTTTATCTCTCTCTCTCTCTCTCTCTCTCTTTCATGTGCATGTACAGGAATTTGAGAAACAACTTGTAGAAATCTCTCAGACTCAAGAGAAGACTCAAGCAGAAATTGAAGAGAAGTTAGTCCAGCAATTTTTGGAAGAAATGCAGACACAATTAGGAGCCAAAGTTAAAGAATTAGAAGATCAAAAGAAAAAGGTAAAATTGTGATATTCTACTAATTCAACTGATCTATTTTGATATCTTTTCATAGACTGAAGAGTTAGCTAAAGCAGAAATTGAAGAAAAATTAACTCAACAATTTAAAGAACAGTTACAAACAGAGTTAGATACTAAAGTGCAAGAAGTAGAACATCAGAAACAAAAGGTATAAAGTACTATGATATTATCACTGTTTACTGGCTCTTTCTCTCTCTCTCTCTCTCTCTCAGGAACTTGAAAGAAAACTTGTAGAAATCACTCAGACTCAAGATAAAATTCAAACAGAAATTGTAGGAAAGTTAGTCCAGGAATTTATGGAACAAATGGAGACACAATTAGATACCAAATCTCAAGAAGTAGAAGAACAAAAGAGAAAGGTAATAATCATGACTAATTTACTAATTCAACTGATATCTTTTCATAGACTGAAGAGTTAGTTAAAGCAGAAATTGAAGAGAAATTAACTCAACAATTTAAAGAACAGTTACAAACAGAGTTAGATACTAAAGTGCAAGAAGTAGAACATCAGAAACAAAAGGTATAAAGTACTATGATATTATCATTATTCATATGACTCTCTCTCTCTCTCTCTCTCTCTCAGGAATTTGAGAAACAACTTGTAGAAATTACTCAAACACAAGAGAAGATTCAATCAGAGACTCAAGAGTTAGCTAAAGCAGAGATTGAAGAAAAATTAACTCAACAATTTAAAGAACAATTACAAACAGAGTTAGATACTAAAGTGCAAGAAGTAGAACATCAGAAACAAAAGGTATTAAGTACTATGATATTATCATTATTCATCTGACTCTCTCTCTCTCTCTCTCTCTCTCAGGAATTTGAGAAACAACTTGTAGATATCTCTCAAACACAAGAGAAGACTCAAGCAGAGATGGTAAAGAAGTTAGTCCAGCAATTTATGGAACAAATGCAGTCACAAATAGATGCTAAAGTTGATGAAGTAGAAGAACAAAAGAAAAAAGTAAAAATTGTGACTAATTAACTAATTCTATTTTAATCTTTTAATAGGCTCAAGAGTTAGCTAAAGTAGAAATTGAAGAAAAATTAACTCAACAATTTAAAGAACAGTTACAAACAGAGTTAGATACTAAAGTGCAAGAAGTAGAGCATCAGAAACAAAAGGTATAAAGAATTATGATATTATCACTGTTCACTGACTGTACTCATGAACTGGTATGTCTTTATCATTATATCTTTGTAGGAATATGAAGAGTTATTGGAAGAGACAAAGAAGAGAGCTCATGTGCAAGCACAGAGTCAAGCAGAGGAACTGTTCCAAAAACAAAAACAAGTAGGCTACTGCATTCTAAACTACATGTCTGTATTCTAATAGTAAGTGAAGACATCTTGATATAAGATTTGACACTTATTAGTGTCAAAATGTTAAGTGTTCTTATTTTCTCACTTACTATCTATTAGTTGTTATTGTTATCTTCAGGTGTTAGATAGTATCAACTATCTTTTATTTTATTGGAATGTTCTAGTTGTTGACTATATTACTATTATTGTTAATTGAAGGAAATCTAGTTTTTGCAGCTGTAATTTGTATTCCTGTATTTTGTAGGCTTATGAGCTGAAAATATTAGAAATGGAAGCATTAATACAGAGAAAGAGAGCAGAAGTAAGTCTGAACTCCAGTTTATAAACTATTACATTACATATAGTACATGTAATAATGTAGTAATCAAGTTATATAAAATATATCAACTCTACGTGTATTTTATTTGATAAAAAGTCTGTGATATACATGTAACATATCAATGATATATCATAGAATTATTAAAGATTCCACTATGCATTAACCACTGTTGTACTTACCTGAGAGGTGTGGTTATTAGCTTAAGTGTTCTCTTACAAAGAACACTGTTACTATACTATCAGTTGATTTAGTACTTGTATTTCTAGAGTCAAGGACATACTCCTACAAGTGAGGAACTTCCGATGGGTAAGTCCCTTTAATTAATTACTAATAATTACATTGTCTAATGTGCACTTGATACATAACCTTGTTTTATTAATGTATCAATATTTTATACAGACTGGTTAGAACCTGATCAACTAGAAAATGCTAGAACAATTGTTAATAAATGGAAACATTATAAATATACTTCAATCAAAGTACACATGTGGTCACAATTGTATCCACCAATTCATCCATTCATCCATCACCCATCCATCCATTCATCAATCCATCCATCCATTCATCAATCCATCTATCCATTAGGATGAATTAAAACACAATACTCCTCTCCTCAAAGAGGCTAATGTCATTAGTGGTGAACTACAGAAGAATGTCACATTTCAATTCACTCTATTATCTGACTCCTCCTATTCCCCATTACCTCTTAATATAGCAACAGGTCAGCCACACAGATCAGAGATCATAATACATGTACATGTATATAGTAGTTGCTAGTCTAAACACTGCTTTGGGCGATGTATAACATTTACAAATAGAGAGTCTATAGAAAGCAATATCTACATATATGTACATAATAAATAGTACAACAACAAGGAGCCAAGAAATTACTGTAATGACCATTCATTTGAACTTAAATGTTCACTATTTATGACATGACAATATTGTGCTGTACTATATGGATAATGATAGTAGTAGCTATCTCACCCCCTCATATTAGATTATCCCACTGTTCTCTAAGTATATCTTACAACTCTCATTCATTAGGTACTGATACTGATTTTGAATCTGAGGATACTAAGGAAGCTGTCATGGCATATCAAACATGTGGTCGACCTGGACCTATATTGGCCGTTGAAGTAAAGGATGGTAAACATGGTACAACTCATATCTGGTCAATAGACAAACTTAAGTAAGTTTATGACGATATGCTCCTCTGTTACTCTCTCTCTCTCTCTCTCTTTTATCAGACAACGACTAATGTCCATGAGAGAACTCTATCAGTTCAGTTTAAATGGTGATGATAGTTTGGGTCATTTTTCTTTTGGAATACAGGGCAATGATCCTTTCTATGACCACACCCCCTGGTTTAAATCAATTGGACGTTCTTATGTATTTCTTAGCAACCTGTTAGTACCTATGTCTCTAGTGAGGAAAGTGGCTATAGTAGGAGAGAAAGGAGATGTCAAAGGTCATCTGACTGTCTCTATACGTTACATGGCAGGTACAAGATAAAGGAATCTTATATACATATTATATATATATATCCTTGTTACTGTAGAAGAGGAAATGGATGACAAGAGTATGTCTGAAGCTGTTGTGTTGAATTTTAATGAACTAATTCCAAGAGAAGTAAGCATGGTTTGTCTTACTGTGTGTCCACTTGATTTCTTTTTCTAGTCAATTAGTAGTATATCAACTGATCATGCCATCAAGATAGTTGATCCCTCATTAGAAGAGCAAGCTAAAATACTTAGTGGTTCTAGAGACTCACTAGACCACAGTGTGGAGTTAGCTGAAGAGGTTAAACCAAAATCAATTATAACAGGGGTATGCTGATAGAGTTTGTGCTCTTAAAATAATAATATACATTTCTTTTTTGGGTGCCTTCTTGAGGTTCATCTGATAACTAATACTTTGTTATTATTGGGTCCTACTTATAAGAATAGCTAACATTTGTAATGCTTCATGTTATATTTTTGCTCTTTAGCCTTTGAAGTCTTCACCCATTTCTCCTCTTCCTGCTGTCTTTGTCAATGATCGTAAACTTCCCCTCAGTCCAATACGACAACCTCCATTGACCATTGATCCTCAATCCGGTGGTCCATTAATGACTGAGAATTGTCCAGACAATATGGATCATGATGATGCATCTACTATTAGTAACGACAGTGTTGATAGTAGTGTTGTGACTCAAGTTTATGGGACCTGTAGTATCCCTCAGTTGCAAGGGGAGGTAAGTGAGGCTTTTTTACTTGTGAGGATTCTCTCTTTCTCTCTCAGTTTATTCGACAACTTGTTCCTTCAGCTGATTGTTTTTTTGGAGCTAAAAAGAACTTTTATTTTAGAGTTACTATAATACAAGCTACAGGAATTGCTAGAGAATTTTCAGACATTTTCATACAATTCAAGTAAACTATTAGTAAACTATTAGTAAACTATTATAAGTATTGTATAGTTAGTTATTTGGTATTGTATTTAAGTAGCCAGCCATATGTAATTTAAAAACTTTATTTATGTCAGTAACGTTTTTCTCCTGTAGGTTTCTTCTTGGTTCTGATAGAATATTCTCTACTTCTCCATTACATAATGATCACCAAGAGTTGGCACTAGGTTTTTATCACATGCAAAATGTAAGCACTTGACTCCTCCCCCTCTTTAAGTGATCATTAACGTGTCTTCCCCCTTTTTAAATCTAAGAAAAAGTAGATTTAACAAGTTAATGAGGTTTATAGTATGTGTAGCTAATAGTCATATTTTATCATCTACTATAATTATTGTGACACAGTCTTTCCTGTATCTTCATTATATAAAGCTGATTTGGTCATCTTTTTATAATACATTTATTTACCTCTATCTTGTGTTATAGTTCAATGTTCCTATAACTGACCAATTTCTTCATTATTTACGACACTACCCTCTTCTATTGGAAGTGTTTGGTCATTACCAACATCATCCTGTCTTTAATGAACCACCTAGAAATCCAGATGTTGCAAAGAGGAGTAGTGATGTCGGGTTGACTGCACCAGTCACACGTCGACGGTGTCCATCTCCCGGTAAATAACTCAGAAATATAACAATAGCTAGAATACCTAATAAATATAATTTAATACACTAGTAGATATCTTTACTTATACTTTTTTAATGCAACAATAAATTAACAGTACCTTTTAAGTACAGTTATATACATATAAATATAAGTAATCATTTGATATGACAGACTAAAATACAGCCAATTTAACTTCTGATGGTTATAGTCTCAAGTTTACTATTTTTGATATTTACACGTAATATTGTATCTCTCTATATTCAATTGCAGTTCGTTCTCTTAAGACACCTTTGTTTGACTCAGCAGGGTAAGAGAGCTAGCTAATATTACTAGTAGTAATTATCTTAACTGTTTCTTTGTAGATCTATGCATGCTTACACTGAAGTAGATGTATTGATGCATATTGAAATCCTAGAACTTACTCCTGATGGAAAGTAAGATGAGAAGTAGATATGACTCTCTCTGTTATGCTACGTTTTTTTTATTTCTTTTAGATATAGTTCAGTACCTGTTGAACACAATGAGATTAATGGAGACTGCTTCCTTTTGTCTCAAGGCATACAGCGTAGAGTACGAATTAGTTTATTTTATGAAACTGGTTCTGAACTCTATTGGAGTAAAGTGAATGAAATAGCAATTGGTCAGTTATAAAAGAGGATTATAAAAAGATTACCTGTTATAAAAATGATCTTTATATTTAGGTCGTGTGAGAACTAATCCTAATGCTAAAGTTGAGATTGATAATCCGTCTAAAGTCTTGTCTCTTTCGGCCTTTACTCCACGCCTACTGGGACCTGACACTGATGATATGTAAGATCTATTATAAGTGCCTGAACTGTGATTGTATTAAACAGCCAATAGTTAAGGATCATGTACAAATCATTGGGCATTTACTTAAATAAGTAGTATTAATTAATGACTGCAATGTAGCATATAATTCTGTACTGTGTAAGCTATCTGGTGTAGAGGATTGTCTTAAATTCTTATGGCAATTTCTCTGTCTCTTCTTTTAGGTTGTGTTACTGTATTGAGGCAGCTTGGGATAGTTCTTTACATGAAAGTCTTGAACTTAACAGGTAATGTCAATAATATCACATAATGTGATGTCTTTGTTATTAATGTGTTAGGATTACACCATCTGGAGAATGTGTCTATCTGACTATATCAGTGTATATTGAAGTAAGTAACATTAAGAGATACATATGGTAATATATCTATTTGTACTTACATATTAAGACACTGCAGTATAAATACTATAACTTTTATCGATACTTTTCAACTTGACAAGTCTCAGAAGATTACTCCAAACTCATTACAATCTAAACTGCTAAATTAGTACCAGTATGCTGTTTATACTATCCATTGTAGCTAATACTGTGTAACTATTGTATTACCTTGAATAGAGGCCTCTGAGAAATCTTTAAATCTTTTAGAGGCCTGGTCAAAAAATATTAGAAGAGAACTAGAGGCCCAGGCAGGGTGTAGGGGGGGCAGACTTATTTGAGGAAATATTGTAATTTAGCACCAACTGTAAAACAAAGCTGAATTTACTTCATTATGTTAAAAATAAAGTACCTTTATTTCTATAGTCTTTAAAGCATATTTTATGCTTTCAATGTTATAGTTTGACAATGGATCTCAACCAGCTTGTTTTACACGAGATATGTCACTGAGAATATATGGACGAGACAGTAAACCGACTCCAACAAGATCTTTGTTGAGTTTTCTTACCGGACAAAAACCTAACCCAGACAAGTAAAATTGATGATATATATATAACTGAATGTCATGTCATGTGACTTATTTAGCTATCGTTGTACCAGTATTTTTGATGTTTCCCTTCGCAAAACTAGAGATAAAACACCAGGTAATGTGATCATGTAACTTGATATTCAGATCATGTAACTGGTAATCAAATCATGTAACATGATAATCAAATCATGTAATTTGGTAATCAAATCATGTAACATGGTAATCAAATCATGTAATTTGGTAATCAAATCATGTAACATGGTAATCAAATCATGTAACATGGTAATCAAATCATGTAACTTGGTAATCAAATCATGTAACATGGTAATCAAATCATGTAACTTGATAATCAAATATATATAACTTGGTAATCAAAATATGTAACTTGATAATCAAATCATGTAACTTGATAATCAAATCATGTAACATGGTAATCAAATCATGTAACTTGATAATCAAATTATGTAACATGGTAATCAGATCTTTAATGTAACTTAATAAGAAATGAGATCATATAACTAATGGTTGTTGAAGGCAATTGTTAGAATGTCATTTTTTGTATTGTAACCATAGTTACAACAAACAATGAACCTCTAAAGTTTATTATTGTATTATTAATGTGTAAGTACATACTTTAAATACTACAACAAACTAGAAGGCAGTAGTAGAAGTAATTAAAATAATAATATATTTATAGAACACCAGTTAACTGTGGACAGTGGTCCTGCTTATATGCAGAATGATGAAGGAATGAGAGGAAAAAGGCTGCGAAGAAACTCACTTATCATTGATCATCATGATTTAATGCAGAAACTGAAAATGATTGAGGAGGTCAGGCATAAGACATTAGACATGTATATACAAGTCAAGTGATTTGTTTACCATCTGATCAAATATATTCATTATTGTAAATGTATCAGTAATTCTATCATCAGTAATTTGTAATAAATACTTTTATATATTCATAACTTATTTACATAAATGTATATATAGCTCTCAAAGTGTCTAGTATTAACAATATTTGTTTTGCCTCTGTAGAGTGAGAAGTCTCGTCATATTCTTCACTTAAGACAAAGATTGCATGAACTCCATACTTTACACATGGATATCCAAGCACCTTCTTATTGCGAATTGACTCTTTCTGACGAGGAAAAGTCTCAGTTGGTTAAAAAATGTGTACATCTGTTGTTAAGTGGAATAACTAAAGAGCAACAAGTTAGTAATAAAGTTGAATAATCGCCAAGCTTGATTGTAGTTGGCCTGTTGGTCTAGGGGTATGATTCTCGCTTAGGGTGCGAGAGGTCCCGGGTTCAAATCCCGGACAGGCCCTTTTTTGTCTTCTCGTAAATGATCTTTTTTTCTTTTTTTTTGTTTAGCAGATCAGTGTTGATGATGACAGACTTAGTTTAGCAAGTTCTTCATATACTACAATGTCAAGAAGGCCCAATAAATACCTTGTTGCACCTCCCATTTGTGTTCCAGCTGTTCAGGATAAATCGTATGTCAAGGGGTAAGGAAAAATATTTTGTAATGCATAACTGTTCTTTATTACAAATGTATGCAGCAATGCTCTTGCAAAGAAAGGATACTTGTTCTTTCATAGTGAACAGGATAAGCAATGGGTTAAGAAATACGTGGTATGTTTTAAAAGCCGTCGTTAATTTGTTCCATTATAATGTCCTTTTAGATTGTGAGGAGGCCATATGTTCTAATATATAACAATGACAAAGATATGGTCAGTTTTAATAGTTTTAATTCTTATGACTATTTGCATTATCTGTGACTAATATCTAGATTGAACGGGGGTTAATCAATCTTGCTCGAGCTAAAGTGGAATATACTGCTGTCACTAAATCTACAGTAGTAAGTAATAGTACAATATTATTATTGGATGTAGTGATTAAATAATCAATGATTGTCCAAGTCATGCCAATAAATTCTACTATGTAATGCTATTAATTTTAGTTTCAATGTAGCGTGATGTAGATCAGAGAATAATAGAATAAAAATACTGTTATTCAGATCTCTTCTTCCACATCTTCTACAGAATAATTTCAAAGTTTGCACTAAATACAGAAGTATTGTACTCCAGGCTCAAGACAAAGACTTACTGGAATGGCTTAATGCACTAGATCCATTGCTAGTTGGAACTATCAGGTATATAAAACAGATGTAACCCTTTTTATAGAACTCTCCTAGTAAATGAAATCTCTGAATATTTGAACTACCCTCATTGATGGCTTTAAGAGAAAATGAAAAAAATAAAAAGTATTAACAATTGTTTACCAATTGAGCTTGTACTATATATGAGTGTTTGTAAGTACTTACCCTTTATATAATGTGTTTGTGACTATTATGTGTAATGGACCGTCTTTTCTTTTCTTTTAAGGTCACAAGAAAACACTCGAAAAAGATCTTTACCAAACATATGAACTATACACATCATTTTTTAGTTCTGATTAACTTATCATACATTTATGACATGAATATTATGCTTTTTAATTATATAGAGCAGTGATATTATGTAACAGATGAAGTAGTCTATTTGCTTCACCTTAAAATTTGTAATTGTTTAAAGCCACTCACTGTAATCTTAAACTATAAAAGTTTGGAGTTATAGACCCTCAATTCAGATTCTTAAATGTTATTAGTACTATTGAATACATTGTTATCCAATCTAATTATCTCACTGTAATCTATTGTAACCCACTGTATATGTAATCTATTGTAACCCACTATATATGTAACGTATTGTAACTCATTGTATATGTAATCTATTGTAACCCACTGTATATGTAATCTATTGTAACTCATTGTATATGTAATCTATTGTAACCCACTATAACCCGTTATACCCACTTTGACCTATGCTAACATGGTATGTTTAAATTTGATTATGTGTATGTGTGACTATAACTGATACTATAATCGTTTGCTAGTACATAGGTATATAAGTAGTACATACTTGATGGTATTTTCTGTTAACTCTTTACATGTCAATAGTGTGTCATAAGTCTAGACACAACTGTAGTAAATCTATATCATGTTTAATTTACAAAATTCACTTAATGAACTTAACAGCCTATATATATATATATATATATATATATATATATATATACATATGTATCATTAAATTGACACATTACTTTTAGTAGTAATTTACCAAACAATTTGTTATATATTGAACTAGTCTGGTTGTGAAAGGATTGATTTATGACAAGGTTCTCCATAGGAAAGGGGAGAGGCTGAAGCCCCCAGCTTTAAATGAGGGGGGTTAAGCCCCCCTGATTTGCACTCAGGAATAGGTACACAATAACCTTTTGACTGAAGTGGTTATTGTGTTAATTTGTGTACATTAACAACCAATCACCACATTATTATGTGGTCATGTTACCTTCTGTAAAATTAATTGCTATAACAAAAGTATTAATAGAATGGAATGCACTTTTTCAACCTTACGCCAACTAAAAAATTACCTACGAAGTACTATGACCCAAGAACAACTAAACCATGTCATGTTATTACATACACATAAGGACAATACTGATAATATAAACTTATTAGAAATAGCTAAAGAGTTTGTTTCCTTTTAACAACAAACGAATTAATTTTTTTGGTCATTTTTGATGTTTAATAATATAACCCAACTAAATATAAGGTCACCCCCCTCCCCCCAACTTAAACTTCATTCCTACCCCACTGGTTATCCATATCAAGCATCTCAACAATTAAGATATCTGTACCAGAATATAGAAAGGGGGGGGGGGGGCTATGATAAATTAATTATGCGGGTTTAGCTATTCGTCAATTTTTATAAGTCGAAATACCGTTCTTCTGCAGGATTCTTTGTTGCTATAAGTTATGAGGTAAGTAGTGAATATATACCAAAACATAGTAGCTTATATATATACTATTTACTGAGAAAGGTAATATATATAGCTACTGTCTGCTTTATTTTTAATTATCAGTCCTTTTCAAATTGTATGATTGGCAAATGTAAATGTTGTAGTCAGTTGGATAAGGAAACGAGTTGGGCCAGTCGAGGCTACAACCTCAAATTATCTAGTTGTAGCATATCAAAGGAATCACTCTGATTAGCTAGTATATATATGTATATATATACAAACAGACTATAGCTAGTCTCACGTACATATAGATATAGACTAGCTAATTTAAACCTGTACTTTCTTAGTTATCTAGTTGTAGCATATCAAAGGAATCACTCTGATTAGCTAGTACATATATGTATATATATACAAACAGACTATACCTAGTCTCACGTACATATAAATATAGACTAGCTAATTTAAACCTGTACTTTCTTAGTGTTTTCACAGAAATGCACTTAGACTATACAAGTTATATATCACTGTTCCCTTAACAGTCAATTTGTAGCTTTTATCAGTGGATTACTAATAAATCTGGAATTTGTGTGAACTGTTATTAGTAGTACATAATATGTTGGCATGGTATGGTATATTATTACAAAGCAAAAATTATAGAGTGAGTAATTCACATGAATTATGGATTTCACAATGTTCCACCAAATATGTAATATTTGTTTTGAGACAAGACATGGCACTATTAGTTCCTTTGACAAGATGTATTTGTTAGGGTGACTTAAAGTTACAGCCAAACCATGGATAGCAAATCATGTAGTACAACAGTAACTCTAACTTGTGTAGTCTAAATGCATTTTTATTTACAGTGAATATAGTAAATTAACACAACTATACTCTATATAATAGCCTACAGCTAGTTTCATGAGTCAATTTATGAATGATTGATGGTATATCTTATTCTTCCTGCAAGTAAAATTGTGGCTTAATCAATTGCTTGATTATGTTATATAATACTTATAATGACGACAGTAATTGTAGCTTCACACTTATAGACTATATCAAACTCTAATTGTTCTACAAGAGGCAGTAAGTTAGCCAATGCTACACTGAAAAAAACATATTGTCATTTTAACTAAGGTCTTCGTTACTACAGTAACATTAATATGATGTAAGCCCAGTTCTAAGTTGCTACAAGGCCAATACTAGTGTAACTCAATATGCATAAATCCAACTAGTTGCATCTACAACCACATTGCTTTACACCCATTTTGTTATAATAATCAAATCATGGCTTCATTTGAAGCTATAAGTAAGGAACTAATCCAGTTAGTTAAGTTGAAATAGTATCTATCTCTCCCTCATAGTTTCAGTTATTGGACAATAAACTACAAAGAGTACTTTTTGGCTTCTAATTCACTTTATACATACTGAGTAAACATGTTTTTGGCTTTGTGGTAACTCAATAATGGCCTTACATTAACTTGATGAGATTCTGGTAACAAAGACAATTGTTGAAATGACAAAATACTATTTTAAGTGTATCCATTATGATAATATCTTAAACAAATGGCTTCCCAGATTTTCACAAATGTATGGGCAAATTAAAATTAAAAAATTCACGATTTCATTATAATGTATAATAACAACTCAGAAAAATTCTTCGAAAGTAGCTATCTATGTATTGCATCATATAAACCACACCCTAAACAATTGACATTATCGAATTTCTTCTTCTAGAAATCAATTTTTTGGGTCCTTCTTCATATAATTATAACTTCTATGATGATGTAACTTGTATTATGATGATGACATCGCTATGCATCATAAGGTTTTGGTTTAGGGTTTAGGTGATGGATTTAGATGATGTCATCATATATGATGACATCACTAGGTGTCATTTAATGATGTCATCATAGTTAAGTTACACCAAGAACTACTCATTTTTTTAGTGTTTTAGATATAGTCTTGTTAGCCTGACCCAACCATATTACAGACTGAACAACAAATGTAAAGTACTTTTAATTAGATTGGTTATAATAGAGTATTTTGTCTTTAATAATGATAATAAACTCTATCTTTAACATGACTTATAGAATTCTACATGATATAATGTATATGGTACTATATATGCCAAGATATCAAAGACTTGCCATAGTCATCAAAGAAAGAACCAGAAACTAGTACATATACATTGTAAAAATTCATTAGTTAAATAAACTAATACATAGTTATACAGGTTTTTGAATATATAAAATGTAAACATGTGAAATGTATTTTGATTACTAATGTACTATGAAACTCATGGTTATTTAGTTACATAAGCAGTAGTACATTTGTAATAAAACAGTGTTATGCTTACATTTTTAACAAAAATAAGTTTGTAATTGCAACCTATATAACAAAAAATGGTTGAATTAATCAATTTTTATAATGTAATACCCTGGTTCAGCTATCATCTTATTTAATTTGTTTAATTATAAATTAAATTTACTATTAACACCATAGTAATTAATAAAGTAACCAAAATAGTGTCTATGATGTAATTGACCAGTTGATTGGGTCAAAAAGAACTTGCTCTATTACGGTTTTCTCAATCATCGTATAGTTGGATCTGGTACATGACTAGCAGGAGGCTTTGAACAATGCACATATTGAAAATGAAAATTAACAAAATAACGGCTATACTGCATACTGTATATATGACTAGAGTGACGGTAGGACACACGTCCCATGATATATTCATTTGTTGATAAACAGTTATAGTCAGTTTAACTTGACTTTATAACAAGTTAATAAGCATGGCCTTAAAGATGAACAAGTTAATAATCATTTGAGTAAGGACTGAAATATTAGTGTACTGACCAACACTATTGGTACTTGTGATTAAATAAACCTTGGTCTTAGTGATATAACATAATTATGTACATGCAGTAGCTAAGTATACATAAATTTTAACACATGCAAATAATCAAATATATAATTATGTACCTTAAAATTAGAAAATGAAGGTGACCAAGAAAGGACTAGCTATATTTATGACTGTGGGTCTTGTCCCTCTGTTCATATGTTTAATTGGGTTGTTTCCCTATGGATTTAATATTGTTACTGAAGTTAAGCAAACGTAAGTTTTAATTTATCATGTTTATATATATTATATACACTGTAGCTAAGTTTGTACTTTAATTGATCTCACCTTCAAAGGTATTTTGTGTTCACCTATACAGCGAATATTTAGAGGAACTACAGTAGCTAAGTTATTTTAGTATATACAAGTTAGTGTAGTAGTGGGAGATACCTGAATATATAAACTGTCTTATTAATGGGATTTGTTAAGCTAATCACATTCATGAGATACCAATGACAATTAGATTGCATCTAATGTTGTTAAAAACAATTTGAGTATATGAACACACAAATTCACATGACACAACAATTATAGGATTGCCTGTCATACTATAGTTAATAAATATTATGTGTTAGTTATTAATTTTAGTGAATTAATTATCTTTTTATTATAGTCATGGTCAAGATGCTGGACTTATTTTACCACCATGTTTGACAATTGTGACGTACCTATCACTTCTGGTCTGTTTTTATTTCGATCTGCTTTTTAAGAGCCACAATGTTTTAATAATATCAGCAGTATCCTTAATTTAATTGATTCTAACCAAGTTGATGTTTTTATACCTTGATAAATATTGTACAGTTACATGTTGTGGGTTCACTGTTTTTTTTGGCAGTTGGTGCAAGCCTAAGTTATGCCACATCTTCTGTAATGAGTCAAATGATGGGATTTGGAATTGGTGGATTGATGCTTTGTGGAGTAAGGATTTTTTATTATAATTATAACATGTATAATCTTCATATATTACTTAATAGGTAGTTGGTCTTAGTCTTTGGCCTTTAACTTACTCCATTAAAGATTTATCACTTGGCATGAGAAAATCATATCGATTAATTGCAGTTTATGTGATGATATCAGTGAGTGTTGTTATCTATCTGATCTATATCATTGGAGTTATCACTTTTACAGTTGGAATGTAAGACTTATTAAACATGTAGAATATCCAGTTATTTTTTACATTATAGGATTAAAAATTTAAATCATCATAATGAATATCCTGATGAATATAACGACCCTGCAGAACGTTCATTTTATCTTGTACCTTTGTATATAATAATTGCTGCTTTTCCAGCTCTTGTAGCCTCTATAATGATTTACAAAACCTGGGAGAAGAAAGTAGCAGGCTATCTTGTATCCTTACATAACTAAAGTTTAATTTCTGTAAATATATTTGTCTTTAACTTAAATTATTAGATAACACCAACAAGTTGTCTTCTCTTGGTTACTATTGGGTATAGCTTGATGGATACTTCTTTATTGCTAAAGGTTTTCAATATTAATGATCTTATCCCTGGATTTATAAAAGAACAACCTTTATATGCTGGAAGAGCAATTGTTCTGAGTGGGTTATCAGCTATGGCATTATTTGTAGTAAATGCTAGTTGTTAATATGTATACACATGTGATATAATTATATTTTATATAGCTCTTTATTCTCTTGGTTTGGACCTATCTTTTGTCAAAATATCCAAATATAACAGAAGAGGATAGCATTAACCAGAGGGTTGAACAAGAGAATGACTTGTACACAAGTATGGAGGCAGAGGATGATGATCTATTGGTTCCATAAAGAAGACTTTACTGAAACCAAATACATTTTTCATTTTTTAATAACATTTTTTGTAGATTTAGTCCCAATTTAAGCTTTATCAGTGTTTTAGGATAGGATACTTTGATAAAAGTTTGTTGTATGTTATAATGTTTTCATACACATATATACATGCCATTTGTTATGATTTTTTCAAACTTTCAATATTAATTTTCAATACTAGTAACATAGGGATAGATATACGTTTGAAAATATGAGTCTAGCTTATGATCACATGAAGCCACACTCCATGCACAATTCACTAAATGTAGTCAATGAATTATAAGATTATATGTTCTATAAATATTACATGTAATATTATAGCATTGATTAGAGTCAGTTTCAGCCACTTGAAAGATTGAAGATATCATGTGGCACCTAGCATACTGCTTCAAATTTGGAGGATTATAAGGTATTATAGTTACCTTATATAGGACTACAATATGTCTTCATAACTGAACCATTATAGTTGTACATACATTGTAATTTGTTAATTAACAAAAAACTTGACCATCAATGTTTAATTTACAAGATAACAAGTTAGATAAGCAAAAGGACATGACTTGAGATGCAAATATTTCATTATCTTCTAAAGAGTAAATGAATCTATATATACCAAACTCAACTGTCTGTGTTTTGCATACAGTTATCATCATATCATCATATAACTGAATAAGCCTATGATTTTCATCAACTCTACTGGTTGCCGGCCCCAGCATACTCATAAGAGATTACAGGTATCCCTACAGGGTAAATAGGACACTTTGATAAAAGTTTGTTATATATTATGGTGTATTCATATATATCATTGGTTATGATTTTTTCAAACTTTTCTTCGAATTCAATGCTATAGCTAGTAGTGGAGGGATAGTTATATATACCTTTGAAAACGCAACATTCTCACTACATTTACATGCTGTGCTTTGGTGACACTACAAGTCAAGTCATATATGTCAATATTTGCTTATTCCATAGTAGTTTGGACTAGTAATGTAGAGTGTCTCCAAGGTTATAATAAGGGTACCTGATATTCTCTCCTCCGAGATAGCACAATCATTAATATTTATGCTACTATAAAAGAAATTGAAGTATTACTAGGGTAAGTTATAGACTGTGTTAATGCACTAGCAAAATATACATTAAATTTTGGTTCAGCTGCATGCATGCTGGCTGGTTTATAATTATAGATGTTTTAAGTTGAGATACAAATATCACATATACCAATTATATGTAGGAAGTGTGCCAAGGGCAATGGTTGAGATTAGAGGAAAGGTCACTAATTATAATTGATGAACCAAATAGAATTGCTTTAGATAATAGAGATGACCAACTACTTTTAGTCATGTTTCAATTAAATTTAGTCTCGCGCGGCCAGACGTGCGCAGGTGGGAAGTAGGTTTGGCCACGCAAGATTAGGCTGGGTTTAGCTATAAATTATAATTCCTTCTATAATAGAACGTATACGGCTCCTTCTTTACGGACACTGGGAAGCTTTAAAGGTTATAAGGTAAGTTAATGTATACCAAAACATATAGATGTTTTGAAGGTCAAGTAAACATTTATAAAGATGGGAAGTACGCATACCCGCGCACTTTTTTATAGTCTCTATACATATATATGCGAGATATATAATAGCTATTCTCTACTTTTTAGTCTTTATCGAATTGCATGTGCAGACCTATATTAATTGTTTCATGCCGCAAAATGAACACAGCAGGGTTAAGCAAATTGTTCAGTCTTTCCATATGGTTCTATTTATTAGTTTATATAGCAACTCACATATTCGTTATTACTCAATTAATTATGATGAATTAATAATTAGGTCTTACATTCATTAATACAGAATTATTGTAACATAGCCATGAGTTCTATGGTCAGTTGGTCACTATAGTTATATACAGTAAGTACACTGTATAACCGTTGATGCTAATTTTCACCTTCATAGCCTCCAGCTAGTCATGTACCAGATCCAACTATACAGATTGAATGACGAATAGGAAAACTGTAATAGAGCAAGTTGTTTTCCAAAACTTGCCCAATCAACTGTTCAAAGAATACTACTAACTACTATGGTATTAACAGTTTATATAGCTAGCATTATTGAGCTGATAATAATTTTAATTTTTATTCTTAGACAAAATTAAATAAGATCCTAGCTGGACCATATATCTGTTACATATGCTATAGTCTTTGGTCCTTTTTCTTTGATAATTATTGCAAACTCTGTCTTGGCACCACATATATTACATCCTGTAAAATGCCACACCCTATTCATGATTATTGCTGACCATGCAAATTACTTTATTAACAAGAGATCTATATACTAATAGCCCTTCCTGTTTGTTGTTCACTCATACGGTTGGATCTGACTAATGAGACTATATTTATTAGACTAAAAATAAATTTGATTGATTAAAAAATTGATATGTCAATCGTTTAGGGTGTTGTTAATATGATGTATATAGTTAGATAGCTACTTTGGAATTGTTCTGAGTTGTTATTATACATCATGATGAAATCATTAATTGAATTGAATAATTGAATTTTGCATGCATTTGGAAAAATCTGCTGAGCCATGTACTTGTTTAAGATGTTATCATAACAGAAGTACGCCTTACATTTGCTAATAACAGTGACAATCCATGTAGTCCAATTTAGCTTGATTTTATGGCAAGTTAATAAGTAAACCTTAAAGGTATGATTACTAATTATAAGAAAATATTGAAATATTACAATGTTTGAACAAACACTATTATCTTTGTAGTTTATTACCCAATAATTGAAACAATAAGCAAGAGATGAATCCTATATATACTTCAACTGAACTAACTGAGTAGTTCAGTTGAAATAGTATCTACTCATGGCTTCAATTGAAGCCATTAGCAAGAGATTAATTTTTGGTTTCTATTTGGCTTCATACATATTGAGTTAGACTAGTTTGTATGGGCTATATGGTAACAAAGACTTCAGTTAAAATGACAAATGCTCTTTTTAGTGTATAATATATATTAAATGCACTAGTATAATATACATTAAATTTTAATGAATACATGCAATCAAATATATATATATAAATGTATACATACATACATGCATGCATATATATATATATATATATATATATATATATATATATATATATATACACACACACACACACACACATAATTATATGTACATATATCTTGCAGCAAATTTGACTATGATGGTTACCAAGAAAGGAATTACTCTAGTTATGACTGTGGGTCTTGTCCCTCTGTTCATATGTTTAATTGAATTGTTTCCCTATGGATTTGATATTGTTAATCAAATTGATAAGTAAGCATTAATGTATCATGTTTGTATATATTATATACACTGTAGTTCCTTTAAAATTTCATACTTCCTATTTCGTATATAAATAATTATTTTTTTGGCATATATACATTGCAAGCACATCTATTTATTTATCTGAAAAATTAAAATTGTAGATTACTCTAATGTTAGCAGACTTCCAAATTTTGACCGCATTTGCATATTTTTAGTTGAACAGCTAACAATTTGCTTTATATACTTACATCTTTTCATAATAGTCTTATTAAGGTGCTTATAACAAATCCATTTCCAGGTCATGATTGACATTTTATAATCATTGGTAGATAAAATGGCAATCAATGTCCTCCTGTTTTGTCAAAAAATCATGAATGAGAAGGTATTTGGTGCAATTGACCTCTTTGATTCACCTCTAAGGTTATCTTGTGTGGACCTACACACAGTGAATGTTTAGAGGAACTACAGTAGCTAAGTTATTTTAGTATATGCAAGCTTGTGTAGTAGTAGTGGGAGATACTCAGTTGAATACATAAACTGCTTTATGATTGTAATTTCTAAAAGCTAATCACATGCATTCATAAGATATCATTGGGAATTAGAATAAATATACTGTTGTTTAAAACAATATGAGTGCTATGAACACACAAACACAACAATTTATAGGACCACCTATCATACTAGTTAATAAATATTATGTAGTAAATATTTAGTGAATTAATTATCGATCTTTTTTATTATAGTCATGGTCAAGATGCTGGATTTATTTTACCACCATGTTTGACAATTGTGACCTACCTATTACTTCTGGTCTGTTTCTATTTGGATCTGTTTTTTAAGAGCTATAAGGTTTTTATAGTGTCAGCAGTATCCTTAATTTAATTGATTCTAACCAAGTTGATGTTTTTATACCTTAATAAATATTGTACAGTTACATGTTGTGGGTTCACTGTTTTTTTTAGCAGTTGGTGCAAGCCTAAGTTATGCCACATCTTCTGTAATGAGTCAAATGATGGGATTTGGAATTGGTGGATTAATGCTTTGTGGAGTAAGGATTTTTGTTATAATTATAACATGTATAATTTTCATATATTACTTAATAGGTAGTTGGTCTTAGTCTTTGGCCTTTAACTTACTCCATTAAAGATTTATCACTTGGCATGAGAAAATCATATCGATTAATTGCAGTTTATGTGATGATATCAGTGAGTGTTGTTATCTATCTGATCTATATCGTTGGAGTTATCACTTTTACAGTTGGAATGTAAGACTTACTAAACATGTAGAATGTCCAGTTATTTTTTATATTATAGGATTAAAAATTTAAATCATCATAATGAATACCCTGATCAATATAACGACCCTGCAGAACGTTCATTTTATCTTGTACCTTTTTATATAATAGTTGCTGCCTTTCCAGTTCTTGTAGCCTCTACATTGATTTACCATAACTGGGAGAGGAAAGCATCATTTGTAGGCTATCTTGTATCCTTATGTAACTAAAGTTCAATTTCTATAAATATCTATTAGTCCTTAAATTAAGTATGTAAATTATTAGATAACACCAGTTAGTTGTCTTCTCTTGGTTACTATCGGTTATTGCTTGGTTGGTACTTCTATTTTGCTTAACTACTCCAACCCTGATATCATAAAAAAACAACCTCTATATGCTGGAAGAGCAATTGTTCTGAGTGGGTTATCAGCTATGACATTACCTGTAGTAAGTGCTAGTTGTTAATATGTATACATGTGATATAATTGTATTTTATAGCTTTTTATTCTCTTACTTTGGGGGTATCTTTTGTCAAAATATCCAAATATAACAGAAGAGAATAGTATTAACCAAAGGCTTGGACAAGAGAATCGCAAAAGTACGAAGACAGAACATGACAAACTCTTGGGTTGATAAAGAACTTATTAAAGCTGAATAAACATTTGCTTTTTTGATAACATTTTTTTGTAGATTTAGACCCATCTTAATTAAGTATTGTCAGTGTTTTCCAAGCCATGTCTTAGATAGGACAATTTGCTAAAAGTTTGTTATATGTTATAAAATTTGCATACATACTATTAATTATGCCTTTTTTTTCAAATTTCAATGCTAATTTTGAATGCTAATAATTTAGTGATGAAAATACCTTTGAAAATATTAGTCTAGCTCAGTATACCATTGGTGATGGTACAAGTCAAATCATATCATACTACTGCATGACTGCTGAGGTTTCAAATTTGGAGGTTTATAATATATTATAAAATATATTTTTATAGTTACCTTAGGACTACAGTGTGTCTTCATAACCAAGCTATTGGTTATACATATGTTGTAATTTGTTTATTAACAAAATAACATTACAAAACTTAATTAACTTGATTGTTTACATGATAACAAGTTGAGACATGTGAGAAAGTTAACTAAAGATCGATACAACTATCACAATCTCTTCGAAAGGGTAAATGAATCTATACCAAATTTAAATGTCTGCATTTTGTATATACAACATTATTATAACTATGATAATTAAGTTCTATGATTTTCACAACTCTATACTATTTCTTCTGCTAATGTTTTCAATGAGTCTATATTATATAGCTTATTTATATATTTTTTAATTAAAATCTAAACAACAATTTAAAAAATAGCCTCTTAAGACATTCTGAGGCTTTTCATGCATGCCATAGTGTGGGGCACACCCTATAGTTTAGCGTCACCGCCCACTTTCAAAGGATTGAAAGTGGTCGAAGGGACGCATCAGACTATTCGCGATTGTGAGTCGGTTCGTTCATTTTTATTCATTCTCAGCATTAAAAGGTAAGGTATATTTTAAGTCCTTATATAATTTTATGATATCATTTAGTCTATAATGGTGACCAAGAAAGGGCTGGCTATATTTATGAGTGTGGGGCTTGTCCCTCTGTTGATATGTTTTGTTGTCTTGTTTCCCTTTGGATTTTTTGCAAATTATTTATTTGGCAATGAGTAAGTGGACTATGTATGCACATACTTTGTTTAGTATATCTCTATAGATAGATACTTGATTGCTTTGATTCCTTGTATGAATGGAGCTTCTTTAGCATTCAAATGGAATGTAGCAAAACTCTCACTAGACATTCAACAGCTATATATATCATTGCTAATTTTAAAGCAATGTACCATGCAAATATCACATTATGCTGAATGGCTTGTAAAACCTTAGGTGTATAATATAAATACTAGTGTATACTAGTTTATTGACTATAATTAATTAATGACAATAATTAATAAGGAACTTTTATCCACACAAACAAGTTGATTTTTAAAAAAATGAGTCTATATCATTACTACTGTGTCTATGCTCAGTACATTGATGTAAAAACTTCCTACCTATATTCATTTCTCTCTTCATATAGTCATAGTGTCATTAGTCTAAAACAATAACTTGAAAGTATGTTTATCATCAGTCACTATAATTTTTATGTTAACTATATTTATTACTATTAGGGATTATAATTATTACAATCACTTTGGGAAATAGTTGATCTGTTAACAAATATTTTACACATCATTATGTAGATCTATAGTATTATGCTTCTCTTTATGGAAAAAACAGCACATACCTCAATAATTATTATATAAAGATATAAATATTATATATATATATATATATATATATATATATATATATACATATACATGAATTAATGAGATTCATAAGTACTATCAGTTGTTCACCACAAGAGCATGAATATACTATATATATGTGTGTGTGTGTCCAAATAAGGGACTATTTTCATGAAAACATTTGGACTACTATTAAAACATCTGAGAAAAGAGTTTTGTATACATACAGTTGCATGTAGTTGTTTATATGCACAACTGTTCTGTATGTATACAAAACTGTTCTTTGAGACGTTTTATCAATGTTTTTTTCACAATCAGATCACGAATGTTTTGCAGAAGTGGTCCCTTATTGCAAATCAGTTCATATATATATAACTGTAGTAGGTTGAAAAAACTTTTAAAATGAATACTATAAAATGAATGCTATAACTGTAGTACTCTGTAGTCAAAATCAAATCAAAATTTTTGATTTAACTTTTATCATTACCGTTGGAATTAGTTGCTGGATAGATCACACTATGAGACACATACATGATATATATATATTATATGTTTATATATAAATATATATATAATTATCTATAATTGTGTGCTGTTTTTTCCATAAAGAGAAGCATAACAAATGAATACTATAGATCTTGATGATGATGTGTAAAGTAGTTCTTAACAGATCAACTATTTCCCAAAGTGATTGTAATATAATCCCTAACAGTAACAAATATAGTTAAGATATAGTGACTCATGACAAACATACTTTCAAGTTATTGTTTCAGACTAATGACAGTATGACTATGAATACAGAAACTGATATAAGTAGGAAGTGTTTACACCAATAAAATTAAAGTATTGTGATCAAAGTTAAAAGAAAAAACTTCGAATGAAATTTATAACCTCCTTTGCAACAAGTTGCAGGATAAATCAGACTATGAAACAATAATTCTCACTATTGTAGAAATGAAGTTAACTTGCCAGAAACCTAAAACTCACCCAGATATGCATAGTCTCTTGGCTAAGCCAAGCAAGTTCAGTAAACAGGCTTGATATACATATCAGTAAACAATTAAATTATAATCTACATTGCTATATAATACTAGCTACAGCATACAAGAAGTTTGAGGTATATTGTATATGAGTGAGTGGTGTACTTATATATCTTATTGATTTAATTGAATATTATAAATATGTTTAAAATATGTTGATAAAGCATTATTTATATAATTAAATTATCTTTATTATAGTAAGGGACTCAGCAGTGCAGTACTCATACCACCATGTTTGACAGTTGTCACATACCTCGTACTTTTGGGTTGCTTCTATCTGGAGTGGATACTATCAATGCACAATATCAATAAATATAAGACTATGACAACGTTAGCTGTATCCTTTAATATATTGACATTCCCTTTATATAAAAGATATACTGTTTACCTTAATGAAATGTAATATATATAGTTTTTTATTGTAGGTTTGTTGTTTCATTTGACAGTTGGTGCTAGTCTGTTTGAAGCACTATATTTTGTTGTATTTTACCAAATTAAGCCTCCTTTGATGGTAGCATTGACATGTGGACTAGGGCCATTGATGCTTTGTGGGGTATGAAAATATTTAAATTTGGTACATTATTTTTGAATTTTAAACAGGCTATTGGTCTTAGTCTTTGGCCTTTAGTTCAATCCAAAGAAGACTCCTTCAACATATCTGTCTATAAAGTTATAAGGAGTTAGATGAGATCTATCTCACTGAGGAGAATTGCCGCTGTATCAATAGCACTAGTTGGTGTTATTGTTTATCTGATCTTTCTTAGTGGAGCAGTCAGTTTTACAATTGGAATGTAAAGTTCATTGTAGTAATTATATTCAACTTTCATTATATATACATATACATAATACATATACATATATATATATATATATATATATATATATATATATATATATATATATATATATATATATATATATATATATATATATAACTATATATATATACATATATGTAATATAATATATATATATATATATATCTTATAGATTGAAGTCTACAGATGGCTCTGGAACATTTATTCATCGATATCGTTCCTTTTTTATTGTGCCGGTGTATGTAATAGTTGGTTCTTTTCCAGTTTTTGTAGTTTCTAAAGTGCTATATAATACCTGGAAACCAAAAACTCCAGGCTATTTTGTATCTCTATTCACGTTTACCATAATTACATTAATCATAATTGCATAAATGTCTCCTTAATTAATAGTATTATATAGATATTACCAACAAGTTGCCTTCTTTCAGTTGCCATTGGTTTTGGCTTGTATGAGCATGCTTTCATACAGCAGTTCATTTGCCGTGATGAAGATATTAAACAACAGCCATTATGTGCTGGATCAGCCACTACACTTACTGGCATTGTAATAATGATGTTATTTATTGTAAGTACTCTTCTCTATAATAATATATGTATTATTCATACAATTTCTGTTAATTAGCTCATTGTTCTTCTTCTATGGAGCCATCTTTTCTTGTATGAAATTATAACAGAAGGAGACAATGTAAGTGAGACATCTGATCCCAGGGGAATGGGACTACAAGTTAGAGTTAGGAATGACACTCAACAGGCTCAGCCTGAAGATGATGATGTCATGCTACTTTAAAGACGAAGTTCTACAAACCATTGACTTAAATATATAGCACTTTAATTATATTATATATAATGCTTTCTTAGAATAATAGTCCTATATTTTGCATCTTGGTGAGAGAAGTATCTTTTTAATATTTTGGGTCTACAATAACAATGCATTATTATATATATCAAATCATACAGCAAGCGAATACTGCAATTAAGTCATGAATTTAGTTATAAAAATACACAACCATTATTGTCTGCCCAATGATGAAGCCACGTATTTGACATGTTGTCTTATTATGTGCATAGATTATCTATTGTATTTCTTTGGCAGTTTATAGTTTCTTATGACTAGCTTATTTATATATTGTTAACTAAAATTTAGACAAAATTATAAAGAAAGTATTTGAAGCGTAAGTTCTGCGATTCCCTAAATGTGCACCATATGGACACACCTCCTAGCACCATTTTGCGATTTTGACGTGGTTCGTAGCTTTGATCAACACTCTCAGCATTAAAAGGTAAAGTATATTGTAAGTGCTTATAATTTTGTAATATCATTTAGTCTATAATGGTGACCAAGAAAGGACTGGCTATATTTATGAGTGTGGGACTTGTCCCTCTGCTGATATGTTTTGTTGTCTTGTTTCCCTTTGGATTTCTTGCCAATTATTTATTTGACAACAAGTAAGTAGATTATACATGCATATATTTTGTTTAATGTATCTCTATAGATAGATACTTGATTGCTTAGTCCTTGTATGAATGAAGCTTATTTAACATTCAACTAGAACTATAGCAAAACTCTCATACTTAGACAATTGCAATAGAAACTATATATAATTATTGTTGCTAAATTTTAAAGCAGTGTACAGTTTGACCAAGTGATTTATTATACAATTATTATATTGTCATGGTGAATGGGTGATAACAATTAGGTGTATAACATTCAATAGTACAAATACATGATGTTATTGGATTGAAGAACTACCGAGTACCTTTCCTACTATTATTATGACTAACATGACACTTATTATAGCTAACTATTAGGGGTCTATATGGAATTTTTTATATACAATTTTTTTTCTAAAAAAATGATTCTATATAATTATTTGTTTGGTTCATTGGTCAGCAATTCTATACTTTCTTTATCCATATAGTTAGTGTAATTATAATTAAACTAAGCTTGAAAGTAAGTTTGCATAAGGAAGTCATTATTTTCATTAATTATATTTATTATTATATGTATAGCAGGAGTTGAATTACAATCACTTTGGGAATTAGTTGATTTGTATAAAATTTTTCACATCAACACATGATGTAGGATTTATTTGCTATGCTCCTCTTTATTGAATTGGAAAAAAACAGTACATATTATATCTGCAAAAACTGTATAATTATAGTTGATTTAACAAATGTTATTGTTACCAAAATAGTAAACATAATATGTTTTTGATTACTAATAAATCATTGAAGTGACTGTTTATATCAGTAACATTTGAACTACTAAGAATGATTTGATTTTATTCTTAAACAAATTAAGATGCTAGCTGACCCACAACTTGCTATGGATTCATGTGTACACATTGGACTTTGTGGATGTAACCAAATGATGTTTATGAATGGTTAAAATAATCTTTTTATTTTAATGGTAATGTAGTCCAAACTTTCGTCATATTATTGACCTATAATTAATTTTTATCCTTGTTCTAAATATAAACAGTCAATTCAATCTCATAAATAGTGCATTAGTAACTTAAATAATATGAAGGTTATTTTTTCCTCAAATATGGCTCAATGATTATTATTTAAAAATAACAGTACAAATGTGGTTAAAATAAAAATAATTGCAATACACTTTTACAACCACCCTTGGGAATTGGTTATTTAATCAGACTATTAGACAATGACTCCTTCTATTTTTGAAATTATATAGTTAATATTAACTTAACATCAACCCATACAACTGGCAAGTTAACATTAACTGAGCATATGCATGTGCATAGTCGCATGCCCAGGCTATGAAGTCTTCCACTAGAAATATATTATTAAACAATTAAATTATAATCTACATTGCTACATAACAGAATGATAACACTGGCTACAGCATACAAGAAATTTGCGGTATATTGTATATGAGAGAGTAGTGTACTTATATATCTTATTAATTTAATTGAATATTATAAATATGCTTAAAATATGTTGATAAAGCATTATTTATATAATTAAATTATCTTTATTATAGTAAGGGACTGAGCAGTGCAGTACTCATATGCATCGATCTCTCCAGTTCATCCAACTATTACTAAACACTTCCTTCCACATCATCAATCACTGAAGGAGACTAATTTTCTCTTGTTTGTACAGTTGCAAATAGTTTCCCAGGACTCTCAATAACATGGCTCAAGGACACTGAACTATTAGTATCATCAGGAGGAGTTGAAATCAATACTGGTACTACATAGCACTGTACATAGTTCTGATGTTTTTCCAAATAATCAACTAACATGTATCGGATCAGATACTGTACTTGTTGGTGTATCTGTAATGGTGGTAATTGTAGTAAGTACTACACTACATTAATTTTATTGTTGTATATTAATTTATTCTCAGTTTATCATTCTCCTTCTGTGTAGCTCTATCTTATGTTACATTCCAATATACCAGAAGGAAATAACCCAAGTTATAGGATGATAAACCAAGAGACCCTGCATAAAGTGGTAGAGATAACAACAATGATACACCATCTGCTGAGGATGAACCTCTTTTGATACTATAGAAATTCATAGGAGGCTGAGGGTGGGGACGAAGGGGGCTATGCCCCCCCCAAACTTTTACATAGAGTAACCCATTTTGCATGCAAAGCATTCATTACTTTGTAATACAAAGATGAATGAAGAAAATATTTGGTGTATTTTAATTCTAAAAATGTTTACTTTTGAAAGTGACAATATGTAGAGTAAATTACACAAGATCGGGCGGATCACTTTCGGCCGCCTCCCACAGGACAAACGTGCGAAAGAACGAACTTCTTTACCCTGCTACCATAAAGTATAATCCTTTACTTGTTTATTCTGATACCTTTGATAATTTCTTATCTTTACTGTGCGGAGCAACAAAGTTTATAAAAAATATTTCGGGCACATGCGTAGGCGGACAACAATAATGTCAATTCGTACGAGTGGCAAAACTCTTCTCACGATCAAGCAAACTGAGAAAGCTATGGCTGGCAGGATTGATTGATGACTGAACTACAACACCATAGCCAAACCATTTCTTTCAGCAAGGAGTTCACGTCTCCAAAGAGCAAAAGATCTGAATGGGTGTGGACATGAGTATTCGGACACACCTTCATCAGTGTAGCGTGCTCTCAACGTGGCTCAACGTGTTTGCACTTTGCTCTCAAATTGGCTATTGCTCTCATTATTGCTCTCATTCTCACCTTTAACTTTGCTCTCAACGTCATTGTGGTCTTTACTCTCAACGTGTTCACTCTCATTGTGGCATTTGCTCTCAACGTGGTTGTTGCTCTCATTGTGGCCTTTGCTAGCCTTTGCTGTCAACGTGGTCTCTTAACGTGGTCACTCTCTAAAGCTATGGCTGAAGGTTATACATTAACAGGTATGTTTAACTTACTAGTGTTTATGTTACTATTAATTATTATCTAGATACTAGTAGCATTCATAGTCTCACTCATGCTAAAGTTACTTCTTCATCAACAAGTATGTTAACTTGTCAATGTTTGTGTTATTATAATTATTTTATCTAGTCGTAAAGGACAAAACACTTCCCTTATGTGAACGTATATTTTGCTCAACATCTATTATTCCATTGTCTTCTACTCGGCCTACAAAATATAGGACTTGGACATTAAGCGATTTAGAATTTGCATGCAGTGCTGTTAAAGATGGCATATCTATTAGACAAGCAGCAGAGGAGTACCAAATACCCAAATCTACGCTACAAGATCACGTGTCCGGAAAGGTAATAAGTGGTAGTAAAAGTGGTCAAAGGTATTTGACAGAAAGTGAAGAAGAAGAGTTGCTATCCTTTATTTTGGAAACAGCAAAGATTGGATTCCCACGAACAAGAAAGGAAGTCTTGTCATTAGTTCAAATTGCAGTTAACCAAAAAGGCAAAAATGTAACAGTGTCCAGTGGGTGGTGGGAAGGTTTTAAGAAGCGGCATTCCGAAATTTCACTTCGGACCACTGAGCAACTTGCCAATAATCGTGCAGCAGCATGCACTCTTGATGTATTAAGTAATTACTTTGATTTACTAGAGCAGACAGTTCTGGATAATGACCTTGTTTCAAAACCTAATCAGATATTTAATTGCGACGAAACGGGAATGCCTCTCAATCCAAAGTTTCCAAAGGGCATAGTGGCTAAAGGTATCAAACATCCGAGAGCAGTAACAACGGGAAATAAAACCCAGATGACTGTCCTTGCTTGTTGTAATGCTGCTGGATATTGTTTGCCACCTTTTGTGCTGTTTGACAGGAAATGTCTTAGACCAGCAATGTGTGATGGTGAGGTCCCTGGGACTATGTATGGTCTCTCAGATTCAGGGTGGATAACTAGTGAATTATTTGATTTATGGTTTGTACATCACTTTTTGCCTCATGCTCCTGCTGCTCGTCCTCTACTCCTATTACTAGATGGCCACTCATCACATTACAATCCTTCAGTTATCAGTAAAGCTGCTGAGGAGAAAGTGATAATTTTCTGTCTACCACCTCATTCATCACATGAAACACAACCACTAGATAAGGGCCCATTTGGTCCATTAAAAACCTCTTGGAAAGAAGTGTGTCGGAAGTTTTTGGCTGACAATCCTGGGAAGGTTGTTAGCAGGTTCACGTTTTCCAAATTGTTTGGTGAAGCATGGATGCATTCAATGACTTTAAAAAATATTCAGGCTGGTTTCAAGTGTACAGGGATTTATCCCTTGAAGAGGGATATGATTGTTCCACTGGTGAAAGATACAACCACCAGTACTCTTGCACAGCGCACTGGGTTGAAGTTTATACCACTGTATAGCACTGTGCGGCAACAACGCAGATCTGCTGTTTCTGAATTCACACAGGAAGAAGAGTTACGTTTTCAGAGAAGATTTGAAGAAGGTTATGATATAGATTCTGATAATCGTTACAATTCATGGAAAGAAATGCATCAGTCATCTAATGATGTTAATCCAGAGGCCAATCTAGGTTCTCCTTTGTCACATGATATCACACTTGTTAACAGTGATATGGCTACACATTCATTGGTTCCTGCATTTAATCCTTACATGTATCCATCCTGCACTCCCGATACATTTCAAGTAGTGGTACCTGTATTCAATTGTCAGTCTCAAAAGAGTATTTGCAATGACTATACTATGCTTCCATTTCTCTATGTTCCTCCAAAACAATTTGAACACCCTGCCAATCTCCAACGATCGTCTACTCTTTCAAAAGTCATAAATGAAGAAAGACCTGTACCCTTTTGTAAGCTTCCAGTTATACCACCAAAACATAGTGGAAAAGTTTTGACTAGTGAAGAGAATCTCAGAGCTATAGAAGAAAAGGAAAGGAAGAAGCAGGAAGAACTGAGAAAAAGGGATGAACGAAAGGAGAAGAGAAGTAAGATTGTTGATATCCCAATACATGTAATCGCATTTATATCTCATTAGATCAAGCCAGGATTAAAAAATTGAATAAACGTAAGAAAAAGGACCTTTTGTGTTAGTATTATTAATAATAGGAAGTGCACCCCTTGAAAAGTCTTCAACATGTAGAAGAGGTTCTCAATTGCATTCTAGCTTTGATGATGGTAAGCATTGTGAGTGTCAAGTAACACCATACAACATGCACTGGTACATGTAGCTTGCTTCTTCCTATCTTTGGAGATAATCAATCACTGGGAAACATTTCTAATGAAGGTACCGTAAATCAGGAGAATTTCGTCATTACGTAATTTTTTGTACTTGTGATGATGTACAAAAATTATTTAAGCAAATATTAATTTATGCGCATGTGCAATATGGTGGAACAATGGAATATACGAAAATAAATCAAAGAAAAAATTTAATACGTGAATATTTTTCAACATGAAATATTCCAGATTTACGGTATTATATAAATAATCATGTACTGGAAAGTTGCACTTGTAGGTTTTTACCACTCTACTTTTTCTGATATATTTACCACTACTCTCACATGTGCTGAAGCTGTTGCCGAACCTTCTTCTTTAACAGGTACAATATATTAACTTGTCAGTGTTTCTGTCACAAATTGGTATTACTATCTAGGCACTGATAGCACTCGTAGTCTCACACGTCCTAAAGCTACTGCTGAACCTTCATCAACAGGTATGTTAACTTGTCAGTGCTTCTGTCACAAATTGGTATTACTATCTAGGCACTTATAGCACTCGTAGTCTCACTCGTGCTAAAGCTACAGCTTCAACAACAGGTATGTTAAGTTGTCAGTGTTCCTGTCACAAATTGGTATTACTATCTAGGCACTAATAGCACTCGTAGTCTCACACGTGCTAAAGCTACTGCTGAACCTTCATCAACAGGTATGTTAACTTGTCAGTGTTTCTGTCACAAATTGTTATTACTATCTAGGCACTAATAGCACTCGTAGTCTCACACGTGCTAAAGCTACTGCTGAACCTTCATCAGCAGGTATGTTAACTTGTCAGTGTTTCTGTCACAAATTGGTATTACTATCTAGGCACTAATAGCACTCGTAGTCTCACATGTGCTAAAGCTACTGCTTCAACAACAGGTATGTTAAGTTGTTAGTGTTCCTGTCACAAATTGGTATTACTATCTAGGCACTGATAGCACTTGTAGTCTCACACGTGCTAAAGCTACTGCTGAACCTTCATCAACAGGTATGTTAACTTGTCAGTGTTTCTGTCACAAATTGGTATTACTATCTAGGCACTAATAGCACTCGTAGTCTCACTCGTGCTAAAGCTACAGCTTCAACAACAGGTATGTTAAGTTGTCAGTGTTCCTGTCACAAATTGGTATTACTATCTAGGCACTTATAGCACTCGTAGTCTCACTCGTGCTAAAGCTACAGCTTCAACAACAGGTATGTTAAGTTGTCAGTGTTCCTGTCACAAATTGGTATTACTATCTAGGCACTTATAGCACTCGTAGTCTCACTCGTGCTAAAGCTACAGCTTCAACAACAGGTATGTTAAGTTGTCAGTGTTCCTGTCACAAATTGGTATTACTATCTAGGCACTAATAGCACTCGTAGTCTCACCCGTGCTAAAGCTACAGCTTCAACAACAGGTATGTTAAGTTGTCAGTGTTCCTGTCACAAGTTGGTATTACTATCTAGGCACTAATAGCACTTGTAGTCTCACACGTGCTAAAGCTACTGCTGAACCTTCATCAACAGGTATGTTAACTTGTCAGTGTTTTTGTCACAAATTGCTATTACTATCTAGGCACTTATGGCACTTGTACTCTTAAAGCTACATCTAAGGAAATGAAGAAAAGTGTTAGAGGTGAAATGAATTTTATTGGCCAGTTATCATTAATAGTTTCTATTCTAGTTAGTAATTGCCTACATAAAACTTGTGCTCATCCAAGGGCAACCACTTGGGTGAATTGTTCGAATTGCCTGCAGTGGTACCATTGCAGTTGTGTCAATGTATTATACACTGTTGCCAAGAGAAAAGACTTTAATTATGTTTGTGAAAACTGTTAATTTTTGTATTAATGGTTTTTGACTGCAGTCTCAAATGACAAGCATTGCATTCAACTTGCATACATCACTGAGATACACCATCTCTAACACCACAGCGCACTGCATGCAAACTCTAAATTATTTGATGTCTAAAGTTCTACATTTCAAAAGCCATTAGAAGACAGTTGTGTCCATTACGACTATAAACGTACCAGTTGAATAATTATAGAGCTAGACCATCATTGATGAAGGTGTGTCCGAATACTCATGTCCACACCCATTCAGATCTTTTGCTCTTTGGAGACGTGAACTCCTTGCTGAAAGAAATGGTTTGGCTATGGTGTTGTAGTTCAGTCATCAATCAATCCTGCCAGCCATAGCTTTCTCAGTTTGCTTGATCGTGAGAAAAGTTTTGCCACTCGTACGAATTGACATTATTGTTGTCCGCCTACGCATGTGCCCGAAATATTTTTTATAAACTTTGTTGCTCCGCACAGTAAAGATAAGAAATTATCAAAGGTATCAGAATAAACAAGTAAAGGATTATACTTTATGGTAGCAGGGTAAAGAAGTTCGTTCTTTCGCACGTTTGTCCTGTGGGAGGCGGCCGAAAGTGATCCGCCCGATCTTGTGTAATTTACTCTACAAATATGCCCTCCCAACTTTTTTGAGCTTCGCCTATGAATTCAACTTTCCCTTCCGCCCCTTTTTGATAACTACACTACGTAATAGTAGCTCCACCTTTAGTTATAGACATTTCCTTGTTTACTTTGATACTGTCAGCAGATTCCTTTGTTTTCATATTCTTTTCATATTGTTCTTCTAAAGGTAAGCTGCTGTATATATACAATACTTCACTTTCGAATGAGAACTATAATAGGAGATAAAACCTACTGTTTATATTACATATATTATATATAATATATTTGACAATTTTTTCATACTTAGTATAAATTCTTATTCATATATTGTTAGAGTGAACATTTATGTGTAAGATGGCGACCAAGAAAGTAACGGCTATATTCATGACCTTCGGTCTTGTTCCTCTACTGCTGTGTTTTGTAGCCTTGTTTCTTTATGGATTTCTCATTGTTAAAAAGTTTGACTGGGAGTGAGTCCTCTATCAAAATAATTGATATACTCTTGAAGTATTAATTTTGAATATTATGTAAATATACATAATAGTATGATCATTGGTAATCTCAAGTTCTCAACATATAGATTGTAATGTTTAAAAAGATTTCTTAATTATTATCAGGCACATGGTAGCAGTGCCTATGTAGGGATAGCCTGGATTGTCCACTGAAGTGTATTGGCAGAAAATAATGAATATCTCATTAAAAAATGATAAAATCTTTCATTTCTTTGTAGTATATTTCTTTCTATTAATTTTGATTCAGTTATAGGTTAAAACAACGTTTTTAAGCATCACAGAAGGCAACATTTCTAATTATCATGTTGGAGTTGTTCTTCTTTTCTTCTCCTCTACCTCTGCTACTTCATGATAACTATAAACAATTTGGACAGCAAATTCAAAGAGATGTCACGCTAAACTACAAAATGAGGCCTTTTATATTTTGAGTGCTTCAGAAACAAAACTAATGATTTAAGTAGTTTAATATCGAGAGCTACTCTTACAACAGTAGCTGTTAATATTAAACTGGTTTTACTAACTTGAGAAGCCATTTCTTATGAATAATTAATATTAACAGAAAGAAATGGCTATTTCATTGTGTAGGCAACATGGTCTCCTACTTCTGGCATTAAGTAAAGAGTATTTATTGCCTGCTTTGATATTCAGCTTAAAAGAATATTCAGGATTAATATTGTATGATATTGATAAGTTAATGACTGTAAGACTAGACACGATGCTGTGAATTAAGTGTCTCTTGTTGTCATTATAGGATAATTCCAAGTTCCAGCTATTTTTCTGCTATCATTTTATTTATTTAATCATTAATTATAATAATATTTTCATCCAATATATAAGATATTTACGAGCTTTTTAAACATGGAACCTCATTGTCTTCTAACACGCTACAACTTTTGATATTAACTATCAAAATACTTACATTTAAAACTAAACAAACAAGGAAAAAGGTATTTCTAAAAAATGAAGTAAATATAAGGATGGTTAGTATCATTCCAATACAAAGAATGTAAACAAGATAGTAAGAATGGCAATGCGTTATCTCTACATAATAGCACAGCAGGTGGCACAAACAATTAAGGATAGTTAACAACTCCTAAATTTTTTAGAGTAGCAACTATTTTATTTACAAATCCAATAGTACTTGATAAGGTAAAATACTTGCTTCCTTAATATTCTGTAACTGTTGCCTTAGTAACAGCATTCCTTTAAAGTTTCTATGTTATCACAAAGCTGAAACTAGTCTAATACAACATGAAACTAGAAATCATAAAATAATTTTTGTTGATTGTTGCCCAATAATTGAAACCATAAGCAAAAGATAGATACTATTTCAATTGAACTAACTAACTGACTTAATTGTTTTTTCAAGTGTATGCATATATAAAGAGCTAGACCTAATGAAAGTTATTAGAAAAAATCAACTATAAAATAAGTTACATGACTGCTATATATCTGGATAGCTAAGAGCAACTGATAATAAACATATACTTATGATAATATTATAAAACGTCATTTTGATTTTGAATATATGGTTGAATCCTATATATCTTTTCAGTGCTAGTGAGAGCAGTTTCATTTTCATACCACCATGTCTAGTGATTGTGTTATATGTCCTGTTTCTGGGTTGTTTTTATCTGGATTTGTTGTACAAGAACAATAAATCTTTAATAATATCAGCAGTATCCTCATCAAATTTGTATAAATGTATGATATTTAGATTTTAATATTTTACCTTAAATGAATACTGTAGTTACATATCATAGGTCTATTGTTTCATATGGCTGTTGGTGCTAGTCTAGTTTACGCCATAGACTTTGATGAATATGATTCTATCAAGCAGTTTCGTATTGCAGGACCAGTAATCACAAGTGGACTTGGTTTAATTGTACTTTGTGGGGTAAGAAACACTATATATAATAAATATATCATTTAACTTGTAATATATAGGCTATTGGTTTTAGTTTGTGGCCACTCACATTGTCAAGAGAAGACTCATTCAATACAGTTGGCTGTGATGCCGAAATGAAAAAAATAATTGAATTTTTAAAATCAAATCGAATTGTTGGCATTGTACCAACAGTAGTATTTGGTGTTGTTGGCTACTTGGTTTACATCAGTGGAGTCATTACTTTTACGGTTGAATTGTGAGACTTAATTATTTTAAAATTGATATAACTATATCTTTGCTGTCATAATACAATTATCATACATTATTATTATGTCTTCTTATCTTTGTAGGGTTGAGGAATATGTTAACTCTCCTAAAGTATATTCGTTTTACCTTGTGCCTTTGTATACAACAGTTGGTGTCTTTCCAGTCCTTATAGCTTCCACATTGATATACAATATCTGGGAGAAGAAAGCAGCAGGCTATCTTGTATCCAAACACATGTACAATTCATCACATGTAGTATAATAGTTGACTCCTTAACTAAAACAATTAGATAACACCAACAAGTTGTCTTCTATCAGTTGCAATTGGTTTTTGCCTATTGAATCATGCTACTATGCAGAAATATACCTGCAGTTCTGATTATTTTGATGATGTGAAGACACTATGTAATGGATCAGTCACTATACTAGCTGGTTTATCATTAATGATGTTGGTCATTGTAAGTAGTGCTATGATTTCAAATATATGCAGACATTAATTAACAATATAAAAATTGATTGGTTGATTTAACTAATATATAGCTTTACAGGTTCCATGTACATAACAAATTATTTATGCAAAAAAGTAAACATATACTCATTCAATTACTAATATAAAAATAAATCTAATTATGGTATTGTCTAATTGCTAGAACTATCATAGTTATGACATTCTTACACCATATAAATAAGATGTTGTATAGTCTATGGCTGTTACTATAATATACATATATATATATATAAGATTAATTCATAGACTTCATAAATATGCTGTAAAAATTTAATTAATTTTTAGTGTTTATATAGCTACATAAACTGTTAGTGTCAGGGTATATTAGTGTAATCAAAGTAGTGTTATATTTACTTTTGTATATGCAACCTGTATAATCATATATTAGTTATATCAACCTGTATATAATCATATATTAGTTATATCAACCTGTATAATCATATATTAGTTATAACAACCTGTATAATCATATATTAGTTATAACAACCTGTATAATCATATATTAGTTATATCAACCTGTATATAATCATATATTAGTTATATCAACCTGTATATAATCATATATTAGTTATATCAACCTGTATAATCATATATTAGTTATAACAACCTGTATAATCATATATTAGTTATATCAACCTGTATATAATCATATATTAGTTATATCAACCTGTATAATCATATATTAGTTATATCAACCTGTATATAATCATATATTAGTTATATCAACCTGTATAATCATATATTAGTTATATCAACCTGTATAATCATATATTAGTTATATCAACCTGTATATAATCATATATTAGTTATATCAACCTGTATAATCATATATTAGTTATATCAACCTGTATATAATCATATATTAGTTATATCAACCTGTATAATCATATATTAGTTATATCAACCTGTATATAATCATATATTAGTTATATCAACCTGTATAATCATATATTAGTTATAACAACCTGTATAATCATATATTAGTTATATCAACCTGTATATTATCATATATTAGATATATCAACCTGTATATAATCATATATTAGTTATATCAACCTGTAAATAATCATATATTAGTTATATCAACCTGTATATAATCATATATTAGTTATATCAACCTGTATAATCATGTATTAGTTATGTCAATTTATTAATTTTACAAGAATTAATGTTACTTTGTAGAAATACATACAATGTTCATGTTAATTAATAGATTAAAACAACCAATTTATTTTATCATTGTTAATATTAAAATATAATTTTCTTCTCAGCTTGTTCTTCTCCTTCTATGGAGCCATCTTTTTCTCTTGGGAAATGCACACATGACAGTTGATCTTCAGACTAATGAAGATGAGATGGTGAATCATGTGAGTGATCCGACCCATGTTGAAAATGTGCCATTTGATGATGACGATGAAAGGCCATCAAGTGATGTTGAACCTCTCTTGGTACCTTGAAAATTTACCTTTGAACTTGTTAACTGAACATGTTTTTTATATGTACATTTTTATATTTTTATAGATTGTTTTGTGTCAATTTGATAGTTATTGTAACAGAAATGTATTAGTATATATAAAAATATGATGATAGATATATAAATAACCTGATAAAAAAATATTTTCTCCTCTTTAATTTGTGAGCTAATATAAGATTACTAAATTACTCCTCTCAGTTATAAAGAGGATAGTATTGATAGAGACACTGACACAATTTTTACAGTTACAAAGAGGAAGAGAAGTATATATGTATTAAATATGAACCTTATATAGAGGTGTCTGTGCTGATACTTAAGATTACCTTGTTGTCAATGATAATACACTGTCACTAGTACTACTGAAAATTGATTAATGAATGATGATGTGAGGAGTGATCCATGGCAAAATTAATCAATAGATGTTTTCTTATTTTTATACTAAATTCCACCTATATATATATACCTCCACTCCATTTTGGTTGTTTTAACACTACCAATACTTCTCTTGGTATAAATGATCATGTGCTAAGCAGTTCATAAACAAAAATATATAAAAAGACTCTATTAACATACTACAAGCAGCATTCCCTCAAGTCCACATATCATTCCTAATGCTATAGGCACATATTGAGATGTTTAGTACATGATTCTTCCTCCTTTGTGTGGTTATTAGTTCATATATTTAGTACACATTTTATTTGTTGTCACTTCATATTATTTAGCTAATATATAATATGATAGGATTACTCAATGAGATATAAATCAAACATTTGATGTCATATTTTACTTGAACAAAGATAAGTTTTTAAATGTTTAAGGGCAGAAATAAGATCTTTCACAAGATGCTTGGCTGACTACAATTGTGAGCGCAATCTGTAGTAATTGGATTGCAGTTGGGGAATGCTACTTTGTGGTGGTATATTAATAGAATCTTTTTATATATTTTTGTTAATGAACTATATATGTTGGAGGAATAATCAGACTTATAATTGATTGTGAGACTATTTAGAATAAATAGATGATGGATTAAGGATGTCAGTAGCTAAATATTTGTGATTATGATTACCAACTTACCATGACTATCATATGTTAGACAGAGTGGATCTCTTTAATGATTTTAAGTTTCATCTTGTTGCCTCTGTACCTATATGTAATAATGGGTACCATTCCAGTCCTTGTAATTACTACAGTAATTTACAAATTGGTCACGGGAAAAGACAGGAGCAGGCTATCTTGTATATTACATTTAAATTTCAATTACTGTTATAGCTCTTAGTTTATCTACATCTTAGATAACACCAACATGCTGTCTTCTCTTATTAGTTGTTGATGGATTTTGTTTGTTCTTACATACCTCTATACAAACGTAGTACTGTAGTTCTGATTTTTTCCAATGGATCAACTGACATGTACTGGATCAGATACTGTACTTTTTGATGTATCAGTAATGGTGGTAATTATATCGTAAGTACTACACTATATTTATTGTTGTATATTAATTTATTCTCAGTTTATCATTCTCCTTCTGTGTAGCTATCTTGTGTTATATTCCAATATGACAGAAGGAAAAAACCCAAGTTATGGGTGATGAACCAAGATGACAACAATATTTGTGCATACTGAGGATGAACCTTTTTTGATCCCATAGAAATTAAAGTTTCAAACTTTATTCTGTCCCTTTCTGATGACATTGTTTTGCAATTACGTAATTAGTCTCATGATCACATTCTTATTATAATACATTATTTATCTTAATTGTACGTTGGAGCGCCTTATATAGTATTAATTTTCTATTGAAATACAACATTCTATTACTGGAATTCTACATATTGGCTTAAATTTAAAACTACAAGATCATTCCAGCAACTTTCTCAAACATTGCTATAGTCAGAAGTTGTTATTTTTGGTAAGTGAACTAGTCTGGTGCTCGCCGCCTACCACGTTTGAATCGAAATAAGAGAAGCGGCAAGGCCACCTGTTTGTGTCCTATTTACAACTTGTATCAGTAAATATGTATGTATATATCTTTATCATCTTCAAATTTATTACTACAGATCTATATCAGGATATATATTCTATAGAGTGAGTATGTGTAAAATTGTGACCAAGAAAAGACTGACTATATTCATGACCTTGGGTCTTGTTCCTTTACTGCTGCTTTGTTATACTGCCTTGCTTCTTTATGGATTTCTCATTGTTAAAAAGCTTGATCTTGAGTGAGTGTTCCATCAAAATAATTGATGTACTCTTGAAGTATTATTTTTTATATAAAATTATCATAGATAATCTCTTGTATTAATGTGGCCATATAATCTACTAGTAATGGACAGCATTCACAATTAATACATACATGTAGATTGTAATGTTTAACATTTCTTAATTAATAATGATATAGTTAATCCAATTATAGTAGCAAATATTCTATTTGCAAATTCAGTGGTAGACTTGATATATACTATTCACTCACTGTTGCATGCCATAGAAACAGTATATATTCCTTTAAACTTTGACATACTTCATGATATATATATACTAGATAGTCATAATTGTTTTGGACAATGTTCATAGATTTAATGAAATTATTGGAGAAAATCTTATATCTATAAAAAAAATAAGTTATTTGAGTATTATTCATATAGTTAAGAGTGCATTGATGAATAGTAATTATGACACATACATCAAACTGATATATGAAACTTATTTATAACAATTTTATAAAATATATCATATTGATTAATTTGATTGAATTCTATATATATATGTTTGCAGTGCTAGTATCAGCAGTTTCATTTTTATACCACCATGTCTAATGATCGTGTTTTATGTCTTGTTTCTGGGTTGTTTTTATCTGGATTTGTTATTCATGAACAATAAATCTTTAATAATATCAGCAGTATCCTCATCAAATTTGTATAAATGTTTGATATTTAGATGTTAATATTTTACCTTAAATGAATACTGTAGTTACAAATTTTAGGTTTCTTGTTTCATATGGCTGTTGGTTCTAATCTAGTTTATGCCATAGATTTTGATGAATGGAACTTAATCTTTATCAAGCAGTTTCATATTGCAGGAGCAGTAATGACAAGTGGACTTGTTTTAATTGTACTTTGTGGGGTAAGAAACACTATATATAATAAGTATATCATTTAACTTGTAATATATAGGCATGGTTTTAGTTTGTGGCCATTCACATTGTCAAGAGAAGACTCATTCAACACAGTTGGCTGTGATGTAAAAATTCGAAAATTAATAGCAAATTTTAAATCAAATCCAATAATTGGTTTGGGATCATTGTTAACTTTTGGTGTTGTTGCCTACTTGGTCTATATCAGTGGAGTCATCACTTTTACAGTTGGATTGTGAGACTTAATTATTTTAAAATTGATAAAGCTATATGATCTCCATAGCTTACCATGCCACTGTAAAAATATTTCAGTTATTTTAATAACATAAACAATGTGTAGTTTAACAGTTGAATTATTATGGAATGTAGAATTAATCTCAAATTACTCACTATATAATTTGTTGGTATGATATACAAAGTAACAAATTATAGAGTCATTAATTTACATGAATTTTGAATTCCATTCTGTTCCACCCAAATTAAGTTAAAATAACATCATAATTTTCATAATGATTAATACAATTCCCACACATTATTATAATATGTTCTTATCTGTAGGGTTGATGAACATTACAACAATCCTAGATTGTATTCCTTTGTTTTTGTGTCTTTGTATACAACAGTTGGTGTCTTTCCAGTTCATATAGTTTCTACATTGATATATAATATTTGGGAAAAGAAAGTAGCAGGCTATCTTGTATCCAAACACATGTACAATTCATCACATGTAGTATAATAGTTGATTCCTTAACTAAAACAATTAGATAACACCAACAAGTTGTCTTCTATCAGTTGCAATTGGATTTTGCTTTTTGGATCATGCTATTTTACAGAAATATGAATGCACCTATTATTATTCTGGACAATCATTTTGTAATGGATCAATCATTATACTAGCTGGTTTATCATTAATGATGATGTTGGTCATTGTAAGCAGTGCCATGATTTCAATGTATATATATGTAATATTAACATATAATTTCTTCTCAGATTGTTCTCCTTCTGCAGGGCCATCTTTTTCTCTTTGCAAATACATACAGGACAGTTGATCAGACAGACGAGGGTGAGATGGTGAATCTGCACATGACAGTTAACCAGACTGATGAGAACGAGATGGTGATTGATGTGAATATTGAAAATGCACATGAAATGGCTTTTGATGATGATGAAAGGCCATCAAGTGATGTCGAGTCTTTATTGGTATCTTGAAATTGACCTTTGACCCTGTTAAGTCAACATGTTTCTTTAAGCAAAACATTCCTATATTTTAATAGATGTCAATGTCAGTTTGAATATGAATCTGATAGTCATATTGATCAAATTTGTATTGAAATGCTTGAAAGAAAGTCAGAAATTTGAATATTAATCGGAAACCCTGAAGTTATATTGGACTTACAAACCAATCTTAAGCCAATAAGAGTCTCATATCCTACAACATAAGCACTTGATGCACAATCAACAATGCTTTGAGCAGAGTATACTACACTAATGTTTGCTATTGCTGCCTAGGCATCAATACAAAAACACTGACCTTCAGAGATCTTTCAGTGCAGTCTCATATCCAAAATAATACAACTTCCTTGTAGCATTGTCATGTGGTGATGAGACATTAATTAGGCTTCTGCAGCAGCACATTCAAATAAGGAATGCAAGGAATGCACATTAACTGCAGCAACACATACCGCGGTTTTAAGATCCACCTACAGGAATGTGCTGCTGCACGAATGTGCTGCTAACTTCAACAGAGTACACAATGTTGTTGTAAGTTTTCCGTATCTGCAGTTCCACCCTATATACAATGTTGTTGTAAGTTTTCCGTATCTGCAGTTCCACCCTATATACAATGTTGTTGTAAGTTTTCCGTATACAGCAACTGCAGCTCCACCCTATCAAAAAATACTTGAAACCACAAATATTTAATAAGGCGTGGTTTTCTAGGTAGCTGAGGAATGTGCTGCTGGTGAAAGTGCTGCTAACTTCAATAGAGTCGTACTTTTGGGCTCTGATGTCTAATGTTGTGGCATTGATTTGATCAGGAGTTTCATTTCTTTGCATCTTTTCTTCTAAGGAAAGTAACTGTTTAGCAAAGTCTGGCATCACCGCCCACGTTTGAAGACGAACTAAGCGAAGCTGCGAAAAAGACAACTACTTAAGTCCTATATATATTTACAACTTATATCAGTAAATATGTATGTATGTATCTTTGTAATCTTCAGATTTATTACTACAGATCTATATCAACAAATATATTGTAAAGAGTGAGTATGTGTAAAATTGTGACTAAGAAAAGACTGACTATTTTCATGACCTTGGGTGTTATTCCTCTACTGCTGTGTTATACTGCCTTGTTTGCTTATGGATTTTTTATTGTTAAGCCCTATGATGATGAGTGAGTACTGTATTGAAATAATTGTACTCTTGACATATGTATTAATTTTTATATATAAAATTTTGATCATAGATAATCTCTTGTATTAATGTGGCCATATAATCTACTAGTAATGGACAGTATTCACAATTAATACATACACGTAGATTTTAATGTTTAACATTTCTTAATAATGATATAATTAATCTAATTATAGTATCAAATATTTTATTTTCAAATTCGGTGTTCGACTTGATAATGTAATAATATACTATTCAGTCAGTGTTGCCTTAGTAACAGTATGTATTTAAGTTTGGCATACTCATGATATACTAGACAGTCATAATTGTTTTGGAGTTTGGACAATGTATATATGTGTGCGTGTGTGTGTGTATTGAAAAAAATCATATTTCTATAAAGATAACAAGTTATTTGACTACTATTCATAATATAGTTAAGTGTAAAATAATGAACAATAATTATGACTCATACATATGGCAAACTGATATGAAACTCATTTATGTAAATGAGTCATATTGATTTTGGTAATAATGATTGAATTCTATATATATATCTTATATATCTTTGCAGAAGAAACTTCAGTCTCTTTCTGCTCATGCCACCATGTCTAATGATTGTGTTATATGTCCTGTTTCTGGGTTGTTTTTATCTGGATTTGTTATTCAAGAACAATAAATCTTTAATAATATCAGCAGTATCCTCATCAAATTAATACAAATCTTTGATATTTAGATGTTAATATTTTACCTTTAATGAATACTGTAGTTACATATTTTAGGTTTCTTGTTTCATATGGCTATTGGTGCTAGTCTAGTGTTTGCTATATCATTTGCCAATACTCATTTTTTCAATGAGTCTGATACTTATTTTTTCAATGAGTCTGATACTCATTTTTTCAATGAGTCTGATACTCATTTTTTCAATGAGTTTGACACTGCAGGAAAAATTATGACAAGTGGACTTGTTTTAATTGTACTTTGTGGGGTAAGAAACACTATATATAATAAGTATATCATTTAACTTGTAATATATAGGCTATTGGTTTTAGTTTGTGGCCATTTACATTGTCAAGAGAAGACTCATTCAATACAGTTGGCTGTGAAGCAAAATTAAGAGAATTAATTGCTGATTTTAAATCACAACCAATAATTGGAATTGGATCATTGTTAAGTTTTAGTGTTATTGCCTACTTGATCTATATCAGTGGAGTCATCACTTTTACAGCTGGAATGTGAGACTTAGTTACTTTAAAATGAATATAGCTACATGATCTCTATATTTACCACATAATGATAATGTGTGGTAATTGTATTAATCATTGTAAATAAATCTATTATTTAACAGCTAAAATTTGGTTGAAACATTATGGAATCGAAAATTAATATTAATTACTGACTCTATAATTTGTTACCTTGTATATCATACCAACAAATTATATAGTGAGTAATTTGACATGAATTCTACATTCCATAATAACTCAACTATGTAATCAACAATTTCAACTATTTTAAAAACAAAATTTTAGATTAATTGGATTACTATGAAATGTAGAATTCATGTTAAATTACTCATTATATAATTTGTTGGTATGATATACAAAATAACTAATTATAGAATCAGTAATTGATATGAATATTGGGTTCCATAAAAGGTTGTTAAAATAATATATTAATATTTATAATAATTAATACAATTACCACACATTATTATAATATCTTTTTATCTATAGGGTTGAAGTTGATTTCCTCCCTGCATTTAATTCATTTTACCTTGTGCCTTCATATTTAATTGTTGGTTTTTTTCCAGTTCTTATAGTTTCTACATTGATATACAATATTTGGGAGAAGAAAGTAGCAGGCTATCTTGTATCCAAACACATGTACAATTCATCACATGTAGTATAATTGTTGACTCTTTAACTAAAACAATTAGATAACACCAACAAGTTGTCTTCTATCAGTTTTAATTGGTTTTTGTTTACTTAATCATGCTTATATACAGTACCAGCATTGCAAATTTTTTTTTGATTACCCATATTCATTTTGTAATGGATCTGTCATTACACTAGTTGGTATATCATTAATGGTGTTGGTCAAAGTAAGTAGTGCTATATTCATAATTTCAAATACATGCACACATATATAATGTTAACATATAATTTTCTTTTCAGCTTGTTCATCTCCTTCTGTGGAGCCATCTTTTTCTTTTTGCAAATATGCACAGGACAGTTGATGAGACTGATGAGGGTGAGACAGTGAATCTGTACACAGCAGTAAACAAGACTGATGAGGATGAGATGATGATTAATGCACCTGCTGAAAATATGCCTTTTGATGATGATGAAAAACCATGAAGACCTCTTGGTATCTTGAAAATTGACTTTTGAACCTGTTAAGTTAACAGGCCTCTTTGACTAAAACGTTCATAATATATTTTAGTAGATTTTTTAGTGTCAGTTCAAAAGTTTCTTGTAACAGAGCTGTATTAGTATGTAAAAAAGTATAATAATAAATATTTAAAACCTGACAGTATTTAAAACTCGCAATTATCCTTAATTAATTAATATCAATAATGTTAATTAATAAAAGCATCTTAGGTTCAAGTCATTATTCCAACAATGATGATGGGCTGACTATCTGAAAATTTTCCTAAAGAAATAGACAGTTTTTATACTGACAGATGGAATCATGAAAGAAAGTATCTAATGAATCTTTTCACCTTTTTACCATTTGGATTTGGACAATAATAATAATATATATTGAAACAGTACATTTTGTGAAGATAACTAAGTATTTTAGGTAATGAACACATAAGATAAAATGCAGTTTAATTTTGGCAGGTGATTTGTCATCATTGTTCTATTCTACTATCATTACCTTATGAAAAATATTTTATTTTTTATTACATTGTGTAAGAGATTTTGATGAAATTAGAGATGAAGACAGAAGACAACTTGTTGGTGTTATCTAATTGTTTTAGTTAAGGAGACAACTATTATACTACATGTGATGAATTGTACATGTTTTTGGATACAAGATAGCCTGCTGCTTTCTTCTCCCAGATATTGTATATCAATGTAAATGATATATATAGCAAATGTTAGACTAGAGCCTGCTGAGTGTGGGCAGATGACAACAATGATACACCATCTGCTGAGAATAAACCTCTTTTGATGTATCATAGAAATTGAACTTAAAGACTTTATTTATTCTGTTCCTTTTCCATGACAATGTTTTTGCATTTACGTAACGGTATAATTAGTTCACCTTAACGTTATATTTGTCGGATAGTCCCGTCAGTTAATTAACCATCTATTACTGGCATTCTAGATAATCCCTTAAACCAAAAGCTACAAAGATCATTCCAGCAAACTTCATGGGGAAAAATTCTTTTGATCAGCTGTGTCATTTCTTTGCAACTTTTCTTCAAAAAGGTAAGCGACTGTATGGTGTCAAAGTCCGCGTTTAAAGGCGAACTAAGCGAAGCGGCAAGACAAATTGTTTGTGTACTATTTACAGCTTATATCAGTAAATATATATGTATATCTTTATTATTTATTACTACTGATCTATATCAGCATATATATATATATATATATATTTTATAGAGTATGTGTAAGATTGTAACTAAGAAAAGACTGACTATATTCATGACCTTGGGTCTTGTTCCTTTACTGCTGTGTTATACTGCCTTGCTTCTTTATGGATTTGTCTTTGTTAGAGAAGAAGTTTTATTTGAGTGAGTATTCCACCAAAATAAGTGATATACTCTTGACGTATTAATTATATTTATATAAAGTAATGATTATAAATAGTCTCTTTTATTAATGTGGCCATATAATTTACTAGTAATGGACAGTATTCACATTTAATACGTACACGTGGATTGTAATGTTTGAAATTTTTTAATAATTACATAATTAATCCAATTAAAGTATCAAACATTTTATTTACAAGTTAGTAAACTTGATAACGTAATAATATACTATTCAGTCACTGTTGCCTTAGTTACAGCAATCCTTTCAAGTTTGACGTCTTTCATGATATACTAGATAGTCATAATTGTTTTGGACTATGATATATATGTGTGTGTGTATTGAAACTCATTGAGAAAACTTGTATCTATAAAGAAAAAGAAGCTATTTGATTATCATTCATAATATAGTTAAATGTAAACTGATAAATACTATTTACAACACATATATCAAATGGATATGATCATGAAACTCATATGACAATTTCATAAAATGAGTCTGTTGGTTTTGATAATGATGATTGAATTCTATACATATTTTTGTAGTATTATTAACGCTGATCTCCTTCTGCTCATGCCACCATGTCTAATGATTGTGTTTTATGTCTTGTTTCTTGGTTGTTTTTATCTGGATTTGTTATTCAAGAACAATAAATCTTTAATAATATCAGCAGTATCCTCATCAAATTAATACAAATGTTTGATGTTTAGATGTTAATATTTTACCTTATAAATGAATACTGTAGTTACATATCTTAGGTTTCTTGTTTCATATGGCTGTTGGTGCTAGTCTAGTTTATGCCATATCATTTGACTATTATTACACCGTGTTTCATAATGCTCTGGGACCAATAATGACAAGTGGACTTGTTTTAATTGTATTTTTTGGGGTAAGAAACACTATATATAATAAATATATCATTTAACTTGTAATATATAGGCTATTGGTTTTAGTTTGTGGCCATTTACATTGTCAAGAGAAGACTCATTCAGTACAGTTGGCTGTGATGTAAAAATGAGAAAATTAATTGCCAATTTTAAATTGAAACTAACAATAGGAACTGGATCAATTTTAAGTTTTAGTGTTGTTGTCTACTTGTTCTATATCAGTGGAGTCATCACTTTTACAACTGAATTGTGAGGCTTAATTACTTTGAAATGAATATTGCTATATGATCTATATAGTTTTGTTACCATACCAATGTAAAATATTTCAATTATTTTAATAGCTGATTTGTAGTATACATAGTTGGTTTGTTATGGATGTAGAATTCATGTGAGTTACTCACTATATAATTTGTTGATACAGTATACAAGCAAAAAAATTAGAGTCAGTAATGAATTTTGGATTCCATAATGTTCCAATTTTAGTTGTTAAAATAACATATTAATTTTTCAAGGAGTAATACAATAACCACAAATTATTATAATGTCTACTTATCTATAGGGATGAACCCGGAATTTTTATACATTTACTTGTGGCTATGTATCTAACAGTTGGTGTCTTTCCAGTCCTTATAGTTTCTACATTGATATACAATATTTGGGAGAAGAAAGTAGCAGGCTGTCTTGTATCCAAACACATGTACAATTCATCACATGTAGTATAATAGTTGACTCCTTAACTAAAACAATTAGATAACACCAACAAGTTGTCTTCTATCAGTTGCAATTGGTTTTTCTTTATGGGATCAAGCTTATATACTGGAACATATATGCACTTATGATCATCTTCATCTGTTATATTGTAGAGGATCAGCCACTGTAGTAGCTGGCTTATCATTACTGATGTTGGTCAATGTAAGTAATACTATACAGACATTCATGATTTAAAATGGATATAATATTAACATATAATTTTCTTCTCAGCTTGTTCTTCTCCTTCTGTGGAGCCATCTTTTTGTCTTTGCAAATATGAACAGGACAGTTGATGAGACTGACGTGGGTACATTTGAGATGGTGAGTCTGTACACAGCAGTTAAAGAAACTGATGAGGGTGAGATGGTGATCCATGAGGCTGTTGAAGATGTGCCACATGATGGTGATGATGGAAGGCCACCAAGTGATGTTGAATATCTCTTGGTACCTTCAGTTTAAGATTGACCTTTGAACCTGTTAAGTGGTACCTTCAATTTAATAATTGACCTTTGAACCTGTTGAGTCAACAGGCTTCTTTAGTGAAATATACATAGCTATGTATATTTTTATAGATTTTATTAGTGCCAGTTTAATAGTTTCTTGTAACAGAAATTTATTAGTATATATAAAATTATGATAAAAAATATTATAACCCAACAGTACTAGTGAAAGATTTCTCCCTCTATTGTATATATTACTATAAAAATTGGTTTGTCGTGTTAACAAAAATTATTAATATAACGTGTTGTTATTACAGCAACAATTTTATTAAAATAATATTGTTTTGTCATTATAACTACAATACTTAGTAGCTGCTACAATACATTTGTTAATCTACCATGTACCAGTTATGTCTAGACTACTAAAGTTCTTTTAAAGGACGAGTATTGTAGATTCAGCATTTTGTTATCATAGAACTTATTAATCAAGTTGATGTATTTTAACTAAAGAATGTTTACATATATTATATATACAAACAATTATCTCCATTGAATTTATTTGTACAATAAACTTCAAAAGAAAAGAACGTGATAGACATGCTACAGAAAAGTGATGAGTCCTATTAATCAAATATTCTAATATATGATCATTCACTCCTCCCATAATATGTACTTCAACAGAAAGCAAAATAAAACCAGAAATAACTAAAATATTTGATAATTTTAACAAATTGTAGTAAGTCATCTTCTTGCCAACCATAATGTAGATATGAAGAATTATTTTACACCTCTCCATAAACTTTAACACAATTAAGTCTAACAAAATGAATGATATCCTCTTATTAATTTTTTAAATTACTTACTTATGTCTAGAAACTGTTGCTAATAAATTCACCTTTGTCAGCATGTCAGTTATTTCAGTAACAAGGTATCTTCATCTTGCCTGGTGCTTAACTAGGATGTAACAAAATCATTGGATTGCCAATCTGTAAGATTGTATGCAACATAAGAAAAATAAAAAGGACATCAGAAGCCAACTTATTGTATGCTGACTACAATGGTAGAATTGGTAAGGCAATAGTTGACGAATTGTGGAGGTCCTGTACTTGAAAATGGGACACAAGCGACATTACATTATGCATGAACAAGCTGTTAGAGAACACTAGTATACAGTTCATACAAAGATCATACTTTAATCAGGAATTATTCTTTAGATGTGGCTGTTGAGTTTTGTGATTTATTGGGTGTGGTTATAGGAAGATGTCCATGACAACAAGAATTAAATTTTACTTTTACTAATAAAAAGGGTTTAAAAGGTTAAAGGGACTATTTAAAGGATTACTAAATATAAAGTAGACATATTATAGCATATTTAACACACATTAGTATATAGTAAATAAAATATAATGGAAACAATAATAATTATTGTTCTCATACAGTAATGTCTTTTAATATCAAATCAAGTTGTCTCTCTGGAACTAATAGTCCCTTCATAATGTAATCTATGAGTGTTTTCTCAGGATATTCAATATGGAACTTTTTAATAAGATGAGTTAATGCTATGTGTAACTCTAATTCAGCTAGTCTACGACCTGAGTGTAAGAGAAAGAAATAGAGTCATGTAGAGAGACTGCAATATTATAGATATCAAAATATCTTTGTAGTATAATGAAAAAATATAACATCTTTCTTTGTTAAGGTAATTGTAGAACAATAAAACAATGGTAAATCGACTATCAAAATCAAACTACATTTTGTCTTTTGTGTTTATTACAGAACTTACTTAGTTATCTTTGTAAAATATTATTGTTATAATAACATTACTTTAAAGTGACATAGGGTAACATAACACAATCTAACATTTAGTTTACCAATACACATTCTTGGTCCAAATCCAAATGGTAAAAAGGCAAAAGGATTAGTTGGATACTCTCCTTCACGATTCCATCTGTCAGGGTAAAAACTGTCTGGTTTATGAGGAAAATTTTCAGGTAGTATACCCATCACTAGTGTTGGAATGAGGACTTGAACCTGTGAGTGATAAGATGTGTTTATTAACAATATAAATATTAATAAATTAATTATAAGTGATATGTTTTAATATAGCTTAAACTTACTCCAGCTGGCACTTTATATCCAGAGAGAATTACATCCTTTTGTAGTGTCCTGATATTAGCTATTATTAAAGGATACAACCTAATAACAACAAGAAAGTAAATAAAATTTAACAATGGACTCATTCACCTTAATGTCTCTTTAACACAATTTCTATGGATAAGGCATACTGTGAATATGAGCTGGAGTTACAATCCCATTATCTCCTACAACCTTCATAATTTCATCTCGTAATTTGATCTGAACCTCAGGATTAATAGCTAAGTTATAAAGACACCACACCAAAGTATAGGAGGTCTGAAAACATAGAAATAGCACATTAAATTATGTAGGAACTGTGTTATTACTGTATCAATTCCTGCAAAAATGAGATCAACAGCATTGCTTGTTAGTTCCTCTTTTGTCAGTTTATCAGAGAGTATCATGTATGTTAAGAAATCCATTTTATCAGGAATATCTTCAGCTTCATTGGCTAGTTTTGCCTTGAGAGTTTCCACTTCTGATATTTTCTCTTCCATAAAAGACATGGCTAGTTTATAGATCTATAAACATGAGATATCTAGTGTAATTTCTCTTTTGCCTGTCCATAGGATAATACTATACTTTAAACAAAGATTATATGCTACAAATAAGACTTTAATTTACATTAGTAACGATTTTTCTGAATATAGAGAGCTGGGTCTTACTATAGATGGAACATACAAATGACCTCTACATATGTAAACTTAAGTCATATGATATAATAACAGTGAGTATTATAATAAAATAACACACTACAGATATGTTGACACAGAACAGATGTTTAGTAGAAAGTACTACATGTAGAATTATACTTACCTGCTCTTGACTATTTATAAGTTGTTTCCATAATTTTGTGGGATATATTTTATGAAGAGGAGGAGCAAATGAGGCTTTCTGAATACCATCAATGAATATCTGAGTATTATCAATGAAATCCTGACAGTCTTTGGGTACATTGCCGATATCAAGAGCTCCTAGACGTCTACCAAGTGTAAAGTAACCAACAGCTACAGAAATGTAAATACCTTATAGGTCACTGTGATAAGTACTGATGTTCACAAGTCTAGACCTTACTAATGGTAGCTATCCTAGATCCTTGTGATAAGTACTGATGTTTACTAGTCTAGAGCTTGCTAATAGTAGCTGACCTAAGTCACTGTGGTAAGTACTAATGTTTACTGGTCCAGAGCATATTAATTGTAGCTATCCTAAATCATTGTGGTATATAGACTTACACTCAAATGACCACTTGAAGAGAAGTGTTGATATATCAGACAATAGTGCTGTTTCATCATGTCGTAATGTTTTAACAGCCTTTACTAAATCTTCTGATACTTCATTAAATCTTTCATGATATTCTCCAATTTTTCTAGGTACCATCATAAACTGTGAAATAGGTTGACGTTGATGCAACCATTGTTCATTGGAACTAAACAAAGAAATCAACAGATTATTTTCATGCTACAATAGATATTTGGAGATGTGTTCAGATCTACCTGTACAACATATCCTGCCTACGAAATCACACCCCTATCTACCTTGACCATCCACACATCCATCCAACCTTAATAAGAGAGCCTTAGGGATTCTTAGTTTGTCTCGAATTTCATGCATAATAGGTAGCTCTTCTCTTTCAGGGTATTTACCATCAGAATGAAACACAGTCTCTACATCTGTGGCATCACATACACAGACCATCATGGGATATCCAGACATCATCTTTTTTTTGTATATCTTGCCATATTTTTTAACTCTCTCAAAAAAAAGTTTGTGAGCCCTTTCTTTGTATCTAGCATATTCAAGGGAAGTACCTAGTAGAGGCAAACCTTTAGGTCCTGGTATCTCCTGTAGTGTTTTGACTGGTTTGTCACAGAATGTAGTAGTAGTTGTAGAGAAACTTGACCACAAGAAACTACTTTGCTTGAACACTCTAGCAAGTTTCATCGTTTGTTTTGGATAATTAAGGGAGGAGCTCAGTAAAATTAAAAGGAAGCAGCAATCAAAACTAAAAACAAAACAAAACATATACTAAGAATATGTGGATACGCATGGTTTGTCTCGTGGAGTGACAGGCTACATATGTGACTTTGATCTCATAGTCTGTCTAGAGTAAAAAGAAGTAGCATTTTGTAGTATAATCGAATAAATAGGTATGCTTAAACAAAAAACTGATCACGTGCCTTATCTCACTCTTAATCGTACATACATATAGACAGATAGATAGATATAGAAACTAGGATGAAATTTTGTACCTTTCACCTCACTCTAAGTATTCGGCAATTAGTAAATGTACATGTATGCATGAATCTTTATTATCTTCACATTTATTACGATCTACATCAGTAAATATATTATTGTATAGAGTGAGTATGTGTAAGATTGTGACCAAGAAAAGATTGATTATTTTTATGACCTTGGGTGTTAATGTTGTTTCTCTACTGCTGTGTTTTGTTGCTTTGTTTCTTTATGGATTTCTCATTGTTAAAGACCTTGATCAGGAGTGAGTACTCTATCAAAATAATTGATGTACTCTATATTAATTTTGAATATTATGAAAACATATAATGATATTACAATTATAGATTTATAATCTCCAGTATTGATATGGTAATATAATCTACTAGCTATATATTCTTGAACAATATTAATTTTAATACATACATGTAAATTATAATGTTTTTTAAGATTTGCAATTATAAAAGTAGCAAATTATTTACCTACAAATTAATAGACTTGATAAGATAATAATATATTATTCAATCACTGTTGCCTTAGTAACAGTATACCATTAAAGTTTGACATTCTTATATGATATGATATACCAGCTGTGCAGAAAGTTATAATTGTTTTGGCCATGCACATGTATCTACTGAACATCAATGGGAAAAAAATTCATGTCTATAAAGAAAGCAAGTTATTTGACTATTATTCATATATAATTATAGTTAAAAGTAAGCTGATAATAATAATTATGACACATATGTCAGAGTGATTTGTAGTATCAAAGCCAGATATTCTACAAGGGGAAGGAACGTCTGAACAAACTTGCATTCAAAGCAACTATGAATGTTGTTGTAGATAAAAGATCACATGACTTAAAAATGAAAAAATTAATTTGTCTGCTCTTGAATAGAATTACTAGAGAGGCTTTTAACTTGCAGGAGGGGACACAAGCAATTTTCCCTTCCCTTTCAGATTGTCTAATTAACTGATGTGAAACTCATATGACAATAAAATGAGTCATATTGGTTTCATATAGAGTGATGAATAAATTTTATATATCTTTGCAGTGTAGTGCACAGAAATCTTATTCTCACGTCACCATGTCTAATGATTGTCTGGCAGAAATATATTTCTGGGTTGTTTTTATCTGGATTTGTTATTCAAGAACAATAAATCTTTAATAATATCAGCAGTATCCTCATCAAATCAAGGGTTATACATAATATCATTTAACTTGTAATATATAGACTATTGGTTTTAGTTTGTGGCCATTCACATTGTCAAGAGAAGACTCATTTAGTACAGTTGGGTGTGATGCAAAATTAACAACATTAATTGCACAGTTTATTATTGTTAAGTTTTTGTGTTGTTGCCTACTTGATCTATATCAGTGGAGTCATCACCTTTACAGTTGACTTGTGAGGCGTAATTATAAATTGTATATATATAGCTATATTCTGTATAGCTTTGTTATCTTCTGTACCACATCACTGTAAAATATGTCAGTTATTTTAATAATTGTACTGGTTGGACTACCAATGAATATTGTTAATATTGTTAGTATGATATACCAAATTATAGAATGAGTAATTCCCAGGCTTTTTGAAGCAAAACATACATATATTTTTATAGATTGTTTAGTGTCAGTTTAATAGTTTTTTTATGACAGAATGTATTAATATGTATAAATTATGATAATGAACATTTAAAACCTGACAGTAAACAATTTCTTCCTGCTATATATGATAATATAGGACTACTAAAATTGCCTAAATTTAATCTTCTCAGACACAAAGACAGCAGACATTATTGATAGAGACAAAATTTTTAAAGTCACACTTAAAGAGCAAGAGAAGGTTATGTATTTTCAATGAACCACAATATCACTGTTAAAATACATTGGTTAATTGTTTAACCAATTCAATGATCATTTAGGTGTATGCATACAATATACATTTAAAACTATTGATAATATTAAAGACACCAGACATTATTGATAGAGATACTGACAAAATTTTTAAAGTCATACTTAAAGAGCAAGAGAAGGTTATGTATTTTCAATGAACCACAATATCACTGTTAAAATACATTGGTTAATTGTTTAACCAATTCAATGATCGTTTAGGTGTATACATACAATATACATTTAAAACTATTGATAACATATACTATAATTTCTATGGAATTCACATTTCATATACATCGACAAATAACAGAATGGACATGTATGGTGATGGTATGTAGGACTGTCCTGTTATGAATTCCATAGTGATAATCTTCACACATTTGATAGCTATAGGCTAGACGTCAAAAATAACCTTCATAGCTCAAACAATTAAAATATAACTGCCATCTGTCTATTAGTATAGTAGTGTGATAACTATGTGATATTTACTACTTATGCTGTATTTCAGGTGTCGATCAGAGACTAAAATTGTTCCAATTGGACCAATTTTAGCTTCCAAATTTGGTCCCGACAGACTAATCAATCAGCATGTGCGGTCCTACATCGTATCGTGACTATCTGACGTGTTAGGACCACTTTTGCCATGACAGCTCTCAACAATAACATATAAGTATATTAATAATAATTTGAACATGTTGTCCAAATGATTTATAGGACCTCCCGGAAGGTACAGTGACTACAATATATATTGTACTGGTTAAATCAACCAATCAATTTAGTGATATAGCATATTAGTATCTAATAATTAAAGAGGAAGAGAGAAGGGCATTCATTAAATTCAACGAACCACAATAGTCTTAGTATAAACTGAGATTCTAATCATTGTCTTGTAGCAAATGATATTACATTGTCATGATTGAAAATTCACTAAAGATATGAGGAAATAACCAACACTGGCAAAAATAATTAATATTGCTTATATCATTATTATAATTGCATTCCACTGATATACCTCCATTTAATTTTAGCACTAATAACCTCATATAATTATAGATATTCTATGCTATGGTGGAATGCTGTATGTATTAATGAACTGTAATATCAAATCAAGTTGTCTCTCTGGAACTATTAGTAACCTCACAACATAATCCATGAGTGTTTTCTCAGGATATTCTATGGAATTTCTTAATAAGATGAGTTAATGCTATGTGTGACTCTAATTCAGCTAGTCTATGACCTGAATGTAAGAGAAAGAAATAGAGTCGTGTAGAGAGACTGAAATATTATAGATATCAAAATATCTTTGTAGTGTAATGAAAAAATAAAACTTCTTTCTTTGTTAAGAAGAATAGAACAATGGTAAATCAACTATCAAAATCAAACTACATTTTGTCTTGTGTGTTCGTAAGCATCACATGTGAAATACTTCTGTAAATGTACTCTTACTTTTTTACTTATTCCCTTTATATAAAATATGTACCTTGATGAATACTGTAGTTACATTTTGCAGGTTAATTGTTTAATTTGATGATTGGTACAAGCCTTATAGATCCTGTATTTGTATCAATACTAGACAAAGGAATACCACTATAATCAATATGTTTGGTACTAAATTTTGATATTACTTGTTTGTTTTATTGTCTATGTGACATATGTTGGAGGAACAATCAGATTTACAATTGAATTGTGAGACTTTACTAGAATAAATAGATGATGGATTAAAAGATGTCAGTAGCTAAGTATGTGTATGATTATGATAACCAACCCACCATGACTATCATGTACTTATATAATTGTAAATGGTTGATTAGTTTATTTAACAAATATATGTTTATACAGGTTACATGTATGTAGCAAATTATTTGATGAAACTGAAAGCAAACATCATACTGTTTTCATTCTTAAAGTACTGCAGGATAGAATGTTAGACAATGTATCTGCAGCTGATAGAATGTTAGGAATGAAAACAATATGATATTGTCTTTAGTTTCCTTCAAATAATTTGTTACATGCAACCAGTAAAACCATACATACATTGGTTAATATGCAACCAATCAATATTTTTCCATGAATATATTATATATATGTAATATATATATGCATTTATCTTCTTCTGAACATTATTTAGAAAGAATTTCTTAATTTTTACAATTTTTGTCCTTTTGTCACTGTACCTATGTATGCAATAGTGGGTGCCTTCCCAGTCCTTGTAATTACTACAGTGATCATACATACTATCTGGGGAAAGAAAGGAGTAGGCTATCTTGTATCCATATGGATTTTAATTTCAATTAATATTATAACTCCTCCTTAATTGGTTTATCTACATCTTAGATAACACCAACAAGTTGTCTTAAAAATGATACACCATCTGCTGAGGATGAACCTCTTTTGATCCCATAGAAATTGAATAGAACATTCAAACTTTATTCTGTCCTTTTTGATAAAATTGTTTTTGCATTACTTAACGATACGGTAATTAGCTCCACCTTGTTATTATAAATTCGAATTTTGTTTCGTGTTTTAATAATATGAAATCATTTATGTTATTAAATGTTTATATAGTATTAATTTCCCGTTAAATTAAAGTACAGCATTCTAGATATTGTCTTAAACGAAATAAAACTACATGATCATTCCGCGGATCCGGCAACTTTCTCATGATCAAAAAAAATAAGTTTGATTAGCAGTTTCATTTCTTTTTTCTAAAAGGTAAGTGACTGTATAGCATTGTCTGGCGTCATGTCCCACGTTTGAAGGCGAACTGAGTGAAGAGAGGCGAGGCAAACATGCATGGTTTTCCTCACGGAGTGATAGGCTACAAATGCGACTGTGGTCTCATAGTCTGTGTAAAATAAAGCAAACTTTACTTTGAACAAAAGTGATCACGCGCCTTATTGCACACTAAGCGTGACCGAAATATATATATCCATACATATAGACAGATAGATAGATATAGAAACTAGGACGACCTCTTCTACCTTTCAGATTAATTACCTCGCCCTAAAGTACTTGGTAATCAGTATATGTACATGTATGTATGTATGTATGTATGTATTCATCTTTGTCATCTTCAGGTTTATTACTACAGATCTATATCAGCAAATATATTGTAAAGAGTGAGTATGTGTAAGATTGTGACCAAGAAAAGACTGACTATATTCATGACCTTGGGTCTTGTTCCTTTACTGCTGTGTTTTGTTGCTTTGTTTCTTTATGGATTTTTTATTCTTGAATACTTTGTCGTTGAGTGAGTACTCTATCAAAATAATTGATGTACCTATATTAATTTTGAATATTATGAAAATATATAATAAAATATTACAATCATAAATTAATAATCTCCAGTATTGATGTAGTAATATTAGCTATATAGTATTGAACAGCTTTAATTAATACATACATGTAGATTGTAATGTTTTTAAGATTTCCAATTATAAAAGGAGCAAATATTATACTTGCAAATTGATAATAGACTTGATAAGGTAATAATATACTAATCTTTAACTAATACTTTTGACTTAGGTAATAACAGCATTCGTTTAAAGTTTGACATGCTTATATGACATGATATACTAGGAAGTCATAGTTGTTTTGGCCACGTATACACACACATCTAATAAGATTCATTGGAGAAAATCTTGTGTCTATTAAGAAACAAGTTATTTGACTATTCTTCATATAATTAAGGGTATAAACTGATGAATAATATTTATGACACATATGATAAAGTCATATGTAGTCTCAAAGCCAGAGGTTCTGCAAGGGGAGGAATGTCTGGACAAACTCGCATACAAAGATAGGCAACTATATAAGAATGTTATTATAGTTAAAGATCAGATGATTTACAAATTAAAGAATTAATTTGTAAGCTCTAGAATAGAATTACTACTGAGGCTTTAATTTGGAGGTGTGGTCCCATGCAATCAAATGACACGAGCATCCTTGCAAATTGGCTAGCTTTGAGATTAACTGATGTGAAACTCATATGATAATTTTTAAATGAGTCATATTGACTTTGATAATAATGATTGAATTCTATATATCTTTTTAGTGCTATTAACACCAGACTCATTCTGTTCATACCACCATGTCTAGTGATTGTGTTTTACGTTTTGTTTCTGGGTTGTTTTTATCTGGATTTGTTATTCAAGAACAATAAATCTTTAATAATATCAGCAGTATCCTCATTAAATTCATAGATATTTAGATGTTAATATTTTATCTTTAATGAATACTGTAGTTACATATTTTAGGTTTATTGTTTCATACGGCTGTTGGTGCTAGTCTAGTTTACGCCATATCATTTGACTACTACAAGGTGTTTCATAATGCTCCAGGACCAGTAATGACAAGTGGACTTGTTTTAATTGTACTTTGTGGGGTAAGAAACACTATATATAATAAGTATATCATTTCACTTATAACATATAGGCTATTGGTTTTAGTTTGTGGCCATTCACATTGTCAAGAGAAGACTCATTTAATACAGTTGGTTGTGATGAAAAAATGAGAAAAATAATTGAATTTTTAAAATCAAATCGAACTTTTGGCATCGGACCAACAGTAGTATTTGGTGTTATTGCCTATTTGGTTTACATCAGTGGAGTCATCACTTTTACAGTTGAATTGTGAGGCTAATTATAAATTGTATATAGCTATGATCTCTCTATATAGCTTTGTTATTTGCTATATCACTATAAAATATTTCAGTTATTTTAACAATTGTATTGAACTTGTAGTTCACATAGGTTGAATTAACAATGAATATTGTTGATATGGTATACCAAATTATAGAATCAGTAATTCATGTGAATTTTGAATTCCATAATTGTTCGCTCAATTATAGTGGTTAAATAACATATTAATTTTTACAGGGATTAATTCTATTACCACACATTATTATAATGTCTACTTATCTATAGGGATGAACCTGGAACTTTTTTATTTTTTCTTGTGCCTTTGTATACAATAGTTGGTGTCTTTCCAGTCCTTATAGTTTCTACATTGATATATAATATTTGGGAGAAGAAAGTAGCAGGCTATCTTGTATCCAAACATATGTACAATTCATCACATGTAGTATAATAGTTGACTCCTTAACTAAAACAATTAGATAACACCAACAAGTTGTCTTCTATCAGTTGCAATTGGCTTATCTTTATTGAATCAGATTTATATACTGGAACATATATGCACTTATGATCATCTTCATATGTTATATTGTAGAGGATCAGCCACTGTAGTAGCTGCCTTATTATTAATGATGTTGGTCAATGTAAGTAGTACTATACAGACATTCATGATTTAAAATTCATTTCTATGTATTATTAACATCTAATTTTCTTCTTAGCTTCTTCTTCTCCTTTTGTGGAGCCATCTTTTTCTCTTTTCAAATGTGTATGGGACATTTAATCAGACATCAACTGATGAGGATGAGATGGTGATTTATGGGACTGATGAAAATAAGGCTTTAGATGATGATGAATGGCCATCAAGTTCAAATTTTGACCTTTGACCCTGTTTAGTCAACATGCTTTTTGAAACAAAACATACACATATTATTATGGATTGTTTAGTGTCAGTTTGATAGTTTTTTATGACAAGATGTATTAGTATGTATAAAGTATGATGATAAATATTTAAAACCTAACAGTGAACAACTTCTTTCTTCTTTATATGCTAATGTAGGATTACTAAGATTGCTCAATGTAATCTTTTCAGACACAAAGACAACCAGACAGTATTGATAGTACAAAAAGTCACAGTTAAAGAGCAAGAGAAGGTTATGTATTTTCAATGAACCACAATATCACCGTTAAAATAGATTGGTTGTTTTAACCAATTCAATGATCACTTAGGTGTATACATATAATATACATTTAAAACTATTGATAGCATATACTATAATTTCTATGGAATTCATATTTCATATACTTCGACTAATAACATAATGGACATGTATGGTAGGACTGTCCTGTTATGAATTCCATAGTGATAATCCTCACATACTCGATAGGCCCATGAGGCCTAGGCATCCATGAAAATTCTTTGTCTGGATGTTAAACATAATCTTCATAGCTCAGGCAATAATCATATAACTACCAACTGTTGATCAGTAGAGTAGTTATGAAAGCTATGTGATATTTACTACATGTCAGTCTCTTATAATGTATTTCAGGTGTCAAGATAATTTCAGCCCAAGACTAAAATTGGTCTCACACAGACCAATTTTTTATTGTCATTTTCAGTCCACATGTGCTAAAAATGGTCCTACATCAGATCATGACTATCTGATGTACTAGGACCACTTTGGGTAGGGCCACTTTTGGCATGACAGTTTAACAACAACAATATACGTGTATAATAATAATTCTGAACATGTAGTCCAAATGAAGGTGCAGTGACTAGAATATATATTGTACTGGTTAAATCAAGATCTATCAAGGCCACTGTGGTAAGTAGTGCATGGAGCTTGTCAATGAAAGATGAGTACAGAGTATGCACAGTCAGCACTATACTGTGTACTATAATATATTAGCTATATAATTGAATAAACAGGAGTCATATAATCATCAGAAGATGTACTATCAAATGATTGTAATAGCAAAGATATTTGATAGAAAATATCCCCTAACATCATGTGATCTACTGAGTTATGTGATCATCAGAAGATGTACTAAAAGTAGATGTATTAAAAGTAAGCTGATGATAATAATTATGACACATATGTCAGAGTGATTTGTAGTATCAAAGCCAGATATTCTACAAGGGGAAGGAATGTCTGAACAAACTTGCATTCAAAGCAACTATGAATGTTGTTGTAGATAAAAGATCACATGACTTAAAAATGAAAGAATTAATTTGTCATCTCTTGAATAGAATTACTACAGAGGCTTTTAACTTGCAGGAGGGGTCCCATGACACAAGCAATTTTCCCTTCCCTTTCAAATTGTCTAATTAACTGATGTGAAACTCATATGACAATAAAATGAGTCATTCTGGTTTCATATAGAGTGATGAATAAATTTTATATATTTTTGCAGTGTAGTGAACAGAAATCTTATTCTCACGTCACCATGTCTAATGATTGTCTGCCAGAAATATATTTCTGGGTTGTTTTTATCTGGATTTGTTATTCAAGGACAATGAATCTTTAATAATACCAGCAGTATCCTTATCAAATCAATGGTTATACATAATATCATTTAACTTGTAATATATAGACTATTGGTTTTAGTTTGTGGCCACTCACTTTATCAAGAGAAGACTCATTTAGTACAGTTGGGTGTGACGCAAATTAACAACATTAATTGCACAGTTTGTCATTGTTAAGTTTTTGTGTTGTTGCCTACTTGATCTATATCAGTAGTGTCATCACATTTACAGTTGACTGTGAGGCGTAATTTTAAATTGTATATAGCTATATTCTGTATAGCTTTGTTATCTGCTGTACCACTGTAAAATATTTCAGTTATTTTAACAATTGTACTGGTTGGACTACCAATGAATATTGTTAGTATGATATACCAAATTATAGAATGAGTAATTCCCAGGCTTTTTGAAGCAAAACATACATATATTTTTATAGATTGTTTAGTGTCAGTTTAATAGTTTTTTATAACAGAATATATTAATATGTATAAATTATGATAATGAACATTTAAAACCTGACAGTAAACAATTTCTTCCTCCTATATATGCTAATGTAGGATTAGTAAAATTGCCTAAATTTAATCTTCTCAGACACAAAGACACCAGATATTATTGATAGAGATACAGACAAAATTTTTAAAGTCACACTTAAAGAGCAAGAGAAGGTTATGTATTTTCAATGAACCACAATATCACTGTTAAAATAGATTGGTTGTTTTAACCAATTCAATGATCATTTAGGTGTATGCATACAATATACATTTAAAACTATTGATAATATATACTATAATTTCTATGGAATTCACATTTCATATACATCGACAAATAACAGAATGGACATGTATGGTGATGGTATGTAGGACTGTCCTGTTATGAATTCCATAGTGATAATCTTCACACATTTGATAGCTATAGGCCCATGAGGCATCCATGAAAATTCTTTGTCTAGACGTTAAAAATAACCTTCATAGCTCAAACAATTAAAATATAACTGCCATCTGTCTATCAGTATAGTAGTGTGAAAACTATGTGATATTTACTACTTGTCAATATCTTACGCTGTATTTCAGGTGTCGGTCCCAGACTAAAATGTTCCCGGCGGACCAATTTTAGCTTCCAAATTTGGTCCCGACGGACCAATTCAATCAGCATGTGCGGTCCTACATCGTATCGTGACTATCTGACGTGTTAGGACCACTTTTGCCATGACAGCTCTCAACAACAACATATAAGTATATTAATAATAATTTGAACATGTTGTCCAAATGATTTATAGGACCTCCCGGAAGGTGCAGTGACTACAATATATATTGTACTGGTTAAATCAAACAATCAATATAGTGATATATTAGTATCTAATAATTAAAGAGGAAGAGAGAGGGCATTCATTAAATTCAATGAACCACAATAGTCTTAGTATAAGCTGAGACTCTAATCATTGTCTTGTAGCAAATGATATTACATTGTCATGATTGAAAATTCACTAAAGATATGAGAAAATAACCAACACTGGCAAAAATAATTAATGTTGCTTATATTATTATTATAAGTGCATTCCACTGATATACCTCCATTCAATTTTAGCACTAATAACCTCATATAATTATAGATATTCTATGCTATGGTGGAATGTTGTATGTATTAATGAACTGTAACATCAAATCACTCTCTGGAACTATTAGTAACCTCACAACATAATCCATGGGTGTTTTCTCAGGATATTCAATATGGAATTTCTTAATAAGATGAGATAATGCTATGTGTGACTCTAATTCAGCTAGTCTATGACCTGAATGTAAGAGAAAGAAATAGAGTCATGTAGAGAGACTGAAATATTATATAGATATCAAAATATCTTTGTATAGTAGTGTAATGAAAATATAAAATTTCTTTCTTTGTTAAGGTGGTAGAACAATAGAACAATGGTAAATCAACTATCAAAATCAAACTACATTTTGTCTTGTGTGTTCGTAAGCATCACATGTGAAATACTTCTGTAAATGTACTCTTACTTTTTTACTTATTCCCTTTATATAAAATATGTACCTTGATGAATACTGTAGTTACATTTTGCAGGTTAATTGTTTAATTTGATGATTGGTACAAGCCTTATAGATCCTGTATTTGTATCAATACTAGACAAATGAATACCACTATAATCAATATGTTTCTATTATTGGTACTAAATATTGATGTTACTTGTTAGTATTATTGTCTATGTGACATATGTTGGAGGAACAATCAGATTTACAATTGAATTGTGAGACTTTACTAGAATAAATAGATGATGGATTAAAAGATGTCAGTAGCTAAGTATGTGTATGATTATGATAACCAACCCACCATGACTATCATGTACTTATATAATTGTAAATGGTTGATTAGTTTATTTAACAAATATATGTTTATACAGGTTACATGTATGTAGCAAATTATTTGATGAAACTGAAAGCAAACATCATACTGTTTTCATTCTTAAAGTACTACAGGATAGAATGTTAGACAATGTATCTGCAGCTGATAGAATGTTAGGAATGAAAACAATATGATATTGTCTTTAGTTTCCTTCAAATAATTTGTTACATGCAACCAGTAAAACCATACATACATTGGTTAATATGCAACCAATCAATATTTTTCCATGAATATATTATATGTAATATATATATGCATTTATCTTCTTCTGAACATTATTTAGAAAGAATTTCTTAATTTTTACAATTTTTGTCCTTTTGTCACTGTACCTATGTATGCAATAGTGGGTGCCTTCCCAGTCCTTGTAATTACTACAGTGATCATACATACTATCTGGGGAAAGAAAGGAGTAGGCTATCTTGTATCCATATGGATTTTAATTTCAATTAATATTATAACTCCTCCTTAATTGGTTTATCTACATCTTAGATAACACCAACAAGTTGTCTTAAAAATGATACACCATCTGCTGAGGATGAACCTCTTTTGATCCCATAGAAATTGAATTGAACATTCAAACTTTATTCTGTCCTTTTTGATAAAATTGTTTTTGCATTACTTAACGATACGGTAATTAGCTCCACCTTGTTATTATAAATTCGAATTTTGTTTCGTGTTTTAATAATATGAAATCATTTATGTTATTAAATGTTTATATAGTATTAATTTCCCGTTAAATTAAAGTACAGCATTCTAGATATTGTCTTAAACGAAATAAAACTACATGATCATTCCGCGGATCCGGCAACTTTCTCATGATCAAAAAAAATAAGTTTGATTAGCAGTTTCATTTCTTTTTTCTAAAAGGTAAGTGACTGTATAGCATTGTCTGGCGTCATGTCCCACGTTTGAAGGCGAACTGAGTGAAGAGAGGCGAGGCAAACATGCATGGTTTTCCTCACGGAGTGATAGGCTACAAATGCGACTGTGGTCTCATAGTCTGTGTAAAATAAAGCAAACTTTACTTTGAACAAAAGTGATCACGCGCCTTATTGCACACTAAGCGTGACCGAAATATATATATCCATACATATAGACAGATAGATAGATATAGAAACTAGGACGACCTCTTCTACCTTTCAGATTAATTACCTCGCTCTAAAGTACTTGGTAATCAGTATATGTACATGTATGTATGTATGTATGTATGTATTCATCTTTGTCATCTTCAGGTTTATTACTACAGATCTATATCAGCAAATATATTGTAAAGAGTGAGTATGTGTAAGATTGTGACCAAGAAAAGACTGACTATATTCATGACCTTGGGTCTTGTTCCTTTACTGCTGTGTTTTGTTGCTTTGTTTCTTTATGGATTTTTTATTCTTGAATACCTTGTCATTGAGTGAGTACTCTATCAAAATAATTGATGCACCTATATTAATTTTGAATATTATGAAAATATATAATGATATTACAATCATAAATTAATAATCTCCAGTATTGGTGTGGTAATATTAGCTATATAGTATTGAACAGCTTTAATTAATACATACATGTAGATTGTAATGTTTTTAAGATTTCCAATTATAAAAGGAGCAAATATTTTACTTGCAAATTAATAATAGACTTGATAAGGTAATAATATACTAATCTTTAACTAATACTTTTGACTTAGCTAATAACAGATTCATTTAAAGTTTGACATGCTTATATGACATGATATACTAGGAAGTCATAGTTGTTTTGGCCACATATACACACACATCTAATAAGATTCATTGGAGAAAATCTTGTGTATATTAAGAAACAAGTGATTTGACTATTCTTCATATAATTAATGCTATAAACTGATGAATAATATATATGACACATATGATAAAGTCATACGTAGTCTCAAAGCCAGAGGCTCTGTAAGGAGAAGGAATGTTTGGACAAACTTGCATACAAAGATGGGCAACTATATATCTGAATGTTATTATAGTTAAAGATCAGATGACTTACAAATAATTAAAGAATTAATTTGTAAGCTCTAGAATAAAATTACTTTAAGTTAGAGGTGTGGTCCCATGCAATCACATGACACAAGCAATTTTCCCTTCCCTTGCAAATTGTCTAGCTTTGAGACTAACTAATGTGAAACTCATATGACAATTTTTATAAAATGAGACATATTGACTTTGATAATAATGATTGAATTCTATATATCTTTCCAGTGCTATTAACACCAGACTCATGCTGTTCATACCACCATGTCTAATGATCGTGTTTTATGTTATGTTTCTGGGTTGTTTTTATCTGGATTTGTTATTCAAGAACAATAAATCTTTAATAATATCAGCAGTATCCTCATCAAATTAATAGACATGTTTGATGTTTAGATGTTAATATTTTACCTTAAATGAATACTATAGTTACATATTTTAGGTTTCTTGTTTCATTTGGCTGTTGGTACTAGTCTAGAGTTTGCCATAACATTTGACTATTACAAGGTGTTTCATAATGTTCCAGGACCAGTAATGACAAGTGGACTCGTTTTAATTGTATTTTGTGGGGTAAGAAACACTATATAATAAGTATATCATTTAACTTGTAATATATAGGCTATTGGTTTCAGTTTGTGGCCATTCACATTGTCAAGAGAAGACTTATTTAATACAGTTGGCTGTGATGAAAAAATGAGAAAAATAATTGAATTTTTAAAATCAAATCGAACTTTTGGCATCGGACCAACAGTAGTATTTGGTGTTATTGCCTACTTGTTTTACATTAGTGGAGTCATCACTTTTACAGTTGAACTGTGAGGCTTAATAGCTATGATCTCTATAGCTTTGTTTATTTGCTATATCACTGTAAAATATTTCAGTTATTTTAACAATTGTACTGAACTTGTAGTTCACATAGGTTGAATATGATATACCAAATTATAGAATCAGTAATTCGCATGAATTTTGAATTCCATATTTTTTCACCCAATTATAGTTACTCGCTATATAATTTGTTGATACAGTATACAAACAACAAATTAGAGTCAGTAATGAATTTTGGATTCCATAATAATCCAATTTTAGTTGTTAAAATAACATATTAATTTTTACAGGGATTAATTCTAATACCACACATTATTATAATGTCTACTTATCTATAGGGATGAACCTGGAATTTTTATATCTTCTCTTGTGCCTTTGTATACAATAGTTGGTGTCTTTCCAGTCCTTGTAGTTTCTACATTTATATATAATATTTGGGAGAAGAAAGTAGCAGGCTATCTTGTATCCAAACACATGCACAATTCATCACATGTAGTATAATTGTTGACTCCTTAACTAAAACAATTAGATAACACCAACAAGTTGTCTTCTATCACTTGCAGTTGGTTTTTCTTTACTGGATCAAGCTTTTATACTGGAACATATATGCACTTATGATCATCTTCATCTGTTATTTTGTAGAGGATCAGCCACTGTAGTAGCTGGCTTATCATTACTGATGTTGGTCAATGTAAGTAGTACTATACAGACATTCATGATTTCAAATTCATTTGTATGTATTATTAACATCTAATTTTCTTCTTAGCTTCTTCTTCTCCTTTTGTGGAGCCATCTTTTTCTCTTTTCAAATGCGTACGGGACATTTAATCAGACATCAACTGATGAGGATGAGATGATGATTTATGGCACTAATGAAAATATGGCTTTAGATGATGATGAATGGCCATCAAGTTCAACTTTTGACCTTTGACCCTGTTTAGTCAACATGCTTTTTGAAGCAAAACATACAGATATTATTATTATGGATTGTTTAGTGTCAGTTTGATAGTTTTTTATGACAAGATGTATTAGTATGTATAAAGTATGATGATAAATATTTAAAACCTGACAGTGAACAATTTCTTCCTCCTTTATATGTTCTATAGGATTAGTAAGATTGTTAAATTTAATCTTTTCAGACCTAAAGACAGTATTAATAGAGACATTGACAAAAAGTCACAATTAAAGAGCAAGAGAAGGATACGTATTTTTTTATTTTCAATGAACCACAATATCACTGTTAAAATAGATTGGTTGTTTCAACTAACTCAATACATTTAAAACTATTGATAATATATACTATAATTTCTATGGAATTCACATTTCATATGCATCGACAAATAACAGAATGGACATGTATGATGATAGTATGTAGGACTGTTCTGTTATGAATTCCATAGTGACATTCAATAGCCCATGAGGCATTCATGAAAATTCTTTGTCTGGATGTTAAACATAATCTTCATAGCTCAGACAATAATTATATAACTATACCAACTGTCGATCAGTAGAGTAGTTATGAAAGCTATATGTGATATTTACTACATGTCAGTCTCTTATAATGTATTTCAGGTGTCAAGATAATTTCAGCCCAAGACTAAAATTGGTCTCCCACAGACCAATTTTTTATTGCCATTTTCAGTCCACATGTGGACATGTTCAGACGTACTAGGACCACTTTGGGTAGGGCCACTTTTGGCATGACAGTTCAACAACAACAACATACATGTATAATAATAATTGTGAACATGTAGTCCAAATGATTTATAGGACCTCCCGGAAGGTGCAGTGACTACAGCATTGTACTGGTTAAATCAACCAATCAATTTTTTCAATAATATAGCCTTTGTATCTAATATCTAAAGAGGAAAAGAGAAGGATAGACATTAAATTCAATAAACTACAATAGCGTTAGTATAAGTTGGAACTCTAATCATTGCCTTGTAGCAAATGATATTACATTGTCATGACTGAAACTTCACTAAAGATATGAGGAGTAGTTAACACTGGCAAAAATAATTAATGCTGCTTATACCATTATTATATTGAATTCCATTTATATACCTCCACTTGATTTTAGCACTAATAACCTCATAATTAGATATTCCATGCTTTGTTGCCAGTAATAGCATGCTGTATGTATTAATAGCCTTCAAATTTAGTCAGTAATCAATCACATATTATATTCAATGATTGCAATGCAATATTAAAGGAACTATTTAAAGGATTAACAAATATAATGACGTTAGTATAGTATATTTAAGATACATCAGTATACAGCAAAATAAAATAAAATGTTGTGTCAGCTATTTAAAAATAAAAAAAACAGTAATATTATCATACAGTAATGTATTGTAATATCAAATCAAGTTGTCTCTCTGAAACTATTAGTACCGGTAACCTCACAACATAATCCATGAGTGTTTTTTCAGGATATTCAATATGGAGCTTCTTAATAAGATGAGTTAATGTTATGTGTAACTCTAATTCAGCTAGTCTATGACCTGAGTGTAAGAGAAAGAAATAGAGTCATGTAGAGAGACTGAAATATTATAGATATCAAAATATCTTTGTAGTGTAATGAAAAAATAAAACAACTTTCTTTGTTAAGATAATCGTAGAAGAATAGAACAATGATAAATCAACTATCAAAATCAAACTACATTTTGTCTTGTGTGTTCATTACAGAAATTAACTTAAATACTTAGTTATATTTATAAAATATTATTGTTATAATAACATTACTTTAAAGTGACATAGGGTAACATAACACAATCTAACATTTAGTTTACCAATACACATTCTTGGTCCAAATCCAAATGGTAAAAAGGCAAAAGGATTAGTTGGATATTCTCTTTCACGATTCCATCTGTCAGGGTAAAAACTGTCTGGTTTATGAGGAAAATTTTTAGGTAGTCGACCCATCACTAGTGTTGGAATGAGGACTTGAACCTGTGAATGATAAGATGTGTTTATTAAATATTTATAAATTAATTATAATAGATATGTTTTAATATAACTTAAACTTACTCCAGCTGGCACTTTATATCCAGAGAGAACTACATCCTTTTGTAGGATCCTGATATTAGCCATTATTAAAGGATACAACCTAACAACAAAATAACAAGTAAATAAATAAACAAGTAAATAAAATTTATCAATGGACTCATTCACCTTAATGTTTCTTTAACACAATTTCTGCTAAACATTTTTTTAACATAATATTTTACAAAAATTATCTTAATTTACAATTGACTTAGACTTTTGTACTAAAACTATTATATAAATCATAAGGTTTATATTTTAGATAAGGACATCATTCCTGTTATCATGTTGTCATGACAACTATACAGTGAGCAATCCCTACTAATCAGAATCAGATAAAAATCCATTGCTAACTTCAATCACTTCATATGTATCAAAAAAATTAACAAATATTATAATTAAAATAATTAATAGTATAACTACAACAAAAACACTTAGTCTTGATGAGGTCTTGTTGTTGTTACTATATCTGCTGAGCTATCATTTACTGCTTGTTTTATTGTCTTCTCAGGTTTTTTATCAGGCAAAACGAACACAGCAAACAATAATGGTATAACAGGTAGATAATAAAAATAACTGCAATAAAAAAGATGAGAAACTTATGGAGGATGTTCCAAATGACTCTGATATAATATGTTGAAAACTCTGACACATGTAACACTTTAATGCATCATACAGCCATTTTAATAAAAATACTAACTAACCAAGAGAGCTTTCAATATGATGAAAACTAACCTCCATATTAGTACAATGTCTTCCCATAACAACAGAACAAAAGAGAGATGAGCTAGTGTTCTAAGTAAAATGGTTGTCAATATAGTGACAATATCATATGATAACTTGAGTAGAGGTGGACTTTGAAAATGATGCCAAATCAACCTACGGATCTGGAAGAGAAAGAGAGAGAGAGAGAGAGAGAGAGAGAGAGAAAGAGTGTGTATGTGTGTGTGTGTGTGTGTGTGTGTGTGTGAGAGAGAGAGAGAGAGAGAGAGAGATAAACAATTTTATTGCTATAAAATACCTTTCGACCAGCTATTGTCAGCAGTGCTATATAAACAAATGTCACATAGTATCCAGGATAAAATCCATGCCAAATAGCAGACATTATAAAAGTCAATAGAACAGGATTCCAACGAGTGCGCTCGTACACAACTCTGTGAATGTAACAACAGCTGTATTATTGCAAGTACATAAAATAGCTGTAGAAATGGTACCATCAGTCAAATAAATAGATAGCAATTGTATCATTAAACAAATAAATTGTATTTTATTAATGTTTAACTATTTCTTGATTTAGATTGTATACTGATAAAAACTAATGACAACTGACTAACAGAAGAATAGAGATATTGAATGGAAGTCATGTGATCAAAGGTTCTAGATGCCACCTTTGAGGTCATCTTTGGCATTTATTCTTTGAGGTCAGTGAGTGGAGAACAAGTTTCCAAGCTTTATATATTGACAAAACAATGAAATTGAACTTTGAGCTACAGTATCTCAAAATACTTTATAACACATTATTAACAACTTGGAAATAGATCTTGCCAATACTTTTCAACTTCAAAGACAGTACCCATTGTGCTGAATACCTATGGAATCTTATAGACATAGACATTAACTTTCTTCCATTACAATCTTTCTATATATAATAATGTAGACAGTATTAGTTGGTTGGGAGATATTTAGTCTTATACATTTCAACAGATAACCAACCCTATATATAAGGTTACTCTTATTATCTAACAGTGCACTAACCTTCTAAGCCAATTTGCTGTAGTAATATTTAAAGCAGCAACTTGCTCACGTGGATTTTTTCCCAGTTCAAATTTGATGATATCCATATTTTTTATCAAGTCCCACTTAGCATTACCTCTCTGATCATATCCATTGAACCCCAGACCTCCAGCATTACAAATACTCTCAACTTATAGAAGAGAAAAAGAAATAGTTGCAATGATTTTGGTATAGCTGTTCCTGGTTTAAAGGCTATGATGCTTATTGCAGGAGATGATTACATTCATCCTTTGTGTGCAAATTATGACTCTAACAATTAACTGATAAATAATGGGCCTACCTATTAGATGAGAAAAGAAATATTTCGATCGATCTACAAAACAGAATATTTGGGTGTTGAGAAAACGAGTTGGAAAAAGAGGAAGCGAAGGATCTTGTGAAGAAATAATAACAAAATTAACTTGTTAGTTTAGCTAAAAATAACATTCTTTATGTCATATATGATATTTTAGGACTATGGCAGGTGTTCCCAAGCAGTTAAATAAACTATAAGCTTAAAACAATGACAATTGACAACATTAACTTTGGATTTTTCTTTATGAAAAATTTCATTGCATGTATTATGTAGTTCTATATTATATTGGATTAAAAGAATTTGAGCATATAAGTCTTAGTCATCTCGTAATACAACTATATCTATAAAGTTGTTAAGTTACCTAATATCAAGTTGTAATCAACCCAGTCTATTTTTTGGATAAAGATCACAAGGAACACAAGGGCACATGCTAGTTTTTTCAACAATGGAATCAAAGGACTTGGGTCAGATAATGTCTAGTAAAAAGAAAAGGAAAAACAATCTTAAAACAGGAAGTTGTCACTGGGGAAAGCTTGTAAATAATTCAGAAAATAACAGAGTGTATTGCAATCATTAATTATAATAACAGAATATTTTATGATTTCCCTTACTAAAGCTAAGGTAACCTTTTCTATAGAACTATTAATAAAATACACAATTAAAGATAACAGGGTCTAATATTTGGACAACAATAGTTTCCTTAATCACTTTGGTTAGTTACTGACATTTTTCTTAGCAGATATCATGTTTCTTCCAGTAATAAAGTCATCATATTCTTTATAGGTAGAAGTGGGACCAGCCAGAAATGTAAAGAAACAAAAATTATAACTGAAATATTCCAGTAACGATGGTACAGCACTATAAGAAGATAATATAACATGATGACCATATAAGGAGATACCTCCACCTTATTTTTTGTTTTCTCTGATCATCATTTAATTCATTATCCTCTCTAGCTACTCCTACAAGAATAATATATTATATTGTGTCAGATTATGTGTGTGTGTGCTAAACCTTACCATCATGATATTCAAAAGCAACATATGTCACTCTTTGAACCATTAACATAAGAGGTCTATAAAAAACAGTAACAATAGTTAGTTAGTGTTGTATTAAAATTAAACACAACTCAATTATAATATAATAGATTTTATAGAATGCCTATACTTACTCAACAATGGATAAATAAAGCATCAATATAATAAAAATACAAAACAATAGATGATATGAAATTTCAGACAGGATAACAATTACTAAAAATCATTAAACAAAACCAAGTAATATATATATATTTAATGCAACAATCATGTAACATGTAAGGTGTCCATACCAACAGTCAATAATTAACTCAAAACAACTAACTAATTCTTAATTACAAAGTGTGAGAGGAGAGGGTTCACATTGATCTTTATTTAGCTTATACTTACCCTGTGAAGTCCAAATGGTATCCAGCATAGTCAGTAATCATACGATATGTATGACCAATGCTGATCGCTACAAGTGCATATATCATAGTATATCTATAATTATTATAACAGCATGCATCACTTATTGGACAGCCCTGGCTAACTTTTGAACGATATGATGTGGTAGCATTAATAGTAGAAGGTAACCAATTCCAACAAATGCCACCAGATAGAACAGCTGCCTATAAAAAGTAGAGCCATTACTACAACAAGTTGTAATTGTATTATACACAACCATTAACAAAGACAGAAAAAACGTGATTGTATCTTTTCTGTAACATCAGTTTATTATAAAAATTTTAACATATGTGATATTCTTAATGCAAGGATTGAGTGCATATTAAAATAGCAAGGTCCTTACCATTTAAAGCAGAGCCATCCAAAATAGAGACCAAAAACAGTTGAATAGACATGACGCACTGAACTATTAGTGGTACTGTAGTGTAGACCAAGACGAAACAAGAATGCCAAAGGATAAGAGGAAAAGAATAGTACAACGTATCGAACCTGTCAGGAAAAATATGAAAATATTCTGAACTATATTAGAGTAAGTGCACTGACTTTATCTATTGGCAAACTCAGTTCCTTGGAGAGTGAGTGAAATATGGCATCCATCGTTAAAAATGTTGGGCTGGGCTAATGGGCCTTAACTGAATATTTAACCACATCAATAACACACCTTACTGTGAATACTGTCAGTTTTCAGTAATAACTACCCAAAAATGGAGTCTCTCTTCTACAGTTTATCAGACACTGTTGGTATGTCTGTCGATAGGGTAAGTAATTACTGTTATTTCTATAACATTTTAGATCTTTTCTCAGGTCAAATACGCAGCTCTATTTTTTCTTTCTTTTCCGTTTGCCTTCATTCTACGTATTGCACTACATTACAGTTATACTAATACTATTATACGACATATATATTCAACTACCATTGGAATCTACTTTGGATGGATTTGTTTCAAATGGTAAGTAAATAAAAGCAGATTATCATTGAATAAAAAATGATAATATTCTTTCTCTCTTTATGCAGGCAAATTTTTTATCTGATGGCATTTGCTGGTATTGGGTATATTTTCTTGCTACTTCTACCACCTCGTGTTGTTCACAAGTTAGCCTTTATGATGTGTGTGTGTGTGTGGGTGTCTACATTTCACCTTTGTTAGCATAAACTTTGACCACAACAATAAGGAAAGAGGATTTTTGACTTCATTAATAATTAATTTAATTTAGTATCTTAGTCAATACTTAAGGAATTTAATAAAGAAAAGAGTTAAGAGATAATACTATATTATTATATTATAGCATGTTGAATGTTAACTGTTTCATCTTGGGATCACCCTCAGAGTAATAACTTAGAAACTAAAAATACTTACATTTAATCACAATGTTCATTTAACCTAGTTAGTACTTGATATGGTGTACTTGTGTCATATAAATATAGTTACACTATGATATGTGGATTTATTGGACTATTGTACTTTTGTTATATAGATATACAATGATATATGGATTTATTGGACTATTGTACTTTTGTTATATAGATATACTATGATATATGCGCTTGTTGCAATCAGCCTAGGTCATATATATCGTATGATTACTGACTATGCTGGATACCATTTGGACTTCACAGGGTAAGTATGTCATCAGAAAGTGTTACTATATATATATGTGTGTGTGTGTGTGTGTATCAATAACAGTCTGAGTTGTAGATATATTGAGTTAAAATTTATGGATTATATATAATATGTACGGAAAACCATTGCTGAGTTAAGTGTGTAGATATTCTAAAATTATTTTTTTAATTTGATTAAAATTTATTGACTATACTAACTAACTATTGTTATTGTTTTTTTACAGACCTCTTATGTTAATGGTTCAAAAAGTAACATATGTTGCTTTTGAATATCATGATGGTAAGGTTTAGCACACACACACACACACACACACACACACACACACACACAATCTGACACAATATAATATATTATTTTTGTAGGAGTAGCTAGAGAGGATAATGAATTAAATGATGATCAGAGAAAACAAAAAATAAGGTGGAGGTATCTCCTTATATGGTCATCATGTTATATTATCTTCTTATAGTGCTGTGCCATCATTACTGGAATATTTCAGTTATAACTTTTGTTTCTTTACATTTCTGGCTGGTCCCACTTCTACCTATAAAGAATATGATGACTTTATTACTGGAAGAAACATGGCACCTGCTAAGAAAAATGTCAGTAACTAACCAAAGTGATTACATGTCTTTATTGATAACAACATGTCAAAGTTATAGCCATTACGTGCTGATGGATGGATGAATGACTTAATGGATAAACAAAAGGGATACTATATGCCTGTCCATTTACTATAGTGTGTATCTATTTAATAGACATCATCTGATCCAAGTCCATTGATTCCTCTACTAAAGAAGTTAGTAGCTTCACTGGTTTGTTTGTTCATTGTTATAAGATACGATGACAGATTATCGTATCACTTAATATTAGGTAACTTCAATGGTATACTTTAGTTCAGCACTATGTTATATTAATATTATATTATGTTATATCAATTACAGATCCCTCTTTGCCGTTTCTAAGACGACATTTGAATATAATGATATTTTCGTTTGTTGGTCGTTGTAAGTATTATTTTGCTTACTTGATAGGTAAGTCACGTAGAATTGTTTGAATTGTATAATATTTTATCATGTGTTTATCATGTGTTTATCATGTGTTTAGTATGATCATATCATGAATGGTTATTACCAGCAGTTATGACTTAAATAAGTGTTACTGACAGTTTGAATGATCTCTTATTATATGACATGTTCTTCATGTAAAAGTGTGCACTAATTGTGACAGTATATTACTTTCATATACTTACAATAAATGATTTTGTTTTGTTATGTACTATTAATATCAGTTTCATCCCCCCTCCTCTCTCTCTCTCTCACTCTCTCTCTCACTCTCTCCAGCTGATAGTGTTAGTAATGCTGCAGGGTTAGGGTTTAATGGTTATGACAACAATGGCAATGCTAAATGGGATTTAGTAAAAAATATTGATGTATTAAAAATGGAATTAGGAAGGAATCCACGTGAACAAATTAATGCATGGAATATCACTACGGCAACCTGGCTTAGAAGGTCAGAGTTTGTCTGGTTATTAGTATAATACTCAGTGTTGTATTCATAGAGTTGTGTATGAACGGACTACATGGTATCCTGTTATACAAACAGTTATTGTGTCTGCTGTTTGGCATGGATTTTATCCTGCCTATTACATCACATTTACTTTTATAGGAATATTGACATTGGCTGCTAGAAAGGTATATAAATAATGAATAATGAATCCCAATATTTAGTAATCAAAGTTGACAGTATAGTATCTCTGTCTCTGTCTCTCTCCTCTCTCTGTGTGTGTGTCTCTCTCTGTGTCTCTCTGTTTCTCTCTCTCTCTCTCTCTCTCTCTCTCTCTCTCTCTCTTTCTTTCTTTCTCTCTCTCTCTCTCTCTCTCTCTCTCTCTCTCTCTCTCTCTCTAGACACGTCGACTAATATGGCATCATTTTCAAGAACCACCTCTTGTTAAGTTATTGTATGATATTGTTACTATAATGTGGACCAACCATTGTAAAGACTTAGCTCAAATTTCACACACATTATTATTTTGGGATGATGCTACACAGCTATGGAGGTCAGTAAAGTAAAGTAGTATGGTCTGTGACACATTTAGTGAGAGCTTCCATGACAATAAAACATGCATTTAAAAATAACCGTGTCCAAGGGTTAATTAATATAAACTTCCACACCCCTTTCAGAATGAGATTGTGTAATTATTACAATTTTATCATGTCAATTCTTGTGCCATTTAAAGCTATTTTTCTTTCCTTTAGTTTCTATTATTATATGCCGTACATATTAGTAGTGTCAGCTGTATTAATATTGCCTAATAAAAGATCCACCAAGAAAGAAAAACAAACAGAACTAACCACTAGTCAGCAGTTTAATGAAGCAAAGAAGAACCACATAGATTAGATATGATTTAGTTGTTTTATCATTTTAAACTAATTTGAAAATTCTACCATATCAAAATATTACCAATAGGACACCACTTTTATAATTATTACCAAATTAAGTCTAATCATGTTTACATTTATCATTGAAGTATTAACCTTTTAAAATTATTATAAAAGCTTGGATAAATTTTGGGAAATTAGCAGGTATTTATCTCTGTCATCAAAGTCACTGAAACAACTGGGTTCAAGCCTATAACTGTGGGTTGTTTAGATGGCTCTGAGAGTTGGATTTATTGTATACAGCCTCAAATTTGAGCAGGCCTGCTGTGTCAATTCAATGAACTGTCTTCAGCATAATTTCAATAAGTGTATTATACAAATATAGCCACTTTTGATAGTGAGATATCTCTATTTTATACTTAATAATATCGACAGCTGGTAGCTGGTATCACATGCTCATCATATGTGTATAGTGAGTACCTTATAAATAATTCAGGTTGGCATATACATCAGCTGATGTAAAGCCATACTCCTGAGCCAATGCTGCATAAAAATATTACATCCGGTGTTGACAAAGTCAGGGTTATAGGTCACACTGTAGGAGTACTACAGACTACAGTCATATCTTTGTCATTGCTTATTACATGCTGTTACAATAATTTTGCACTAGTGAATACTTGTAAACATGCGCAAACAACATAGTGATGATGTAACACTATATAATGATTCTAAATCATGTCAGCAGAGTTACACAATATTCTGTAACAAAAGAAAGGTGATTATAAAGGGCTGCTCTTAGCACCAACAACACAGGTGCTAAGAGCAGCCCTTTATAATCACCTTTCTTTTGTTACAGAATTACTGTACAGCAATTACCTCATCTTCAAGATGGCAACTAAAGATTCCAATGGTCCTCTAGTCAAAGAAAACGAACTACCAGCAAAGACAAAGAAAATATCAGTGTTTGAAATTATAAGCCTCTCTATCACAACAATTATTTTGTTAGCAACGTTTGTTGTCAATGGTTTAGCAGGCTCTAATGATGCCTCTAAGTTTGGTTTTAAAAATGGTACTGGAAATATCTCTGATGTGTTTTATACAGAGATAACTCCTGCTGGTTGGACATTTTCTATCTGGGGTATCATCTATGCTTGGCAGGTCCTTTGGATATTATACGGCTGGTCTTTTGTCTTTCGACCCTCTTTCACCAAAACTATCACTCCAGTAGTGTATCTTCTCTATGGATTTATAAACACTTGTAACATTATTTGGATTTATCTTTGGGGTAACGAATATCCTCAGGTTGCATTTCCTTTTATTTTTCTGATAGCTGTGTCTCTTTGGACTGCAGTTGGAGTTGAAGTTGTTTATCTGTACAAACAGCCACCATCCAGTGACCACACAAAATGGTTCAAATTAGATTTCTATATCACTCAAATTGTGGTAGTAAATGGACTTGCTATATATGGTACATGGGTAACCATAGCTACATTGATCAACTTCTCAATAGTTCTCCAGTATTATGCTGACTTAAATGGGACTGATGTAGGTACAGCAGCTTTGAGTATACTTTCATTTTTACTCTTGTTGTACTTTGTTTTGGAGAACACAATTCTTGATCGATTTCTTCGACTTGTTTTTATCGTGTATCTTGTTGTGATATGGGCACTATCTGGAGTACTTTCTGCCCATTTTGGAGATGATGATGAGAACAGACGTAATAGTATCTTTACACTTGTGTTACTTATCCTCACTATTATATTGGTTATAATAAGAGCCATACTGTGGGTAATGTTTACTTTCTTTAGGCCTTGGATTACTTCTGATCGCTATGGTTCAAAGCCAGTAGTTTGAAGTTGAAATAACTATTATGTATAATTATTGCATTGTAATTAGTCGATTGCCTTTATTATTTTTTTGCAAAATTGTTTGAATAGTCAAAAAATATTAGAAATATTAAATGGTACATTAATCAGTATCCAGTCATTAAGCATCATCATGTGACAGTCTTTCAAGCAGCAATAATTATACATATCAAAATTCTATGCTTCAAAGACATTGGTCAGCTGATATCATTAGAATTAAAGGCAAAAGGTTAGGTTAGGCATAATTAGTTATAAAAAGCAGAACTACTACTTTTGCCATATAATTATATAGATATTGTAACATACATGAGATCATACCAGCTGTTATACCATAGACAGAGGTCTACAATAATAGCATTGTCTAGATTGCTGGTAATGATGCAATAATTAATGGAAATTTAATACTATACCTTAGACCTTAAATATCAGAACCTAAATGTATTAATTTGACAATTAAGTATGGCACACTCTAGACTAGACACTGCCATACATTACCTATAACTATATATTATGCATGTGCAGAGGACATGTTGATGATATAACTGAGCATAATTTTAATTCATATAATAATATTCATTGTTCATTGTTACATAACAAACTGTAACAAAGGGTTATTGTAATTTTTTGTACTTTGTACGTAGCCCACTAAGTTCAAGATGTCAAGTAAAGAAGTCAGTCGCTCTTTAATCAAAGAAAATGAATTACCAGCAAAGACAAAAAAAATATCAGTGCTTGAAATTATAAGCCTCTCTCTCACATCAGTGATTTTGTTGGCAACATTTGTTGTCAATGGTTTAGCAGCCTCTAATGATGCTTCTAAGTTTGGTTTTAAAAATGGTACTATAAATGTCTCTGATGAGTTTTATACAGAGATAACTCCTGCTGGTTGGACATTTTCTATCTGGGGTATCATCTATGCTTGGCAGGTCCTTTGGATACTATATGGCTGGTCTTTTGTCTTTCGACCCTCTTTCACCAAAACTATCACTCCAGTAGTGTATCTTCTCTATGGATTTACAAACATCTGTAACATCATTTGGAGTTATCTTTGGGGTAACGAATATCCTCAGGTTGCATTTCCTTTTATTTTTCTGATAGCTGTGTCTCTTTGGACTGCAGTTGGAGTTGAAGTTGTTTATCTGTACAAACAGCCACCATCAAGTGACCACTCAAAATGGTTCAAATTAGATTTCTATATCACTCAAATTGTGGTAGTAAATGGACTTGCTATATATGGTACATGGGTAACCATAGCTACATTGATCAACTTCTCAATAATTCTCGAGTATTATGCTGACTTAAATGGGACTGATGTAGATACAGCAGCTTTGAGTATACTTTCATTTTTACTCTTGTTGTACTTTGTTTTGGAGAACACAATTCTTGATCGATTTCTTCGACTTGTTTTTATCGTGTATCTTGTTGTGATATGGGCACTATCTGGAGTACTTTCTGCCCATTTTGGAGATGACGATGAGAACAGACGTAATAGTATCTTTACACTTGTGTTACTTATCGTCACTATTATATTGTTTATAATAAGAGCCATAATGTGGGTAATGTTTGCTTTCTTTAGGCCTTGGATTACTTCTCGTCGCCATTCTTTCAAACCAGTGAAAGACTAGACAATGGGCAATTAACTACTATTATTATGTATAGTTGTTTCCCTTTATTGATTTTGTTAGGTTTTATAATTTGAATTAATGAAGATAAAAATGATTGAAATTTGTAGCTATTGTCCTGCATGATGTACTTGGTATGTGAGTGTGTGCAATATTATAATAGTTCTTGCCACTTAAACCTTCAATCCACATGACAAAGATAAACTATATCATACAGGTTTTATGTCTACATTTGAATGAAGAACAAAATGATTGAAATTTGTAGCCATTGTCCTCCAATATATGTATACTTGGTGTGTGTGAATAGTCTCTGCCATTTAAACTTTCAAGTCAAATGACTCAAAACTTAATATAACTTGTAACAAGTACACACTGAAATAAGTTTTACTAAGTAATAACTTCTAGAACATTAATAAAGTCCCCTTTATTTTTGATATAAAATTAATAAATTAATGTTAATTATTTATGATTAAATTTTATTAATTCTTCAGTAGCCATACTAGACAATATATTAAAGTCAACATTTAAATGTTTTCTCCAAAATTGGTGACATTTACCCCACACTTCAGCTGGGTAACACGGACTTGATATGCCCTGAAGTATTCTGGCTATAGTCCTTCCAGTGAATTGATGGTCGTCATAACAACTCAATAAAGCTTGTATATCATGACGTATGTGATACGCTTGTCTCTCAGTAAGAGATTGATCTGACTGATAATAGTGAGTTATGCCTAGTGAATGGAGGTAGTCTGAATCAAGTTTATCAAGGAAATATAATTGTAACAATTTTTTTAAAGATGGACTATCTTGTCCTTCATCTCCAAAGCTAGTTTGTGAACCATGTTTTAAAATTGAATACAAACGATATAATCTCTCAACATCTCTTTCTTCTCTTTCTTTGACTTTCTTTAAAAGTTGTTCATTTATCATGTCTTTCTCATCATCAGTAATATCTCCATGTGTTGTCAAATGAAAGGACATATTATTGAACTCTACTGTTACAGTACTAGTGTGTCCACTAGAACTAGTATCGTAATCATTGTATTGAAGATCTCGGAGGACTTGGTATACTACCAATGAGTCACATTGTAATGTATTAGCTGCTTGTGTCAATGAAAATGAAACAGAGCTGGATTGATCAGTATAAGTACCTACAATACACAGAATAAGATTGACTGATACTACATTGTAGATATATTGTTGTATTTTTGACAGCATTTGTTTCGCTTTTTATTTGCAAAAATCATCCAACATTTTTGTTCTGGTTGATAAAAACAAATTGAATTGTTGAAATATTATTTTCTTTGGTAAGGAAAGAAAATAACAAACAACATCCATTAATACTCACAGGTAAAATAAAGAACATCAATCCTCTAAATATTGCACTTAACAAAGGACACTACAGTTAGAGATAACTGTAGTGCCCAGAAAAAGGGAGAGCACACACCCGAGACAGTGTGGTTAGTTGATATACATCACACAGGTCTTTTACCAATGAGATGTGACTAGTTTTGAGAGGGGAGACAAGACCTTGCATTGTCAATTGATGTTAATTAAAGGACTAAGAAAGGGTTATACTCCTTTATAAACACCTTCCTTACCTTTTTTCCTTTCAATGTTGATTCCAACATTAACTGCTGGCACTCGTTTAGCAAGGGCTTTTAATTGTCCAGGTCCTCCGTAACACTTTAGACAACAAGTATCATTGATAGGGTTCAACACTTCAATCCAACCTTGAAACTCTAAGTAACATAACATAGTCGCTAAAGTCTCCTCTTTGAGATCAAGGGAATGGACAAGGGAATCAATAGAAATGGCTACTTCATGTCCAGAACAACCTGGGATTATAGAGAAATAAAATGTAATCATTGCACTACAAGGTACCATACCAAATCCAGGGTTTCATCTAAAAATTTGTTCAAGGGGAGGGAAATTTGGAATGTAGTCGAGTAAGGAGGGGAGCAATATGTTTTACACCCTACACTATTTCCAATTAGGCGGCAAAGTTTCAAAAGGGCATGTCCCTTCCTCCCCCACATTAATGAGACCCAGCAAATCTAATTTAATGTCTTATCGTATTGTTAATGATACAATACCAGTATAATATAGTTATATTATAGTAAAGTCAAATATATATACATATACATTGAGAGGAGTTATAAATAACCAACCAATTAGTGACTACAGCAATAATTGGTGACTTACATTTGTTAAAATATTAGTATATTTGTATTATATTACCTTTATCTTCAGTGTCTGTTTGATTGTTAGTTTCTATTGTAGTACAGGAGCAAGATGGAAATATATGTTGTATAAGTTGTTTGACAGAGAAATAATCCACACTGTTAGAATATATATGACGTCTTAACTCTAATGGATCAGTTCCCTAAGAGAAATCAAAATAGAAGAAAAGTCTTATGTTAAAAAATTATAAAAGGTTCCAATATTAATATGATTTTATAGTATTGATTAAATGTATGTGTATTCTTTTAATATTAATTGATAAAATGTTATATTTTAATTTTTTGTCAGTTGTTTACTTTGTCATCTATAAAAGTATGGCAGTATGCAGGTTCTCCATCTCGTCCAGCCCTTCCTATCTCCTGTACAAATGACTCAAAACTCTGCGGCATGTTATAATGTATCACAGCTCTCACATCAGCCTTATTGAGTCCCATACCAAAGGCGACAGTGGCGACAATAATACGTAACTTTCCCGACATAAAGTCTGTTTGAACTTTCTTACGATGGGCAGATGATTGACCAGCATGATAGCATTCTGCAGCCCATGTGATTTTCCGACGTTTTCCACCTCGTTTGAGTCTGTTAGAGCTATGAATATCATTATCAGTAGTCATTTCAGAGTGGTCATGTGACATATATTGTAAAGATGTTCGTAGCAATTGAGCGACTCGTTCTGTTGTCTGTTGTCTTGTACAATAAATGATGATTGATTCACAACTATTAAATGGAGAGGATCGTAAGAGGTCAAGTAACGCCTGTTATGAAAGAGAAAATAAATAACAGCTGAAACTTTTGATCAGTAGAACATGTAATTTCTATGTAATCAAATGTCTTGAAAAGTACTGTACATATATTTCACTTTAGGCTCACTACAATATATACATGCAGAATATTTTTGCATACTAACTAGTATATCTTAGTACATTATTGTATACTAACTAGTATATCTCAGTACATTATTGTATACTAACTAGTATATCTTAGTACATTATTGTATACTAACTAGTATATCTCAGTACATTATTGTATACTAACTAGTATATCTCAGTACATTATTGTATACTAACTAGTATATCTTAGTACATTATTGCAAACTAACTAGTATATCCAGTACAATATTGTATACTACATTTGTAACTAGTATATCTTACATACTTGTTCTCTGTTTACTTCACATGACACTGAAATAACCAAATTATCTGGTACAGCTGATCCCAATATAATGTGTTCCTCTCTGATATTCAGTAACTGTGCTATATTACTAACTGTAGATTGACTGGCTGTAGCTGTTATTGCTAACAGACATTGAACTCCTAATTGTTCTTTTAAGACCTACATTAGATACAATGACATCCAGTAACAGTAGCACATGTATTTATATATAGTACATTTGTAAATGGAGAGATAATTTGATGGATGGGTGATAGAACCATATATGGACATACAAATGAGTAGATGGACATATGAATGAATACATTAATACATGTACAGATGGATGGATGAATGAATGGAAACTTCACACATAATCCATAGCTAATATAACTTAATAACTAATTATTAACTAATAATAACTAATTTAAGTTACCTACCTTGTGTACTCTTAAGTATGTAGGTCTAAAATTATGGCTCCATTCTGACAGACAGTGAGCTTCATCGATACAGGCAAAAGCTATTGGTGGAAGCCGATGAGCCATCAAGGAACCCCACCCATTATTGTAAGCCCCTCCCACAAGTGTCTCTGGTGAGATAAAGAGTACGCTGATCAGACCTGATCTTAGATCAGTGAGAATACGATCTCTCTGTTGATGTGAAAGACTAGTATGTAAACAAGCACCAGAGAGACCAGCTGGAAGATTCTTGACCTATATTATAAATATACGAAAGCAGAAACCTTTAAGTTTCTCTTCTTTGTCTTATCTTGATTACCTGGTCCTCCATGAGAGAGATAAGGGGAGACACAACTAATGTGAGACAAGGAGAGCGTTGAGAATATAAATATGAAGGCAGCTGATAACAGAGTGATTTACCCGCTCCAGTTGGCTGAACCAATAGAGTGGATATACCTATAACATATTGTAATAACACATTATAATACAATGATTTCTTACTTTACCTGAAAGAACTTGTAAAACTGCTGTCTTCTGTCCCGGCTTGAAGTCCCTGTGACCAAATTGTCTCAATGTAGTTAGTACCTCATTAGGAATAGCTATTAATATGTAACAAATATTTCATATGTGAACAATCGTGACTTACTCTCTGTAATATTGTTGTCTTGTACTGACAAAAATGGCTCTACAGTCATTTGTTTGATTGGTATATCAGTCTGTTGTATTGTACTTTGAGTCATCTTTTCTCCATTAAGAGGTTGGGTTATCATGGAGGTTGAAGTTTTGTCAATGTTGCAGTCTTCTTTAATCTCTTCTCTTGGTCTTTTCTGTGTGGCCTCTTCAACTGAAGGAAATGGACAAGAAGAGTCTATCTCTTCTAACAAGAGATCGTCCTCTTCAAACACGCCAGAAATGTCATCAGTAAATTCCACTGATTCACCATTAAAAGTACCAAGATTAGTAAAACCACCTTTATCAGTACAATTTCTTGCCCAGTGACCAGGCTTGCCACATTTGAAGCAAACATTGTAACCTTTTCTATGTTGACCTCCACCTGCATCTTGATTACTCTTGTTAGCTCTCCACTTTTGTTTTTGCTTCCATTGTTGTCTCTTGTATTGAGCACCTGTCATTCTTGTAGATTTCCGAGAGAACCGTTTGACTTTCATGTTCAAACGAACAAAGTTATCACTGACAGCATTACCACTACATAAAAGATAATTGTCCAGTTACACACAACACAAATAAGTATGTACATTAGTCTTCTAGTAAACCAGCTGCACATATTTACAGTTTAACAGCAAACAAGTAGTCTCATATAGTCAATCCTACCTTGCTTAGACAAGGAAAGGGAGAGGTTAGCTATGTGAAACTAGTTAGCAAGAACACTCATAATAACAAGAGTGCTAAATATAAATTAGTTTATTTAAATTATTAATATTACCAGTAGTATCAAAAACTTAATATCACTGACCTTTTTCTTTTAATTGGTACAGAAATATTATTGCTTGTGTTGACTGTTGGTACAATGCTTAGTGAGGTAGAATTTGGCTCAGACTGATTCCCATGTTTCAATTCCTGTACTATGTTCTCCTCTTGACAGTCACTAGTATACACTTCTTCTTGTAGGCTTTTAACTGTTGCTATGTCATCTGTCTCTGTGTCTTCTTTATTACTTAATGTCTCCATCTCTACATTGTCCTCAATCAGTGAGTCTAATATAACATTAGTTGTCAGCCTTTTCTTTTCAAAGGACAGAGATGAGTCCACAGTTGATATTAAGATGGGTTCTGTGGGATGAGATAAGAAAGAACAACTGGGCTCAAATTGGTTGACTGAATCAAATGCATTTTCTTGGGAGCTGTTCACTATGATGGTTGCTTTCTCTTGGCTAGCTAGTCTTCCTTCTAACCAATCAAAGCAACTATTACTTGATATTCTAGTGTCTTTGTGATTGATCTTCATAGTATCAGAGATGATAGTTTCTGAAGAGTCGGTATTCAAATTAGGTTTAACATGATCTAGCCATACTCCCGATATTCCATAACCATGCTTGAGTCTGGGTTTATGGGTGGAGGCAACAATAGCATCAGATGGATTGTCATCCTCAACAGATCTATAGCATAATAGATGAGAGAAACAATTGTACTTAATACATACCTTGATGGTAGTTCAGTAGGGATACTGGTATCTCTAATGTTATGAACACCTTTCTTTAAAGACTCTATATCAATCTTTGTTACTTCAGTGACCAATGGGAATGTCTCATTAGCAGGTGTTATGTCAGGGGTTAATCCATTTGATTCACCCACATCCTTGGTGATGTCATTACTGGTATCTTTAAGAACTGTTGTATAACCGACTCCTTTAATCCATTTTCTTGTTTTTTGAGGACGACTTACTCCAATAGTTTCTTGTTTTGGTATCTTTTGAAATGATTTATTTAAAAATTGACCAAAGACAGCTGCAGTGGTCGTAGTTTGTGCACTCGTGTTTGTTATCAATGTTGTAATATTGTTAGGCTTTTTATTTTGAGTACTATAAGACAATTGTGCCTTGAGCTGATGGTATTCTTTGTAAGTTGCTATTAATGATAAAATATATAGTGAACATAACAACTCAAATTAGAGGGTTGGGTCATTTCCAATATCCCATGCTCAAACCTAAGTCTGGGTCTGAGGCAGGCTATCTGAGTTCCAAAGTTAAACTCACCTTTTATATCAGCTGGACTACTATTAATATCATTCTATTACAATAAAATGAAATAGACATAACTCATATTATAATGTTTACTTTTGTTGGCTTATGGCCGTGACTTTGCTCAAACACTCCCTCCCACTCTTTGAGTTCTTTCTTTAAATTCAATAAACGTCTCTTCACAATGCTACTTTCTCCTAAGAAATAATCATAACATTGAATCAGGGACACCCAAATTTAAAACTAACCTTCATTGCTGGCATTATTACTTGAAGACATAACTCCCGCGAAGATTGTTCTTTGTCACACCCACTACTCACCACCATGCACGATTGCAGTGGAGGTGTGGCTCCATAACAATGTTTTCTCTCTTCTGTAGAGGTTTACAACGTTCTTCTCAGCATCGCCAACTGTTATGGAGGGCTATGTCCACTTCATCGCCATCATCTGAGGGTGCTCATGATGTCAAGCCATACTCAGCCATTCCAATGAAGAAAGGTCTTCCATTTTTAGGAAGAAGTTTAGACTATATGGGACAAGATGTACGTGATAAAGCGTATAAAGTGTTCTTTTCTCGATTTAATGAGCTAGGCCCCATCTTTCGTGAGAGAATTGTCTCAACATTACCAGAAATGTTAATTGTATGTGATCCTAATGATGTGGAGATAGTGTTTCGTGCTGATGGGGTGTGGCCTTTACGACCTAACATTCCTATTTGGGAAGAACTTAGAAAATTGCAAAAGTTACCACTTGGCATGGTGATGTCGTAAGTATTGTCAATTTATTGTATATGCCAGGGGTAGAGGAAATATTTGAATTTGGGAAGGGCACCAAAGGAGGGGGTCTGGGAGGGACGTTGTAATTTTTAAAATTTTTAAGTTGAAATGACCATGTTGTTATTTTTTTTGGGGGGGGGGGGGGCACATGCCCCTGGTGCCCCATAGGTTCCTCTGCCACTGTATGTAACAATCATGTACAGTTAAAGTGTGATATAACTTCAATCTTGTGTATTATTGCAATACATTTTCCTGTTAGTACTAACTATGAGGACTGGCATCGTCAACGTCGACCTGTATCTCAGTTCATGATGAAACCACCCAAAGTTGCTGAGTATCATGAGAATTTTAATCAAGTTTCTACTGATCTGTTGAAAGCTATTAGACAAGTACGTGATCCAGAGAATTATATACTGCAGAATGTACCTAGTCTCCTCTTTAAATGGTCATTTGAATGTAAGTGAAAATTAGAACTAATTTTAAATTGTTTATGAACTAAAAAATAGCAACTGTAAACTGTTCATACATCATATTTGAATTGGTAGCCAAATAATGGAAGATATGACACGAATGGATGAAGAAGTGCATATGCTGATATACTAATGGATTATTTTTCTCTATAGCAATTTCTTACTTTGTTCTTGGTAAAAGACTAGGTTGTCTTAACATTGGCAATATTCCTGAAGATTGTCAGGACTTTATTGACCAGATACAAGATTTTTTATCATCAACACAAGATATATTGTTCAGCCTTCCTTTACACAAGGTCTATGCCACAAAAGCTTGGAAGAAATTATACAGATCTGAGAAGAGGATTTATGAAATCTCTATGAAACATATCTCAGACAAGATGGAAGAAATTAAAGAAAAAGATGACAACTTGTTAACAAATGATGAAGTTCCTGAAAAAGTAGATTTTTTAACATACATGATACATCGTGATGAACTCAGCATTGAAGAGATATCCATTAATGCAGCAGATTTGTTGTTAGCTGGTGTAGATACTGTAAGTGATAATAATAATAATTACTTCTTTCTTTTTTAATACTGAACAAAAGCTTAGATTCTCATTGTAATTTTATTTTTAACATTGATTACTACAGAATAAGTCTTTGTATTTATACTTACTTGCTCTGTCTTTATTAATTTGCATTATAATAATTCATTTATTTCATTTTCAGACCTCCTATACTTTGATGTGGTGTCTTTATAACTTAGCTACTAATCCTGAGGTTCAGGTCAAGTTACGAGATGAAGTTATGAAGGTTGTAGGAGATAATGAGATTGTAACTCCAGCAAATATTCACAGTATGACTTATCTTAAAAACTGTGTTAAAGAAACATTACGGTAAGTTGTGACTGCTTAATAAAAGAACATTAATTCTGTGTATTCTCTTCATTACAGGTTATATCCATTAGCTCCAAATAACACAAGGATATTGAAGGAAGATATTATCTTGTCAGGATATAAAGTGCCAAAGGATGTAAGTTATAATGCTTAACTGCTGAAATTATTCACATTGTATATTGAGACAACAGAAAATGTACACAAGTAGCTTCTTTTTATGAAGTAAATGGCTAGCTTGCTATTCTAAATTTTATTCCACAGACCTATGTGGTCATGTCAAACTTTGGTATGGGACGACTACCTAATCTTTTTCCTGAACCAGAGGATTTCAAACCTGAACGATGGGAGAAGTCGTCAACAGATCTTCCTCATCAATTTGCCTCTTTACCATTTGGGTTTGGTCCTAGAATGTGTGTTGGTCGTCGTGTGGCTGAATTAGAGTTACACATTGCTTTGTCTCGCATTATAAATAACTTCAAGATTGGATATCATGAAGAAACTCCCATTGAACCAATACACAAGATCTTTACATTACCAGAGAGACAAGTCAACCTGAGTTTTCAGGAAGTATAAGAGAAATATCAAATCATTTATAACTCTCCTCTTGTGATTTTTATTAATTCAAGTATAATACAAGTTGGTACCAAGTAACAGACTTAAGATTGTAAATAGAATGTAGTAAAGACCACCCACACACATTATTAGTAACAAAGTACAACATCAGATTGTACTTTGTCACATTATAAATTGAAGGTGTGGCTTGACATGTCATCATCCTTGAGCAGCAATCCCGACAATGCTCTCTTTTAAAGGATTACAGTGTTCTTTTCTGCATCATCGTCTGCTATGGAGAGCTATATCTACTTCATCAATATCATTGCAGTCTGGATATGCTTATGATGTCAAGCCATACTCAGCCATTCCAATGAAGAAAGGTCTTCCATTTTTGGGAAGAGGTTTAGACTATATGGGACAAGATGTACGTGGCAAAGCATATAAAGTGTTTTTTTCTCGAGTTAATGAGCTGGGTCCTATTTTTCGTGAGAGATTTATGTCAACATTGCCAGAAATGTTAGTTGTATGTGATCCTAATGATGTGGAGATAGTGTTTCGTGCTGATGGGGTGTGGCCTATACGACCTAACATTCCTATTTGGGAAGAACTTAGAAAACTGCAAAAGATACCACTTGGCTTGGTGATGTCGTAAGTTTTGTTGACTTACAAGTATGTAATAACTACTTAGTTATTATTAGTTAATAATTAGTTATTAAGTTATATTAGTTATGAATTATGTGTGTTATTAATACTGTTATATTTCCTGTTAGTACTAACTATGAGGACTGGCATCGTCAACGTCGACCTATATCTCAGTTCATGATGAAACCACCTAAAGTTGCTGAGTATCATGAGAATTTTAATCAAGTTTCTACTGATCTATTGAAAGCTATTAGACAAGTACGTGATCCAGAGAATTATATACTGCAGAATGTGCCTGATCTCCTCTTTAAATGGTCATTTGAATGTAAGTGAAAATTATGTGAATTCATGTTGTCAGTATTTTATTTTGAGATCAATTGTTGCTATAGAAAAGTGTAAATATGTTTAAAAAATATTTAAGTCTTTTCCAATTTCCCTCAGAAAATTAGTAGATGGAAGATGAATGAGTCTGGATAAATTGAATTCCTCTGTTCGAAAATTTTATTTTAAAATAACTGAGTTAACTATTATATTTTTCTCTATAGCAATTTCTTACTTTGTTCTTGGTAAAAGACTAGGTTGTCTTAACATTGGCAATATTCCTGAAGATTGTCAGGACTTTATTGACCAGATACAAGATTTTTTATCATCAACACAAGATATATTGTTCAGTCTTCCTTTACACAAGGTCTATGCCACAAAAGCTTGGAAGAAATTATACAGAGCCCAGAAGAGGAATTATGAAATTGCTATGAAACATATCTCAGACAAGATGGAAGAAATTAAAGAAAAAGATGACAACTTGTTAACAAATGATGAAGTTCCTGAAAAAGTAGATTTTTTAACATACATGATACATCGTGGTGAACTCAGCATTGAAGAGATATCCATTAATGCATTAGATTTGTTAGGAGCTGGTATTGATACAGTAAGTGATAATAATTATTACTTTTTTCTCTTTTAATACTGAACAATGAGATTTCACTTGTTTTGGACTATTACAATATTCACTAACTAAGCATGCACTGTAGAGGTTCCCTTTATAAGTGCTTCTATTGATAGCTCTGGTATTTAATATCTCTTTATACTTGCTTAACTGATCTTTTCAGACCTCCTATACTTTGGTATGGTGTCTTTATAACTTAGCTACTAATCCTGAGGTTCAGATCAAGTTACGAGATGAAGTTATGAAGGTGGTAGGAGATAAAGAGATTGTAACTCCAGCTCATATCCACAGTATGCCTTATCTTAGAAACTGTATAAGAGAGACATTGAGGTAAGTATGTTAGTGTTATGTGTACACTGAGAATGTTGTATTATCTTTTCATTACAGGTTATATCCACTAGCTCCTAACAATTTAAGGCTATTGAAGGAAGATGTTATCTTGTCAGGATATAAAGTTCCAGAAGACGTAAGTATCTTATTGACAAGTTATTCTATTAAAAAACTTAATGCATTTCTACTGCAATATTCAAATAAGAAAAAACATATATTGTGTTCTCATTCTACAGACCCATGTGTTGATACCAACTCTGGTCATGGGACGACTATCTAATCTTTTTGTTGAACCAGAGGATTTCAAACCTGAACGATGGGAGAAGTCATCAACAGATCTTCCTCATCAATTTGCCTCTTTACCATTTGGGTTTGGTCCTAGAATGTGTGTTGGTCGTCGTGTGGCTGAGTTAGAGCTACACATTGCTTTGTCTCGCATTATAAATAACTTCAAGATTGGATATCATGAAGAAACTCCCATTGAACCAATACAGAAGGTCTTGACATTACCAGAGAGACAAGTCGACCTGAGTTTTCAGGAAGTATAAGAGAAATGTCAAATCATTTATAACTCTCCTCTTGTGATTTTTATTAATTCATGTATAATACAAGTTGGTACCAAGTAACAGACTTAAGATTGTAAATAGAATGTAGCAAAGACTACCCACACACATTATTAGTAACAAAGTACAACATCAGATTGTACTTTGTCACATTATAAATTGAAGGTGTGGCTTGACATGTCATCATCCTTGAGCAGCAATCCCGACAATGCTCTCTTTTAAAGGATTACAGTGTTCTTTTCTGCATCATCGTCTGCTATGGAGAGCTATATCTACTTCATCAATATCATTGCAGTCTGGATATGCTTATGATGTCAAGCCATACTCGGCCATTCCAATGAAGAAAGGTCTTCCATTTTTGGGAAGAGGTTTAGACTATATGGGACAAGATGTACGTGGCAAAGCATATAAAGTGTTTTTTTCTCGAGTTAATGAGCTGGGTCCTATTTTTCGTGAGAGATTTATGTCAACATTGCCAGAAATGTTAGTTGTATGTGATCCTAATGATGTGGAGATAGTGTTTCGTGCTGATGGGGTGTGGCCTATACGACCTAACATTCCTATTTGGGAAGAATTTAGAAAATTGCAAAAGATACCACTTGGCATAGTGATGTCGTAAGTTTTGTTGACTTACAAGTATGTAATAACTACTTAGTTATTATTAGTTAATAATTAGTTATTAAGTTATATTAGTTATGAATTATGTGTGTTATTAATACTGTTATATTTCCTGTTAGTACTAACTATGAGGACTGGCATCGTCAACGTCGACCTATATCTCAATTCATGATGAAACCACCTAAAGTTGCTGAGTATCATGAGAATTTTAATCAAGTTTCTACTGATCTATTGAAAGCTATTAGACAAGTACGTGATCCAGAGAATTATATACTGCAGAATGTACCTAGTCTCCTCTTTAAATGGTCATTTGAATGTAAGTGAAAATTATGTGAATTCAGTATTTTATTTTGAGATCAATTGTTGCTATAGAAAAGTGTAGATATGTTTAAAAAATATTTAAGTCTTTTCCAATTTCCCTCAGAAAATTAGTAGTTGGAAGATGAATGAGTCTGGATAATTTGAATTCCTCTGTTTGAAAATTTTATTTTAAAATAACTGAGTTAACTATTATATTTTTCTCTATAGCAATTTCTTACTTTGTTCTTGGTAAAAGACTAGGTTGTCTTAACATTGGCAATATTCCTGAAGATTGTCAGGACTTTATTGACCAGATACAAGATTTTTTATCATCAACACAAGATATATTGTTCAGTCTTCCTTTACACAAGGTCTATGCCACAAAAGCTTGGAAGAAATTATACAGAGCCCAGAATAGGAATTATGAACTTGCTATGAAACATATCTCAGACAAGATGGAAGAAATTAAAGAAAAAGATGACAACTTGTTAACAAATGATGAAGTTCCTGAAAAAGTAGATTTTTTAACATACATGATACATTGTGGTGAACTCAGCATTGAAGAGATATCCATTAATGCAGCAGATTTGCTAGGAGGTGGTGTAGATACAGTAAGTGATAATAATTATTACTTTTTTCTCGTTTAATACTGAACAATGAGATTTCACTTGTTTTGGACTATTACAATATTCATTAACTAAGCATGCACTGTAGAGGTTCCCTTTATAAGTGATTCTATTGATAGCTCTGGTATTTAATATCTCTTTATACTTGCTTAACTGATCTTTTCAGACCTCCTATACTTTGGTGTGGTGTCTTTATAACTTAGCTACTAATCCTGAGGTTCAGATCAAGTTACGAGATGAAGTTATGAAGGTAGTAGGAGATAAAGAGATTGTAACTCCAGCTCATATCCACAGTATGCCTTATCTTAGAAACTGTATAAGAGAGACATTGAGGTAAGTATGTTAGTGTTATGTGTACACTGAGAATGTTGTATTATCTTTTCATTACAGGTTATATGCTCCTAACAATTTAAGGCTATTGAAGGAAGATGTTATCTTGTCAGGATATAAAGTTCCAGAAGATGTAAGTATCTTATTGACAAGTTATTCTATTAAAAAACTTAATGCATTTCTACTGCAATATTCAAATAAGAAAAAACATATATTGTGTTCTCATTCTACAGACCTATGTGTTGATGCCAACTCTGGTCATGGGACGACTACCTAATCTTTTTCCTGAACCAGAGGATTTCAAACCTGAACGATGGGAGAAGTCATCAACAGATCTTCCTCATCAATTTGCCTCTTTACCATTTGGGTTTGGTCCTAGAATGTGTGTTGGTCGTCGTGTGGCTGAGTTAGAGTTATACATTGCTTTGTCTCGCATTATAAATAACTTCAAGATTGGATATCATGAAGAAACTCTCATTGAACCAATACAGAAGGTCTTGACATTACCAGAGAGACAAGTCAATCTGAGTTTTCAGGAAGTATAAGAGAAACCCATAGTAAAACTCCCTGCTGTATTTATTTTATGCTGCTTTGCTTTTTATCAATTATAATTATCAAAATCATTTATCTATACATAATTATATAATGTAAAAGAACTGCAAAAAATAAAACATGCTAGTTGATAGAGAGTTGGTAAAGAATACTGCACATTAATAATACTATATCTAGACAATATATATTGGAACATATTTTACATTGAAATACATCATTCCAATTTTCACTAACATAATACCATTGTGTCTATAGAGTAGATCTGGCTATTAATATGGGCACAAAACTAGTATAAAATACACACAAACAGAACATAATGATTGATTGACGGAGACACAACAACTCGATAATACACAACAATTATAATAATGATAGATAACAAATTTAATAAACTTAATAAGTGACATTAAAGATATTGTATTAAGATAATAATGCTGTGAATAATAGAACAGAAGAGGAGAGGAAATATGACAGAAAAAGAAAAGCAAGGTAGAAATAATTAACAACACAAACAATTTCAAAAAAACAATAATAAAAATGAAAACATCACTGAGAGGTTGTTATGTAATGGATATAAATAAACCAAATGATGGGTCACATGACGAGTCATGTGATGAGTCACATGGAACAATACTTAATAAAAAAGTTCAACTTTTAACAATTGACTAATCATACACATACGAATGTATAAATTATGATATTGAATAACTTGATAGTAGACAAATTTTAATATTTCTTATAACTATTAATAACTAATATGAGGTGGTACCTGTTATATTGTACAATGATTGATCTTTTTCAAATTGACAAGATTGGGGGAGGAGGGGGAGCTTAATTGACAAAGATGAATGAATGAGAAGAAATCACAAAAAGTAACAATCATTTGCTTTTAACAATAAATGGATGATTCAACGCTTGTATTGCTGATATACGAGTTACAGGATTTAAGTCTAAACATCGATATAGCAAGTCATAGACATTATCATCAGATAATACATTAGTATGTTCAACATTACAAGTACTATTGACTGGACTACCGGTTTGATTAGTACAATTTGTTGGCGGACTTTTAGTTAAGCAGCTGACGTTTGATTGTTTAGGTTCAGTTGTATTTTTACACAGTCGAGTTCTTTTACTGGGTGTGGTTAGTAAAGAATCTGTGGAACTGGTTGTTTGAGAAGAGAGAGAAGATTTGAGTTTTTGACAGAGAAGTTTAAGATCAGTTGGAGGTACTTCTGGTTCACAGATTATCTCCTTACCTGATAAAAAATATTAAGTATTAGCTATTATAGTAAAATAAAATGGACTTGTGTTCAATCATTTTAATATTTTGAACACACAATAATATATGCGTGTGCGCAAATAGATTGTACCAAATTTTATCTCAGCTGGTAAATATGTAGGTTAATTTATTTATTTCCTGGAAAATGATTAGTACAATACACACACTTTGTAATTTATCTATCTTTGTTCTTTACCAATATCTTTTTGTTCATTGTAACAATAATTCTCTAGTATAAAAAGATTGTTTTGAATGACATTTTCCATTCAAAATTGGAAAATGAAAGTCCTTTATTTTTCTATATGATAAAATCCAATACAAATAATTATCAGGGTTTTCATCTAATATTACGACTAAAGATTAAACTTTAATAAGTAAAATCTTTAATAATGCAATGAAACTCTCTTAATTGGACACACTTCAGAGGTCCACTCTCTTAATTAAAGGAGTGTCCCCTTCTCAGGGTATGCTCACCAAAGAGACACCCTTACTAGTGAAGTGGTCAAGAGGTCACAATTACTATAATTCTTTTCTTACCACAAGAACTTGCAGCTGCAGCACATTTTCTAGACCCCATTAATGAGATAATTTGAGCCATTGCCATTTGATCATCATGAGCTCTAAAGATAGGATATCTCCCACTTAGTAAACAAAGTAGAATAACACCAGCAGACCAAACATCTACAGCTGTAATATATATTTTAATAATATTGATATTGTGCGTCAACATAATTACATAATTAAGACAATGTAGTTGTAAATAGATTAACTAAATGTAATTTCCTGTTTTAATTGACTTTACAAAGATTTTAAACAATGCATGCAACATGTAATATGACGTGAAAACTTGTAAATAGATTACACATAAACATGCAAACATATGTAAACATGTACCTGTTGTTTGGATGGGACATTTCAATAATACTTCAGGAGCCCTGAAACCAGGTGTACCAGCTCTGGCCACCACTTGTTGGTTTCTAGAGGGCAATTGAGAGAGACATTCAAAAGTAATATCATTGAAAAGAAAGTTAGAATTGTGAGTAATTATTATTCATAACGTTCCGCTATACCTTGCCATGCAGAATCCACACACTTCATCACTACTGTGTCTAGTAGGACAAAGAGAGTCCTCTGAAGTAATAATGACAGCTGCTTTAGATCCCTCTTTTAATCTCTCTTTAGTTGCACCTTGCCCCAAGGAGGTGGAACCACCACGCCCTCTTTTTGCTACAAGTCTTTTAGTAACCTGTTTTTGGTAAGTGTCAGATGAGATCATTCCATTGGACTCTCTTCTAGTCTCTACAGATGCCAAAGAGCAATACATTATATAAAGAGTGTCCTGTATTCATTGGACAAAATGACTACTTACTTGATTCTGTTGTTCTTTTGACATAAGATGATTCAAGATGAGCCAAACCAAAGTCAATTAATTGAAATCTGAAAGAGAGAGTGGGATACACACATGTAGGTAGGGAGCTACTACTTAATTTTAAATATAAAGTAATTTAGATGCTATTCATTTATAAGTGCAACTTCCAAAATACAATGATACAGCTGGAGTGTTAAAAATACAGCTGTCGAGCTCACACGACACCACTAACAACAAGTATGTTACAAGTAATGGCAATATTGGTCACTTTTTCAGTTAATGTCATATTTTTTTAGTAATAATTCCTACCTCTTTGTTGCTCTGTTATAAAGGAAGTTACTTGGTTTAATATCTCTATGAATAATGTGATGTTTATGAACATTACTGAGAGCTTGAAACAAGGCATGCATATATAGTCTTGTCTCTTCAATGGTGACATCTTGTAGGTAATCCTGATAGAAAAGAGAGCACACAAGATAACAATGATGTGTGTGTTAAACAAATGATTGTTACCAGTTGTTGACTTACTGTAAATTTATCATGTGGAAAGTAAGGCATGATAAGGACAACATGATCCCTATGTCTGATGCATGTGTTGATTTCAATGACATTATCTCGACCTCTGTTGAGAGAGAGAGAGAGAGAGAGAGAGAGAGATAAAAAGAGAGAGATTTGCGTGTTTCCTATTAAAGAAGTGGTTTGCTAACCCCATCATTTTAAGACAACGTATTTCATTTTCTATTCTTGTAGTTGACAATGTAGGTATGACATGTTTAAGTGCTACTTTTATTGAAGAGTGTCCTTTAACACTGGCCACATAGACTGAACTAAATGTACCTGTACATAATAAAGAGAGCACCCATTACATACTGGGCTGGCCTCCTGTTCTTACTACATCACACAACAAATACTTGGGAAGTAACTGACCTTCTCCTATTTTTGACATGACATCGAAGTGTTCTTTAATTTCAGGGACGTGCTCGTAGAGATATTCTACACAGGGTAGAACTAGAATTAGAAATAAAAAGCATTACAAACTGTTGAATTGTTAATCCCTCCCTGTATGTGCTATCAAATTAGCTTAATACTACTATATCATAGATGAAAAGAAACCAGATACTCATTCTGTTAATCTGTTCCTATTATACAACATATTAGTCTCTGTATAAAATGTTAATATAGTTATGCTAATTGTCATACACTTAACACATAGCAAGTGGTAACAAGTTAATCAAATGGTATCATGGCTACCAGACTAATTATCTCCACCCCTTTAATTATTTACCGGTCTTGTAATTTTTTTGTTCTGGTTGTGCCTCCTTGTCATGTAGTTCAGTGTCGAGACCATTTGTATCACATCGAACTCTTTTGATGCTTCGTATCATGTAGGGAGATAACTTAGGCACAACTACAGAGACCTCTCGTTTCTCTGCTTCTCCTTCTACAGATTCTTTTTGATCATCTTGTGCTGGGAGAAAAGTGGAATGCGTTGAGCATGATGCTACATCACGGATCGACTTCAATGGCGAACCAGGATCGACATAACCACTCTCTTGTTCGCTCATACCACCTATGTTTGCATACAGACCAAATTTGAAGTGACAATAGAAACTCTGCCTACCTACAAAAGTTTGTTCCCAACTCAGTGGGAATAACACAAGAGATATAGCTTTAGAGAGTAAACAGGGACTACATACAGTTAGAGTCACGCATCTGCAGCCATGCTAGGCTAGCAGACAAGTAGCCAGCCCAGAACAACACTAACAAGATAGTAGTAACTCGAGCTAGTACATATAGAGCGACGTTTGAATTTTGAAATTTGAGCATGATATTTTAGGGTTAAAATAAACTGACATGTAGTCACATGACTGGTGTCTAAGGTCACGTGAAAATCACATGGAGAGAGTGCTGTGAACCGGCCATTGTGGCAAAGCAAAGTTGGTTCGTGCTGCTTCGAATAACATTCATTACGTGCATGAGATTTTAACATCTTTAACTGCAAAGACAAGAAAGTTGACAGAGATAAATTTGTTCGAAAGTCGTCTTCTATTTGCGTCGATAATTAACTTTAGCGAGAACCAATTAGCAGTCCTTGTCTTTTGTTCTTTTGTATCGGCAGACTGGTATTCGAGTCACCTTAACAATGAGCTGGGGAAGCGAGCTCTGGGTAAGTGTGTATGTTGTAATAACAGTTTAGCATAGTTGAAATTGTCTTAGTGAAATTGGAATATACTACTTTGAACAATTTCTAAATACTAATAATAACAGCAATATTTTATTATCAGAATGTTTAAAATCAAGAGATGTAGTAATTGTCATTCATTTTAACAATGAATACTGATTATAGCTTAACTATATAGCAATGAATCTATCTCTAAATGACATGGCATGCTTTTCCTTGATAATTATTAATTGTCATTCTTTTTAATTATGAATTCATGAATCTAATTACTCATACCAATAGCCACTCTAGTTAATCTGTATAAGTTATTTGCACTTTGTTACTAGTTAATTATAATCCATTACCACTTTGCTGCTGTACCCAGTTTTCAATTGGCATTTTCATTAGTTCTAAAGCTGTGATTGTTTCTTTTAGAGGACATGTGCATTACAGATAGAAACATCTATCTGTGTATGTATACTATGTATATGCTTACGTGTTGCAGCTGTTCTTTATGTTGTGTCAACTTACTTTGATATTGAAGGTGAAAATTAATTTCTCTTGGCTTGTATCCCCTAATTTTCATCTTGTTGTGTTTAATACTCGTTTTCACTTGTTGTTGAAGTCATAGCAGTACATCTTACTTATCTAAGAACATGCAAGGATATTTCATTATTTTAGTATGTACTGCAATGAAGTGTTTGGATAGTTTATGTTTTTATTATAAATGGTGACTGTGTTGTATTTTAAAGTTAGCTCTTTTCATGTCTTAGTTGTGAAGTTGAATTAAGGATGATAGTACTGCTTTGAGAATTGTCAACAAGTGCATGTAGGTGTGTATTGAGACATATTGTGATGCTTTAAACGAATCAGTTATCTAAGAGAAGCTTAAAATATCGACAAAGCAACTTACTAGTTTGTAGAATTGTTATGTCATCTAATTTTAGTTGACTTGTTAAAAGAATATCAGGTGCTTAATGCGTCATATCTTTATACAGTAATCGTTAATATTATGTATAGCAAGAGTAAACATTTATTTAATTGACGTTTCTCTCTTTGATTGGTTAAATTTTCTCTTATTTGCTTTAGTCTTATAAGACACTTCAATACATGTACATATACTGTGATTTATTATTCCCTTACTTCATTTGTTGATGTTGAATGTTTTTATTACATACTTATATCCTATTTATAAATAGACAAATTTCCTATTTTAATTTCCTACACACATACGTAGGACATTGGTCAGGTCTACTGTAAATTACTCCTTGAATTCAAATTGTCTACCAATTAACTATTAATTAGATGTTATGTACATGTATATGTACACACACACACACACACACATATATATATATATATATATTGTATATATATATATGCATATATATGTATGTATGTATTTGTATGTATGTGAACATTTTCATGATATTGCACATACAAGTCTTATTCAGCATTAGTTTACTTTGTAGGCTGGTCATATGGCTTCAGTGTGTACTAGTGTTCAAGCTAATGCTTGAGAGTACAGAATAGAATTTGTAGGTTGTTAATAAGTGTTCTAAATTCTTTTGGTTTGTTAATGATGTTTGTGACTTGAGAGGGGAGATGTAGATTTATGTAGAGGGTGTGTTAGTAATTGTGCGTGTGTTTGTATAGTTTAGTTAAAACCAATTCATTTAGAGTAATTGTTCCTGTATAGGAAAACTAAAATGTGGAATTTTAAAAGAATTATTTGGCAAAGAACTATTTTGTGGATGACAATAATTATAATAATAGTTGTTACTGACTATTTCTAAGTTAATTGGCTCTAATTAGTTATTTATAGTCATTTATTTGAACTGTTATATTTCAAACATCTAAATTAATTATTGTCAAATTCAAGGCATACATTGTAGCCACATAAAGTCTGTATATATGACATTATATTTCTAGTATGTGAGAACAGGAGATTATCTTAGATGTGTTATTAGTGTGTGGTTATGTAGTATTCCCATGACACTTCAATACTAACAATTATGTGTTCTGTTGTGAATAATCATATAGAGTGTTTATAAATACGAGTACATGTACATGTATTAAATGTATTAACAATACTGCTAGTAGTATATAGTAGTAAAATATGCTGTTATGAAAATGAAGATATTTATTATAGATAATCTTTGGATGACTGAATTAATTATGACTAATATGCATGTTATTTCGCTGTTGTTCTGAATAGTTAATTATAGTGTCAATTTGGGGATTTTCCCTGCTACATTCGTGAGATTTTATTGATGGAGATCTCACAAATTTTGATTTGATTTAATTTTATACTGGATTCAAATTTGTGACAAATTTAATATTTGAGTATTGTACCTCTAACACGTACTACCTCCTGTGTGTTATTCCTCTGAATTAAGGAACAAGAACAGTGTTAATGTTTCTTTAAATAAAGATAGTAAACAGATCCTACTATCAAACTAACAACCTTAAATTAGAGAGCAAAGAGGTATTAGACTCCAAATTTTCAATAATTGTTATTCATTGAGTTTATTTTTAACCATCCTATGCTCCATCTGTAAAAAATACGAATGATTTTTTTCTTTTTTGAAATGTTTTTAAGGAATAACTAGTACATGTCTATGTTCTGTGGTAATAATTGGAATTCCTAATAGAGTTCAGTCACTGGGTAATGGTACATGTTACATCATAGTGAAGCAGGATCAGTTAGATGTATGCAAGGAGACCTACACAGGAAGCCCTGTTTATTTGTTGTGGTAGATGTAAGTTGATGTCTGTCATCTTGTAGTGTCTAACTATGACACATTTCTTGAGTTCATCATTATGTTTGTGTGGTTAATTCACACTTCTCACTAGAAATAATAATATTGTATAATGTCTGTGATAGAAGCAAAGTAGGAATCATTTACAGGCCAATGTGATAATTTTAGTTGTACTACAGATGGAGTACCATCAGTTAGATATCTATTAGAGTACTAGTATTCTGTTGTATTAGTTAAGATAGATATTATAATCTTTCTCTTTCCATAATGATACAGCTTCTTTAATATTATAACCTGTTGCGTAGTCGTTGTCATCACCCACTCATTCTAGCTTTGATTCACACTGTTAACTTTACCATATATGGTATAGACTAGTAGCATTTGGTGTTAGTAGTAACTCTATTTTGACAATTAATGGTAGTAATATGTAACTAATAAAATTATTTATTGTATGTGTGAATTACACCATTTATGGTGTGGTCACTTACTATTAGTTAGTGCTAAAGGGCCATAGACTCAGTCTCCATGCAGAGAACATTTGAACCTTATTCCAGAAATAAATTGTGTGTCATCATCTATGGTAATAATTGAAAGCAAAAGTCTGGTAACAATATAATATTGTCTCTGGAGTAGATATATCTTCCAGATTGACTTTCCCTTTCAGGTAATAGTTGCTTTGTGAACTTTTCAAAAGTTCCTTTTAAAGTCACTATTGATTTTTAGGTCCCAAAAAACAAATTGCGTGACTATTTCATGCAACGTCTCTGTGGCCCCTAAATTAATACAAAAAATCATGTTTTCTTGTACCTCATATACTTGTTTGCTTGTATATTTTTTGTTCTGTGTACAAACTGTACATGTACTTGTACATATAAATGTACATGTACATGTGTGTTGGGTAATTTGGTATTGGTACTGTAAGGATCAATGATTAAGTGTCATGTGGTTATGATGTAATCTTGTGTTGAAGCATTTTTTGTGGTATCTGTTGTTTCCTAGTGTAAATAAGATCTATATGTCCATTGCTAACTATGTGTTCTTAACAAATTATACTAACTGGCATTTTGTGGGCAGTTGTGGCCACTTTCAGTGAATTCTAGTAAATAGTTTATCAACAAATGTATAGCCACCTGGATATATAATACATCATAGTATATACTGTGATAATCCCAGCTGCACAGAACATGTGTGAGATAGTATTGATAATGTCTTTGATCTATATTGCAAATGATTTTGTTTAATCTTTGTTTTATTTCAAAATATTTGAGTTCATACAACTCACTAGTTTCACTTACCAAGCATCAAATGATCTACTTTTATAATAATCTAATGTCTATAACTTGTACAAGACTTTTTAATCTTTAAACCTGTAATCTTTAGTAGCTAACAACCAGCTACAATTCAATAGTTTTGTTTACTTTGTTCTAACGGTAGTTGATGTAACTTCAGATTGAAATACTGAAACTATATTGACAGTACTCGTACTAGTTTGTGAATAGCTCTTATCTTTATGTCTCTGTCTGTTATTGTTTATGATGTCAAATGATGTTGTTTGTAATTTATCACTGCTTGTAATATTGATATGTGTATACACTGTGTTAAGCTATCAGATGATGATATTCCTGAGTGGATTCTTCAATACTGTTAAGAGATTATTGTTGTTTTTATTTATTGTATATCCTTTTTTTGATTACATTTTTATATGGTTTTTAATTGTTCAGTGTACATCTGATGTCCTATGAACTTTGTACCGAACTCTAATGTACCCTTCCTGTTCCTCATCACAATTCGATTAAAATTACAAGTTAAATTACTTTATTTTTCTTGCTATAGGACCAATATGATTCCATTTGTGCTCATACTGAACATGAGATAGAATTTATTAAAAGAGTTAGTCAATTTGTAAAAGAACGCATTCATGCTGAATTAGCTTATGCTAAAGAACTAAGGTATGCTATTTGTTCTGTTAGTTGATGTTATCTGAGTGTAGTTGTGTTATGTACGAAATGATATAAGCAAAGAAGTAATTGTAATGAATATATGACACTCATTGTTTCTAAAGACTTTAAAATCAAAATTTAAGCCTACGTGCTATAATGGATCATTATATTTTGACTTTTATTGTAAAATATTGTAAAATATTGAATTTGATAGTTTATAAGTACCTTGTTTATTAGGAAACTAGTGAAGAGTTTTAGAAAGAAAGAAGAAGAGGAATCTAAGTGAGTTATATATCGCATGACATATCATGTGATATATCACATGATATATCATGTTATATAGAGCACAGTGATTGTCTGTATAAATCTTGTGATAAGTACAAAAATCAAAGCTATACATATGAAGTAGAGGAAATAAATGTATTGACTTGTGTTGTCGACAATGTCTCTGGTTGTAACAGATTATTATATGTTGAATAAAGTAATGCTTTCACCTCTACAATGCAACGTTTCTAGGAAGAGACCTCATTATTTAGGACACCAGTTAGTGTTCCTTGCTGATTTTGTAGTATCAAGTATCATTAATCTCTTTAAAAGGGATGCCCCTTTAATTAAGGACCTTTGTTGTCTACAGTACATAAGAGAATTGGCTTGTATATGCAGTGTGATTCTATTCTATCGTTTTCCAGATACACTCATGTTCAAGCTTTTGGTAAAGTTGTTGTAGAGACAAATGATCTGGCTGGTCAGAGAGAACTGATTGCTGAATATCTTCAAAATGAAGTCTTGAAACCTCTTGGGGATCTTGTCAAAAATACTACAACGGAGCGAAAGAAAATGATGTCTGAAGGGCAAGAACTGCACAGAAAACTAAAAGAATCAATGGACCAATTAGAAAATGTAAGAATATAATGACTACGTTATATACTGGGGGTACATGTTGATTGTTGATATGTGTTCATTTAATTGGAACAATATGAAATTTGTTTTCTAAGCATTGTGTTCAAATTGTAATTTTCCTTCCTCCTCACCATGTACACACACACAGGCAAAACGCATCTATAGGAAAGCCAGTGAAGAGAAAGAAATTGCTGCTCATGCTCTTGATAAAGCAGACAATGATCCACAGTCTACCAAAGCTAAAATTGACAAGGTATGTTGTACTGGGTCTACATGTACAATGTACTAGAGGTCTACATGTATATGTACTGGGTCTACATGTACTAGACGTCTACATGTATACGTACTGGGTCTAGACGTCTACATGTATATGTACTGGGTCTACATGTACATGTACTAGAGGTCTACATGTACAATGTACTAGGATTGATATTTGTGTTGATTTCTTATAGCTTACACAAATCTCTCGAAGTAAAGATCAAATAGGAGAAGAGTCACGAAACAATTACATATTGCAGCTGGAAGCTACCAATCAATATCGTCGTGAACACTATACACGAGCTATGCCCCAACATATGGATGTAAGTAATAATATTAACTGTATATTTATTTATGACAAATGAAAATAATTGACACCTCTTTGTGTCATCTCCCTAACAATAGCAGCAGAAAGTAGTGCCAACTCCTTGGTGTTTTATAATTGTCATCCTTCAGTTTAAAAGTACTGAGCAAGAATTGTGTTAGTTGACGTTCTTCTTTATTTTAATGCTACTTTGTGTGTAGTTAAATTTAAACTGGCCTCTTAAAACATAGTGTATATCAAGGGCTCACTGTCTCTCTGATTATAATTATAAAAATTGACCTATTACTGTGAGTGTTAGATAAGGCTTTGAAAGTACTAAACTGAACACAAAAGACTTACGCTAGGACTTTGAAAGTACTAAACTGAACACAAAAGACTTACACTAGGACTTTGAAAGTACTAAACTGAACACAAAAGACTTACGCTAGGACTTTGAAAGTACTAAACTGAACGCAAAAGACTTACACTAGGACTTTGAAAGTACTAAACTGAACGCAAAAGACTTACACTAGGACTTTGAAAGTACTAAACTGAACGCAAAAGACTTACACTAGGACTTTGAAAGTACTAAACTGAACACAAAAGACTTACACTAAGACTTTGAAATACTATTAGACATATAGTCAATGTTGTAGCACTTGAGATTGCCTGGCATACAAAGTAAGTCTGTAAAAGACAAAGAAAACTACAAATAATATTAAGTTTGTAGCTAGACTGGTGACAATCTGTCTTCTCTTTTATTTTTAGGCATTTATGCAAATGAACACTGATCATATCAATTCATACAAAGCTCTAATTGCTGCATATGCTGAATGTCACAGGAGAGTTAATCCAGTTATTAATACTTGTCTGAACAATATAACAGCTGCTTCTCAGGCCATTAACCCAGACACGGTAGGTGTTATGTTGTAATCAACATTCATTAAACAATGTAATTACAAGTTTATTACATATATATTACAGGGTTTTGTATAGCAATTTAAATTTAAATAGTCATATCATAAGATATTATGATAGTTTTATTGATTAGAAGGTCTTTTGTCATTTTAATAGATGATTATTTGGTATCTTAAAAGAGTAACACTATTTATACAATATCTACATATGATAATGGGTGGAGTCTCTTTGATTGTGTTTTGGTTATTTTAGGATAACCGACAGTTTGTTGAGGAACGTAAAACTGGTTATCCTGTTCCCGGTAATGTGGACTTTGAAGAATATCAAGGTAAAATCAAGAAAAAAGAAAGAGACAAGAAAGATGACAAAAGAAAGGTAACATTAAATGCTGTGTGTTATATGTGTATGAGTGTCATTAGTAATAATACTCTCCCTCCCTCCCCCTCTCTCCTTCCCTCTCTCCCTCCCTCCCTCCCTCCCTCCTAGTTTGAAGCACGAGACTTCAGTCATCTACCTCCTGAGCAGAGAAGGAAGAGACTAGCAAAGAAAATCATGGAACTAGAGGGAACACTAGAGAAAGTTATCTCAGACAAGTAAGTACAAATGAGAATAACTATTAAATTTCCATTAATTCAAATACACCTGTTATCCAAAGTAGTCAGCATAGGCCATTTTGTTTATTACCACCAGCTTAACAAACTGGTTAGTCCTCTTTCCTAACCTGACTAACTGGTTAGACATCTCACAAATAGGTTATTGGTTAGCAATTGGCTTGTGACACAAAATCACATTACATCTACTATTATATTTAATTTATAGAACAGCAATGGAGAAAATGAAGGTTATTTATGAACAGAACCCAGCTCTGGGAGATGCTCAGCAAGTTGCTCAACGCCTGTTGGAGAACCAAGCCAAGATTGAAGAGCTACAGGCTGAAATGGAAGAATTCAAGGTAATGATAAGGAGCTACTTAAATAGGAGAGCAGTATTTAAAGCTACTTTTTCTTGTAATGGAATATACCATTAAATGTTTGGCTTCACTAGGGCTGTATACATGCCACACCCACCAAACTTCGTAATTTTGTTTCTGTTTAGTCTCATTCCCTGACTACAAGTACTATATTCTGGTATACAGTAGTCTGACACTGTGCTCAATCTTTTTTGGATGGGATACACTGGTACTACAACAATATTGAAGGGACTTGCTGTCCCAGAAAATTGAACAAATACACCAGCCTACTTTTATCAGAAGGGCACAGCAATTTGGGATGAGACTAACTTTGTTCTACTGACTCACCTATTAAATATGCTACTTTATGTACTATAGGGTTATCAAGTTGAAGCTGCTGGAGGACTAGGAGCAGGTGATACCAAGTCTCTATCTAGTAAGTTACTACAAGTAACTAGTACATTGTACATATTGGGATCTGTACAAGTAGTTTTTTTCTGACAACTACGTGTGTGTGTGTGTGTGTGTGTGTGTGTGTGTGTGTGTGTGTGTGTGTGTGTGTGTGTGTGTGTGTGTGTGTGTGTGTGTGTGTGTGTGTGTGTGTGTGTGTGTGTGTGTTGTGTGTGTGAGTGTAATTGCTGGAGCTTAGGATTGATTCTTTTCTGCTACAGATAAAAATGGCAAGTCACCAGCCCAACCAAAGAAGAAAGAAAAGAAAGAAAAAGAGAAAGATCGTGACAGAGCTGGGAGTAAACTGAGTTCTAATGACATTGAAGTTGTCTCTAATAATTCATCATCAGCTGCAGTGAGTGACTTTGTGGTCATTGAAGTAAGCATGGCAGTGGTGTTTACTTCATCTTAAATCCACTGCTCTTTGCATTATATTCTACTGGCTATAAGTCAACACAGTATGTTAGCCTTGATTGTATGCTGCTATAATGAAACCTGTTCTGTTAACATATGCTTATCATAAGCTTGTTTGTTTTGCCTTTGGTCTCATCTGAGCAGGTTTGATCGTATCTCTACATAGTCACACAATGAACTGGAATATCGTTAATTGCCTATAATAGTATTAAAACTTTGCATGCAGTGTTACTGGTCTGTAGTGAAACAACCGTTTGGTATCAAGGGAATGTCTTGGTGCTGAACAGTTCTGTTGATTTAGAGTTACATTGCTTCTTTTACAGTGGAACATCTCAATATATAATATCTCTTGCAGATTTATTGCCCTGTGAAAGCCATTCCCCTTTAATTAAATTAGATGTGTTCAATCCTCTGATGTTCCACTATAATCTTATAGAATGACTCCTCAATGATGTCAACTTCATTTGTCAGTGCCCTAAAATATCTTTCTCTCTCACACACACACACACAGTATCCATCTCCTAAAGGAAGCTCAGAGAATGTCAAAAACCCACATCATCAAGAAGAGTGGTCTGATGACGAGGGAGGTACTGATAGTCTCAGAGAAGGCACTATGATCTATGACTTTGATGGTTAGTACTACTTTAGAACCAGTTTGGGTACATACATACATGTGGATAAACACAAGAGCATTCTCTTTCATTGCATACTTAGTCCCATGATGGCAGTCCATCAAGAAAAGGGCCAGGTATGGTCATTTTTGGTCCTGTTTTGCATGTAGCATATCTTTTAACCCTTTCCTCACCAAGCAATTTTCAATTGAAATAGTAATGGAAGGGGCATCCCCCTTATCTTATCTTACAATTTGTGTTACCTATAACTATAAAATTAGTACAATTGATTTCAGCTAATAGAAACTATTTGTATGGACACATTTGCTATGCCTCCATTTTGGACAAGCTGTTTACCAGATATGGTATTCAAATGCACTACTGTTTGGTAATGGTTTCATGGATATCAATGCCATATATGGATTTGCTTGCAACCAGTGTGGTTTAGTATAAATGGCCTTAGTAATTTTGTGTTCAAAACATTACATTACAACTGGAATTAGAAGGTGTGACCGTCATCATTTCAAAGCTAAAGTTAAACTTATCATAATAGCATATCAATGACAAAATAGTAACATCGGAAATATATTGTGTTTGGTATCATATTTAGGTAATGTCTTTTTATCATAAAGGAATATGACAGCATTATCCAATGTTACTACGATTGTCCTTTTAACATGGTATAATTCCTTAATTATGTAATATATTCAAAAAATGTAGTTGTGAGTTTTTGTGAGTGAATATCAACTCCTGTGTATAATACTTGTCATTATTACTAATATTCCTATGAAACAAACTTGTAATATTATTAACACATTGTTACAATAGTAATATTAGTACCACACTGACAAACCAAATCTCACTAAAAGAGACTTACAATTGTCCTCATAACGAGTAAGACATCTGTTATCTAATGCAGTAAACCATGTTAACTTTAGTAGAGTTATTGTTTATTTCAATTAAGCTCTGTTCTATAAATGGACCAGTAGTTGAGTTAACTAATAGCTCATGTTGACAATTTTGTTACTTACCTTATACAAATGTGGACATTGTACTTGACAGATAATTTGGTATGTTTATCTTTCATTTCTTAATTGCTTCAAGTCATTAGATGTCCGTAATACATGCACATATTTGGTAAGTAACTCTTGTTTTCTAAAATCTTTTGTCGGCATCTGTGACATCAATAATATTTATTTTATAAAATACTTTTAATGCTTTGCAACTAATAATTGAAGCATTGCTATTAAAGAGGAAATGGGAATGTCCATCGTAACTGTAACTAGAACTTATCAGTTGCAAGGTCTCAAGTAGAGAACTGTCCAAAAGGAAAGGGAGCAGGGAAATATCCTATTTGAGGGAAGCACTAATCTGTGGTGATGTTTGTATGTGGCTTGTGCAGTTGGTAGCATTGCTGAGTAGAAAATACATTTTTCAATAGTAGTGGAATGTCAATTAATACTTTATTGACTTTAAGCCGATGTAAGGATGTTTATCTTTCAACCTTTGATTACATGATGACGTTTAAGTGACATTTTTTGGAGTATCATACCAGTTATTAAGTCATGTAACATTTCCAGTTAAGTCACGTAACGTTTCCAGTTATTAAGTTATGTAACATTTCTATGTAATTTTATATCGTAATGAAATCACACCTCTAAACTTTCCTACACACAAAGCCCATACATTTTAGCTTAGCCTTACTACACATAGTTGCTTTCTTGGAACTGTTAACTAATGTGTGTGCTTGACAGTGTTATAGTAACACTTATTCTACACATGGAAGTATGAGATTATGTTGAATATTGTGTTCTGTTATCTATGTTGAGGGAAGGGAAAGTGTAGCACTAAATGACTTAAAGTCAATTTAAGACATAGTGGTTTGTTCACTTATGAAATATGTTGATGAGCTGGTCTCTTTGGGAGTTTCAAATATGCTGTTTGTTGAAAGAAGAAATGAACATATGATGTCATGAATGATCAGTAGATATATCAGTACAGCTTGTGTATTTATCTGTCTCTACTTGTATAGTTGTGTAGAGGAATATCAGAATTGTTAATATTTAAAAAAGAAAAGTTGTTAAGTTGTTTGATTGTGCATGATCTATGTATATCAAGTAGTCATTATACATCAGTACCCAGTACTAAAATCGACGGTAAACAGATGTTAATTGTATACATAATTAAGCCTACTATAAATACTAAATACCATAATTAAACTTACTATTAATTAGATACATGAATTTAGTGAATATAGTGAGTACTGTAATATTTGTTAAAGTTGATACATGTATATTCATGTTAATGGGCGTCACTTGGAGAGAGAGAGAGAGAGTGTGTGTGTGTGTTAGTATAATATAATAAACTCTATATTTAGCAAATACAATTAATAGTAGGTGAAACTGTTCATTTTGGGAGTAAGTTGTTCAAAAACATTCTATTGTTTAAAGTATAGTTTGGGGATAGTCCAGTGACAGTCTGTATACTAAACACTTACTTTATAGTGCAATAGATTTGTATTTTCAGTGAAAAATTGTAATTTATTTGATGTAGTTATTTTCATTATTATATGTTGCAAGTAGACGTTATATTGAATTGGAAAATAAAATTACAAAAAAAGTTGAGTTTTTTACCAACATCAATTAATTGGTACGTTTTTGTAGCATTCTTGTAATCACATAGTCACAGACCTTAAGTATTATTATCCTCTATTACAATGAAATTATGCCTACTAGACTAATGTTATGGGACAACAGCAACAACATGTAATACAATATGTTATTTATATGGTATTACGGTAATCTCTATAATTATTGTCAATACAATATAATTATTGAAAATACAAATCTAATTGATTAGACCTATTCAGTAAACTGAGTTGGTAAGTAGACGGAAGATAGTCCCTTCTTGTGTTGTCTCTCTTGTATGTTGGTGGCAGGTGTCCCCATCTGTCCATGTTGCTATTGGTTGCCATTAATACTTCCTGTCCTCTACTCTACTTAGTTGTGACAATCACTATGGAATCTGTTAACATTCACTTACCCTTAGGAAGTTGATTTGTGATGATGGAACAAAAAACTTATGTGCTGAGTGAATCATTTATAATAGTCCCATTCCCATTCTACTTGTACAAGTCTCATTCTTATGCGGTTGAAAACATATTTCTAAATGATCACTGATTGGTGTGATCATTAAGTAGCTCTATGATCTCGTGTCCTGGCTCCTCCATTGATTTCTTCCCATTACAGAGAGCCTGGAGACAATATAGCAATTACCTACTAATTCATTATTCCTTCTACCTTCTAGCTCAGACGGATGACGAGATTAGCTGTTCTACCAATGATCGAGTTATCATTTTGGAAGATTTAGGAGATGGATGGCTCCGAGTACGAAAAGGAAATGACGAAGGCTATGTGCCTCAAAGCTATGTTCAATACTCTTAGCTTTTTGACTTGCCCCCTATCATATTAAAAGCCAATGACATTTGAATGTGTGTGTGTTTTATTTTGGGCCCATGTGCATTATTAACTTGTCAATATCGTTACTATTATTAGTTACATATTACATCATATTGATGTTCTAAATTTAATTCATCTAAACTGGAAACTTTTAATGCTCGATTTTTTTATTATTATTATTTATTAGTATGTTTCCTAGGTTTGGTTTTTTTTCTTGATATTGTACTTGACATGACTCATACAAAAATTATGTGATGTTTTTTGTTACCTTTGTTATGCCCTTTAATCATGTGTGATCATCAATCATGTGGGTTAATACCTTTTGTTGTGATTTTTCTTATCTTAAAAAAACATAATTGAAAACTTACCCTTAACTAGATGCTTCTTATTTAAATTAGTAATTTGAATGGACTGTTATTTCTTTAAAAAGGATATATTAATGTAGCCGTTGTTATTAACCTTAAAATAATAACACAAGAATGCACTTTGGGTAAACAGCAAAGGTATTAATTAAAGCGGTTGCTAAGATAATAGTATCGGAATGTTAATTAACTTCGTCATTAAAAGGCCTCGTATGGCTGCATCGCCAATAGTTCTGAAGTGTCGATAAGTGATAAAGTCATTGATTCGACGTTTTCTCTTCTCGTCTGCTTTCTTTTACACTTCAGTACTACCAGACAGATAGAGGACTGTTTCTACTTCATCGAGTAAGTTTGTTTGCTATGAAGTCTAGCTATGTTTTTGCTCTGAGACAAAACAAATCGAAATTTCATTGTCCCACAAATTATATGCGATGTTCTGTCTTTCCTCTTAGAAATTAACTGTTGAGGATATGATGGCGGCAAACATCTATAAAAGGGAGCTCGATGCCGTTTCTGTTGAGATGTGGTTGCAGGAACTTCGCATGGAATGTTACAGAAGAAATTTAGAAGAATACCCAAACTTGAAGGTGAGCTAAATTTAGTATGAATGTTTTATTAATTCCTGTCTTAAAGTTCTTTCCTTGGAGAGGTGATAATAAAATATAGTCCTTTAACATAAAACCTATTGTATTATTTAAAATCATATGATAATTTCACAACTGTGTATGTGGCTAGTGAAACAATTGATATTGTAATAGTTTAACCTTGTCTCGGAATTGTTTCAGACATTGTAATAGACTTGTTTGGTCAGTATTAATAAAACGTATTTTGGAATACAAGTGTTTTTTGCAAGTTATTAATAAAACCACATTCCATTATGAAATCTTTTATTCATAGTAACAAAATATTAAAAATGTTCCCCATTTGTAACTAATAATAATAATAGAAGATTTCCTAATATTGTGAAGTGAAATAAATGTTTATAAATAAATTCACTATGGGCAGCTGTTTGATCTACTAGTGAATACTTTGAAATGTACTAGAGATATTATACAATGAAAGACTTGTTGTGTAAATGAATTAAGCTATCTAAACAAAAGTGATGGTGGTGAGTACAGTCTTGTAGTGGAAGTGTAATTTTGTTAAAATAGTATTAATCATAGCTCTATTGGTTAAATGGTTGTACCAACTAGATAAAGTCTCTTACCAAACTATTTCAGAGATTTAAATAACTGGAATTTATGTAATGTGGTCAAAGTAGAATTAACAATTGACAAAAATATTTGTCTCAATAGATGATTCTTGTTATAACACCTGCTGTTCATATTTGGCTGTTACTTTTTGATACTATTAACTTAAAATGGGCATATTTTCAGGTGTCCTGTCAAAGTGTCCAACTTAACAAGTTGATTTTGTTAACATGATCATAATAAACTTATTTGGTTCAATTGTTAGTACACACATACACTATTATAGTGGAAACCCTTTAATTGTGATCTAGTTAGCAAAAAAGTAAACAGCTTGACAACATTCTATAAAATTAAGCGAGTTAACTTGTTGATGGTTTGTGGGAGAGTACCTCTGGTTACTGCCTACAAAGTTGACGTAGTCTTCTTTTCAAATACATAATAAGTTTATTTAAGATTTTGTTATTATGACATCAAGAATTTGTTAATGTTAGCATTTAGTAAATAGATGTGAAGTAGGTCTCTATGATGGTATGTGATGATAGTGAACTTTTATTCATGTTAACAATAGAAATGTGTTATATGAAAACTTGTTATTTTTATTGTCTATTTCGATCTATTTATTAGTTTTGATAAATGGATGGATGAATGAGAAAAATGGATGGATAGATGGACTGATGAATGAATGGATTGCTTGATGGATAGATGAATGAATGGGAAATTAAAACCAGAGTGTCTCATTAGTTGTTATCAGCACATTTTTTTTCCTTAATAATATAACGTATATTCACTTTCTTTCCTTTTAAGCTGCCTACTATGTGGTTAACGTTGATATATTATTATAACAAGTGCTGTTGTATAACATATTAGACGATAATTATATCGTTACTTTCATATGATTTGGCAGTAACACATGACAATTATAATGGTCGTATTACTTCCTCCTACTCTTTGTAGTTAGTGTTATCATACTCTTGTATATTATGTGATGCTATAAGTCAAAGTAATAGTTATAATAGTGTTACTTAAAGGATTATTCTCAAGTTTCTTGTCACAGTTTGTCTTACAATACACAGACAGATTATATGTGAGGTCACAGACCATTTTAGGCAGTGTTTGAAATAATTAGTCAAAGCAACTGTTTTGTAGTTGTTATTTTTATATTCACACTCAAGACCACACATAATAATATTGTGTCTTAAAACTTTACATTGTATCACACAAACATCATATTGGCATTTGAAGATCACTGCCTCATTGAATACAGTTACCCCTCCTTGTCCATCTCCCTCGTTACAATGTATGGAGAACATAGTAAGCTAAAGAAGAATGACAAAATGTCTTATTGTAGTTCGTGAGTGGGTGGGTTTGGGTTATGTTTGAGATACAAGATAAAATTATTACTAGTAACAAAGTACTAAATTTTAGTGTGTCAATTTAATTCTTGCAAAAAAATTAGATTTAAAGTAATTATAATATAAAGTCTCTCAATATCTCCGATGAAAAGAACTGTGACCACAATTGAGCAGTAGTATATTACAAAAGATAACAGATCCATTTTAAAGTACATAACATATACATTTTCTTAGCAATGCATTCTACTGTTCTGTCATTGGCCTTCTTGCTGGTAGGAAACTCAACATATTCTTCTCTCTGTATTCAGTAGACTTCAGTGTGTGTGTGTGTGTGTGTGTGTGTGTGTGTGTGTGTGTGTGTGTGTGTGTGTTCAGATTCCTGAAAAGAAAAAACTTGATAACTAACTAGATAGTTAGTTATTCAGTAGATGGAATCAGAGTGAGCCAAGTAGATGTTTATGAGTTATTGATTAGTTCTTTAGGAGTAAATAGCTTGCATTTTTTCCCATATTAGTAACTGACTGTACTAACTGTTGTCAGTATGGAGCTAAGAATATTACCATACTGACTATAGATTTGTGTACTATAATGTCTTGGCAAACTTAATCAAATTTAACAAGCTTAATAAGGATATTTGTTAAAGAATTACACTGGGATAGAGAGAGAACAATTACAAAAGTTGTTCTTGAAATAACCTAGATTAAGAGTACATAAATACAACAATACATGTACATGTACAATACATGTATATTTACATGTTGATACTGTACACATAAATGTACATGTACTTTTTTAACTACTATAATTATTTAATTGATTACAGTTTCAATACCTAGCTAGTATCTTGGGTAGATAAGAAAATTTAAAAGAGGAATAACTGTCATAAGAGTCTCTCCATTTTTGTCACTACTGACAAATGTAGGAAATAACAAAGTCTAAACAATATAGCTGCTTTGGGTAGACTTGTCAATGACTGTAACATTTTATTGTCCTTCTGATGGCCCAACAGTGTACAAACTGGTGCCATATTGCACCAGTTCAAGCCATAGTTAGAACTAGCATCATGATAACAGAAGCTTCCTAACTTGGTTGTTGTTTAGTGATAACCATGTGCTCATTAAATGTTTGATTTAAAATTCAAATACATTTATTACAAAATGATTCAAACTATATGTAATTTGATAGTGTGGCTGGAATATAAACCATTTTTAAGTGATATATCATTTCTAGATTGTTTAAAGAACTACAATATCTAGTTAAGTCCCCAGTAATATTTTAAGTAGTTTCAGTAATAATATATTTAAGATCAACTATACTCATAATAGATGTCTTTGACATAATATTGACATTCATTAGTATTTTTATCTATTGTCTGTACAGACTTTGTTATAAAATACATTTCCAGTGTAGCTATTACTAAGTGACTCTACTACTGTGTAATTTTAAGTCACCGTGTCTCCAATTACAGGATTCTGAGTCACCTTACATGTAACAGGAATTTGTTTGAGGTTAAAGTTCAGTATTATTTATAAACATGTGGTTATTTAGATGAGGTATGTCAAGTTTAGCAATCTAACAATTGTCACTGGTCTAGTCATATGCTTGTAGTACCATGTGATAAGTATAATCATAGTGTTGATAGAGTGTGGTTAGTACTCTAGTATTGACAAGAGTAGGACATTAAGTCTCCAGTTATTCTAGAGATGTTTTGAACAGCTAGAGTACACTAAAGGGTTAACTTATTAAATAAACCAGCTGATGAAAGTATTAGATTATTAATAAAACATCAATTACTTAATAGCACCTGATAGATCCAGGGGACTCCCAGAGTGATCTTGGTCTTACATGTACCTTTATTACTCATCATTCCAACACCTCCACTAAAACTTCTGTTTACGTAGACACAGAGACATTAGTTTTTTGTCAGACATATATACACTTAATGTCAGCATGTGTTCTTGTGTTGTAAAACAAGTCTGATCTATTCATATTATAACTGGTCTGGCTTTCTTCAAAGTAACAACTGGAGTTGTCATGATAAATTTGTTGATATGATAGCTTGTTGCTTGCAATAGTAGCATTTAATAGACTGATAATATTGTAATTAGACAACCATATCTCCTATCATGATGTAAAAGGAAGCAATGGATTATTTAAGCTCTTTAGACTTTCACTTACTGGTATTCTAGTTACAGTGTGTGTCTGTGTATCTATGTGTTTACTTACGATACATATTGATATATATGGCTTTTTAAAATTAATATAATTGTGTGCGTGTGTGTGAGTTCATGTACCAAATATTTGTGGTTTTAAACGATGTATTGTGGTCTCTACTAAATCCTCAAATGAATGGAGAGACGATGATGTCATGTCATTATGACATCATGGCAACTGTATCCATATAGTTCTCAATTTTGGACAATTCAAAATTTTAGCTTATCTGTCTTTTTTTTAATTGACTAGACACTTGACTCTATTTGTAGACACTTTTGTCTTTTTACACACACTGTCACCTTGGCTACAACAACTAGCCAGTATAAACAGTCATTGAAAGAGTTGTCACTAATTTGACTGGAAGAGAAATAGTTTAACACACAAACAACCCTATACATCTTTGAATTACTTTGTCTCTCTCTTTTCTATTGTAGTATCTCATTGAACTTAAAGATGTGGATCTTAAGAAACTTGGGATAACTAACGCAAAAGACCGAGCTACTATGATGGGTAGTTTGGATAAGTATCGTTCAAACAACAAATCATCAGGTCAGTGAGTTTAGTCTGATCTTAATGATCTATTATCAAAACTAGACTATTGGACTGTAGGAGAGGGAGGATACATGTAGTGTAATGTACATGTATTATACTATACATGTACATGTATATGTAGTATAGTGTTCATGTACATGTATATTACACACATTTACATGTAGTGTAGGAGTTGTGTATGTCAATTATGACAAAGTTCTGTTGAATATTATAGCCTACAGACGAAGGAGTGATTATAGTAAGACAGACATGAATGTAAAGAGTAGTAATGATTTTAATATAATGTCCAATCTCTCTCTCTCTCTCTCTCTCTCTCTCTCTCTCTCTCTCTCTCTCTCTCTCTCTCTCTCTCTCTCTCTCTCTCTCTCTCTCTTTCTCTCTCTCTCTAAACTCTCTCTCTCTTTCTCTTTTGATCTGTGTTAACTATATTGTACTACATTAGCGCTAAGTTTAGTAATTCAATATCAGTATTAAGTAAATTTACACGATATTAGCGTTAAGTATTAAAGTTACACTGTTTAAGCATCTCTGGTTATCTGATCTCAGTATTAATTAATAAAGTGTCTGATTAATGGATCTTATGACACCCATACTTACTTACTTACTTATTTACTTACCTACTTACCTAATTAAAAGCTTGTTATGAGAGATACTACAAAAGATGCAATCAGTTGTGAAATTTGACTTGCCGACTGATTAATGACTCGGAATAAACCAATTATATAAGGTAGCTTTTACATTTTATTGAATCCAGTCATTACTATCAAAGCATTCTAATGACATTGATTCAGAAGATATAGAACTACAACAACTATGTGATATAGAAGCAAATACATACTAGTAAATGTAAATGTATGTAGTAGTATTTGTGTGATCCAGTTTTTATTAGCTAAATTTAGTATTATGCTTCAGGAAAGGACCGATATTTAATTTATTGTTACAGCTGGTCCTCAAGATATGCCTCATTACACAGGTATATATTAAACTCCATTCAAAGCATTCTCTTCACCTTACTGGACACAGTATATTGTCATCTCTTATGTCAAACATGTAGATTGTAATAGTGTGATCATTAACTTCATGTACTCAAATAAACTGACCTTTAACCTTAATACGACTATAATTATTGGATATAATATTTTAACACCTATGAATTACTCTCTCTCTCTCTCTCTCTTGTTCACACACACACACATACATACAGGTGTCAGCAGTAGTGTTCGTAACAGAAGTCAAAGTGAAATCCCACTGGGTGCTTTACTAAAAAAGGGAACGTCAATTAGAAAGTAAGACCCTCAAGTAATTAATTATAGCCTTAATTCTTGTTTTGTAAGTACACAATGTTATTAAGTTTATTAATATTACCCATTGTTGGTATTCTCTTAATGAATACTGTAACTGTTCTCACAACATCAGAACTTCTCAATTATCATTGTCTAACAATGTTAACAAAGTCATAACAAATTTGGTAAATACATGTACATGTACATGTAGTTTATCATTGTGAGAATGATTACATATAATGTCTTAATCTAATTGATATTAGAATGCTAACAATCTAAGTTATGAAAATTGTCCTGAGCACAGCTGTGAACTCTTACTTAAAATACGATAATATAAAAAAACATTATCCTCAGTACTTGATTCATTTTTAAACAATGAAGCCTCTCTCTCTCTCTCTCTCTCTCTCTCTCTCTCTCTTTAACTAAAGTGGATACTTTGTGACCTTGGAAACTCTCCTTAGTATAGAGGTGTCATAGATACAGTTCACAAAGATATTAGTATGTGTGTTCTAAATGTACAGGTTTCAATGTTTCCTTTATAACAAATCCCATTGTAGTTGGAAGAATTGAGGAAGAAGAATTGTTATTGTTTCATTCACTATGCTATGAATGCATAGAATTGAATAACAGATTATGTAATGATCTGTTATGTTTTTCCTCACAGACTCAAAGGGCTACTTGGAGGAGGCAGCAGTGGGAACATTCAAAAAAAGGTACACAGACTTACATACTTGTAGTAACTGCAATAACCAACTATATAGAGTCATGTTAATATATACAATACAAAATGATGCCAATATCTATTAGATGTGTACGGAAGTTTATACAATGTATGATGTGTTTAGTGGTCACCTTATTTAATTATGAAAATAGAACATTAATGGTTCTCATTTGTATCTCATATATTAAGGACTAGACATTGTATAATGTGTTGTTGTTTGTGTAGCCTAGACCACTAATATAGTTAATGTGTAATGTAGTGTAAGAAATACAGCATAGACTTTAACTATATTATGATAACAAAATGTGTAGTATTTTGTATAGACATTATGTCTTTATACTACAAAGTGTACATAGGTAGTTTTTATATGTGCATAGAGACAGAGTAGTACGAGTAAGTTGTTTTAGAAGTACTATGTTGGGTAATGAGTGATAAAGGAATACTTACAGCTGCTGGTTTTAAAATGAAGTCCATTAAGTTTCGTAGTAATTAGTTTATGCACTTCAAATATTTGGCTCACATTATCAAGCCTGTCTTAATTTATTCAAAACAATGTCTTTGTTTGTCACTGGCGTGAAACATAATTTAATTACAAAGAAAACAATAGTGTTTTGAAAGGCAGTACATCAAATCATAGTTAGTTGTTTTTCATGAGTTTGTCCTTTACTTGGTGAATTTGGTTAGAGGAAGTAGCAACATGTCTGGCTCTACTAAGAAGAGATTTACATGTACATGTACATGTTGCATATACTCCACTGGGGCTTGAATTGCGACACATGTTATAGTAATCGATATCCCTTGTCTCTATTGGGATATCACTAGTGGTATTATCCTATAGTTAGCTAAGGGACTACTTGTCTTTAATAGATGATACTAATTATACTATGATAACTATTGACAATTCTTAATTGATCTGTCAAACCTATCGTAGAGTTAGGAAGCTTGTGTTTTATTCTCATGGTAATAATAACTTAATGTATTGTCTAGTATCTATATTAACGACAGTTTCCTAAAGTGTCTAGACAAGAATAGTTTGGCTGTACTTTCTCTAGTGAATATCTTCCACTTGATTTTTATGGTTACTATGGTTACAATCGTTACTATGACTTAATTGTATTATGACACTTATTGAACATAGTAATTACATGTTTTTTTGTTGCATTTACAGAGCAAAAAAACACATGAGGTCAACATTACTAGTCCACAACTCTCATATGAGGATGGCAGTGAAGAGGTAACATTACAACCAATACCAGAAGTGAAGACACAAGGTGACGATCTCACTCATAATCTCCCAAATTGTCAACATCGCATCTCCTCATCAATGGAAGATCTTTTGCAAAGAGTAGTTGATAAGAGATGTGCCGTGGAAAATGATTACGTGCCAGATCCTCAGGGTAGTCCACAACTTGGTTATCATCATCAACAGTTACAACGTTCATATACCGTCAGTGAACCACACCCTTCCTATTATCATGATAGTAGTTCACATCCTCAATTAACAGATTTTGACGTCTTTTCATCTTCCTTGCCACGTACTAGAGAAGGTTTTCATCCACTTTCACCACGTATGGGATCTTTAACACCAGAGTATTCTCTTGATGATAGTATAGATCATCCTAACAAACATTTATCGATTGTTTCCATGGAGTCCGGTTTAGGTCTGACATGTGACTCAGATGAGAAAGACGACTTTAATCCTACTTTACCTCTTGAACAACAGCCCTGGTATCATGGTCCTATGGGGCGTGGTGAAGCTGAGGCACTTTTGGACGAGAATGGAGATTTTTTGGTTCACGAAAATACTTATTCTGAAGGTAGCTATACTCTCTCTTTAATATGGGAGGGACGTTGTTATCACCTGTTAATTAATTGTAACGAGATTGTAATGAAAGGACCAAGGGGATCTATGATCATTTGTTACAAGTACCAGTTTGATAACGGAGCATTTGACAGTGTCCCTGAATTAATTTATAATCACCTTCGTTATAGAATACCTATCAGTCGAGAGTTTGACGGTATCCTTATTAATCCTGTATGCCGTATAGGTACAAGGGGACTTAACCCTTTAAGTTATGCTCCAGAGACGCCAGAAACACCAAGACGTTTATATGGCACACTGCCAAAAAATTTTGGCCGTTCAATTGATTCAAATCTTGAGAATGCAACCAGATCACCAGAATTCAATACTTTGGGACACAACAAGCGAGCCAGTATTATCAGCCTTAGAGAAACTCGTTCTGCTTCTTTTAGTCCAGTAAATTCACCTCGTCCAAGTCCAAGTCGTGATTTCCCAGAGTACACAGGTATGAGGACAAGCAGTTCCAGTACAAACCTATTACTTGCACGTAATATTGAAGACGAAGATGAAGCCAGCGATCATGTTTTAGCATCAATATATCGAGATGTTCCTGAGTCACCTAACACAGCACGCAAGCTTAACTTAGATGAACAGGAACTGCCTGAGGAAGTTAGACCAAGGACTATCAGTCCTTACAGCACATATGATGTTCCAACAAGTGCTCGTCGTCGAGCTATGAACAATTTCTCTCCACCTGTATCTCAGACCACACCCCAGCCTCGTAGTACTCGTCATAAAGGTCCTTTTGATCCTGATGATTATGAGGTTATGGAGGGTGCTTCTGTTCGTAATACACTACCATCATCACCCAAACTTGACCATCGTACTCCACTCTCTCAACAATATTCAAAATCCTCTTCAACAGCGTCATCACATTATACTACAGTAATCCCAAAGTCTTTGCGACACGAACAACACAGTTCTAACAGTGGCGTCAAATATGCAGAAATCTCTTTCAAGAAGGCTTTTAGCAGTACTGGGTTTTCATCTCGAAATGATATAAAGATTCGTAATCGGGCACAGTCAGTCACTTATGTCACTCCTCGTCTCATTCGAGAAGAGATAGCAGCTGCACAAGACAGATCTTCTCCTCATCCCTTCTCAAATCTCTCACAACAAACACGAAACTCACCTCCCACTAGTTCAAGAACTTCACCACCTGTTGGTCTCTGTCCACCCAAACCAATACGAGACAAGACCGGACCAAGTCGCTCTTCATCTGGGTCTCCTTACTCTTCAAGACCGGCTAGTGTAATGGGAAGAAATGTCAAATCTCCTCAGACAATAGCCGAGGTGCCTGGTTTTCTTAAGGAGTTCACTAACGAGGAATTAGCAATGCATTTAACAAAAGCTGATGCTGTTTGCTTTCTTTTAGCACCAAGACCTGGAGAAGATTTTGATCTCTGGAAGAATAGGTACAAGACATCATATTGTTATTATATAAGATAATATAAAGTTATATTTGTTGTCACAATTTCATTATTTTTTTGCTTATTCTTGTAGAGTTCAAGAAGTATCTACTGACTCTGGTGTGTTTATTGGACTGCAAATTCTAGCTTCTCAAGCTGGAGAAAAACTGTGGAAAAAACTGTTCTTCAGGTGAGACAACATTTTAAAGCAAATATCACCAAATATGGTATCTCGTTATGACTGTCTACAAGTACTATGTCCAATTAAGTTAAACCATTTTATATCTATTTGTTCATTGAGTCATCTTTATATCTTCAGTACTTGTACATACATATTTTATTGTGCACAAGTTTATTATCATTTCATACGTACAGACATCTCAGTCTTTCGCAACTGGTGCCAATCAGTTTGGTTCATATCAATGATTTAGTTGACCGTTCTAAAATGCTCAAGAGATGGATAGAGATGGCATCACTCTTACAGAGTGGAACCTACGGTAATTTGTTCTCATTTATGGCTATAATGAAGGGGTTAGAATCACCTCAGGTAAGTCTTATATTTACAGAAACAAATCTTCTATGTAGATATACATGTACCATGCAGTCACTTAAGAGTTAGAAATGTTGGCTGTGATCACGTGACTATTTCCATCCCTATAGGTCATTGACATGGCAAAAACTTGGGACCTCCTTAAAAAACATTATTCAGATTCCTACAACATGTATGAAAATCAACTCAAAGGCATGATCTCTGCCCTTTCTGAAGGAGCTGGTGTATATGCTATTGAGCAGCTGACAATTCCAGCTATCCAACATTTGCGTAAACTATATGCAAACGACTCGCAATTGAAGAGTCAAGATTTACGAATCATCTTGGAAGATTTTACATCACGTACAGTGGGTTTGGATGGTCTCCATTCAATCATAGCTCACACATCAGATCTCTGTCGTAATGCAAAGAGAAGACTTACTGTGTATTCATATGATGCTTTGTTATTTGATTTTTTCATGCAAGATATAGCTCGCACACATCTACAAAATATGGGAACGTCAGATGATGATCCACTGGAACGATATCGTCGATTTAATATCGTCTTGGATGCATTGATGTCGAAGTTGGACAACCCATAGAGTATTGTACTATTTTGCACATATACAATGTATGTTTTATGCATCTTTTAGAATTTGTCTCGTATCTCCTTCTTGTTTCAAATCTAGTTCTCCTCATACAATATCTGTACTATATAATAAATTATTTTTTCAGCTATATAAATATTAGTGTAATTTTCAATGCTCTGTTCCTACAATATTTGATAGTTCAGTGAAGACTTTAATATATGATGTTGTCAACTGTCTTTATTTTTTATTTGCTTTTGTTGCATATGATGTACTACTTAGTATTAAAAAAATATATTATAATTATATATAAATAGATGTTGAATCAACTTGTATATCCTTTCAAGTGGGAATTGAGTTAACGTTATACCTACTATTAAGTACTAATCAGTCACACTAACTCAGTGATGCCTCCATTTTTTGGCAATTAAACAATGCAGCTATATAACACAGAGCCAGAATTCACCACAACACCCAATCTTCCAGAAAAACTGTACAATTAATATATAATCACACAGTTAGGCTTTATAATAATAAATATAAATTATTATTTGGATGACAAACAAGCTTGAGTTGACGATGCCAGAAGGTCCAATAAGTCAGTACGAGATGTTTGAAATTCTCGAGAAAATTTATGATGCTGAATCACACGCCACAATAGAAGATATTTTAAGTCAGCATGATATCGCAAGAGGTTGTGGATTAGCCGAAGACGCAGAACGTGAAAAAAAAGATCGAGTAGGAGACAACTTGTTCAACATCTTCTGGCATATAAAAAGTTAAAACAATGGGCAGTTTCTGCAAAACCTTTATCAGAGGAAATGATTAAAGATATCCATCAAACCCTTATGATAAATTTAAAAACAGAAGAAGGGAATCCAGTCAACGCAGGGTCATACAGAGAGATACCAGTTCATTCTGATGATGGTGCTTTTCCACATCCTGACTGTGTACCTAAAGATATGAAGAAAATTGTTGACACGTACAATAGAAAAGCTTCATTACCTCATGATCCTTATCAGCTGGCAGTTGGCTGCTGTTTGAAGTTCTATCGCTGCATCCTTTCGTAGATGGGAATGGCCGAACATGTCGATTGCTTTGGTGTGGTTCCCTGATGAAAGATGGATTACCTTTTCCACTAACAATTACCTCTGGTCATAAAAGGGCCCGTAAGCATTTTGTACAATGTATCAAAAGGGAAGGACGACCCCAGTACTCTAATCAACCTTCTCTAACTACTTTAACATTGGTAAGTGTAATGAGAGCCTGGGACAATTTTTGGTATAATTTGAGGTACGAACTAATGAATGATTAAACTATTAGCCACTAGTCTAGTCAGATGTCACAATTTTATGATCATTATTAATTATTGTAAGCATGTCCTGAATCACAAGAGTGAATTATTTAAACAATATAACATAAAAACACAACATATCATTGATTATCAAACATTTAATCCAATCGCAAATCATTATTAACGTCCTCGTAATGTTCATCACTTGATTCACCCTCTTCCTCCTCCTCTTCCTCTTGGTGTTGGTGTTTCTTCAACTCTTCACTAGCAGTGGTAAGTCCAGTAGATTGCACCTGATAACATAGAGCCAGAATTCACCACAACACTCAAATCTTCCAGAAAAATTGCACAATTTATACATGATCACATAGATAGGCTTTATAATAACAAACTAAATTGTTCACGAGGTTATTATGTAGATGGCTTTGCATAAAATTATAATTATAGTCACACCCTAATCACTTATGAATATGAATGTGGGAGGATAAGTGTTTAACAATTTCCCCGCCTTTTTTGAATGTGTATTGCATAATCGTTTATATTTGTGGCATTATTATTTCCCACAATAAAGTGTACTTTTAGGGTTAGAGAAGTACTATACGACGAGTCCACTACCGCGAGATATAATATGTCTGACGTGAATCGTCCTGATTTGGCTCGCCTTCCATTCGTTGAGGATGATCCAACTCAATTATGGGAGAGGTGTTGTGATTCTTTAAAGAAGTGGAAAGAGGACCCGTCAATTTCTGAAGAGATTCGTGCTAAGATGAAGTCTTATGAGAAAGAACGAGTTCTGAACTTAGTTTGGATGTCTAACAAGCTGGAGTTGACGATGGCAGAAGGTCTAAGTCAGTACGAGACTTATAAAATCCTAGAGAAAATATATGATGCGGAAACAAAAGCTACGATAGAGGACATTCTGAAAGGTGGTGCATCGATTGAGGACGCTGAACGTGAAAGATTGAGTAGGAGACAACTTGTTCAGCATCTTCTGGCATATAAAAAGTTAAAACAATGGGCAGTCTCTGCAAATCCTTTATCAGAGGAAATGATTAAAGATATCCATCAAATCCTTATGATAAATTTAAAAACAGAAGAAGGGACTCCAGTCAATGCAGGGTCATATAGAGAGATACCAGTTCATTCTGGTGATCATGTTTTTCCACATTGTGACTGTGTACCTAGAAATATGAAGAAAATTGTTGACACATACAATAGAAAAGCTTCATTACCTCATGATCCTTATCAACTAGCAAGTTGGCTGCTGTTTGAAGTTATATCACTGCATCCTTTTGTAGATGGGAATGGCCGAACATGTCGATTGCTTTGGTGTGGTTCCCTAATGAGAGATGGATTACCTTTTCCACTAACAATTACCTCTGGTCATAAAAGGGCCCATAAGCACTATGTACAATGTATTATGAGGGACAGACGACCCCAGTGCTCTAATCAACCTGCTCTAACTACTTTAACATTGGTAAGTGTAATGAAAGCCTGGGACAATTTTTGGTATAATTTGAAGTACGAACTAGAATGATTAAACTATTAGCCACTAGTCTAGTGTGATGTCACAATTTTATGATCATTACTAATTATTGTAAGCACGTCTTGATACGTCAGTTTAGTATTGTTAATCTGAAGATCTTCATGTTTATAAATTTTCATGTATTAAAAATTCTCATAGTTTCAAATGTTTTTAGTTAGTAAATCAGAAAAATTTCAAAGATTACAATGTGTAATTTGCACATTTGATTGACAGTGAATCATAAGAGCGAGTTATTTTAACAACATAACATAAAAACACAACATATCATTGATTATCAAACATTTAATCCAATCCCAAATCATCATTAACGTCCTCATAATGTTCATCACTTGATTCACCCTCTTCCTCCTCCTCCTCTTCCTCTTGGTGTTGGTGTTTCTGCAACTCTTCACTAGCAGGGGTAAGTCCAGCAGATTTGGCATCTGCTACCCAGAGACCAGAATCAACACACCTCTTCATATGATAAGCAGCATCTTCTTTACTCATAGCTGAGAGAACTTGTTGTAATTTAGGTATATTGCGCTCTTCAAAGCAGGCCCTCAATTCTGACGGAAGGGTCTCCATGACTTCAACTGGATCCAATCCGCCTGGACCTAAACGTTTTTGACGTTCTTCTTCTTCAACTTTCTTCATAGCTTCTTCGATTCTAATTTGTGCTCGAACTTTTACGCGTTCTATAAAGGAACTGAGCTCATCATCAAAAGCATCTGTGTATTGTTTATCGGCAGTTTTCATCCTTTGAAAGAACCCAGTGACACACGAACGAGGATCACGTTCAAGTTGTTTAGCAAGTTGTAGAATATACTGCATAACAATAGCTTGGTGTGCTACTCGTTCCATTAAAGAACTTTTACTTTCAACTTGTAGTGTGACACACCACATGGTCAAGTAACTGGCAGTGTCTTCACAGACCAAGTGAGGTTTATCACGGAGATAGTCCCGACTATCATCATAATCTGATAGCATACCATAATGTTTGATTTCTTGCTCATGGTTCTCAACAAAATTGTATAGCTGTTGATGTTTCTCTTCGTCTGTTAGTTCTTTCTTTGGTTTTGGTTTGTTGATGATTGATCGAGAGAAACCATCCTTTGATAAAGTATCCACATTCCATGGAGCGAGTCGTTCTTTCTTGTCCAATTCCTCTCTCTTTTTTCGTAATGATTTTTCTTCTTCTTTCAATTTCTCTAACTCATTTTTGGCAGCTTTAGAATCATCTCCTTCAGTCTTTACTTTCTGCTGTATTTCTAACATTTTCTTTCTATGTTCTTTTTGCTTGGCTTCAAATTTTTCTTTCTCAGACTTCTCTTGTTCCATGCGTTCTACACGAGCTTGATGTCTCCATCGAAATAGTGACGGAGTATCGATGTTGGGATGAGTGTCATCTTCATCGTCGCTAACCTCGATATTTTTCCATTTACTGTAGTCCACCATCTTGAAATGCTTGATTGTATTTGCTATGGCGATTTTATTCTGCACTTCTAGAAAAGTCTAGTTCAGAGTCTCTGGCGATGGGTGGAGAAAAGGGCGTGGCAACTATGAAAAGTCACGAGAATTTCTAACGTGCTCTATTTAGAACTTATCTCTCTTCTAATAGGCACCAACAATAACAACAACAGTTTAAAAATGCTTATTAATAGTCTTTTTATGATCAATACTTCGGGGTGAGTTGCATTTTAGGTAATGACCTTGCTTTAGTGTAGATATTTGCAGGGAGATCTTTATGGAGAAACATTGGAAGACAGTAGTCAGTAGATCAGTCTGTGATTACTTCTTTGAAGCTCAAGATAAAGTGAGCATTGTAGTAGATATATAAGAATGAGTAGTAGTCATGATCTATGAAGATAGGTCATATCGTCTTGATAAAAGTAAACTCATGCCCAGACCATACAGTTTGGGAATGAGACTACATCAGTATATATACAATAAAATTATATTACAACTTGAGTTTTATTGGCATGCTTATTAAATTCCATTGAATAGTTTTGTCTTTTTGTGTTAGGTTTCTAATCCTCAGGATATCCCTCCAGTGATAACCACACCCCATTATTATCTCGTCACAGTCTATCGTTGTAATATCTATTTTGTAGCTGTAGTACAAAGTGAAGGTACATTACATGTAATGTTACATGTAAACATATACATGGGAGTATTTATATCACATAATATTATTATTATTATTGGACATGTTGTCTTTTTGTTATCATAGCTCCTCCATTGTATGTGATTGAGTTTTTGCATCGTGTGATTGACATTTTCATCGAATATTTCAGTGAATGTTCTGAACAAAGAATCAAAGAACATTATGTTATTGTCTATGAGGTAAGATTTATACAAATGTCATCATTAAAACAAGTATTCTCTCTCTCTCTCTCTCTCTCTCTCTCTCTCTCTAGCTCCTTGAAGAAATGTTGGACAATGGTTTTCCTTTAGCAACAGAGTCAAACATTCTTAAAGAGTTAATTCGTCCACCTACCATTCTTCCCTCAAGTGTAGTCAATACTATTACAGGAAAAACTCAGTACGTTCTATAGACAATTGCACACCTGTAAATGTAAATATCATTAATAGTTAATAATTTAATAACATGTTTTTTCATGTAAATAGCACTAAGTGGATGTACTATAACTTGACGTATAATATATATTGTTAATACTATAACATGATGTACAGTATATATTGTTAATACTATAACATGATGTACAGTATATATTGTTAATACTATAACATGATGTACAGTATATATTGTTAATACTATAACATGATGTACAGTATATATTGTTAATACTATAACATGATGTACAGTATATATTGTTAATACTATAACATGATGTACAGTATATATTGTTAATACTATAACATGATGTACAGTATATATTGTTAATACTATAACATGATGTACAGTATATATTGTTAATACTATAACATGATGTACAGTATATATTGTTAATACTATAACATGATGTACAGTATATATTGTTAATACTATAACATGATGTACAGTATATATTGTTAATACTATAACATGATGTACAGTATATATTGTTAATACTATAACATGATGTACAGTATATATTGTTAATACTATAACATGATGTACAGTATATATTGTTAATACTATAACATGATGTACAGTATATATTGTTAATATTTTAATTTATGTAGAGTCAGTTCTACTCTTCCGACTGGTCAATTATCTAATATCCCATGGAGACGAACTGGAGTTAAATATGCCACTAATGAGGTAGATATAATTTAACATTTACTTACATAATAATACAATTGTAACAATTAGAGAGTAACTAATGAACATATAACAACAGGTCTTTAATTCTGTTTTGTTTAAATAATACGTATTTAACAAAGTCAATATATTTCTCTCTTTCATAGATTTTCTTAGATCTAATTGAAGAGATAGATGCTATCATTGATAAAACTGTGAGCCACACACACACACACACACACACACATTATTAACTGGTCAATTTATAGGGTGCTACTGTAGTATCTGAAGTACATGGAAAGGTTTGTAATACATGTAATAAAAACTACATACATATATTTTATTTTTTACTATTTACTGATGTAGATTGAAGCTCTCTCAAAGCTTTCTGGCATGCCAGGTATAAAGTTACTGTTATACAATTAATGTCATCTGTTTATCTTGTCTATAGATCTAACACTTTGTTTCACAAACTCTAGACTGTTAGAAGATGTTAGCTTCCATCCTTGTGTTAGATTTAAAAGATGGGAAGTGAGTCAAAGTTAGAAATAGAGAGAATCAATAGATTACCTATCCTGTTTCTATATAGGCTGAGCGAGTGATTTCATTTGTACCTCCTGATGGAGCGTTCCAACTTCTCTCTTATACAATGGGCAGCACTGGCACTAGGTAATGATAGCTTTAACCCTTTGTCTACTATAGATGTATTTTAACCCTTTGTTTTCTATTTACGTCTAGTTCTGTTGGTTTACCAGTTTACGTACAACCACAGTTCACATTTTCCGAGGTACTTCATAAGTTATATACATGTCCACATATTTCATTATGTCCATGTAGACCGGTCCTTGTAGATTCTCAATTAGAATTGGAGCCAAACAGACCCAGGGAAAAACGGTAAGTAATAACAATTATATAAATGTATTCAAGTGTGTGTGAAGAAGAGATTATATTATTGCAAAATGTGCTGACTTATAGACTTTGTGTAGAGATAATAAAAACCTCTCTATAGCAGATATGTTTGGACCTTGGATGATAGTTTAGTATATAGATTTTCTCAATGCAGAGGATTATAAGTAGCAGTGTTGTACTAGAGCAAGTGTCTTGAGGATAGTTACCTTTATATAGAGCATATATTATTTTATAAAAGGTCTCTTTGTATTTTCTACATAATTTAATATAGTCAGTGTGTCAAGTGGTCAATGATAGAATTGAGGACCACCTTAACGTTTTATTGTCTTTATAGTTAGAGGATGTTAAGCTGATAGTTCCAATGGCAAAATGTGTCAATAACGTTCTACCTACTTGTACATGTAAGTCAACATGATAACATTCTATACCATGTATCTTAATGAGCTAAGTAGGACAGACAATTTAGTGATGTTATATGTATCTTTTCTTATTAGATGGAATGCCTAATTATGATCCTGTCAATAAAAGAGTGATCTGGATTGTATGTTTAAATAGTTGTATGTACATGTAATGTAACATATGTACATGTAATGTAGCATATGTACATGTAATGTAGCATATTGTACATGTAATGTAGCATATGTACACGTAATGTACCATATGTACATGTAATGTAGAAGTTGTGTACATGTATAATAATTACTCTAACATTTCAAACAAAAAATTAAATCAGTTTTGAGCTCAAATTAATTAGAGTATTACATTAAAATAATAATAGAGTAAAAGTTTCAATGTGTGGAGACTAAATATATATTTTTTTGATGATTCAAATAATTAGAGTTTTGAAATCTTAGAATATTTATGGTACATCCAATTTGATTCATGTAATGTTAATTTTTTCCTATAGATTGGCAAGTTACTTAACGATCGTAAAGTAGAACTCAGTGGAACAGTGAGTATTACTTTACACAAATGATACAGCCAATAAAATGTAATTATAGGAAAAAACCCTTAGTATAGAGACACTATAGTCGTATTATAATATTAGTATAGGATAATCTCCTAATCTTTTGAGTGACCTTCAAAAGCACTCCATTGTTGTTGTGATTTATTCTAACTTAGCCACACCCATGTTTATATATTATTGTATTTATTGTAACCTAGGTGACTTTACAAAGTGGTGAAGTACCAGATGGCAATCCTACTATTGAGGTAGTTATTGTATTGTATTAGTTAGTATCTGCATAACTGCTTAGAGTTAATAGTTTAACATTGAATTACATTTTATTTGTAATTGTTTCAAACTATATAGGTGGAGTTTCGTTTACCACAGACTGCTATCTCAGGACTTAGAGTCAATCGTTTAGATGTTTATGGCGAGGTAAGTCTACTATTGGTAATAATAGTACATGTACAAGAGTATATGATAGCACTACTGATACAAGAGTTTCAAGAATTGTCGTTACTATAAATAGCATTGTATGTCACTATTTTTAGAGTTAGTGCTATAATCAAAATGAGGGAGGGGTCACTGGATATGGTTAAAGTTTTTGCTGTCTTTCAATTATATTATATTTATTGTCTTTATGTTAGAAATACAAGCCATTTAAAGGAATTAAGTATATCACTAGAGCTGGCAAATTTCAAGTTCGAAGTTAGAAAAGACATTTGACACACTTGACTAGTTTTTTTTCTTTTTACCCAATTGTTTGGTAATTGTTTTTATAATAATATAAATAATACTTTGTGTGTATAATAATTGCTATGATTTGTTAATAAAAATTATATTTTAATATATGGCAGTTCATTGTTACTTGAAATGAGTACTTGTTTGACTCTGATTCTATCTGGGCAATTAATACAGCACAGGAAATCTCTACTTTAATGTGAAACTAATACTATACCCCAGACCCCAAACATTAGATGTCAGAACCTAAATGTATTAGTTTCACATTGAAGTATGCACTCCTGTGCTGTATGAATAGCCGCTACTATACACAAGTTTAAATATTCTGTTTATAAATTATAAACTGCCTAAATATTTGAAATTCAGATAGCATTTTTCTATTTTATCATCTTTTTAATACACAATCCAGCAATGCAGTGCTCCTTTGATGAGATACAGATAGAAATATTTTCTTTAAAGTTTATACAAAATGTTTCAATGAAGAAGTGAAAGGTTTGACACAAATATCAAACTCAGCTGACAATAACAGGTTCCAGCTGAATCATCATCAGTCAAACCTTAATAGAATTACAAATTATTATAACATTATTTGAAAATTATTTCAATTTTTCTTTGAGAAATTCTTCCAGTGTGTTTGTGTTCCATTTCTCAATTCTATATCAATAACAAAAGAGAAATGGATTATGATATAATGGGACCTACTTTAACAACATTATTATAGATATATAACAACACTGACAAGTTTGAAGATATTGGAATACTGATATCAATAATGGCCCCAAATATTTAGCCACTATTCAAGTAATATATGTTACTATATAGTGAAAATGTCAAGTGTTCTGAATAAAAAGAATGCCTTATTTTAGAGCATCCACAGTAAGAACTTCCATTGTGATATTAGTGGGTATCTTAAATACATGTATTTTTACATGTATAAACTTGAAACTCAACTTTTAATACAGCTCAAGAGGTAAATAGAGTAGAAACAGACATGTGATATGATATGATACATGAGACATTGTTAGGTCAGCAATAGTAATCCAGTAGTTAGTAACTTACGATAAAGTGTCTTGTACTACTTCATTATCATCAACAAGTTTCAGAACAGGATTGGCTCCCTTTTTATACTGTGGTATGAGGAAAGGGACAGCTGCATAAATTGTACTTTCTAATACAGGAATACATTAGCAAGAGATACTGGGAAATTAATCTATTGTACTGGATTGGTCATCTTAATCATTGCCAATTAATAAAAGCATTATCCATTAAACTTCAAAATTCATACATTTAGTTGATCGGAACATACCTTAATTTTTAAACTTGGAAATTGAGACACGGCGCTCCCTTTAACAAAACCTATATGTAACACAAATGGATAATTTGTGTATACCAAATTCACTTAAGTCATGTGACTATCATTATTATTTAAATCTTACTTTGTATGTCAGGAAAGCGCCCCAATTTTCATCCACAAACTTCAAGTATGGCCCCCGCATATTTCTGAAATATTGTAACAAAAACATGATTGGGTGTGGTCATGGGTGGAGCATGTCAACTGAACTGTTATAACACATTGTATTAATATAACAATATAACAGCCATTCAATATATGTTACACCTAATGACAACCTCCTGTTGTATTAATGAAAGTAATGCCTTTGGTTTCAAAGGTAATAACTTTCAAAATAATGAGAAAACACAAAAACTATTGTCTAGTTTCATTCTCAACCAAATAGTGTCTGAGAATGAGAGTATCTATTGTCTTATATAAAATTAATATCATTTATTATATGATAAAGGACCTTCTCTTCATCAGAGGTGGATTGACAACATTTTAGACAGTCTTCAACAATAGGTAACAAGTTAAACTTCTTTAGATCTTCACAAGAGCTACATAATACGTTAGTAGAGAAACCTTTTTCGGAACATGATGAAGTATCGTCTGCAGACGATGAAATAGTCAGAGAAAGAACAAAAAGCAACACCACAGTGGCAACCATGGGCGTGGCTTTATGTTAATTATGGACACGTGTAATCATAGGGCTACGTAAGAACTGAATATTCATTTGTCCTCCTATAACTAGCAAAATATAAAACATTACTTTTGGTGGCCGAGTCTGATAGGATTATCGTTATGACGTAATAAAACTATAATTAAATAGTATTAAATTACGATACTGAAAACCACAAATTCTATCTAATATAAGGAAGATGAAACTTGTGTAAATTTGATAAAATGTTCCATGCATTCAGTCACAATGGCCATCATTTCAGTCTGCTTCATTTGTCATTACACCCAGTGTCTAGTCTAGACTATATCCTATTCACAAGGAATTACTTACTACCCAGTTTAGGATCTCACTTACTTGAAAATACATTTTAACTATGTACATCATTTATATATTGTTATTATTATTGATACAGTGTGAACACTTGATAAAGTAATAGTTGTAAATGTTAATCAACCATTTTCTTAATTTAATTTCCTCATTTTCTCATCCAGTCGTACATGCAAACTGTAAATCATGGAAGTCATACACGCAAAATACACAACAATAGTAAAGTACATTGCAGTTTCTGGAACATTATTTTTAGATGTGGTATTAAGTTTATTAAGGAAGAGATGGAATATAATTATAGTTAATAGTCAATGATATTGTTAGCATAAAATGAAAGGAAATAAAATGTTTCAGATTTCTTGTTCAGTTGTTGTCATTTTAATATCATTTGTTGGCAGTAAGTCTTGTGTTTCATGATAACAAGGTAGTCTCCTCTTCTTGAGATAATAGAGTACACCAAAATGCATTATTGTATATAATATCAACATAACAATAATGATAGACATAAAATGCCATACAAAACAAGCAACAAGAAACATGTTCTCATTCATAGTACCCTTCCATTTGTTGGCATACACGACAATACCTATCTCAATAAGCCATGTACCCTGCAGAGTGAGTCCAACAGCAAGACCTGAATTGATAAGAATGTTTGTAGTCTGCCACATTCTTAGCAATGAAAACATCAGACAACAGGTGACGCTAAATATCAGAAAGATGTGTACCAGAATATCTAGTGCATGACGATTGTCATCAATGTGAAAATACAACACAATAAATTCAACAAAGAAGGCCAGAGCTAAGAACAACTGTGATGTGCGTTTAGGATATTGATTACATAATGAGAGGAGGTCAACAATACCAGAGATAAGAAAACAACAATTCATAGTGATATGATGGAGTTTTACTAATCCATTGAATTGATGATGCTCATCATACATTTGCCAAACTTCAGCTTTTACATGACCATTCGTTTTAGTCACAAAGAAAGCCTCCACACATACACCCATTGTAGAAAATACTATCTTTAGTACAGGTTCAACTGGCCAGCGTGGTGCACAGCAGAATGGAATATAAGATTTGCTATTAATGTTGTCATCTCCAGTTCTTCTGTTCTTCAAGTTAAATTTTGCACTAATGTGGAGCCAAATTGAAGCCAAAATCCACCAACTTCCATAAATTAGGAAAAACACACCAGTTATAACATGACCTCCAAGACTGCCCATGTTCTCTTTCAGATATATTGGAAAGAAACTTTACTGATTTACACTATCAACTAGTAAAATGTTAACTATTTGATGAGGTGAGCCTATTTCAACTGAATTGACTAACCCAGGATACATTTATTGCATATATGGCTTCAATGTATGGACAACAAGCTACAAAGATGCTTCTAATTTCCTTTAATACATATTGAGTAAGACTAGTGTTGGCTTTGTGGTAAGTCAATATTGGACTTACATACTATTGATGAGAAGGAAGTATGATATCAATTAAAGACCTTAGTTAAAATGACAAAACACTATTTTAAGTGATCTGATACTATTAAATCATGGCCAAGTCCATTTGTCATTACTGCTCCTGCAATATCATACTGCTTGACAAAGTCCACTTCATCAAAATCTATGGCATTAAATGGGCTAGCACTAATTAACCATAGGATATGATAAATCTAAAATATGTAATTAACTACAGCACTCAATTAAGGTAAAAGTCTAAACATCAAACATTTGTAAAAATTTGGGAGGATACAGCTGATATTATTAAAAATTTATTGTTATTGAACAACAAATCCAGATAAAAGCAACCCAGAAACAAGACATTAAACACAATCACTAGACATAGTGGTATGAGAATGAAACTGCTGTCATTAATACTGCAAAGATACTTAGAATTCAATCTCTATCAAAACCAACATGATTCATTTTATAAAACTGTTATATGACTTACATGACTTACATATGAGTTTGCCCTTAGCTATATATGTGTATGTATATATACATAATATATATATATATATATATATATATATATATATATATATATATATATATATATATATATATATATATATATATATATATATATATATATATATATATATATATATATATAATAAACTTGTCCCAATATTGACCTGTATATGCCCATACAAAGTGGCATACTATATTCTAGTATATTAAATTTGTAGTGTCTGCAGCAAGAAATATTGGCAAAGAATTTCAACAGATTTACACAAATTTTGAATACCATACCAAAATACAATTGACACATTCACTTCAAACATCATGTATACTCTTACAAGTATACTGTATACGACTATACGTAGTGCATTGTCATATAATTTAGCCTAAGAGACAGACTGCCAACATCACCAGCTTATGATGCATTAGTGGTACCATGGGAAGACTTTTCTGACCACAGTGTCTGAAGATGCTTGGTAGAACAGGAAGAAATGGTTCTGTCTTCCTTGTGATTTTTTATTTACCTAGTTATGAGTAAGGCGTGTCTACATAGTCACAGCAGAAAATGCAATACGTAATTTTGAAATAAATGCAGTAACTTATTCTTAGAAATAACGCCAAGCAAGTAAACCTTAGCATGTATATAATAATTGCGTTAACATTCTTTAATTATTAAAATTAATAAATTAATTGATCATGTGATACTAATTATAAGAGCTACAGTCAATTAACTTCATTTCTACTCCACCTATAAACGGCACTCGTTAATATTATTAAGTATCTATTATTAAGTGCTTACATTGCACTCAATAATAGATGAATATAATTAAATTTCCAACTCCCTCTGATGGCTGAGAAAGGAACTGTCTCTCAACCCAGTTTTGTTAAAGATGAACTTTTCTTTGCTGAAGAACCACCCAAACAAGTGGAAATAGAGTGTCCAATATGTTATCAAGTTATGTTAAATGAGCCACACTTGGTAAGTTGCTGTGGTCATCACTTCTGTGGTCCTTGCACACGTCGGGTAAAAGGAGGAGCTTGTCCATTTTGTAAAGAGCAAGAATATCAAATAGTTATTGATAAAAATTGGTGTCGTATTATTAATAGTTTAAAAGTTCAATGTACAAACAGGGATAAGAGCTGCCAGTGGAGAGGTGAACTTAAAGATCTATGCACACATTTGAATCGAGATAAAAGAGAAGGAGAGTGTCAATATGAAAAGGTGACGTGTACACATAACTGTGGAGTGAAGGACCAGAGACATCAACTTGTTGACCACGAGAAAATTGAGTGTCCTAGTCGGTCATATAATTGCCAGTACTGTTCAATGGAGGCTACATATAAGTATATAACTGAACAGCACTATTCTATATGCCCTGGTTATCCAGTTCAATGTCCCAACCAGTGTCAAGAAGATAAAATGCCACGTAGTGATCTAGATACTCATCTTCAAAACATTTGTCCTCTACAATCAGTTGATTGTGAGTTTAAGTGGGCTGGTTGTATGATGAAGTCCAAGCTTACAGATCTTGATAAACATTTATCTGATGATCATGTTAAGCACACATCACTCTTAGCTAAAGTAGTTAGAGACTTGCAAAAAGAAAATGAAGAATTGAAGAAGGAAAATGAGGCAATCAAGAAACTAAGTGAGGCCATAAGACAAGAAAATAAAGCACTCAAAATAGAAAGCAGAAAAGAAAATAATGTACTTAAGAAAGAATTAAATAAAAAAATTGACCGAATACATCACACTATGTGGGAAGACGATGAAATCCCGATTCTTCCAGTGACTCTTGTTCCAGGTAAAAAAGTCCATTTCTATTCAGACTTTTATGGTTACAAAATGTCCATAACTTATAGTGGATACCCAAACAATCAATTTCAGATTGTTGTATATGCAGGCAACTTTGATGCAGACTTAGAATGGCCTTTTCAACACAATATTATATTAAAAATTGGTGAATCTGATATACGATACTTAACTCACATACAAGGGTCATATCTAAGATATGATATAGCTCTGCTTTGTAAAAATTTTACAAAGAATACTGAAGAAAAACAATGCTTTCTAGCTACATTTAATAAACATTGGGATGAAACAGCCACAATACAAGTTGTAGGCTTACAAAAATATCAAGAATTTATGATATAGAAGCAACTATTAAATGGATATATTTTTGTTTCCATAAAAAATGGTTTTAATGTTAATTTCTTTAAATATGCTGCTATTTTTATTTCATGAATTTTTATATTTAATCTCATTAATCATAAGTAAAAATTGTTCTCTGAAAATAAAAGTGACAATAAAATTTTACAAACTTTAGCACAGTCAAAAAAAAATGCTTTGAAAACATACACATTAGGTGGGAGTGTACCTCAAGATATTGGAGATGTTTGATGAATAGTTATTTTATGAGTTTTGTTGAATTTTATCAATTAACTGCTCAATAGTTTTTCTCCTTTGCAGTCTTAGTCTACGACCCTATAAAATAATAAGTACTAAAATGAATGGGTGGGACAGCTTCTATGCAAGCTATATATTAAGAGCCATGGCAGATTGTCTTCTACAGGAACTTCTATTAAATTGTATTTAGCTGGACTAACCTTGCTTTTAGTGACCATGACTTTCTTTGTGACTTTGTCTGGTACAGAGAATCTAGTCCTCTTTTTCATAGAGAGAGGGTTAGGTCCTTGAGGTCTCTTTCTCTTGTGTTTAATAGCTGGTTGATCTTTTGGTATTTGATGCTCAATTAGAGACTGTTCATGATCAGAAGGTTTTAACTTAGTTTCTGTTATCTAATTGATGGAAAGGACAACACCTCACAAATGTAAACAACACCAGTACATGTATTATTGATAAGAAAAGAAATAGAAGAATCTTGTTTTTGCAGCAATGTATACTCTATCAACATGGATAGCAGTGAAAATAAAAAAAACCTTCAATCATTAAACCTTATAGTCTAAAGCTTTGCATGATACACCACAACCTGACATGTCCCATTGATATATGCTATATCTCACTTTTAACATTCTTTGAAATTGTTTTATTCATAAAGTCATATCGATATATCTGGTATATTAAATATTAATTCTATCAACTTTTATACCTCAATTACTATCATGTTAACTGATGTACTTATATATTGTATTCTGTTATATATATATGTATATATATATATATATATATTATGTATAATATATATATATATATATTATGTATAATATATATAGTTATTTTACTAAAAATTATATTACCTCTTGAACTTTCTGAAAGGCTGTATTTGATGGTCCTTCTATTACTACAGTATTCCTAATTATATGTAAAAGGGGAACACCTGAGAGAAATATTAAAATATAACAATATTATAGCTACATGATCTTAATCATACTTCCTTTGGTTTTTAAAGCACGTTGTAACTCAGAGTCTTGTGTTGCTACACAATAATGTTTGATATTAGAGGAACCTAGAATAATAGTCAAGTCACTGATGAAGTTCATTACAAAATAACTCAGTAATAATAGTTAGTTTCACATAAACAACAACACATTTCTTTCCAGTCATAAATAAATATTTGGATGAAAATCTTCAGTTATAATATTACATGATTTTATAATGACATAATTATATGATCTACTATAATACATTATACCTTTAATTACAATGTTTAGTTACCTATTAGTGTGTTAATACACTCAGTAGGTGGTAATACTCCAGAATGAGAACATTTACGCAATTGAAGTCTCTTGGCAATAAAATGAGCTCCCTTTAAAGCAGGTTGTGATGACAACTCAAATAATATACACCTAGTCGTCACTATGGCAACAAACATATTATTAGTGTGTATCCATTCATCCATCTACTTATTATCCATCTATCCATCTGCCAACAAAGAAAGTATTTCTGAGCAACAAACATAACTTACAAATTTGTAATTTGCTTCCAAGATATTTAGGAAGCTGTTCAGCAATATTTATCTTTCCTTGAAGTGCAGCTTGACAGAAGGTACCATCCACTGTGTACGTCATATAAATGCTAAAAATAGATAAGGACAAAGTCTTACCTAATATTTGGTAGGGCTCACGAAAGCCAAAGTTGTTTTTATAAAAAGATATAGTCTTTTTAGCTTGTTTGCATCTTTTCACTTTCATGTTGCAACACCACGTGGTCGAATATACGGAGTGAAATCATTTTACTCTCATTACATTTCTGTACAAATTTCAAAATGTTTCCGTATACTTCCGTAAACTAATATCTGGTGTGCGCTATAAAGAATTATCTAAAGGAATCTTTTTGATTTACTGATAGTGTAGTCAAAGTAAGTCTGTTGAACAATTTTTACATGATAAACGTTGATATATTCTTGTTTGTTGTTACAGTACCTACTAGACATGGCTTCAGGAGGTTCACACTTATATGGTGGTCGTCTCAAAATGATGTCTGTGAGAGAAATGGCCAGGGCTGATCTGAAAGAACTTCTAGGCAGCAGCTCAATTAAAAAGGTCACTAATGTTTCAAAAGTTATCCTACTATTAAGTTTTGTACATATACATGGTCATTTGTCTGGCTATGTCAATCTCTTTTATCTTAGTGGGAGGGGCTGGCTGCATAAGATTACATGTACATGTACATTAATTAAACCCCCTACCAATGTAAAGTGTAGTTATAAAGATTTATTAACCTAATTGACTATCAACATACGTATATATTCATTGTCTAGAGATTTAATTTCATTTTCAATATAATACAGGTCATTATCTGGGACGAGTCATTAATTGGTCCCGTGGGTTTGGTAGCTGAAGTACCTTTTCTATTGCAATTGGGTGTCTTTAAAATGGTTCGTCTACCTGTAACGAAAGTAGCTACTATTGAAGCATATAAAGATGTCCAGGAGTTTATCTTTCTTGTCCGTCCTGAACTGAGAGTAATTGAAGATATAGTTGCATCCATTGGGTAAATAAATAGTACCTTGCCTTCCTACTAATAACAAATTTTTGTAAATTTCTAAATTTTACTGGACTTCTACATTACTAAAGCATGTGAACTTTAAGTCTATAGTGTTATAACATTTCATATAATGGCTAAAATTCCTACCATCTTTGGTATCTATGGAGATAAGTATATGTTAGTACTAAACATAGGTTATGCATTAATCAGTCTAAATGTAATTGTAATGGTAATTGCTAATTATCAGTAAAACTAGAATGATAATCAGAAAACAAATTATAAATTAAAGACTTTTAATATTATATTATAAATTTTAATGATAATAGTTGTAACTGATTGTTTCTGTAATAGATTACCAGCTGTTACTAAACCCAGAACTTATACTGTTGTGTTTATCCCAAGAAAATCTATTCACTGTGTAAAGAAATTTGAAGTGAGTTCAACATTGAGAGAGAGAGAGAGAGAGAGAGAGAGAGAGATGGAGTTAGGGAGAGTCAACTTTACCTATTATGTTTGCTATAGGAACATCGTCTGGTGGAGGGTAGAAATGGACCTGTTACATTTCATATCAAGGAGTTTAAATTAGACATGCTCCCACTTGATCATGATGTCATTTCTTTGGATATCAATACTGCCTTCACAGTAAGTAAATATGTACCACTCATAGTAGTTGGTAGTAAATTTTAACCCCTGAAAAGAGGAACTCTTGTAGTTACACTGATTTAGTATATTGCTAGTGGGATTATTTTTACAGCTGGTATTGTTAAACAATAATCGTATCGTTGCTTTTATTAAGTTGGTTACTTTAGTGTCTTGATTTCTGTAGGATCTTTATCTTGACCAAGACCCCACCCCTCTTCATCAAGCGGCTCGAGCTATAGGTAAATTGCAAGCTATATTTGGAAACATTCCACGAATCTTTGGCAAAGGACACAATGCTAAAGTAAGTCAAATATTATATTTTCATGAACTAGTTCTGTATGGTTACTGTCATCAACTCTCTCTCTCTCTCTGTAAGGTGGTTGCAGATCTTATGGAGAAGACACGACAAGAATTGTTAAGAGGTGGAGAGTATAGCAGTTCTGTTCCTCAGATTGATGCTATAGTGTTATTAGATCGATCAGTAGATTTTGTAGCAGCACTTTCGACACAATTAACTTATGAAGGTCTCATTGATGAATTTTTTGGAATAAGATATAGTAAGTTGTCTTTGAGTCAAATACATCTGTCATGATAATATTAACAGACCTTAAAATATAATTCATTTCAAAGGAACAGTTCATAAATGTTTCTATTCCATAGATAGTTCAAAATTTCCAAGAGAGATGTTTTCTGAAGAGGTGCAACAAGTTCCCAAGAATGCCCCACCCCCAACCACACCCCTCCTAATATCATTGACTTCTGAAGAAAATATGTACTCTAATTTGAGAGATCTTAACTTTCGTGCCGTTGGCAATTTTCTTAGCAAACAAGCTCGAGAGATAAGTGCAGCATTTGAGGTAAGTATACCAGTAATATTTTAGCCTTACTCAATAGATACTTCTCTTAGGAGAGACATGATGCTAAGACTGTTCAACAACTCAAACAATTTGTTCAAAGATTACCTCATATGCAGCAAACAAAATTATCTCTGAGTAAACGTAAGTACTTGAGTTACTATATTAACTAGTTTTTTTGTTGTTGAAGATTTTACTAGTTGCTAGAAATATTTACTACAAATTACAAATACTAAAATAATTCTCGCTCTGTTATGTTCTATGGCATTTAAGTTACAGCTGTACAACAATGACATTTTTGGATCTCTTTGCCATAACAAACAAACCCTGTGTATTGACGTAGTAGTTTACATTCCAGTAATTATATCTAAATGACAAAGATGAGAAGTTAATACGCTTTTCCGTCTAATGTTCTATATTACACCATATTACATCACATTATATCATATTATTGCATCATATTACATCACATTACATCATGTTGTGTGTACAAATGATACCTCGCTTATTTACTACAGGGTCTAATTATGCAAGATAATATTTTCTCTTATTTAACGTCATAATACTATTAAATGTATTTAATGGTTATTGTGTTAAGTGTTCTAGCCCTATTATAATTCTATTTTGTCTTAACAGATACAACTATCGCTGAATTAATTAAGCAAAGAACCGATTCAGCACAATTTTTAGATGTTATCTACGCTGAACAAGGTAGTATTACATGTACCAACTAACAGATAGTCTACTGATGTTACCTTATAGCTTTAAGAGAGGAAGATAATACTGACCAACCTGATGATTATATTGAACAATGTTTAGGGCTACAAGAACCAATTGACAAGGTAGACATACCTCCAGAACTTATATATCATAAGCACACGTGCACACTTGGTATTAAGAGTCCAGTAAACAAAGATGGACAGTACCAGTATTCAATTCTCACGCAATTAATTAAAGCAGCATCTTCAATGTCAGTTGCTATTTTTATTTTGAATTGACCACACCCCTCCCTTTGTAAAAGCTTACATGTTACTTTTGTTTTATTTAGTATGTGAAAACGTTTTTACTATATATTGACCACACCCCTTCTTGCATAGGTTCTACGTCTAATAAGTCTTCATTCACTTTCAAATAATGGCTTAAAACCAAGACTGTTTGAACGATATCGGACTGAAATTTTACATGTAAGTTTTAATGCAGCCTTCTATAATGTAGAATTGTTCTCACTTTACCTGCATCTTATTCTGTCTACTCTGGTATATGTTACTTACACAACTAAATTCTACACACTAAACTGTACAAGATTATAGACAGAGTGATACTTGTAGGCAAAAATGAGATGTAGATAAAGTGAGAAGCATCCATAATATATTAATAAGTCAAAATGTTGTCTTCACTTTTATTGTAATAGTGTTATGGCACTGATCATCTCGTTTCACTTCATAATTTTGAGAGAGCTGGTTTGATTAAAGCTCAAGAAGCCAAGTCCAATAGTGGTATCTTGAAAAAGCAACTCAGACTGATTGTGGAAGGAATTGATGAATTTGTAAGTGAAATTATTATTATTATATTAAATTATTTATTTTATTGAATAAATTAATAATAATTGTTAATTGTTAATGTTGTAATAAGACAGACATAACAAACATCTGTTGGTTTATACAGTATTGGTATAATTAACTTTATAAATTATTAAAGTTGTTATAAATTATAACAATATTATATGTCTAATGTCTATATGCTATATGTATAGTTTATTAACCCTCACACCCCATCTTTGTGCGTGTCTGTTACTGGCCAGTACTTAGTTTAGTGAACTTTATTGTCTGGAGAATTGACAGTTACACATGTCAGTTAATATAATTTACAAACTTAACTTTTTCCATGAAGTGAAGTTAATGAAGATTTATGACTAAGAAATGTTTAGTCTAGTACAATCCAACATTATAGTATAGTATCTTGTTTCTAAATATAATACATACTAAATATATTATTGATAGAGTAAAAATTTATGACTGATATTCTGTCATAATTTTAGGCACCTAAAGACCCTGCCTATGTATTTTCAGGTTATGCACCAGCAACTGTAAGATTAGTGCAGCTGCTTGATAAACCAAATGGGTGGCTACAATTAGAAGAGGTTGGTTCTTTTATCTAAAGCTATTAATTTGATTGATTTTTTTTAAAATTTCCAAGTGAATTAATATAAAGGCTTTACATTCACATATAATGTGCTATCTATGGAAGCATATGTACCACTTTAGTTTCTAAAGTAGTACTCTACTTTCACAGATAATGTGCTATATAATGTAAGCGTGTGTACCATTGTAGGTTCTTAAGTTAATACCAGGCCCAACTGTTGTTCGGACACAGCCTGTACCGAAAGGCCATGAAAGAAAGAGTGAGTTGGTTAATTTTCATATCTTAAAATATTTACTACAAATATTAACAAATTACTCTTTATATAGGAATACCAACACCTGATCAACCTCAAGTTATTTTAGTTTTCTTTCTTGGTGGTTGTACTTTTGCTGAAATTTCAGCGTTAAGACATTTGGCAGCAAGAGATGAAGGTACATGTATAATGTTCTTGTTGATCAATGGTGTCCTGATGTTAGGACTTTTTGATTTTAAAGTTATTAGCTCTACTAATAGTAACTGAACTAATTGTTTGACTTTTATATACTCAATTTAAAATATAATCTTATGACAACTATTTATACTGTGCATACATAGAACCCTAAGCCTCCATTACTGACTTGTAGCTTTTCTTCTACTTTGTGTTGCCATGACAAATGTCTAAGTTTCTTGTATTTTTTTCAGCTGTAACTGACTACATTATTGGCACAACTAATATTATCACTGGTACTGATATCGTGCAGTCCATTTTAACTGATACTCCAACCTTTCAAAAGATATTCTCTTCCTTGGAAGCTAATCCACCTTTACAGACTAAAGTTAATCCACCTTTACAGACTAAAGCTAAGTCAAAATAAGGTAACTTGTTAATTTTATTTAGATTTTGTTTTGTTATAGATTTTTTATTAATAACAATTATTTAGTAATTAAAATGAGTCAGAAATCTTGTAAACTCTGTTACACACAATCTTCTTCAACCATAAATTCATGAATTCACATAAACCTCATATTAGCAACCTTAACATGCTATATTATCCAATATTGTGGTGATTGACTTCTGGTATGCATGACCAAATTTTACACCTGCATTCTGATTGCTCAGTATATCAGTTCCCACCAAACTTGTCAATAACATTCCTATAATTCCAACACAAGATTACTTTTTTATAACTTTGATTTCTGTACCATTTTAGTCTGTATTTCTCATAACAAAACTAAACATTACACTAACTATATTAAACATTAACTGTAAGTACATATATTGAGGACAAAATGAATGAAAGAAAAGTAAACATCTTTTATTTTGTTGTTCTTAACTACTGAGAATTTTCCATTAAAAAAGAGAACAAATTTGTTTGTCTCAAACCACTCCTTCCTTCTTCCTGCTCTAAATTCAATTTCATACGTATGATAAGGTCTTTTACAGGTCCTACCTCTGGTACCAGTACATTGTCCCTGATTTTCTTTGTACCAAGACGAGTAAGATCATTGAGAAAAGATTGCTTGTCACTGTACGATGGCCACTTCATATCGGGAGGCTTAATAAACAAATCAACTACAGTCATCACAGAATGAAGCTTGGTATAATTCATCTTTGTTATATCTACTGATAGATAATACCCCAGTACTGATATAGCTAATTTATCATCTTCAAGATCAAGCTGAGCCTCTTTTTCTATTGAAGAAAGAAGAAATCCTCTGGCTAAAATGCGTTGTAGTTTTGCCATTCGAGGTGTTGTTGTAGGCATGGATTGTATTAAATATAAAGTGTTGAGATGATGGTTAGCATAGTTGATAAGGAGGACAACACTTTCCTCAATTTTGGCATATTCAGCATCGCTCAATGTAACAATTAACATTTCTAAACAAGTCCACACCTCCTTAGAAACTATACTTTGACAGACAACTGGGTCAAGGAGAAGTCTAAATAAAAAACCAACATGTTTCTCTATATCAGAAACACTCCAACGTTTGTGATATGCAATTCTAAGAACTTCTATAATATATTTAATAGAAGACTTTAGTATCTCTTTTTCTTCAGTATTACGAACAAATTCTGTTGAGTTAGTCTTAATGTTAGTTGATGTAGAACTCAAATAAGATAGTATTTCTACAGTGGTTCCTAACTTTGTCAATATTGTCGTTAATTGTTCATCATTTGGAAAGAACACTGGTGAGGATTGAGAATGTTGAAGTATTTGTTTTAAAACGATAAAAGCAGATTGTCTTAACAAATAGTCTCGAGACAAACAGCTAATTTCTAACAACCAGTACATGATCTCCAGAGGACATGGCTCCGATCTGAACACTAAGAGAAAATGTTTGTTCAATATCATATCTCGTATGTTCCCCTCCTCGAGGAGGGGTTCAGGCAATAGAGAAAGTCTCGTGGGAATATTTGTCTCTGGAATGGACAGTGTATCCAAAAATGTCACGGGTTCATTAAACAGTGCTACACCAGGTGGAAAGATGTTTGAAATAAGATGATCAGGTAAGCCATCTGTTGAAGTAGGTTCTATTAGTGGTGAAGAACAATCATTGATTTGAACGTCTTCCAAATTGTGTTCTTTAATAATCTGTTTGGTACGTTTTAACACACCACCTTCACTGATAATACTAGACACTTTATGATCGACTTCACGCGACTTTTTAATTTTTGATGCCCTTTGACTAGCAAAAGCAAGAAGGTGGGCTGTTCTTTGAGGGTCAGGTGTCACGATAGCTCTCGTACTTGGAAGCTTTGAAAACGAAGGCAGCTCATCATCTTCATCATCACTTGTAATAGACTTTCTAGCTAATTTAAGAGAAGGCGGCGATAGCTTGTTCACGTCCATGTTTAGACTCCTCCCTATTGTGGGCGTGGCTGGTGCCACGTGTGTACTGTAAATTATGAATGCTTCCACTCTCAGCTACTCCAGACGAATAGCAAGACTAAGAGCTCGAATATTTGGAGATATTGTCCGAAAGACCAATGCTCAGTGAGTTATAGTAGATATGATATTATGTCATGATGATCTAGTGAGTTAGTTGTGCCATCAATTCACAATATCAATCATAATTATTAATGGTTTTACGATTAAATGTCTATTGAGTAATCACTAATCAGCATTGTAAATTTTTCATGCTACATTAAGGGGGTGTGGTTACTAGTGACATTATAGTAATTCTAAAATTAATAATTGTGTTAGCTTGTACAAAGAAATGTTTTTGATTGGTTAATTTCAAAACCATTCGCTAAGAGTTTTTGGGATAATTAATATACAGTGTTATTAAATTTTTTATTAATAATTACAAATCATTTTGAAGCCACACCTACCATATATTAAATGTGTATGATCTGTCAGCCATATTTTAAGGAGTATAAGACCACATATGACCAATAGATTGCCTCTGTGACTTAAAATGTATTATAGTTAAAAAAACAATTCTAAAATTAAAAAAAGTTCAAAACTAGATAATTTTAGAACAAAAACCAAACTATATTGAATTTATATACTTAGCTGTGTTATGAATAGCCCTTGTGATGGATATATATTATTATCAATAAATAATTAATATTTATCATCCACAAAGACACTAAGTAAATGTAATAGTCTGCTAGCTCTATAGCCACCAACTGACTGAAACATTTACGTGCTCCAATATTCTACAAAAATCTGGCTAGATAAGATTCAAAGAATGTCACTAATTTGTATCACATGTAGCCAAAGTCTAACAATCTTACACTGAACTCTTAGAATACCTAACATAGTCACTGCAATACATACACAATCAATGTTGACTAGTGAATTTCATTCCCGTCCCTCCTAATAATTCTATTATAAAGAATTCAGTAACCTTTTAGGAGACTTTGTGTACACAAACTCCTCCATTATCACTTTTAATTGCTATTTATAGTCATTAAACAAACAGCATATCAAAACAATACTACTATTATTCATTTTTATTACTAATATTGTATTATTAGTATTATTACTAATATTGTATTATTAGTATTATTACTAATATTGTATTATTCATTTTTATTACTAATATTGTATTATTAGTATTATTACTAATATTGTATTATTAGTATTTTGTCCTACATAATGGCTGACCAACCATGCACATTGCAGGTTTTGTATTGATAATTATTTCAATATTAACACTCAATTTGTATTTGTACTAATTGTTCATTGGCTCTCTCTTTTACCAGACAATATAAAGTAGTACAATACTTTGCTCAGAGACCGTGGCAAAAGGATTTACCTAAATGGTACCCTCCGACAGATAAATTTAGTTCACTTCTGTTCCACTTGCAACATTTAGGTCTCTATAATGATGAACATTTAGTGAGTAACCATTAAATGTCTAACACTTATCAATAGAATCTGCTTAATATGTGTAACTGATAAAATAAATTGGAGAGATGACACATTTTCTGTGTAGACTGTACTGGTATTGTTAGTAGATAACAAGAGCTTTCCTGGTATATTGTTAATTTACTAGCTAATAAGTAATGTTTGATAATTTCTGTGTACATGTTGTATAAGACAACAGACTAACATGTCAACAAAGTCTTTACTTATTGTGAATGTGACAAACTTTCGAACTCTCAAATGTATTGTAGACCTACACTACATTAATTTTACGTACTTTTAAAGAGACTTGATACTTAAAATTAGAAATTGAGCAAAAATCAAAGTTATGATTTTAAAACAAAGGTCAAAGGTTAATATGACTTTTGACACATTATAGATCAGTTTATTGTGTTATTCTAGTAATTACTGTTTGTATTTCCCAATAAATGTGATTACCAGTTTGATTGCATCTTTAATCAAGCATTGTTTTGAAGGTAGTAGTGACAGGAATCTCTCTTATATAAACATTATGTGAAAGTAATTTTAGTTCACATGATAATCACTTCATTGACTACTATATATGGCAATAGCTATTTAAGTGGTACCTCTTATAAGAACACTTTGTATCGATAAGGACACTGTCCATATTAAGGGCACTTGTTCCTGTCCTACTACACTATGTTAAGGGCAGGTTAATATAGTATCTGAACTGTAGCACTATAAAAGAGATTCTTGCTATTTGGAATATTAATATTTCTATATGAATTGTGTTACTATGTCAACAATAATCCATGGTATTTGTAACAGTGATGGCTGAACTGGTTGTCATGACCTTAGCACTATATTCATGTACAATCTGCTGTACATGAACATAGTGTAGCGTACAATAGGATCATTTACATTATCTCATGTGTGATAGACTGTAAATGTACATAGAAATATTACAAAGCAATTTATATATTCATGTATTTGATTATGACCTCGATTACTATACAATAATTATCAAATTCTCTCTGTTTTTGGCAGCCTCTTTTTAATATTTATATGGATTCTATTTTTGTGTATAGTATTTCTCTAACGCTATGGAGGGTCAACGCAAAGCTAGAGGGAAAGGTGGACCTTCTAAAGGTACTGAATATTGTAATAAATATTTGATAAATGCCACAGGTAGCACACCCAACTCACTAATGTGTGTTTTCATATACTATAGGCAATTTTCATGTACTATAAGCAATTTTATAGGCATTGTTTTTTTAGAATTAGAATAACTAACATTTTGTTAGGAATGTGTTCGTAGTAACAGCAGACGCTTTGATAAGAAATGGTTGACTATTTAATTAAGAGGTCAATTCCTTGTTGTTATTTATTGTAAATAATATTTTATTTTATTCAAAACTTATACAAAATTTTATTTAACTATTTATCAAAATTAATTGATTCGATTTAATTTTAGTCATTTTTTTTCTGTGATTTTTTACAGGTCAGGGGAAAAGAGCAAAGAAAGGAAAAACTAAATAAAAGCAATAGTCTCATAAAATTAATTAATAAACATCATCTATACTTCTGTTATTAATTAATTATAATAATATTATTATTATTATATAAACATCCGTCGTATATGACTATAACAATTGTGACGTAACGACTAAATGAATCTGCGTACAACTGCTCGACTTCACTGACTGCAGACAAGAGAAACTGGTGAGCATTTTTAATGTAATATTGCATGGTTTAAGACGAGTATTATGAAAGCAGATTAATTAACATATATAATTATAATTGTATCTGTATAAATGTCCATGATAATAATGATCACTCTTTTTTTTTAAACTTTACTGCTGCCATACCTGTCATTATTAAATCAGTTGCTTTTTATATATAGTTCATTTATATTTCATCATTATGTTACACGATAAACAGTACAGAGAACTCAACAGTTCTCCAAGACTAGTACATATTTGTCACTTAGTGGTTTCTCATATTGTTTAGATAGGCTCTCATAACTTCTCTCTGTAGGAGTAGACAAATACGTACACGACTAATTTGCAAAGCAAAAAGTGTTATATGATTTTCTTGCAGAGTGTGCTGTCTTTATGTTATAAGAAGTCAACATGGAGAGTAGGTCACCTCCTGTAACATTAAACAAAGGTAATGTGGAGACATTCTTGTCATAGTTTACTTACTATCCTATATTAAGTTACATATGAGTAGCTGCTTATTGAACTGTTACTGTGATATATTTTGCACATGGGAATTCTATTGTATATTATACTAATGCGTCATTTTAACTGAACTCTGACATTGAAATCAACATCCTTGTCTAACGCTTAAGCTAAACTTTATGAATGTTAACATCAAGTATTCCCTATTTAAGTTAATCATACATTGTTACCTTATACCATGAAGAAAATTTAATATATTATAAAGCATTATTTTAATTAGATATGTCTGTAACAACATGTATGGCTGAGTTAGAGAAATTGAGTCACAAACTTCAACGGGCTTATAAACGACGAGACCATTATGCTCAATTGTATTATCGTACTATGGCAGAATTAGAGGACACAAAATGGGAACTAGATGTAGCCAAAAATAAAATAAAGGAGTTACAATCACAAGGTAATACTATAGTACTGTTAGCAGTCAGTATAATAATGTGTCTTCAACATAGTATATAGTATACTGTCAATGGTCAGTATAATAATTTATATTTATACCAATCCATCCATCCGTGTAATCATTACTTTTGTTGTTTGCCCATCCATTTCTGGTTTGTAATTATTATAGTTATGACTATTATCTATTATTTATATTATTATAGCTATCACTATTAATTACATAAACTCATAGTGTATCTATTTATTAAGAACATATGCATATATCCTTAGACAACATTACCATAGTAACCTTGTATTGTACTACCCTTGAAAATTGTATTTTTGTAATTAAAATATTCTAGACTATAAAGCTGTGATTTATTATATTTAAACACTATTGAAAGTTAAGGTTGTTCAAATATGTCAGTTATGTTATTTACACACTGTGGTTAAGGCTGTTTTGTCGCCTCCAATTATATCCAAGTAACAATCGTAGTTGCTCTGAGTATGCCTTCAGGAATATTTTAATGATATTCATAACTTCACAAATGTGTAAATACTCATGGTCAATGTTCCCATCATAGTGGTATAGCAGGTGGTTAGAATAGCTGCCTGCCTGTCTGGCTGTATCTGCCTCACGCAGTTATATATACTCCAATATTATTTCATAGTTTTTTTATTGTCTTGGCTATATAGCTTTGCAAGGACAATCAACTTCAAATAATGACGCCAGTGTTCCTCTGTCAACCACAGTGCATACTAATGATCAGACTATTACTACAGCACTAAATGATGGTCACATTAGTCCAGACTCTGGTTCAATTAGTATATCTCCGAGTTCCGAGAGTTTAGAAGGGAATCAAGTCCCAACTGATGATGAATCTAAATCAACAACTTCTACCACATCTACCACACCCCCTAACGATATTCCCCCCAGGAACAAGATGGTAAAAAGCAATTCAAAATCATCTGATTTGAATAAACATGCTAACCAAGATCACATCAAATCAAACACACATAATCCAAATGAATCAATGATACGAAGTAATTCAAAATCATCTGCTTTAAATGAACATGCCAATCATAGCAATCACACTCAACCAAACCAACCAGTAAAACGAGTGGCCTTCACTGATAATCCTCCTCCTGTTATATACCAACAACACAACGAACAAGAATGGATGGCAAGTCAACCAATAGCTGTACATCGATCTTACTCAATGGGTGAAGGAAGACAGAACGGATTTCACCCTATGAGAGTTCAAAGGACACAAAGTTACTCTTACAGAAAGGTCATGCATCCTCAAGCTCAATTTTCTACATATCCTGTTAAATACCAACATCCTGTAACTATACCAGTGAACGGAGCTCCCTTTTCACTCTCTTATGACCATCGTTTACCACGTGTTCATCGTGGGTTAGCTTATGAGACAGCTGTTCCTGTTGGACCCAGTTATCAACCATCTACTCACATTCAACCACCTCCTCCTCCTAATTCAGCATTTAAACGAGTACCAGTCCCTAATTACCCAAGTGATTATAGGGGACAGCCCCATTATTCAAGTCTTCCTATGAGAAGTGCGCCTCCGCTTCATAAATCAGCTCAAATTGACTCTACGTCAGGAGGTATGGAATGAATGTACCTTGAGTAGTGTAGTAAATTGTTAAAGAATTACGACATGCTAAATTTGATGTCATGTGCTGATCATACAGTATTGTGTTACTGATATTGTAATGTAACTATATAAGAATTGAATATCCTCCTCTAATTATAACTGAATGCTTTGAATACATCTAATTGTAACTCAATATGTTATAATTGAGTTTGAATGACTCTTCTTACTCTCCATGTTTGAGGGGTTTCCCTGTTGTCAGTCAGACAATAGTAAACCACCTCCATCCTCATATACATTCTATAATGAAAGAATATTATGAAGTAGGATATGCTTGTGTTTTTGTCTATTATAGGAAAATGGAAATATAGAGGTCTGGATCGTGTTCAATTGATGCATCTTTTTAATCAGATTTCTAATCCTAAAGTTGATGTGAAACGTTTAGAGTAAGTTGTAATGTCTGTTGTCAATAAAATATCTCTTCATGAAGACACATTGATGTTAAATATATAAGCAATTAGTTTTAAAATAACATTAAAAAAGAACACTGCCTTAATGAAGACAGAGCTATTGGAAATTCCACTAAGATAAAAACTAAGCCTGATTAAATAATACACAAGTATTAGTATATAAAACTAAAACCATATGTTTTATTAAATATGATATGATAATAGAATAAGTTCTCAATCCATAGTTTATTAGTAAAAGAATTGTGTGATGTTAAGACATCAAAATGTAGTGTAGTATCTCTGTTATGCTCTGGTATTTTGCACCTAATCATATTTCACAGATATAGTAATTGTACTACTATGTGTATGGTAGACATAGTGCCACTCACTTCCTGAAGACTTCCAATAGACTGTTTGATCTATTACACTGTAAATATACATGTACATATACATGTACAAATATACATGTAGATATATATCCCGTACATGTTCCTAGTAACATGTATACCTATACATGTACCTTGTAACATAACATGTACATGTATATCCCAAACATGTACATCCTATATATGTAGATAATAACATGTACGTGTACATATGCATATACATGTATATGTATATGTACATATACATATACATGTACATGTACATATACAAGTACATGTATATGTACATGTACATGTATATGTACATGCACACAGACAATGAACATAGTTGTAATTTGAAACTATTATTCATGTATCCTTATCTACTCTATGTGTTCTGTATAGGATTTCAGCTAGTAGTCTAGGAGATCTAGAGATGATGACATTACTATGTAAAGAACTAAAGAAAAAACAAACCATTGAAGAATTAAGGTAATCAATGATTTGAACTTTGTACTCTATGCATACCAAACATATTATAACATCATGTAGGAATTAATGCTAAAGTCTGTTTGTGTTCACTTAAATATTTATTTGCTTGTCAGTCATAATTTAGCCTGCAATTTTATTTCATTAATACATGTAGTACAAGTCTATAATATATTTTTACAATTAACAAGTTAGTTTTATTATTCATTAGAAAAATATTGTTATATAGACACATTTTACGTATAAATCCATTGACTTGATTTTTTTCTTTATAAGAACAAAACTTAACATGAAGAGACTTTGGCACATTGTATATAACAACATATGATAAAACTCAATGTAGTTTAATACTTACTACTATAAACCAAGTAACCTTTGAAGTTAGAGCTTATAATGGTGTAATATTTCACAGAACTACTTAGACATTTTAAATAAACTTTACTTTCTTAGAAGGAGAGTTTGTTTAATGTCATGGAACTAGTTAAACACTTTAAATGAACTTTACTTCTTAGAAGGAGAGTTCATTCAGTACATGTGTAATTGTTGTTATTAGATGTTCAATGATGTAATGCAATTATCACAGCATATAGTGTGTAATTGTTAATATTATAATAATATAGTATAAAAAATTATAATTAGTTGACTTTATTCAGCGTAAAGTGATATATTGCAAAACTAATTGAATTGTGTTTGGTCACTAGTCTATAACAGGTAATAATATTAGATAAGACTGGTAGTAAAACTCTCATTTTAATTTTGATGGGTTACCAGTAATAATATTAGATAAGACTAACATGATAGTTAGTTAACAAATAAGAACTCTCATTTTAATTTTGATGGGTTACTAGTAATAATACTAGTAATAATATTAGATAAGACTGGTAAATTAACATGATATTTAGTTAACAAATTAGAACTCTCATTTTAATTTTGATAGGTTACCAGTAATAATATTAGATAAGACTGGTAAATTAACATGATATTTAGTTAACAAATTAGAACTCTCATTTTAATTTTGATGGGTTACCAGTAATAATATTGCTCTTCTTCAAAACTCTCCATTGATGTATCATAGACACTGTTGTTTGGAGTATATGTTAACAAATGCCTTTATTCCTTTTGATTTGTGTGAATTTAAATATTTATAGATTTTATTAATGTTGACTGTCTAATGGACAATTATATTTTTTACTAACAGTCTTCCTAATAATGGAATTAGAAAAGATTCCTTAAAACTATTACTTGATACAGTCAGGAGTTGTAGGAACATCAAGCATCTCAAGTAAGTGATCATATAGTCTTGTTATATATGGGATAATATAAAGATATCGATCATTTCTGAATACTTGTATATCATACACAGTTTGTTGTTTTATAATCACATTTTATATGTTATAAGCAACTTTTGCATATAAAGTGATTGTGGGATTATGTCATACAACTGATTAATGTGGTTTACTTCTAAAAATAGTAACACATATGACATATTATTATAAATAATCTATCATGATAATTATTTTTAGAACATGCACTTATCTTGCTATATTTAGAACATACAAATTATATAATCTGTCATGCTATATTTAGAACATACAAATTATATAATCTGTCATGCTATATGTAGAACATACAAATTATATAATCTGTCATGCTATATGTAGAACATACAAATTATATAATCTATCATGCTATATTTAGAACATGCAAATTATATAGTCTGTCATGCTATATTTAGAACATACAAATTATATAATCTATCTTGCTATGTTTAGAGAATACAATTAATTTAAATATTTTTGTTTCAATTAGGTTGACCAACAATGACATCAACTATGACTGTTTGACCATTATTCAAGAATTTTTAGAAAAGACTTCACTTTGTTCTGTCATGTAAGTATATACACTTATCATGTGACTATCACATGTACACATTGTCTTCCCATGCATATAGCCTATAACTATCATATAACTATCACATGTATACATTGGCCTCCCATGTACTGGAGAGCAATTGTCATGTGACTGTTACATGTATATATTATACACACTGGTATCATGAGTATATATCCCCAGTAGTCTATATGGACAGATACCTCGGAATGTTAGAAATGTTCCTTAATTATAGTCCATCATACAAAAGTTAAATAGTGCATTAAGTTATTAACACAAGTCTAGAATAAGTGGTCTTAATGCAAAAGGTGTCTGGTCTATATCTCTTATAAATGATTTTAGGTTTTAAAACCTTTGTTAGTTGTCAATAGTTATTTTAAATTTTACTTTTTATCAATTTTTTCAACTAGTCTCTCAGGAAATGAAATTGAACACCACACCCATTTATTACAACAGCCACTTCCACAAGATGTCTGTGAAGAGTAAGTACTTACTCTATCGTATTGAGCTATTGAAGTAACTAATTATAAACTATGAAATGTTAATAGCATAGATTATACTCTTAGTAATATTAGCAATAAAATTGTGCATTTATTAATGTTTTAGAGCTGGTTTAAGTATGGAGTGTGATTCCTAAACCTAGTTATAATTTGAATAGAGGTAGAGAAATAACAATACTGCCACTTTGAGGTATCTCACTAAACAAGAGCTCTACATATAATGTCAATATAATGTACAAATAGTATGTATAGTGTGCATATAATGTGCAATGATTTACATATGGTGTGCATGTGATGTGCATACAGTGTGCATATGGTGTGCATATAGTGTGTATATAATGTGCTATAATGTAACAATCTTTGGTTCCATAGTCTTTGATTTATTTGTAGCATTACATACAACACAATGAATATACTGTTGTTATGTCAATAGTATAGCACTTTAAAACTAATACATATTTAATATGTTTATTATTCTTAGGTATGGTACTACTAATACTGAACATGGTCCAGGTACATCATATTCATCATCACATCATGTGATCCCTACACACTCGTATCCTGTAACTAAATCAAATGCATCATCTTCTCTTCCTCATAATGTAAAACTTCATCACATTTGATGTCAATGAATCTCATTATCAATATAGTATGTCTTGTATAGTTTTTTACATGTACAAGGTCTCTTTATATAATATTCATATTTTATCTCATTTTTTAATAATACGTGAGAACTTTGAAAGAATTCCTAATAACATGTGCTATATCTCAATAAACATATTATTCATGCATACTTTGCTGTGTTACATTATTGACTGACAAGACCAATCTTAAGATCAATAATATTATGAATATAATTAGAATATATAGCGTAAATGTTGTCACAAAAAGGCCTACTTGCTCAGATATTATTGTTTAGTATTTAGTTTTCAGCAGGACTTATTTGAAAGGACAGCTTTCCACTGGATGGCTCCTCTATCATTTGTATATATATACCTTTGCTACCATATTCTAGAAGGTCGATTTCGGTCATTGGAGTGAACTCACTATCTGGAAGAAGCTTAAAATCCTTGGCCAAGTCAACAGGCTCATACGTCAATGTTTTTTTCCCTGTCAAAAAGTCTCCAATGAAATATACTTGAGTGGAAAAGGCAGGTATCATGGCACACATGTAAAGTTTGTCTGTTGGACTTAAGACCACATAGTTTCCAATTCGACATTGCACGCTCACAAGTGGTCGTTTAGAATCTTCTCCTTTAAATAAAGCTACATTAAGAACACGTCCAGTCCAATCATCAGGTTCATTGTTATAAATAACATAACCTCCATCGGGTACAGGGAAACAATTTGCTAAAGGACATAAACAATATATGTACTTTAAAGATATCATTTAACATACTGTCTTGTTCAAGGGTGATGGTTTGTTTTGATGTTGCAGTAGCTCTCCATGTTGAGCCTGGTTCAGCTTCAAATGGTCCTGCTGTAATATTTGCATCACCTTCATAGAAGAAAGCACTAAGAAGGTTTTTTTGAGGATAAAAAAATTTTGAATTGCCCTTTGGTGGAACAAATAGGAATCTCCATGCCATCCTAACTGTTTGGTCATTTAGAGGAACTGGATAGGGTCTGGCAAATAACAAAACAATGGCACTCTCAATTTCAGTGTCATTTTGAAATTGTATTTCAATATCACTAGCAGCCATTTCTTCAATGATAGCAGTACAACAAACTGCTTGTCAGCTTTGTAATTAATGCAATTTAATTAGATTTCATGTATATGTAGCTAGTAGGTAATTAATTAGATGTATTATACACTAGTGAAATGTGTGGTGGTAGTTTAGGAAATCATGCAGTTGATAGGCTTCATCCTCTTAAAAGAGTCTATGAAGATAGAGTAATCTTGTCTATCTCTTTCAGAATTATACAACTTAATGTCTGGAAAGTGATCTTAATGTTCTGGTTCTGAAGAGTGTCTTTTTTGTATGTAGATATTATGATAGTTGCTAGTCTAATGTTAATATTGACAGGATTGACAAATACATTGTCATGTTTCAACTGTTTCTATTGTATAACAATTACTATACTGATTAATTTTACATGGTATCTAATTAAAGAAGTATGATCACTGTTACATAAGCTGCTTGTAACTGATGGGAATTTAATCATAAAGTATGTACCTATATGTATTCCTCAGTCATGATATGTAGTACACACAGTTTCTTTGGATAACTTTATTATAGTTGTTCCACCATGTTCAGAAAGAAAGATACTTATACTACAAAATATCATTTAATGTTATGAAGTTATAATAGTAGATAATAGTAACAACAGGTTTGTTATTGACTGGTTAATAAATTGCATTGTATTATAATCATGATTATTAAACATAATTATAAAGTGGATAATATTATAAACATTGTTCTCATTGTCACTGATGTATTAATATTCATTATCAATTACGAATGATATCTTTCCACTGCCTGGTTGCTCTACAATCTTCACTTCTATCTGACCTTGATTATAGTTTTCAAGATTAATCTCTGTCATTGGGGTGAATTCACTATCAGGAAGTAAATGTGCATCAGTATCTTCTGAAGGGTCATATCTTAACTCTGTATGCCCTGAAGCAATTTTGCGAAGTATGCTTTCAGGAGTATGACTCCCAGATTCTTTTAAAACTGAGTCAAGAGAAGGTGGAAGTGAGGAGACCACGTATGACTTAGCTGGTATTCCAATACAAGCATATATTCTGTTTGCTTGTTTTAAAGTTACATAGTTACCAACACGACATTGTTTGCTTACAAAAGGACTTTTTATGGAGCCTATAATGTTACCTTTAAACAAGGCCACATTAATAACACGTCCAGTCCAAGATGAATCATCAGGTTCTTTGTTGTGGAAAACATATCCTTCGTCTGGTACATGTATAGCACTCTCTAATGAATGATATACATATGATATAAGGAAGAGTTTGTGGTGGACTTACTGTCTTGCTCTAATGTCATAGTTGTCTCTGATAATGTTTTTGCTACCCATGTTGATCCAGGCTCAGCATCAAATGGTCCAGCTGTGATATTTGAATCACCTTCATAAAAGAATGCACCCACTTGAGTTTTATGAGGATAGACAAATTTCATACTGCCATTGATAGGTATCTGAAAATATTGCCATGCCATTCTGATTGTCTGATCAGTTAAAGGTATTGGATATAATTTGGAAAATATTAAAACATTAATATCTTCAATACTAGTGGTATTGCGGAACAATAATTCTACATCTTCATCAAGTGGCTTGTGCATATCCAATGCTAATAACTGGGAACAATTGATTTCTCTTGTAAATTTGACTGCTTCACCAGTGATTTGAGTTACAATACTCTATAAATGACATTACTGCATCTTTTAATGAGACCAAATGTTGAAGTGTTAGGTAAACGAAAGTCGAGATGCTTATAACTACTGGGAACTGAATGACATCATAGTACATTAATGTATAATTCTAGTTATGACATCAGTGTGTCATTATTTTGTGAGAAATATTCTTATTATAATACAAAAAAAAATCAAAAGTAAAAGACAATTAAGGTTTTATTAATTTTATTAAAAAACTCTTCACATTAATTCTTTCCTACTAATATCAAACTGCCACTTCTATGAATGATGTGCTAGTCAATAGCACTAATATTAAAAGATATTTTTCCACTTGTTGGTTCCTCTACTATATTCACATCTATATCATTACTACCATATTTTTCAAAGTCAATCTCTGTCATTGGAGTGAACTCGGCATCAGGAAGTAGATGTTGGACTTGGTCAGTATCATCAGAAGTATCATCAAATCGTATTTGTAATTGACCTTTTTTAATCTGAGTAATCAAATCGTTAACGACAGCAGATTTGGCAGGTATTCCAATTAGCACATAAATCTTATTGGTTGGTTTTAAGGTAACATAGCTACCAACTCGATTTTTCATGCTTACAAGTGGTCTTTTAGAAAGGTCTCCTTTAAACAAGGCCACATCAATAATACGTCCAGTCCAAGATGAATCAATCGGTTCTTTGTTGTAGAAAAGATATCCTCCATCTGGTACAGGTGAAGCATTCTCTGAAAAATCATTTACATCATATCATATTATAAATAATTGTTGAACTTACTCTTTCGTTCTAATGTCAGAGTTGTTTCTGACAATGTTGATGCTATCCATGTTGATCCAGGCTCAGCATCAAACGGTCCAGCTGTTATCAACGATTCTTCCTCATAAAAGAATGCACCAACTAGAGTTTTTTGAGGATAGACAAACTTCACACTTCCATTGATTGGTATCTGCAAAAACCGCCAGGCCATTCTAAACGTCTGAAGAGTTAGAGGTATTGGATATAATTTGGCATATACCAATACAAACATATCCTCTAACTGAGTTGTATTATGGAATAGTACGTTAATATCGCCATCAAGTACACTATCTGCCATCAGCACTGCTCTTTAATCAAATTGCTTAAACTAACATACAGTAGCCTTTATTAGACCATAATGCTGGTCAGTGTGCCTCAACAATGCCAGATACTAGTAGGTAGTCAAGTGCATTTAATATTTTAATTATTATAATTATAGCTGTGATAATAATCAGCACATGTAACCACGTGTTGACATGTGTCAGCTGCTGGTGTTTAAATGATGGATGGGAGTGAACTCAACAGTGAACTCAATATAGATGTTTATCTGACCAGTCAAGTATCACTCGCATTGAATAGGTAAGTTAATACGCGGAAAACACTATTAATAATTAGTGAATAGTTTAATAATGCAACCTAATGCTAATTGCTAATCCAGGGCAGAGTGCATGGCAATTAATCAGTTTTATAATGAAAAGATTCCTATTGCTCACAATAAATTGCTCAAGAGCTAATAAACGTTCTCTTTGTATTACAGGCTTGAAAGTCATAATCTTACTTTTGAGAGTACTGAATCATTGGATAGCTCATCAGAAGACTCTTTGTTGGATGACTGTCATATCACAAATGCTGTATCACTTAATGACATAATATATGAAATTGCTGCACTAGAGACTAGCGTACAAAAACTCAATTTGGAGGTGGCTTCACTACAAGAAAGACTGAACAATAAGCAATCTGATTTACTTAATAATGGCAGAGAAACTTCAACAGACAATATGGAGCTCTTTTCTCATAATATTATTGACCAGGCACTGTAAGTTTTATACATGTATATTGTATATTAATGTATTATAATTATATAACATATATAGTAACTATGGCTGTATTGTTTATTTAGTGTGTTGTCATTATGATGTAATGTTGCTTACATAGTGTATCTATTTAAGTGAGTACTTAGTTATTGTCTGTCTATATAGTGTAGAATTATTGTGCTCAGTTTTGTGCTTATTTGATTATTTAAAAGATATTTATTGTTGTATTGAATTATAACAAAGTTATTACAACATAATTAAAATAATTGCTGTTATTTGTAACAGCTAATGAGGCTTTTGAATAAGCTCAGCCTCAAATAACACATTTTTAATTTACTTGCATATCGTTATATTTTCAGACAACTTCTATCAGAGCCACACTCCACTTCAGATAGTAACATATCTGCATTTGAACTGCCAAGTTTACCAGTTAAGAAACTTAAAATGGAGGTAATGTAAATGATAATTTGACCATTAGCAGGGCCACATATCATGCTGTGTTCTTTAACTATGTGTTAATAATTAATCAAGTTCTTTTGATATTGTTATGATCATTATTACAAAAGTCTTTGTAGATATTTACAATCTTGACATTAGAAATATTTGAGTGTTTCATTTGTTCCTTGAACATAAGAAACTGCTAAACTAAAGAACAGGCTCCAAGTTTTATAACATATATACAATGTCTACCTTCATGATCATGATAGAAATAGATGTTATTGAAAGTATTAAGTTGAAATAATCATACAATCATGATGTTTAATTAATTCTTGATCTCATTTTAATTGATTTACAAACATAGATTGAACTTAATAAAGCTTTAACTGGTTTAGAGTTTTTATCAATTTCAAGTGAAACTATTAGAAAAGGTAAGTATATAATATTATAGGACCAATGTTTGATCAATACTACATGTGTATATATCAATGTAATGTTTGTAAATGTTGTTTTAATCATATAATGATATTGTGGATCCATTAATATTTCTAATTTATAGATAGTACACAATTATGGAGAGTTCATAGACACAAAGGAATTGTTCATGGATTACTCTTCCAAACTACTTTCACTACAATTGAAGAGCTGGTAAATCATCATGTATTTTAATATTGTTTTGGTCATCTATTTACTTGATATAGAGAAATAATATGATTACTAGTTATTGGATTGTTTTAATTATAGTTTAGTAATAGAAAGAATATGTATTTGTTAACATAATCTACATAATACTAATAATGGTTTCTTATTCAATTGTAAATAGGCTACTCCTGAACTAACTAAAATTGTTAATCTCCATATTGAAGTTGACCAAACAATATCTACTGAACTCAAAACTTTTATTCAATGGTATATACTATAAATGTTTAGAACTTCAATAATTGTATTCATACTATATTGTCTCTTGTGTATTATTTTCCTTTATTTTATATATTATACTTATTGTTATATAAAAATATCATTGTTCAATATTCAGGTTATTTTTATGATAGGATTTGTAGATCATGTGACTTAATGGATTTATATCAAACCTTCTCAACATATGTACTTCGTGTCTTTGAAAGACAACAGACTCTATGTCACATTAAGGTACACACATATGTATAGCACATATGGATTGTCGTAATGTAATGATATTAATATACTCTTCTGATGTTAGCATTGACTTCAATACTCTATTGAATTAATTTGTTTTTCTGGCAGCAAAGTTTCCCAGGAGTTGTAATCTGTGAAGAAGACAATATCAGTACAGTTAATGTGAAGAATAAAGCAGGGTAAAGGTTGTTTGTTAATTTATTTATATAGTCATATAAATTAATGATGATAATAGTGTGTTTTAATTATTTGTATTTTGTTATCAGCACATGTTATATTATAACTTGGAAACTATCACTGACAAGAAATGGACTAGTATCTGAAGATTTGACTATACACAATGATACTTTATGTGGTAAGTAATATTTTAGCTACAAGTTTTGTTAGAATTATAATTATCTGGTACACAGTAGTATTATTAGTAGTAGGGTTTTGATGTTCTTATTATTATTGTTTCTTTGACTTGAAATATCATCTTCCTTGAAGTAACTTGTTTCTTTCTCATCAGACATTATGATAATACATTAATAAAGATATCAACATTTTCTTCAACAATTTTAAAGGATATTCTTTGTTGTTTTATACAGAGTCTGTACTTCCAAGAGAAATGTTGAATCACTTGCCACAGATTATTGAAAGACTAGTTAAAAAATATGATTGCAGATCTGTCCTTATCAAGTTAATCACCAGTATATGTAATTGATACTATAATTATGTTATATTAAATTAATATTATAATTACTATATGTTATAATGCTATATTAATTTATTATCTTAGTTTATGTTCTGTAAATCATTTTAATATATCTCTGTCTTATCTCACCAATAATAATTATTATCAAATTCTTTGAAGTTTATAGATTCTTATATTTCATACAAAATATTTGAAATTTAGTGAGTAGCAATACACACACACATATACATTGAAATGATATGAATGTACTCATTACTTACATCTTCCAAAGATCAAATTAATACAATATAGTTCTCTTATATACTGACTGCTAAGATTCTATTATTCATGTGGTAACTTAAATAAACCTATGATGTAATGTTTATATAAATGTTCTGGAACTGCACTATATATTGTCATGTAAATTCAGTTTTGTTCAGTCTAAGTCTACAGTTGTTGAGTTATTGTTCTTTTAAATATATATGTTGTATTGGTAAGCTCGGTCACTAGTAGAATTACAACAATTCGTGCAGTAAATAGACAATTAACACATTTTTCTGTTAAAAAATGAGGTTAGTAGTGTTTCATTCAGAGACAATCAACCAATTGAAGGTACACCTGCTATAAAGGTTTACTTATATATTTTAATTTGTGTGTAAGGTTACATAAGATTATAAGATGTTATGCATGCAGAGGTATTAAAAAGCAAAGAAGCTAAATGTGTTAGTGACATCAGTATTACAATCATTTTTATTGCAGCTATTATTGTGGTGAGGGTATTATATTTTAGTGTTTTTCATTTCTCTTATATAGAATTCCACTATATTAAGTTCTTGACTTTCCACAACTTATCTATGCCCTCACTCTTCTAGGAATCAAACTGAGTACTATGAACTAAATAAATACTCTACAGTTAATTTGATAAAGTAAAAACACTTAATATAGTTAAGTACACAAGTTTTGATTTAGTCTTTACTGCTTCTGATGAGATTTCGACTAAATCTACATAAAGACAGAGCAAATTGTAAAAGTAGTATAAGACATATTGTCATAACTTAGTCATTAATTTTAACATAATTTCATCAGCTAAGTGATTTTGGCTAAATTTCTGTCAAAAAATATTTACAAATTTAACCAAAATACAAGAATCATGCTTGACATGCTCATCAAGAATATTTCCCAGACACTCCTCATTTGTATTCCCTGCAGTCCTTGTTTTTGAATCTCTTGTAAACATTCTCAGAAATTGTCAGTTCTGAATATAGAATTATATTTCATTCTTATCTCACTAATAAAAAATTGAAACAAAATGTAAAATCAAGTTAACATAGTTATAGTATAAAGCTTGTGAGTATGTATATATGTACTTATTAATATAATAAAATACACAAATTATGATTTGGTCTTTATTAAAACCACTGCTGATGAGATTTCAGCTAAATCTAAATGTAAACAGAGTAAACTGTAAAAGTAGAATAAGACACATTATCATACCTTATGTCAATTTTGACATGATTTCATCAGCTAAGTCATTTCGGTTAAATTTCACTCTTAAAATATCCACAAATTTAGTGAAAATACCAACATCACGTTTGACATAATCCTTTATTTCATCAAGAATAATATCACGACGCTCCTTGTCTGTATCCTTACAAGCCTTGTCTTTGACTCTCTTGTAAACATCCTCAGAAATGACCAGTTCAGAAGACAGTTTTCTTGCTAGATCAATGGGGTCAATGGTTGACTCAACAATGATGTCAGTACATTGAATTAGAGCTTTCAAGGCTGCATCACAATCAATATTCTCAGAACCTGCATATGATAAGTGTTATTAATACAATATAGTTTGATAATTTTTTATTATCAGCATATCTATAGCTAATGTATTTATCTGTACTATACTCCCTTTTGTTTGACTATGATTTAAGTGATTCCTTATGACAGATTATACACATGAAATTATACAGTTGTCACAAAGAATAGTTTTAAAAATGTCAATCACTTCATTAATGCTATTATAAGACCCACAAGAATATTAAAAATGATCCAGTGATATCAAAATTAATAGCAAAGATATGGTTAAGAGTCAATCTGTAAAGTCCAAGTTTACATCAATGGAAGTTAACCTCATAAATCACTAAACATTATCCTGTAAAATAGTATACTAGATATTAAAATAATGTTTATCAAAATTTCATTATAATGGTATGTAATTCCTACCTTGAGTTAAGGCTTCATGACCTTGTCCAGGAGCAGTTGAACTCACACTCTATAATTAATTACATATAATACTACAACTTATGAGATATTATGTGTACATACCTGTTCTTGTATTATCTCTCCTTTAAACCAAACTGATTCTTCAGCAATAGGTTTACGATATGATGGATTTTTTCCACAACAGATTGGTACACTAGATAATTGCTCATCTCCAATAACAAGATAGTGAAGATCATTTGTTTGAGGACATTGTTTACATACATACTTAAACTTCCTTCTCATAGGAACAGATTGAAACGACTCACTAAGGAAGTCACTGCTAAGTGTAAGAACTTGATCAACTTGATCTCCACAATCTTTTAAAACAACCAATAGCTCCTGGCATACTGCATTAATGGATCTAAAGGCAGGATTATCTTGAGCATATCGTAACACATCAATTTGCATAACAGTGTGGAGATCAGTGAGAATGATACGGTCCCTAGGTTTCTGTCCATATGTAAAGGTGACACGATTACGATATATTTCATCATTGAACATTAGCTCACAGGGTGGCTGTCTGGCAAAAGATGTCACAAAGCGTGTAAAGAAACCTGGAGGTACAAATTTGGTGTTAAAGGTGATGTGAAGAGGAGTAGCTCGTAGATGATAACCAGGTGGAGCTTCAGAAGGATCTCCTTTGAATGACTTTAGCATTGCTGGTAGAAAATATTGCTTGACATGTCGACCAAAATATTCTTCAGTAGTAACTTCAGCAGCAAGACGAAAACTTACTAAAAGTTCAATAATGGCTTCTGGACTAAAGTCAAATGTCTCACATTCTCTCCAAATTGACATATAAAATGGCTGTACCAAAATGCCTTTTTCTCGTAGCAATGTCCAATTTTGTCTTGTTTCTCCATCAGCTCCTTCATCTAATGTGAACACTTTTCCAAGCGTCTCCACAAACCATTTAGGTTTGATAATAACTTTCTCCTTCAAGCCCTCGATGTGGGGATAGCAGAGCACAACACCCAGATCATGATAAAAGAGGAGAGCTTTAGGAACATCATTATGTGGAATTTTACAAGCCACTCCTATTTCACAAGCTTTATCAAGATCAATCACATTTCTATCAAACAGTTGAATCACTTTACGAAAGAGAACCCAGCTAACTGGTGTTTTGACAATAAGCTTCTCATGGGTGAACTGACAAATGGCTCTTCGTATTTTACCCAGATTAGGATCTTCATTTTTTCCTCTACCAGAACTGGTATTATCAATTATCAGGGTTTTATCAATGAGCTGAAAATATTCTTTGTCCTTATAATGAGATTCCAATTTCTCAACAACTTCCTTTCTTTTATCTTCAGTCTTTAAGATATCACCATGAGTACCTATGCAGTACATACGAGGGTACTCACAACAACCACCATTACTGTTATACCTCATCAGGTGTCCATGAATGCTAGCCATCCAATTAAGCATCAGATCAAGTGTGCTCACATTTACCTCCTCCACAAATATTTTTATTCCATCCTTATGCCAAATAGCCTGCCATCTTTCCCTGAAATCCTTTGAGGCATCGAACATGAGAAAGAACATGGTACGAGGAGTAAGAAAAGCAGGAAGGATTTCAAGAAAAACAGGCTGACCACCACAGTCCCAGATGTGCAGAAATGGTTGGGGCTTAATATTTTTGAGATCATCGGGGGACATTTGCTCAGATTTTGATATGGCTTCTGAAAGAATCTTATCCACTTTCATGCCCTCTATGTCTTTAATTCGTGAAGATACTGTTAAAGGATTTATCTTAGGAATGCTAGCTAGATTGTAGAGTGTTGAGGCTGATACACTACTAAGGACAGATGTGGTATTAGAAGGATCTTGATAAACTAAAGCAAGTAGTTTTGCCATTTCGTCTATCTCATCCTCATCAGTTACCTCTATTAACTTGTCATCATCTTCAAGACTCATGTTGTACCACTGATGTCCAAATGGCCGAACACAGCTGACTTCAGATATAATCGTACTAGTAGTGTCAGATTCCCAAGGTAGCTTCATTAATGATCGCTTTAAACTAGTTTTACCAACACCTGCAGTTCCGAGAAGCATGATACGTCCATATGCTACATTCATTTCTCCTTTTTCCATAGCTCTCTTATAAGCATCTAAATGTATTAAAAATAAAATATACAAAACCACATCACTTCATGTAAGATAGAGTTAAAAATATAATAATACCATTATTATCATATTTGTGTATAAATTAACTGTCAGACAGCTGGCAGTATTATAGTAATAATATTGCTCTTATTATTATTATCACTATTAAACACTATCTCCCACAAAACAAATAAGAACTTTCAATACTTGCAGACAACAACACTTAAATATTGGCTATAGTAACTGATGTTTAAAAGTAACTAGACTATAATTAAAATCATTGTTTTGAAGATAGTAATTTCATTAATGTTTTTAAAAAGTGAAAGTTTTCATAAAGTAATTACAAAGTGTTAGTAGAAAAACAGCTAGCAAAGTTAAAATAAATGGTGTTACTAATTCACAGGATGTATGAAATATGACAAAAAAACAAAGAACAAGTTTTTCATTCTATCCTTGTGTTTAATATATAGCTTAGATGGTTAAAACTAGGATTTTAGTACTAATATGTAATCTATTATCCTGATGAGGTAATAGCAAAATATCAATCAAAATGTCACTGGTGGAAGGTTCAAGAGAAGTTGAAGTGATGGATTGAACATCTAAAATGCTGGAGCTAGCAAAAGTAATCTTTAAATGAAAGGAACTACTTTATCACTATTAGCTACATATGTAGGACATTGTAGATGCCAATGAGATTCTAGCAAGGCATAAGTATATATAAGCCAAAAAATATCACTACAACTTCTAAATTCATAACACTATAGTTTATAGTAAACACAATCAATAAAATTTAAAATGATATGATAATATACCTCTTCTTTCCTTCTATTGACATATTTTCAATGGACAGTTATGTGAGTAAGGGTTCATCAGAGGAATGTTCAAAAGGTAAAAAAAGTCAATAACAACTAATACTAATAATTGTATCATACAATACTTTAATTGAGTAATTATATTACTTCATTTAAAGGTTATAAAAACAACATCTCAAAGAGATGTGAGAGTACTAATATATTTCTCATTTAGACTACCATTTACATGGTTGCAGTTTAATGACAAGCAGTATATCCAAAACATAAATAATAAACAACAACACATTGATACATGTATACATAATACAGACTTACTCGCTAAATAGGTGTGGTAATTTCAAAGCGATTTATCATTTACAACAGGAACATTTAAAAAAGAGAAAAGACATAATTAATAAAAAGGATAATAGTTAAATACAACAAATAAACAACTCAAACAAATATCAAATACTCTACATTTAGCATTATCACAACAATTCTTATCATTTAGTTACACATATACATAGTATAGACTTACTCGCTAAATAGGTGTGGCAATTTCAAAGTGATTTATCATTTACAACAGGAACATTTAAAGAGAGAAAAGATATAATTAATAAAAAAGGATAATAGTTAAAAACTACAAATAAACAACTCATATAATATCAAATATACTACATTTAGCATTATAGCAACAATTCTTATCATTTAGTTACACATATAAATAGTACAGACTTACTTCCTAAATAGGTGTGGCAATTTCAAAGATTTACAACAAGAACATTTAAAAGAGAGAATGACACAATTAATAAAATGGATAATAGTTAAATACAACAAATAACTCAAATAATATCAAATATACTACATTAAGTATGATCACAACAATTCTTATCATTTAGTTACAAATATACAAAGTACAGACTTACTCGCTAAATAGGTGTGCCAATTTCAAAGTGATTTAACATTTACAACAGAAATATTTAAAAGAGAGAAAAAACATAATTAATAAAAAGGATAATAGTTAAATACAACAAATAAACAACTCATCAATATCAAATATACTACATTTAGCATTATAACAACAATTCTTAGCATTTAGTTACACATACACATAGTATAGACTTACTTCCTAAATAAGTGTGGCAATTTCAAAGTGATTTATTATTTAAAACAAGAACATTTAAAAGACAGAAAAGACATAATTAATAAAAAGGATAATAGTTAAATACAACAAATAACTCAAATAATATAAAATACACTACATTAAGTATGATCACAACAATTCTTATCATTTAGTTACACATATACATAGTACAGACTTACTGCCTAAATAGGTGTGGCAATTTCAAAGTCATTTATCATTTACAAAAGGAATTTTTAAAAGAGAAAAAAGACATGATTAATAAAAAGGATAGTAGTTAAAAACAACAAACAAACAACTTAAATAATATTAAATACTCTACATTTAGCATTATCACAAATTATTATCATTTACTAGTAGTTACACATATACATAGTACAGACTTACTTCCTAAATAGGTGTGGCAATTTCAAAGATTTACAACAAGAACATTTAAAAGAGAGAAAGACACAATTAATAAAAAGGATAATAGTTAAATACAACAAATAACTCAAATAATTCCAAATATACTACATTAAGTATGATCACAACTATTCTTATCATTTAGTTACAAATATACATAGTACATACTTACTCGCTAAATAGGTGTGCCAATTTCAAAGTGATTTAACATTTACAACAGAAATATTTAAAAGAGAGAAAAGACATAATTAATAAATAGGATAATAGTTAAATACAACAAATAAACAACTCGTACAATATCAAATATACTACATTTAGCATTATAACAGCAATTCTTATCATTTAGTTACACATACACATAGAACAGACTTACTTCCTAAATAGGTGCGGCAATTTCACAGTGATTTATTATTTAAAACAAGAACATTTTAAAGAAAGAAAAGACATAATTAATAAAAAGGATAATAGTTAAATACAACAAATAACTCAAATAATATAAAATACACTACATTAAGTAAGATCACAACAATTCTTATCATTAGTTACAAATATACATAGTACAGACTTACTTCCTAAATAGGTGTGGCAATTTCAAAATGATTTATCATTTACGATAGGAATTTTTAAAAGAGAGAAAGACATAATTAATAAAAAGGATAATAGTTAAATACAACAAATAACTCAAATAATATCAAATATACTACATTAAGTATGATCACAACAATTCTTATCATTTAGTTACAAATATACATAGTACAGACTTACTCGCTAAATAGGTGTGCCAATTTCAAAGTGATTTAACATTTACAACAGAAATATTTAAAAGAGAGAAAAGACATAATTGATAAAAAGGATAATAGTTAAATACAACAAATAAACAACTCATACAATATTAAAAACCCTACATTTAGCATTATAACAACAATTCTTATCATTTAGTTACACATATACATAGTACAGACTTACTTCCTAAATAAGTGTGGCAATTTCAAAGTGATTTATTATTTAAAACAAGAACATTTAAAAGACAGAAAAGACATAATTAATAAAAAGGATAATAGTAAAATACAACAAATAATTCAAATAATATAAAATACACTACATTTAGCATTATCATAACAATTCTTATTATTTAGTTACACATATACATAGTACAGACTTACTTCCTAAATAGGTGTGACAATTTCAAAGTGATTTATCATTTACAAAAGGAACATTTAAAAGAGAGAAAAGACATGATTAATAAAAAGGATAATAGTTAAATACAACAAATAACTCAAATAATATCAAATATACTACATTAAGTATATCACAACAATTCTTATTATAATTTAGTTACAAATATACATAGTACAGACTTACTTCCTAAATAGGTGTGCCAATTTCAAAGCGTTTTAACATTTACAACAGGAATATTTAAAAGAGAGAAAAGACATAATTACTAAAAAGGATAATAGTTAAATACAACAAATAAACAACTCATACAATTTAAAAAACACTACATTTAGCATTATCAAAACAATTCTTATCATTTAGTTTCACATATACATAGTACAGACTTACTCGCTAAATAGTTGTGGCAATTTTGAAGTGATTTATCATTTACAACAGGAACATTTTAAAGAGAGAAAAAAAATAATTAATAAAAAGGATAATAGTTAAAAACAACAAATAAACAACTCAAATAATATCAAATACTCTACATTTAGCATTATGATAACAATTCTTATCATTTAGTTACACATATACAAAGTACAGACTTACCAGCTAAATAGGTGTGGTAATTTCAAAGTGATTTATCATTTACAAAATGAATTTTTAAAAGAGAGAAAAGACATGATTAATAAAAAGGATAATAGTTAAAAACAACAAACAAAAAACTCAACTAATATCAAATACTCTACATTTAGCATTATTACAACAATTCTTATCATTTAGTTACACATATACAATATACAGACTTACCAGCTAAATAGGTGTGGTAATTTCAAAGTGATTTATCATTTACAAAAGGAATTTTTAAAAGAGAGAAAAGACATAATTAATAAAAAGGATAATAGTTAAATACAACAAATAAACAACTCAAACAATATCAAATACTCTACATTTAGCATTATCACAATCATTTAGTTACACATATACAAAGTACAGACTTACCAGCTAAATAGGTGTGGCAATTTCAATGTGATTTATCATTTACAAAAGGAATTTTTAAAAGAGAGAAAAGACATAATTAATAAAAAGGATAATAGTTAAAAACAACAAATAAACAACTCAAATAATATCAAATACTCTACATTTAGCATTATCACAAAATTATTATCATTAAGTTACACATATACATAGTACAGACTTACTTCCTAAATAGGTGTGCCAATTTCAAAGTGATTTATCATTTAAAACAACAGCAATTAAAAAAGAGAGAAAAGACATGATTAATAAAAGGGATAATAGTTAAATACAACAAATAACTCAAATAATATCAAATACACTATATTTAGCATTATCACAATAACTCTTATCATTTAGTTACAAATATACATAGTACAGACTTACTTCCTAAATAGGTGTGGCAATTTCAAAGTCATTTATCATTTACAACAGGAACATTTAAAAGAGAGAAAAGACATAATTAATAAAAAGGATAATATTTGAATACAACAAAAAACTCAAAGAATATCAAATACATTACATTTAGCATTAGCACAACAATTTTTATTATTTAGTTACAATTATACATAGTACAGACTTACTTCCTAAATAGGTGTGACAATTTCAAAGTGATTTATCATTTACGATAGGAATTTTTAAAAGAGAGAAAGACACAATTAATAAAAAGGATAATAGTTAAATACAACAAATAACTCAAATAATATCAAATACACTATATTAAGTATGATCACAACAATTCTTATCATTTAGTTACACATATACATAGTACAGACTTACTTCCTAAATAGGTGTGGCAATTTCAAAGTGATTTAACATTTACAACAGAAATATTTAAAAGAGAGAAAAGACATAATTAATATAAAGGATATTAGTTAAATACAACAAATAAACAACTCATACAATATTAATAACACTACATTTAGCATTATAACAACAATTCTTATCATTTAGTTACACATTTACGTAGTACAGACTTACTTCCTAAATAGGTGTGGCAATTTTGAAGTGATTTATCATTTACAACAGGAACATTTGAAAGAGAGAATAGACATAATTAATAAAAAGGATAATAGTTAAAAACAACAAATAAACAACTCAAATAATATCAAATACTCTACATTTAGCATTATCACAACAATTCTTTATCATTTAGTTACACGTATACAAGTACAGACTTACCAGCTAAATAGGTGTGGTAATTTCAAAGTGATTTATCATTTACAAAAGGAATTTTAAAAGAGAGAAAAGACATGATTAATAAAAAGGATAATAGTTAAAAACAACAAGCAAAAAACTCAACCAATATCAAATACTCTACATTTAGCATTATTACAACAATTCTAATCATTTAGTTACATATATACAAAGTACAGACTTACTTCCTAAATAGGTGTGCCAATTTCAAAGTCATTTATCATTTACAACAGGAACATTTAAAAGAGAGAAAAGACATAATTAATAAAAAGGATAATAGTTAAATACAACAAATAAACAACTCAAATAATATCAAATACTCTACATTTAGCATTATCACAACAATTCTTTATCATTTAGTTACACGTATACAAGTACAGACTTACCAGCTAAATAGGTGTGGTAATTTCAAAGTGATTTATCATTTACAAAAGGAACATTTAAAAGAGAGAAAAGACATAATTAATAAAAAGGATAATAGTTAAAAACAACAAACAAACAACTCAAATAATATCAAATACTCTACATTTACCATTATCACAAAATTAATATCATTTAGTTACACATATACATTATACAGACTTACTTCCTAAATAGGTGTGCCAATTTCAAAGTGATTTATCATTTAAAACAACAGCAATTAAAAAAGAGAGAAAAGACATAATTAATAAAAGGGATAATAATTAAATACAACAAATAACTCAAATAATATCAAATACACTATATTTAGCATTATCACAATAACTCTTATCATTTAGTTACACATATACATAATACAGACTTACTTCCTAAATAGGTGTGGCAATTTCAAAGATTTACAACAGGAAGATTTAAAAGAGAGAAAAGACATAATTAACAAAAAGGTTAATAATTGAATACAACAAATAACTCAAATAATATTAAGTACATTACATTTAGCATTATCACAACAATTTTTATCATTTAGTTACACATATACATAGTACAGACTTACTTCCTAAATAGGTGTGGCAATTTCAAAGTCATTTATCATTTACAACAGGAACATTTAAAAGAGAGAAAGACACAATTAATAAAAAGTATAATAGTTAAATACAACAAATAACTCAAATAATATCAAATATACTACATTAAGTATGATCACGACAATTCTTATCATTTAGTTACAAATATACATAGTACATACTTACTCGCTGAATAGGTGTGCCAATTTCAAAGTGATTTAACATTTACAACAGAAATATTTAAAAGAGAGAAAAGACATAATTTATAAAAAGGATAATAGTTAAATACAACAAATAAACAACTCATACAATATTAAAAACACTATATTTAGCATTATAACAACAATTCTTATCATTTAGTTACACATATACATAGTACAGACTTACTTCCTAAATAGGTGTGGCAATTTCAAAGTGATTTATTATTTAAAACAAGAACATTTAAAAGACAGAAAAGACATAATTAATAAAAAGGATAATAGTTAAATACAACAAATAACTCAAATAATATAAAATACACTACATTTAGCATTATCATAACAATCCTTATCATTTAGTTTCACATATACATAGTACAGACTTACTTCCTAAAAAGATGTGGCAATTTCAAAGTCATTTATCATTTACAAAAGGAACATTTAAAAGAGAGAAAAGACATGATTAATAGAAGGATAATAGTTAAATACAACAAATAACTCAAATAATATCAAATACACTACAATAAGTATGATCACAACAATTCTTATCATTTAGTTACAAATATACATAGTACAGACTTACTCGCTAAATAGGTGTGCCAATTTCAAAGTGATTTAACATTTACAACAGGAATATTTAAAAGAGAGAAAAGACATAATTAATAAAAAGGATAATAGTTAAATACAACAAATAAACAACTCATATAACATTAAAAACACTAGATTTAGCATTATAACAACAATTCTTATCATTTAGTTTCACATTTACATAGTACAGACTTACTCGCTAAATAGTTGTGGCAATTTTGAAGTGATTTATCATTTACAACAGGAACATTTGAAAGAGAGAAAAGACATGATTAATAAAAAGGATAATAGTTAAAAACAACAAACAAAAAACTCAACTAATATCAAATACACTACATTTAGCATTATCACAACAATTCTTATCATTTAGTTACACATATACAAAGAACAGACTTACCAGCTAAATAGGTGCGGTAATTTCAAAGTGATTTATCATTTACAAAAGGAATTTTTAAAAGAGAGAAAAGACATGATTAATAAAAAGGATAATAGTTAAAAACAACAAACAAAAAACTCAACTAATATCAAATACTCTACATTTTCCAATATCACAACAATTCTAATCATTTAGTTACACATATACATAGTACAGACTTACTTCCTAAATAGGTGTGCCAATTTCAAAGTCATTTATCATTTACAAAAGGAACATTTAAAAGAGAGAAAAGACATAATTATTAAAAAGGATAATAGTTAAATACAACAAATAAACAACCCAAATAATATCAAATACTCTACATTTAGCATCATCACAACAATTCTTATCATTTAGTTACACATATACAGAGTATAGACTTACCAGCTAAATAGGTGTGGCAATTTCAAAGTGATTTATCATTTACAAAAGGAATTTTTAAAAGAGAGAAAAGACATAATTAATAAAAATGATAATAGTTAAATACAACATACAAACAACTCAAATAATATCAAATACACTACATTTAGCATTATCACAAAATTATTATCATTAAGTTAAACATATACATAGTACAGACTTACTTCCTAAATAGGTTTGGCAATTTCAAAGTGATTTATTATTTAAAACAAGAACAATTAAAAAAGAGAGAAAAGACATGATTAATAAAAGGGATAATAATTAAATACAACAAATAACTCAAATAACATCAAATATACTACATTAAGTATGATCACAACAATTCTTATCATTTAGTTACACATATACATAGTACAGACTTACTTCCTAAATAGGTGTGGCAATTTCAAAGATTTACAACAAGAAAATTAAAAGAGAGAAAAGACATAATTAATAAAAAGGATAATAATTAAATACAACAAATAACTCAAATAATATCAAATACATTACATAATTAGCATTATCACAACAATTCTTATCATTTAGTTACACATATACATAGTACAGACTTACTTCCTTAATAGGTGTGGCAATTTCAAAATGATTTATCATTTACAATAGGAATTTTAAAAGAGAGAAAGACATAATTAATAAAAAGGATAATAGTTAAATACAACAAATAACTCAAATAATATCAAATATACTACATTAAGTATGATCACAACAATTCTTATCATTTAGTTACAAATATACATAGTACAGACTTACTCGCTAAATAGGTGTGCCAATTTCAAAGTGATTTAACATTTACAACAGGAATATTTAAAAGAGAGAAAAGACATAATTAATAAAAAGGATAATAGTTAAATACAACAAATAAACAACTCATACAATATTAAAAACAGTACATTTAGGATTATAACAACAATTCTTATTATTTAGTTACACATATACATAGAACAGACTTACTTCCTAAATAGGTATGACAATTTCAAAGTGATTTATTTTTTAAAACAAGAATATTTAAAAGAGAGAAAAGACATAATTAATAAAAAGGATAATAGTTAAATACAACAAATAAACAACTCAAACAATATCAAATATACTACATTAAGTATGATCACAACAATTCTTATCATTTAGTTACACATATACATAGTACAGACTTACTCGCTAAATAGGTGTGCCAATTTCAAAGTGATTTAACATTTACAACAGAAATATTTAAAAGAGAGAAAAGACATAATTAATAAAAAGGATAATAGTTAAATACAACAAATAAACAATTCATATAATATTAATAACACTACATTTAGCATTATAACTACAATTCTCATCATTTAGTTACACATACAGACTTACCAGCTAAATAGGTGTGGTAAATTCAAAGTGATTTATCATTTACAAAAGGAATTTTTAAAAGAGAGAAAAGACATGATTAATAAAAAGGATAATAGTTAAAAACAACAAACAAAAAACTCAAAGAATATCAAATACTCTACATTTAGCATTATCACAACAATTCTTATCATTTAGTTACACATATACATAGTACAGACTTACTTCCTAAATAGGTGTACAAATTTCAAAAGTGATTTATCATTACAAAAGGAACATTTAAAAGAGAGAAAAGACATAATTAATAAAAAGGATAATAGTTAAATACAACAAATAACTCAAATAATATCAAATATACTATATTTAGCGTTATTACAATAACTCTTATCATTTAGTTACACATATACATAGTACAGACTTACTTGCTAAATAGGTGTGGCAATTTTAAAGTGATTTATCATTTACAAAAGGAACATTTAAAAGAGAGAAAAGACATGATTAATAAAAAGGATAATAATTAAATACAACAAATAACTCAAATAATATGAAATACATTACATTTAGCATTATCATAACAATTCTTATTGTTTATTGACACACATATATAGTACAGATTTACCAGCTAAATTAGGTGTGGTAATTTCAAAGTGATTTATCATTTATAACAGGAACATTTAAAAGAAAGAAAAGACATAATTAATAAAAAGGATAATAGTTAAATACAACAAATAACTCAAATAATATCAAAATGAAATACACTACATTTAGCATTATCACAACAATTCTTATCATTTAGTTACACATGTACATAGTACAGACTTACTTCCTAAATAGGTGTGACAATTTCAAAGTGATTTATCATTTACAAAAGGAACATTTAAAAGAGAAAAGATGTGATTAATAAAAAGGATAATAGTTAAATACAACAAATAACTCATATAATATCATATAAACTATATTTAGCATTATCACAACAATTTTTATCGTTTAGTTACACATATACATAGTACAGACTTACTAGCTAAATAGGTGTGATAATTTCAAAGTCATTTATCATTTACAACAGAAACATTTAAGAGAGAAAAGACATGATTAATAAAAAGAATAATAATTAAATACAACAAATAACTCAAACAATATTAAACACTACATTTAGGATTATCAAAAAAATTTTATCATTTAGTTACACGTATATACATAGTGCAAACTTACTAGCTAAATAGGTGTGCCAATTTCAAAGTGATTTAACATTTACAACAGGAATATTTAAAAAACAGAAAAGATATAATTAATAAAAAGGATAATAGTTAAAAACAACAAATAAACAACTCATATAATATCAAATACACTACATTTAGCATTATCATAACAATTCTTATCATTTAGTTACACATATACATAGTCCAGACTTACTTCCTATATAAGTGTGCCAATTTCAAAGTGATTTATCAATTACAAAAGGAATTTTTAAAAGAGAGAAAAGACATGATTAATAAAAAGGAGAATAATTTAAAAACAACAAACAAATAACTCAAATAATATCAAATACTCTACATTTAGCATTATCACAACAATTCTTATCATTTATAAAGTTACACATATACATAGTACAGACTTACATCCTAATAGGTGTGGCAATTCGAAGTGATTTATCATGTATGACATCAACATTTAAGAGAAAGAAAAGACACAATTAATAAAAGAATCATTATTAAAAAAAACAAAGAAAACAACTGAAATCATATTATATTCAGCATTATTACTATCATTATAAATATTTACACACATACATAGTACAGACTTACATCCTAAATAGGTGTGGTAATTCCAAAGTGATTTATTGTTTATGTCAGAAACATTTAAAAGAGAGACAAGATAAAATTAATAAAAAATTCATTGATAAATATAACAAATAAACAACTCATAATATTAAATACACCTCATTTAGAATTATCACAACAATTCTTATCATTTAGTTACACATATACATAGTACAGACATACTTGCTAAATATAGTTGTGGCAATTTCAAAGTGATTTATCATTTATAACAGAAACATTTAAAAGAGAGAAAAGACATAATTAATAAAAAGGATAATAATTAAATACAACAAATAACTCAAACAATATTAAATACACTACATTTAGGATTAATTTTATCATTTAGTTACACATATACATAGTGCAGACTTACTAGCTAAATAGGTGTGCCAATTTCAAAGTGATTTAACATTTATAACAGGAATATTTAAAAAACAGAAAAGATATAATTAATAAAAAGGATAATAGTTAAAAACAACAAATAAACAACTCATATAATATCAAACACACTACATTTAGCATTATCATAACAATTCTTATCATTTAGTTACACATATACATAGTCCAGACTTACTTCCTATAGAGGTGTGCCAATTTCAAAGTGAATTATCATTTACAAAAAGAATTTTTAAAAGAGAGAAAAGACATGATTAATAAAAGGATAATAGTTAAATACAACAAATAACTCAAATAATATCAAATACTCTACATTTAGCATTATCACAACAATTCTTATCATTTAGTTACACATATACATAGTACAGACTTACTCCCTAAATAGGTGTGGCAATTTAAAAATTATTTTTCATTTTCAATGGAAAGGTATAAAATAGAAAAAAGACACATTTAATAAAATGGATCATTATTAAAACAACAAAGAAACAAATTAAATCATATTATATTCAGCATTATTACTATGCTTATAAATATTTACACACATATATAGTACAGACTTACTTCCTAAATAGGTGTGGTAATTTCAAAGTGATTTATTGTTTATGTCAGGAACATTTAAAAGAGAGACAATATAAAATTAATAAAAAAATCATTGATAAATATAACAAATAAACAACTCATATAATATTAAATACACTACATTTAGAATTATCACAACAATTCTTATCATTTCGTTACACATATACATAGTACAGACTTACTCGCTAAATATAGTTGTGGCAATTTCGAAGTGATTTATCATTTACAACAGAAACATTTAAAAGAAAGAAAAGACATAATTAATAAAAAGGATAATAGTTAAATACAACAAATAACTCAAACAATATTGAATACACTACATTTAGGATTAATTTTATCATTTATTACACGTACATACATAGTGCAGACTTACTAGCTAAATAGGTGTGCCAATTTCAAAGTGATTTAACATTTACAACAGGAATATTTAAAAAACAGAAAAGATATAATTAATAAAAAGGATAATAGTTAAAAACAACAAATAAACAACTCATATAATATCAAATACACTACATTTAGCATTATCATAACAATTCTTATCATTTAGTTACACATATACATAGTACAGACTTACTTCCTATGTAGATGTGCCAATTTCAAAGTGATTTATCATTTACAAAAGGAATTTATAAAAGATAGAAAAGACATGATTAATAAAAAGGATAATAGTTAAAAACAACAAACAAACAACTTAAATAATATCAAATACTCTACATTTAGCATTATCACAACAATTCTTATTCATTTACTTACACATATACAAAGTACAGACTTACCAGCTAAATAGGTGTGGCAATTTCAAAGTGATTTATCATTTACAAAAGGAATTTTTAAAAGAGAGAAAAGACATGATTACTAAAAAGGATAGTAGTTAAAAACAACAAACAAACAACTTAAATAATATCAAATACTCTACATTTAGCATTATCACAAAATTATTATCATTTAGTTACACATATACATAGTACAGACTTACTTCCTAAATAGGTGTGCCAATTTCAAAGTGATTTATCATTTAAAACAAGAACAATTAAAAGAGAGAAAAGACATGATTAATAAAAAGGATAATAGTTAAATACAACAAATAACTCAAATAATATCAAATACACCATATTTAGTATTATCACAATAACTCTTATCATTTAGTTACACATACACATAGTACAGACTTACTTCCTAAATAAGTGTGGCAATTTCAAAGTGATATATTATTTAAAATAAGAACATTTAAAAGAGAGAAAAGACATAATTAATAAAAAGGATAATAGTTAAATACAACAAATAACTCAAATAATATCAAATATACTACATTAAGTATGATTACAACAATTCTTATCATTTAGTTACAAATATACATAGTACAGACTTACTCGCTAAATAGGTGTGCCAATTTCAAAGTGATTTAACATTTACAACAGAAATATTTAAAAGAGAGAAAAGACAAAATTAATAAAAAGGATAATAGCTGAATACAACAAATAAACAACTCATACAATATTAAAAACCCTACATTTAGCATTATAACAACAATTCTTATTGTTTAGTTACACATATACATAGCACAGACTTACTCGCTAAATAAAGTTGTGGCAATTTTGAAGTGATTTATCGTTTACAACAGGAACATTTAAAACAGAGAAAAGACATAATTAATAAAAAGGATAATAGTTAAATACAACAAATAAACAACTCAAATAATATCAATTACTCTACAATTAGCATTATCACAACAATTCTTATCATTTAGTTACATATATACAAAGTACAGACTTACTTCCTAAATAGGTGTGCCAATTTCAAAGTGATTTATCATTTACAAAAGGAACATTTAAAAGAGAGAGAAGACATAATTAATAAAAAGGATAATAGTTAAATACAACAAATAAACAACTCAAACAATATCAAATACTCTACATTTAGCATTATCACAATAACACTTATCATTTAGTTTCACATATACATAGTACAGACTTACTTCCTAAATAGGTGTGGCAATTACAAAGTCATTTATCATTTACAAAAGGAACATTTAAAAGAGAGAAAAGACATAATTAATAAAAAGGATAATAATTAAATACAACAAATAACTCAAATAATATCAAATACATTACATTTAGCATTATCATAACAATTCTTATCATTTAGTTACACACATATATAGTACAGATTTACCAGCTAAATTAGGTGTGGTAATTTCAAAGTGATTTATCATTTATAACAGGAACATTTAAAAGAGAGAAAAGACATAATTAATAAAAAGGATAATAGTTAAATACAAAAAATAACTCAAATAATATCAAAATGAAATACACTACATTTAGCATTATCACAACAATTCTTATCATTCAGTTACACATATACATAGTACAGACTTACTTCCTAAATTGGTGTGACAATTTCAAAGTGATTTATCATTACAAAAGGAACATTTAAAAGAGAGAAAAGACATGATTAATACAAAGGATAATAGTTAAATACAACAAATAACTCAAATAATATCATATAAACTATATTTAGCATTATCACTATCGTTTAGTTACACATATACATAGTACAGACTTACATGCTAAATAGGTGTGGCAATTTCAAAGTTTTTTATCATTTACAACAGGAACATTAAAGAGAGAAAAGACATAATTAATAAAAGGGATAATAGTGTAATACAACAAATAACTCAAACAATATTAAATACACTACATTTAGGATTATCAAAAAAATTTTATCATTTAGTTACACGTATATTCATAGTGCAGACTCACTAGCTAAATAGGTGTGTCAATTTTAAAGTGATTTAACATTTACAACAGGAACATTTAAAAGAGAGAAAAGATATAATTAATAAAAAGGATAATAGTTACAAAAACAAATAAACAACTCAAATAATATCAAATACACTACATTTAGCATTATCATAACAATTCTTATCATTTAGTTACACATATACATAGTCCAGACTTACTTCCTATATAGGTGTGGCAATTTCAAAGTGATTTATCATTTACAAAAGGAATTTATAAAAAAGAGAAAAGACATGATTAATAAAAAGGATAATAGTTAAAAACAACAAACAAAAAACTCAAAGAATATCAAATACTCTACATTTAGCATTATTACAACAATTCTTATCATTTAGTTACACATATACATAGTACAGACTTACTTCCTAAATAGGTGTGCCAATTTCAAAGTGATTTATCATTTACAAAAGGAACATTTAAAAGAGAGAAAAGACATAATTAATAAACAGGATAATAGTTAAATACAACAAATAACTCAAATAATATCAAATATACTATACTTAGCATTATCACAATAACTCTTATCATTTAGTTACACATATACATAGTACAGACTTACTTGCTAAATAGGTGTGCCAATTTCAAGGTGATTTATCATTTACATAAGGAACATTTAAAAGAGAGAAAAGACATGATTAATAAAAAGGATAATAATTAAATACAACAAATAACTCAAATAATATCAAATACATTACATTTAGCATTATCATAACAATTCTTATTGTTTATTGACACACATATATAGTACAGATTTACCAGCTAAATTAGGTGTGGTAATTTCAAAGTGATTTATCATTTATAACAGGAACATTTAAAAGAAAGAAAAGACATAATTAATAAAAAAGATAATATAGTTAAATACAACAAATAAACAACTCATAAAAACATTAAAAACACTACATTTAGTATTATAACAACAATTCTTATCATTTAGCTACATCTATATATAGTACAGACTTACTTCCTAAATAGGTGTGACAATTTCGAAGTGATTTATCATTTACAAAAGGAACATTTAAAAGAGAGAAAAGACATAATTAATAAAATGGATAATAGTTAAATACAACAAATAAACAACTCAAACAATATCAAATACTCTACATTTAGCATTATCACAACAATTTTTATCGTTTAGTTACACATATACATAGTACAGACTTACTAGCTAAATAGGTGTGGCAATTTCAAAGTTGTTTATCATTTACAACAGGAACATTTAAGAGAGAAAAGACATAATTAATGAAAAGGATAATAGTTAGATACAACAAATAACTCAAACAATGTTAAATACACTACATTTAGGATTATCAAAAAAATTTTATCATTTAGTTACATGTATATACATAGTGCAGACTTACTAGCTAAATAGGTGTGCCAATTTCAAAGTGATTTAACATTTATAACAGGAATATTTTTAAAAAAAGATAAGATATTATTAATAAAAAGGATAATAGTTAAAAACAACAAATAAACAACTAATATAATATCAAATACACTACATTTAGCATTATCATAACAATTCTTATCATTTAGTTACACATATACATAGTACAGACTTACTTCCTACATAGGTGTGGCAATTTCAAAATGATTTATTATTTACAACAGGAACATTTTAAAGAGAGAAAAGACATAGTTAATAAAAAGGATAATAGTTAAATACAACAAATAAACAATTGAAATGATATCAAATATATTACATTTAGCATTATCACAACAATTCTTATCATTTAGTTACACATATACATAGTACAGACTTACTTCCTAAATAGGTGTGGCAATTCAAAGTGATTTATCATATATGACATGAACATTTAACAGAAAGAAAAGACGCAATTAATAAAAAGGATCATTATTAAAAAAAGCAAAGAAACAAATGAAATCATATTATATTCAGCATTATTACTATCATTATAAATATTTACACACATACATAGTACAGACTTACATCCTAAATAGGTGTGGGATTTCGAAGTGATTTATCATATATGACATGAACAATTAAGAGAGAAAAGACACAATTAATAAAAAGAATCATTGTTAAATATAACAAATAAACAATTGAAATTATATCAAATATATTACATTTAGGATTATCACAACAATTTTTATCATTTAGTTATACATATACATAGTACAGACTTACTTCCTAAATAGGTGTGGCAATTTCAAAATTATTTTTCATTTTTAATGGAAAGGTATAAAATAGAAAAAAAACGCAATTAATAAAAAGGATCATTATTAAAAAAAGCAAAGAAACAAATGAAATCATATTATATTCAGCATTATTACTATCATTATAAATATTTACACACATACATAGTACAGACTTACATCCTAAATAGGTGTGGGATTTCGAAGTGATTTATCATATATGACATGAACAATTAAGAGAGAAAAGACACAATTAATAAAAAGAATCATTGTTAAATATAACAAATAAACAATTGAAATGATATCAAATATATTACATTTAGGATTATCACAACAATTTTTATCATTTAGTTATACATATACATAGTACAGACTTACAAACTAAATAGGTGTGGCAATTTCAAAATTATTTTTCATTTTCAATTGAAAGGTATAAAATAGAAAAAAGACACAATTAATAAAAAGGATCATTATTAAAAAAAGCAAAGAAACAACTGAAATCATATTATATTCAGCATTATTACTATCATTATAAATATTTACACACATACATAGTACAGACTTACATCCTAAATAGGTGTGGGATTTCGAAGTGATTTATCATATATGACATGAACAATTAAGAGAGAAAAGACACAATTAATAAAAAGAATCATTGTTAAATATAACAAATAAACAATTGAAATGATATCAAATACATTACATTTAGCATTATCACAACAATATTTATCATTTAGTTATACATATACATAGTACAGACTTACAAACTAAATAGGTGTGGCAATTTCAAAATTATTTTTCATTTTTAATGGAAAGGTATAAAATAGAAAAAAGACACAATTAATAAAAAGGATCATTATTAAAAAAAGCAAAGAAACAAATGAAATCATATTATATTCAGCATTATTACTATCATTATAAATATTTACACACATACATAGTACAGACTTACATCCTAAATAGGTGTGGGATTTCGAAGTGATTTATCATATATGACATGAACAATTAAGAGAGAAAAGACACAATTAATAAAAAGAATCATTGTTAAACATAACAAATAAACAATTGAAATGATATCAAATACATTACATTTAGCATTATCACAACAATATTTATCATTTAGTTATACATATACATAGTACAGACTTACAAACTAAATAGGTGTGGCAATTTCAAAATTATTTTTCATTTTTAATGGAAAGGTATAAAATAGAAAAAAGACACAATTAATAAAAAGGATCATTATTAAAAAAAGCAAAGAAACAAATGAAATCATATTATATTCAGCATTATTACTATCATTATAAATATTTACACACATACATAGTACAGACTTACATCCTAAATAGGTGTGGGATTTTGAAGTGATTTATCATATTTGACATGAACAATTAAGAGAGAAAAGACACAATTAATAAAAAGAATCATTGTTAAACATAACAAATAAACAATTGAAATGATATCAAATACATTACATTTAGCATTATCACAACAATATTTATCATTTAGTTATACATATACATAGTACAGACTTACAAACTAAATAGGTGTGGCAATTTCAAAATTATTTTTCATTTTTAATGGAAAGGTATAAAATAGAAAAAAGACAAAATTAATAAAAAGGATCATTATTAAAAAAAAAACAAAGAAACAAATTAAATCATATTATATTCAGCATTATTACTATCATTATAAATATTTACACACATACATAGTACAGACTTACTTCCTAAATAGGTGTGGTAATTTCAAAGTGATTTATTGTTTACGTCAGCAACATTTAAAAGAGAGACAAGATAAAATTAATAAAAAATTCATTGATAAATATAACAAATAAACAACTCCTATAATATTAAATACACTACATTTAGAATTATCACAACAACTCTTATCATTTAGTTACACATATAAATAGTAGACTTACTTCCTAAATAAGTGTGGGAATTTCAAAGTGATTTATCATATATGTCATAAAAGGATCATTATTAAAAAAAGCAAAGAAACAACTGAAATCATATTATATTCAGCATTATTACTATCATTATAAATATTTACACACATACATAGTACAGACTTACATCCTAAATAGGTGTGGGATTTCGAAGTGATTTATCATATATGACATGAACAATTAAGAGAGAAAAGACACAATTAATAAAAAGAATCATTTATAAATACAAGAAATAAACAATTGAAATGATATCAAATATATTATATTTAGGATTATCACAACAATTTTTATCATTTAGTTACACATATACATAGTATACAAACTTACTTCCTAAATGGGTATGGCAAATTCAAAGTAATTTATCATTTTTAATGGAAGTGTATAAGAGAAAAGACACAATTACTAGTACTCAAAACTATCATTATTAAATACAACAGATACACTACTATTATCATGACAATTCTTATCATTTAGTTACACATATACATAGTACAGACTTACTTCCTAAATAGGTATGACAATTTCAAAGTGATTTATCATTTACAACAGGAACATTTAAAAGAGAGAAAAGATATAATTAAATACATATAACACTATGTTCTATAAAGTTTAAACAACATCCTCAGTGATATGCTTATGAATTAACCGACTACATTATTGGTTGTAGCTCATAAATTACTATATAGCTGGTTTAAAAGAGAGGAAAAGACACAATCATTAAAAAGGGTTATCATTAATTAGAAAGAAATGATTACCAATAGGAGTACATATAGCAGTTATGCGTTATCATTTTATTAATGTGTGATAGACATTAGTTAAATGAAATTGGAATTGGTCTATAGAACCAATCAGTTAATCCCATTTAAAATTTGTAAACGTTAGTGGCTGTAAGTATATACATTTTAGATTTGCTCAAATAACTTGAAGTTTAATTCCAATATTCTTTTCCATAACAAACTTACTGAGAGTTCACTGTTATCACTTTCAGCCATGATGACTGTAACACCAATATACTATATAATATAACATAATAAAAAAAACATTATAGTTAGCACAAGTTAAACACTATTTTCTATAAAGTTTAAACAACATCCTCAGTGATATGCATATGAATTAACCCACTACATTATCAGTTGTAGCTCAAAAATTACTACATAGCTGGTTCGTCAGTGACAAAATTAATTTGGTATATTGACAATCTGAAGAAAATAAAACTTGTCAATATACCATGTAAATTTGATATAATTGGTATCTGTAAAAACAGATACCAATTATATCAAAGTTTATTTCAAAGAGAATCGCTCTTTTAGCTTTTTACAATGCATAGATATCTAAACTAGTTTGGCCTTTTGCACAACTACAAGTTATCTAATCGCCATGCTAGTACCACCCACCATTAATTACAATAAAGACACCAAATTTAAGCTATGTCAAGTTTTTAATTTTGACAGTTAATTTTGGTGGCAAGCTAAAGTCACTGTGCAGACACAGAAACTGTTAAAATGTCATCCTCACTAGTAAAATATGTGTTTCACTTTGGATAGCTTGGTGGTGCTAAATGTGATTCTGATGATTACAAACCAAGCATGAAGAAAATATATACCATATATTGAGTTTTATTGGTGACAAAATTAATTTGATGAATTGACAGTCTACAGGAAAAAACGTAAAAATAATATCTGTCCATATTATGTTAAATTATTTTACCACGCACATAATAAATAACCAGAGGTCCAAAGATATGTTGTCAATATTACTAAAGCCCTTCTTGGAAGGAACTAACATTCTCTTTAAATTACTACATTTAACTCTGTGGTAGCATCTTACCAAAACTAACTATCATGTCTTCAAACTGCAGTTCAATCAATGGTACTACCCATTGTTAATTAGAGTAATGATATATGAAACAGTCAAATATAAATTATGCCAATTTTTATCACCCAACATAAGGCAATCCTATAACTGTTTTGAATCATATGGACATATAGCATGTATCTATATAATTATATAACATGTTTGCTTTTGTTTTATAAAGCAAAAAATAAAATTAAGTTGCATACTTGCACATGGGTGACAAATGAATTTCATATAGTGAGCTGCTACAATGATGAGTGTGGCTGATTGAGCTTCAAAGCTTCTAAGCTAACTTACTTACTTCTCTCTACCTTCAAACATTTTACAGTATTTTGGTTAGCTACAAAGCTTTCCCAACCTTAAAGTTCTGTTTTAGAAACTTGTGTCTTCCAAATATCATATAATTATTCACCTGGTGTACACAGCATGCTGGGCAGTCCTAAGATTGTTTTGAACCACATGGTATGCATGCCAATATGTTTATTTGATAATTTTTTTAATATATTATTTTACGTAACATTGAGAGCAACAAATGAAATTAAATTAAATGTTAATGGTGACCAATGAATATTATTAGTTTAGAGCGAGTACTTTGAATTGAACATGACTAATCAAAGCTTCTGAGTTATGTAATTTTAAAGCAATTTAAAGGTGTTACAGATTGGGCTTTCCCCAATCTGATCAGCTTATTTCGAACAGCAATGACGATTGCTGTGTCAAGTGCTTAATGTGAGCGCTCATTCCCAGCATTAAAAAGAATAAAAAGTTACTTGCAATCAACGATGGGTGAACAAAGGTCGATAGATTTGGCAGTACTAGCAGTGGAAAGAGAATTGTCGTCTCGCATACAGATGTTTGAAGTACTAGAGTTCAAGAACAGAAAAATCACTTTATTCTATTTTTTATAAGCCAACTTTGACCATTATACTCTAGCTCTGTTCTTAGTTTAATCATTATAACCATGGTTCAATTTTACCGCGCCCCTCATGAAATAATTAATGCAGAAAATTTTTTGTGGCGCGCTTCGCGTGCCCAGTTGTACCCATCCTATAGTGTAGCTCTAGATACGCCTCTGTGTTACATGGTAGTGCTAATGATTCTATTTGTGACTGAGATCAAAATTGTGTCGGGCTACTTGCTATACCAAAAAGCTCAATCTTTGTATTGGTTTAAGTTCTTACAACATTCCTCAGATCACAGTATTTTGTATATGGATTTGTACAAAGAGGTATGGGATTTGCTATTTCAAAAGACTTTCACATGTCAGAATCATATTGGACGTATTGACTCTGACATGATATTGGGCTTGATCTTTTGATTTCATCTTGATCCTAGGTTCAAACAGAACAGCATGCATATTGGCCACCTGGCATGACACCCACTTGAGTTTCTTACCTTCTACTCTCTTGAAACTTAGCAATAATCCATTCCCTTACAGAAACAACAGTACCATCAAAATCTTAGGACTACTTTTACAACAATAATCTTTTTTAAATTAATTATATCCTGTTAATTTAAACCATTGATAGCAGATATCCTTGTATTTACGTATACATCAATCAGACTTATAACACTTACATCAGAGTCACTGAGAAGAACAACTTCAATCGCTTTTTCTGCCGTTTGGTGTTGCCGAGCCTTCGCTAAAAGAGGCGAAGGTCTGGCTACTTCTTGAGTCGAACCGTGCTAGGTCACGTGCACAGATATAAAATTAACTCCTTTATTTTGTAGACTGTTAAAGACTTCAAAAGAGATTAAACATTCGCCCACTAGTATGATTATAAAACTTATGATAGCCCTAATCCTGATAACAACAAGGCCTAGGAGAAGAAAGCAGCTGATATTTTCTTGAGTGTCTCACCAGAGTTTAGCATTACTCTTTCTAGCAAGGTACAATACCCTAGTACAGAATATATGATTATCATGTACAATGACATATTAATATTGCCTACAATAGACTTTAAGTACTGTCCACAAAATTTATATTTGACCTATTAAGTGTTTTTACTATGATAAAGTCTGTAACTCTTAATTAAATTCATTCCAAAATGATTCTTTTAATAGATTGGTAAACTTGAACTGATTGAAAGAGAAAATGCTGCTATTCTCAATGAATCTCTCAAGACATTTACTAAATGTACAATATCTGAGTTTCAAAATGTTCTAGAAAACTTGAATTTGAAGTGTCCATTTTATTTGCTGCAAAATGATGGTACACTGATAAGGTGATAATAACACATGTAAAATTGAGATCTAGCTTAAAAATTTGCCTCAAAAAGACACATTTTAATACATTTACCATTTTATTTTAAAGTAAGATGATTGATTCAGTTATATATTTATTTCTAATAGTGATGTTTATGTGTATGTTAAAATAATATATCTTGTAGCTAGTCTTGTATAACTAAACTACAATACAGCACTTGTTTCATGTTGTAATACTTGTTAATGGTTTTCCTAGAGAAGCTTCATTACAAGCCAAGGTTCTATCAATATGTTTGAGATAGTTCCTATGGTAACCTTTGATGTGGCAAGGGAAGTCCCTTGATTGTGACAGTATTTAGATTCATAGTCTGTTCTTTAATTTATCTATTCATCTATTTATATATCAGCCATCCATTCATTTATTCATCAATCCATCCATTGTATAGGTCATTAGTGCTAGTTGGGTATGGTAGCTGGTTGTTCTGAACATGTAGAGAGTCTATCTTATGTTAAGACTACATGACTGTTGATATATAATTATTATACCTATTTTCATAAACTGAAATCGTTGTCACACCTGAGATTTAGCACAAGACTGTCATTATAGTAAGTAGTTTAATGTACATTTCAAAAATAAGTAATATAATATATAATTGCAGGGAAATTTATCATAGGAAGAGGTAGATGCATGATGAACGATTCTCGACTCCAATCTGTATTTGACCAAATAGGGTCATATGTTTGTACATGATTGTATAGCTTTCTTACACTCTGAATATGAGTTGACAAATGGTCTTGTGGTAAAACTGACATATGAGGTATTAGTTGCTTTTGACTTTTGCCAATAATTTGTAGAAGTCAAGTAGTTCCCTCCTAGTTGTTAATTTTCAATATATTATTACTACCTGATGTATCTCGTAATCTAACTGGAAAGACGGTGACTTGTTGAGATGACACGTTATTAGGTTATTATACCACTGACTGCTGTAGCTGGAGTGACAAATGAAGTACTAAATGTTATTATGTGGGATACAAGGCAGCAAATAGTAAAGAAAATGTCAACTGTAGTAAAGAAATTATTGTACCTACAGTTTTTAACTATATTACTCTACAGGAATGATATGTAGCTCATATACCTCATGCCACATCCAATAAAGGAAAAATAATAACACCTGTAAAAACTGACTGGTTAATTTAACCAATATTTAGTTATACAGGTTGCAATATTGCAAACTTATAATTATTTTTATAATAACACCTGTAAAAACTGACTGGTTAATTTAACCATGCATTATTTAGTTATACAGGTTGCAATATTGCAAACTTATTTTTATAATAACACCTGTAAAAACTGACTGGTTATTTTAACCAATATTTAGTTATACAGGTTGCAATATTGCAAACTTATTTTTGTCAAGAAAGTAATCATAATACTGTTTTCATTACTAATGTACGTGTACTACTGTTTATGTAGCTATATTACCATCAATTTCATAATACATTAGTGATCAAAATATAGTATTTTGTTTACATTTACATAGGCAACCTGTATAACTATGTATTAGTTACATCAACCAATCAATTTTTATAGTGGCCTAATTAGAATTAAAAATATATATGGTAATAAATGAGCCCAGAGTCATAATATTGCTAGTAGATTTTCCAAATGTCTATAATGGAATTTATTTTAACAATAGAAGATGATAAGAATACTATATTAAACATTATGTCTCTTCCATTGTAATTGTATTATAGTAGTGGAAAGAGTCTGATTCAATTGCGGGCTAACCCATGTCTAAAAATATATGTGTTATTTTAACAACTAATTTGTGGCTTACATGTATGGATTACTATGGAATCTAAAATCCATATAAATTACTCACTGTATAATTTGCTGCTATGTAATAACAATATACCAACAAATTACACAATGAGTAATTAACAAGAGTTCTAGATTCCATAGCAACCCACCCATGTAAGCAACTAATTAATTTTTACAATGTAGCCATTCAGAGAATTTTCAATTTTGTATTCTCTTATCACCTTTATCCAAAGACCATGCTTTAAGTAGTCCCTTTGGAGCCCAGAGGCATAATGAAATTCATGACTTGACAGCAAAACTTCTAAAAGAAGTTTGTAATAATGTTACTATTGAACCTCCTACTGTTTAGACTCTATAGGGAAGAAACAAAAATTCCCAATAATAAAAAAATATTTAACAAAATAAAAAAATATACAACCAAAATCGGGAATCCGACCATACGGAACCCGAGGACGGACATTCCAATTCCTATTTCGTATTTCTTCCGAGCACCTTCGTGTATTTTGAAATTCCAATTAATAATAATAACCCAGTTGATAATTTTATATGGCTGTCTTGTTACTTAATAAACGCAGAGCGAGAGTACCACGAGTTGTCTCTTTAAAATAGAGCGTCAGCGATACATAAGACTAACTTAACGTTGTGAATTCCATCCCATTAGATCTGTGTTACGTTATTGGTTCTTGGTTGCAATTGTGTACTCTATATATACTATCTATAACAATAAAGATGGCTAAACCAGTAATTGGAGTTGATGTTGGAGGTACTTATACTGACGCTGTCATCATATGTGACAAGAAAGTACTTTCATCATGTAAACATGAGACTACTGCTAACAGAACAGAAGGGATTATCAAAGCAATTGAAGGAGCCTTTCTCAATCTTAAAAACAAATCTCTGTCAGATAATATCCGTTCTACCCTATCACGTGTATGTATTGGTACCACTCATTTTATTAATGCTGTCGTTGAAAGATCTGTTGATAAACTAACACCAGTTGCCGTGGTGAGGTTATGTGGAACTGCGTCAATTGGAATACCACCATTTTCAGATTTCCCATCAGATCTTGCCCAGATTATCAAAGCGAGCACTCACATGATATCAGGTGGATTAAATTATAACTGCTCTCCAATTGAAGATCTTTGCGTTGATGAGATACAAACTCTAGCAAAGGAATTTCTAGGACGTAGTCCTCCAGTGAAGAATATTGTTATATCAGGTACTTTCACTCCTATGGACAATCCTGATAACAACCAGGAGAAGCAAGCAGCTGATATTTTCTTGAGTGTCTCACCAGAGTTTAGTGTTACTCTTTCTAGCAAGGTACATTACCTTAGTACAGAATATATCATGTACAATGACATATTAATATTGCTTATACAATAAACTTTAAGTATTGTCCATAACTTTTATATTTGATCTATTAAGTTTTTTTACTATTATAAAGTCTGTAACTCTTAATTAAATTCATTCCAAAATGATTCTTTTAATAGATTGGAAAACTTGGACTAATTGAAAGAGAAAATGCTGCTATTCTCAATGAATCTCTCAAGACATTTGCTAAACGTACAATATCTGAGTTTCAAAATGCTCTAGAAAACTTGAATTTGAAGTGTCCATTTAATTAACACAAAATGATGGTACACTGATAAGGTATTAATAACACATGTAAAAATTAAGGATCTAGCTTAAAATTTTGCCTCAAAAAGACTCAATTTAGTAGATTTGTCATTTTATTTTAAAGTAAGATGATTGTTCCAGTTATTTCTAATAGCGATCTTTGTTATTTGTATATTATAATAATATATCCCATAGCTAGTCTTGTATAACTAAACTACAATACAGCACTTATTTCATTGATCAACTGTTTGTTTCTTTAGTGTCGTAGAGGCTGTGGATTATCCAGTGTTCACTTTTTCCTCTGGTCCAACCAACAGTATGAGAGGTGCCATGTTTTTATCAGGAAAGAAGGATGGTATCGTTGTGGACATTGGTGGTACAACCACAGATGTTGGAATACTTAAGCTTATTAATGGTTTTCCTAGAGAAGCCTCATCACAAGTCAAGGTACTATTAATTGTTGCTATGGTAGCCTTTAATGCATCAAGGGAAGTCCCTGGCCCTGACAGTAATTAGATTCATAGTCGACCTATCTATTCATCTATTTATATATCATTTATTCATTCATCAATCCATCCATTGTGTAGGTTGCTAATGCTGTTGGTGCTAGTTTGGGTATGGTAGCTGATTGTTCTGAACATGTGGAGAGTCTGTTATGTTAAGACTACATGTCTGTTAATATTAAACCATTTTCTTAAACTCAAACAAACTATTGAGGTTTGTTAGTAGTATAGTATCAAACTAACTTAAAATTGAGTCATACAAAAATTTCATTGGTGAATCATAATTATATACTTATTTTGGATAAACATCAAAAAATTTCCAGTCTAGCATCTATGGATGCTTCTTGTGATCTGTGTGATATTGAGATGAGGTATAAGTATTAAAATTAAATATCATACCTTTAGTATATTTTGAGATCATTTTATCTAATAGAGTGGCCAGTTCATCTTGTTCATGTATCATCCGCTCATGATCTGTCACAACAGCTACTATATAAAAGACATATGTTAATAATCAGTTTAATAATATGACATATTGATCTGTACCTTTAGTTAATTGAGGAGGAGTAGCTATTGCCACATCTCCTGGTGTAGTGGTGCCATCCTCTATAAAAGAGAATATCATAATAAACACAAACAATCATGTTAAATAATCACAATTTTTTGGGACTATACAAATATAATCTATACCAGCCATTTGTGATTATGGCTATAAATTTTCATAGTTACAAGTAATCATTACATTAATATTCTACAAATTTGTTATTCAATGCTAAATACTATAAAATGTCATTGAAAGTTAAAAAACAACTATGTCTTCAATCATTATGATAAACACAATGGATTTTTAGCCCATCACATATACAGATATCTTGATGCACCCATTCCACAGGTACATAGTGTCTATGAACACCATGGACATTCATACTATCTATATACATCAAGATGTAGTATTAATGTCTATCCATTCCATATGTACATTGCGTCTATGGAACCCATGGATGTCCATACCATCTACATATATACAGATGGAATCTTAATATCCATCCATTGTAATGAATAGACAGTACCAATGGTAGTAACAGTCACTATGGATCCTGTGGTATCTACAGTATTTACAGGCTATACATTCTAAGAATATTAACTAAAACATTTGGATGGATGTCTATGGTCTTTGTTGGTCATGAGTGCACCAATAATTTGTGGTTATTGCTGCAAATGTTCATGGTTATAACTTAATAAGTAACCATGACATTAGTATTCTACAAATTTGTTATTGAATGCATGAACAACTGTTTTCTATGTGGATCAGTGAAGCTCTATTGTTATAATACACTGCATGTGCAATTGTTATAATTATCAATTTTCCTTTGTTAATATTACAAATAATACTGACCGACTTGAAATAATTTTTTAAGTTCACATTTTAAACTCTAAATTTAGCACATTACAGTAAAAATGTTATTTATTTACTAATAAAATTTATCCACATGACTAGCATAAATTCAGTTAAAACTTATCAAAATAACCCAAATTGTACTATGCTTTAAATTTGGCTTAATTGACCAATCAGATTGCTTTATTTCAGGTCAATAGAAACCTTATGTAATGTAGACAAAAATGTAAACAAAAAGTCCATTTCATTTACTACAAGTAAAATGGTAAGTGTTCCTTGTTAACTAAAACTAATAAGTAGATCCTGATGACATATATCCAAAGCAGTAGATGCTACTGTTGTTTTAGTTTAGCTTTATATATTTTTAGTTAGTTATAGTTAGTTTTTTTACCTGTGGAATAATTTCAGTTAGTTATAGTTAGTATCTCTGCCAATGGAATAATTTTAGTTAGTTATAGTTAGTTTTTCTATCAATGGAATAATTTTAGTTAGTTATAGTTAGTTCTCTGCCATCAGAATAATTTTAGTTATTTCTCTGCTTTAATAATAATTTTAGTTAGGTATAGTTGAGAAAGATAGTTAAATTTAATGCATTCTTAGACTAAAGATATTGCTCATTTTTCTTAAAAGTATTTTATTCTTTAAGTTTGTATCTGCTAATCGGTTTCTTCTATCATTTGATGCATACCCAGCTTTGGAAGGAGAATCTTGTTATCACGAAATTACTTGTTTTCCACTAGAATTGTTGCAACATTTGCACTACCAATAAATGTAGCTAACTTCTCGGTTATTTTCTGAATTATTTGATGTAAGAAGATTTATGCAGCATCAAAGCAAGGCTTAGTTGCCTGGCATCGTTTTACCATTACATGTAGCTTTATTATCCTTAAGACTCTTTTCTTTCCAATAACTTCCTTTGCTCAGGTACTGTCTTAAATTAGTTGGATTTTTTCCTTTTATTTTATTTTCACATTCAGCATTTTTTGAGGTCTCAATCTTACAAATATTATTGTTTGGTGCTTCATCATCATCAAAAGTATTCCCAAACTGGGTTTGCTTTTGGTCATCCAGTTGACATAGCAGACATAACAGAAGTTTCAACTTCCTGTCTTTTTAGTGTCTACTGATGTATGCCCAGCAGATGGTTGTATTGTGCATTGTGATAGCTTATTGTACAGACAAAGTGAAAGGTATACATGTGCTTGTATTGAATTGTGCTATCTTTCATTAACAGCTAACTTATAACAACTTAACGTATCACTTACTAGTGGTTTATCTTTTATGCAAGTATGACATTTTTTTATTGAGTACAAGTATCTGTTGTTTTAGTTCCGAAGTCTCTATAATAGTTAGTTATAGTTAGTTTTTGCCATTATTACATTAATTTTAGTTAGTTTTAGTTAGTTAATTGTCAGATTAAAAAGATTTAGTTAGTTATAGTTAGTTAACTAAAAGTCAAACAGGCTAAACTAAAAGGGTTTTAGTTTTAGTTATAGTTAACTAAAACAACACTAGTAGATGCAGCATATCTAATATAGCAATTGAAATGAAGCAATATGATTGGTCAACATGGTACAAATCAGTTACACACCTTGGTCTCATTAGGTACATATTTATACACCTCTGGCATGTGGCCACCAAACTATAAATCATTATGGCTATACTCCTTTTCTTCGTATGGTGTACTTTCTCTCCCTTTATCCATCTATTATTATATAATAATAATTGGTAATCTAGATCTGCACAAACAAACAAATGGATATTATAACCATGTGTCTAATATTGTGGGAAAAATCTTGTTATAAGGTTTTAATTTGGAAATTTGACAAAAAGATTTTAACCAGTATATGCAAAGTAATAGATGTATGTATTTCCTAATACTATATCCTTTGGTTTTGACTTTGCAGATGGAAGTGATTCCTTATGGATGATTATAGGTTTGTCAAAAGAATACTTTAAAATATCATTCACTTCATGAATGCTATTATAAGACCCACAAGAATGAAAGGAATCCAATGATATCAAAATTAATAGCAGTATAGTATGGTTAAAATCAATTAGTAAAGTCAGAGTTTACATCAAATGGAAGTTAACCTCATAAATCACTAAATATTATGTAAAATAGTATACTAGATATTAAAATAATTTTCATTATAATGGTATGTAAATTCTACCTTGAGTTGAGACTTCATGACCTTGTCCAGTAGCAGTCGAACTCACACTCTATAATTAATTACATATAATACTATAAATTATGAGATATGATGTATACATATAAAACTAAAATTCATACCAGTGGGTTAACTTTACTATAACTATAACAAATATGAAAATATGTAACTAAAACAACACTAGTACATACCTGTTCTTGTATTATCTCTCCTTTAAACCAAACTGCTTCTTCAGTACTTGGCATACGATATGACCAATTATTCTCACAACAGATTGGTACACTAGATAATTGTTCATCTCCGATAACAAGATAGTGAAGATCATTTGTTTGATGACATTGCATGCATACGTACTGAAACTTCCTGCTTATAGAAACAGATTGAAATGACTCATTAAGGAAGTCACTGCTAAGTGTAAGAACTTGATCCACTTGATCTCCACAATCTTTCAAAACAGCCAACAGCTTCTGGCATACTGCATCAAGGGATCTAAAGGTTGGGTGTTTTGGAGCATATCGTAATACATCAATTTGTATAGTAGAGTGGAGATCAGTGAAAATGATACGATCAATAGGTGGTTGGCCATATGTAAAGGTGACACGATTACGATATATTCCATCTTTGAACATCAACTCACAGAATGGCTGTCTGGCAAAAGATGTCACAAAGCGTGTAAAGAAACCTGGAGGTACAAATTTGGTGTTGAAGGTGATGTGAAGAGGAGTAGCTCGTAGATGATAACCAGGTGGAGCTTCAGAAGGATCTCCTTTGAATGACTTCAGCATTGCTGGTAGAAAATATTGCTTGACAGGTTGACCAAAATATTCATTAGTAGAAACTTCAGTAGCAAGACGAAAACTAACTAAAAGTTCAATAATGGCTTCTGGACTAAAGTCAGATGCCTTACATTCTCTCCAAATTGACATATAAAATGGCTGTACTAAAATGCCTTTTTCTCGTAGTAATGTCCACATCTGTCTTGTTTCTCCATCAGCAGCTCCTTCATCTAATGTGAAGACTTTTCCAAGTATCTCCACAAACCATTTAGGCTTAATAATAACTTTCTCTGTCAGGCCTTTGATGTGAGGATAGAAGAGGACAACACCCAGATCATGATAAAAGAGGAGAGCTTTAGGAACATCATCATGTGGAATTTTACAAGCTACTCCTATTTCACAAGCTTTATCAAGATCAATCACATTTGCATCAAACAGTTGGATCACTTTACGAAAGAGAACCCAACTAACTGGTGTTTTGACAATAAGTTTGTCATGGGTGAACTGACAAATGGTTCTTCGTATTTTAGCCAGATTGGGATCTTCGTTTTCTCCTTTACCAGAAGAGGTGTTGTCAATTATTAAGGTTTTATCAATGAGCCGAAAATATTCTTTGTCCTTATAATGAGACTCCAATTTCTCAACAACTTTCTCTCTTTTATCTTCAGTCTTCAAGTCATCACCATGAGTACCTATGCAGTACATACGAGGGTACTCACAACAACCACCATCACTGTTATACCTCATCAAGTGACCATGAATGCTAGCCATCCAATTAAGCATCAGATCAAGTGTGCTCACATTTACCTCCTCCACAAATATTTTCTCTCCAGCCTTATGCCATACAGCCTGCCACCTTTCTCTGAAATCCTTTGAGGCATCAAACATGAGGAGGAACATGGTACGAGGAGTAAGAAAAGCAGGAAGGATTTCAAGAAAAACAGGCTGACCACCACAATCCCAGATGTGCAGAAATGGTTGGGGCTTAATATTCTTTAGAAGATCTGGAGACATTCGCTCAGATTTTGATATGGCTTTTGAAAGAATCTCATCCACTTTCATGCCCTCTATGTCTTTAATTTGTGAAGATACTGACGAAGAATTTATCTTAGGAATGCTAGCTACATTGTAGAGTGCTAAGGCTGATACACTACTAAGAACAGATGTGGTATTAGAAGGATCTCGATAAACTAAAGCAAGTAGTTTTGCCATTTCGTCTATCTCATCCTTATCAGTTACCTCTATTAACTTGTCATCATCTTCAAGACTCATGTTGTACCACTGATGTCCAAATGGCCGAACACAGTTAACTTCAGATATATTTGTACTAGTAGTGTCAGGTTCCCAAGGTAGCTTCATTAACGATCGCTTTAAACTAGTTTTACCAACACCTGCAGTTCCAAGAAGCATGATACGTCCATATGCTACATTCATTTTTCCTTTTTCCATAGCTCTCTTATAAGCATCTAAATGTATTAAAAATAAAATCTACAAAACCCAAAAATAAGGAACATGCGTCTTCACTTTATGTAAGATACAGTTAAAAATATAATACTATTATTATCATATTTGTGTATAAATTAACTGCCAGACAGCTGGCAGTATTATAGTAATAATATTGCTCTTATTATTATTATCACTATTAAACACTATCTCCCACAAAACAGATAAGAACTTTCAATACTTGCAGACAACAACACTTAAATATTGGCTATAGTAACTGATGTTTAAGAGTAACAAGACTATAATTAAAATCCTTCTTTTGAAGATAGTAATTTCATTAATGCTTTTAAAAAGTGAAAGTTTTCATAGAGTAATTACAAAGTGTTAGTAGACAGAAAAAAACAGTTAGCAAAGCTAAAATAAATGGTGTTACTAATTTCACAGGATGTATGAAATATGGCAAAAAACAACAAAGAACAGTTTTTCATTCTATTCTTGTGTTTATTATATAGCTTAGATGGTTATTACTAAGATTTTAGTACTAATATGTAATCTATTATCATGATGAGGTAACAGCAAAATATCTATCAAAATATTAATGATGGAAGGTTCAAGAGAAGTTGAAGTGATGTATTGAACACCTACAATGCTGGAGCTAGCAAAAGTAATCTTCCTGTTTTATCCAATTTAAATGAAAGGAATTACTTTATCACTATTAACTACATATGTAGGACATTGTAGATACTAATGAGATTCTAGCAAGGTACAAATATCTATAAGTCAAAAAATATCACTATTACTTCTAAATTCATAACACAATAGTTTATAGTAAACACAATCAATAAAATTTAAAATGATATGATAATATACCTCTTCTTTCCTTCTATTGACATATTTCCAATGGACAGTTATATGAGTAAGGGTTCATCAGAGGAATGTTCAAAAGGTAAAAATAGTCAATAACAACCAATACTAATAATTGTACCATGCAATACTTTAATTGAGTAATTATTTACTTCATTTAAAGGATATAAAAACAACTGCACACATCTAAAAGAGATATGACAGTACTAATATATTTCTCATTTAGACTACCATTTCCATGGTTGCAGTTTAATGACAAGCAGTTTGTCCAAAACTTGAATAATTAACAACAACACATTGTTACACATACACATAGTACAGACTTACTTGCTAAATAGGTGTGGCAATTTTAAAATGATTTATCATTTACAACAGGAACATTTAAAAGAGAGAAAAGACATAATTAATAAAAAGGATAATAGCTAAACACAACAAATAAACAACTCAAACAATATCAAATACACTACATTTAGCATTATCACAACAATTCTTATCATTTAGTTACACATATACATAGTACAGACTTACTTGCTAAATAGGTGTGGCAATTTTAAAATGATTTATCATTTACAACAGGAACATTTAAAAGAGAGAAAAGACATAATTAATAAAAAGGATAATAGCTAAACACAACAAATAAACAACTCAAACAATATCAAATACACTACATTTAGCATTATCACAACAATTCTTATCATTTAGTTACACATATACATAGTACAGACTTACTTGCTAAATAGGTGTGGCAATTTTAAAATGATTTATCATTTACAACAGGAACATTTAAAAGAGAGAAAAGACATAATTAATAAAAAGGATAATAGCTAAACACAACAAATAAACAACTCAAACAATATCAAATACACTACATTTAGCATTATCACAACAATTCTTATCATTTAGTTACACATATACATAGTACAGACTTACTTGCTAAATAGGTGTGGCAATTTTAAAATGATTTATCATTTACAACAGGAACATTTAAAAGAGAGAAAAGACATAATTAATAAAAAGGATAATAGCTAAACACAACAAATAAACAACTCAAACAATATCAAATACACTACATTTAGCATTATCACAACAATTCTTATCATTTAGTTACACATATACATAGTACAGACTTACTTGCTAAATAGGTGTGGCAATTTTAAAATGATTTATCATTTACAACAGGAACATTTAAAAGAGAGAAAAGACATAATTAATAAAAAGGATAATAGCTAAACACAACAAATAAACAACTCAAACAATATCAAATACACTACATTTAGCATTATCACAACAATTCTTATCATTTAGTTACACATATACATAGTACAGACTTACTTGCTAAATAGGTGTGGCAATTTTAAAATGATTTATCATTTACAACAGGAACATTTAAAAGAGAGAAAAGACATAATTAATAAAAAGGATAATAGCTAAACACAACAAATAAACAACTCAAACAATATCAAATACACTACATTTAGCATTATCACAACAATTCTTATCATTTAGTTACACATATACATAGTACAAACTTACTAGCTAAATAGGTGTGGTAATTTCAAAGTTATTAACATTTACAACAGGAACATTTAAAAGAGAGAAAAAACATAATTAATAAAAAGGATAATAGTTAAATACAACAAATAAACAACTCTTATAATACCAAATACAATACGTTAAGCATTATAACAACAATTCTTATCATTTAGTTACACATATATATAGTACAGACTTACTTCCTAAATAGGTGTGGCAATTTCAAAGTCATTTATCATTTACAAAAGGAATATTTAAAAGAGAGAAAAGACATTAATTAATAAAAAGTATAATAGTTAAATACAACAAATAAACAACTCATATAATATCAAATACACTACATTTAACATTATTATAACAATTCTTATCATTTAGTTACACATATACATAGTACAGACTTACTAGCTAAATAGGTGTGGCAATTTAAAAGTCATTTAGCATTTACAATAAAAGAGAGAAAAGAAATAATTAATAAAAAGGATAATAGTTAAATACAACAAATAAACAACTCATATAATATCAAATACACTACATTTAGCATTATTACAACAATTCTTATCATTTAGTTACACATATATATAGTACAGACTTACTTCCTAAATAGGTGTGGCAATTTCAAAGTCATTTATCATTTACAAAAGGAATATTTAAAAGAGAGAAAAGACATAATTAATAAAAAGGATAATAGTTAAATACAACAAATAAACAACTCATATAATATCAAATACACTACATTTAACATTATTATAACAATTCTTATCATTTAGTTACACATATACATAGTACAGACTTACTAGCTAAATAGGTGTGGCAATTTCAAAGTCATTTAGCATTTACAACAGGAATATATAAAAGAGAGAAAAGAAATAATTAATAAAAAGGATAATAGTTAAATACAACAAGTAAACAACTCATATAATATCAAATACGCTACATTTAGCATTATCACAACAATTCTTATCATTTAGTTATACATATACATAGTACAGACTTACTAGCTAAATAGGTGTGGCAATTTCAAAGTCATTTAACATTTACAACAGGAACATTTAAAAGAGAAAAAAGACATAATTAATAAAAAGGATAATAGTTAAATACAACAAATAAAAAACTCATATAATATCAAATATACTACATTTAGCATTATCACAACAATTCTTATCATTTAGTTACACATATACATAGTACAGACTTACATCCTAAATAGGTGTGGCAATTTCAAAGTCATTTAACATTTACAACAGGAACATTTAAAAGAGAGAAAAGACATAATTAATAAAAAGGATAATAGTTAAATACAACAAATAAAAAACTCATATAACATCAAATACACTACATTTAGCATTATCACAACAATTCTTATCATTTAGTTACACATATACATAGTACAGACTTACTCGCTAAATAGGTGTGGAAATTTCAAAGTCATTTATCATTTATAACAGGAACATTTAAAAGAGAGAAAAGACATAATTAATAAAAAGGATAATAGTTAAATACAACAAATAAACAACTCATATAATATCAAATACAATACGTTAAGCATTATCACAACAATTCTTATCATTTAGTTACACATATACATAGTTTAGACTTACTTCCTAAATAGGTGTGGCAATTTCAAAGTGATTTAGCATTTACAACAGGAACATTTAAAAGAGAGAAAAGATATTAATTAATAAAAAGGATAATAGTTAAATACAACAAATAAACAACTCATATAATATCAAATACACTACATTTAGCATTATTATAACAATTCTTATCTATTAGTTACACATATACATAGTACAGACTTACTGACTAAATAGGTGTGGCAATTTCAAAGTCATTTATCATTTACAAAAGGAACATTTAAAAGAGAGAAAAGACATAATTAATAAAAAGGATAATAGTTAAATACAACAAATAAATAACTCATATAATATCAAATACACTACATTTAGCATTATCACAACAAGTCTTATCATTTAGTTACACATATACATAGTACAGACTTACATACTAAATAGGTGTGGCAATTTCAAAGTCATTTAACATTTACAACAGGAACATTTCAAAGAGAGAAAAAACATAATTAATAAAAAGGATAATAGTTAAATATAACAAATAAACAACTCATATAATATCAAATACTCTACATTTAGCATTATCACAACAATTCTTATCATTTAGTTACACATATACATAGTACAGACTTACATACTAAATAGGTGTGGCAATTTCAAAGTCATTTAACATTTACAACAGGAACATTTCAAAGAGAGAAAAAACATAATTAATAAAAAGGATAATAGTTAAATATAACAAATAAACAACTCATATAATATCAAATACTCTACATTTAGCATTATCACAACAATTCTTATCATTTAGTTACACATATACATAGTACAGACTTACATACTAAATAGGTGTGGCAATTTCAAAGTCATTTAACATTTACAACAGGAACATTTAAAAGAGAGAAAAGACATAATTAATAAAAAGGATAATAGTTAAATACAACAAATAAACAACTTATATAATATCAAATACACTACATTTAGCATTATCACAACAATTCTTATCATTTAGTTACATATATACATAGTACAGACTTACTTGCTAAATAGGTGTGGCAATTTCAAAGTCATTTATCATTTACAAAAGGAACATTTAAAAGAGAGAAAAGACATAATTAATAAAAAGGATAATAGTTAAATACAACAAATAAACAACTCATATAATATGAAATACACTACATTTAGCATTATTACAACAATTCTTATCATTTAGTTACACATATACATAGTACAGACTTACATCCTAAATAGGTGTGGAAATTTCAAAGTCATTTAGCATTTACAACAGGAACATTTAAAAGAGAGAAAAGACATGATTAATAAAAAGGATAATAGTTAAATACAACAAATAAACAACTCATATAATATCAAATACACTACATTTAGCATTATCACAACAATTCTTATCATTTAGTTACACATATACAAAGTACAGACTTACAACCTAAATAGGTGTGGCAATTTCAAAGTCATTTAGCATTTACAACAGGAACATTTAAAAGAGAGAAAAGACATAATTAATAAAAAGGATAATAGTTAAATACAACAAATAAACAACTCATATAATATCAAATACGCTACATTTAGCATTATCACAACAATTCTTATCATCACAAAAAATTCTTATCGTTTAGTTACACATATACATAGTACAGACTTATTCCCTAAATAAGTGTGGCAATTTCAAAGTCATTTAACATTTACAACAGGAACATTTAAAAGAGAGAAAAGACATAATTAATAAAAAGGATAATAGTTAAATACAACAAATAAACAACTCATATAATATGAAATACACTACATTTAGCATTATTACAACAATTCTTATCATTTAGTTACACATATACATAGTATAAACTTACAACCTAAATAGGTGTGGCAATTTCAAAGTCATTTAGCATTTACAACAGGAACATTTAAAAGAGAGAAAAGACAAAATTAATAAAAAGGATAATAGTTAAATATAACAAATAAACAACTCATATAATATCAAATACACTAGATTTAGCATTATCACAACAATTCTTATCATTTAGTTACATATATACATAGTACAGACTTACAAGCTAAGTAGGTGTGGCAATTTCCAAGTGATTTATCATTTACAACAGGAACATTTAAAAGAGAGAAAAGACATAATTAATAAAAAGGATAATAGTTAAATACAACAAATAAACAACTCATATAATATCAAATACGCTACATTTAGCATTATCACAACAATTCTTATCATTTAGTTACACATATGCATAGTACAGACTCACTTCCTAAATAGGTGTGGCAATTTCAAAGTCATTTATTATTTACAACAGGAACATTTAAAAGAGAGAAAAGACATAATTAATAAAAAGGATAATAGTTAAATACAACTAAAAAACAACTCATATAATATCAAATACTCTACATTTAGCATTATCACAACAATTCTTATTATTTAGTTACACATATACATAGTACAGACTTACTGACTAAATAGGTGTGGCAATTTCAAAGTCATTTATTATATATAACAGGAACATTTAAAAGAGAGAAAAGACATAATTAATAAAAAGGATAATAGTTAAATACAACAAATAAACAACTCATATAATATCAAATACAATACGTTAAGCATTATCACAACAATTCTTATCATTTAGTTACACATATACATAGTACAGACTTACTGACTAAATAGGTGTGGCAATTTCAAAGTCATTTATCATTTACAACAGGAACATTTAAAAGAGAGAAAAGACATAATTAATAAAAAGGATAATAGTTAAATACAACAAATAAACAACTCATATAATATCAAATACTCTACATTTAGCATTATTTCAACAATTCTTATCATTTAGTTACACATATGCATAGTACAGACTTACTTCCTAAATAGGTGTGGCAATTTCAAAGTCATTTATTATTTACAACAGGAACATTTAAAAGAGAGAAAAGACATAATTAATAAAAAGGATAATAGTTAAATACAACAAATAAACAACTCATATAATATCAAATACTCTACATTTAGCATTATCACAACAGTTCTTATCATTTAGTTACACATATACATAGTACAGACTTACTGACTAAATAGGTGTGGCAATTTCAAAGTCATTTATCATTTACAACAGGAACATTTAAAAGAGAGAAAAGACATAATTAATAAAAAGGATAATAGTTAAATACAACTAAAAAACAACTCATATAATATCAAATACACTACATTTAGCATTATCACAACAATTCTTATCATTTAGTTACACATATACATAGTACAGACTTACTCCCTAAATAGGTGTGGCAATTTCAAAGTCATTTAGCATTTATAACAGGAACATTTAAAAGAGAGAAAAGACATAATTAATAAAAAGGATAATAGTTAAATACAACAAATAAACAACTCATATAATATCAAATACGCTACATTTAGCATTATTACAACAATTCTTATCATTTAGTTACACATATACATAGTACAGACTTACTGACTAAATAGGTGTGGCAATTTCAAAGTCATTTATTATTTACAACAGGAACATTTAAAAGAGAGAAAAGACATAATTAATAAAAAGGATAATAGTTAAATACAACTAAAAAACAACTCAAACAATATCAAATACTCTACATTTAGCATTATCACAACAATTCTTATCATTTAGTTACACATATACATAGTACAGACTTACAATCTATATAGGTGTGGCAATTTCAAAGTCATTTATTATTTACAACAGGAACATTTAAAAGAGAGAAAAGACATAATTAATAAAAAGGATAATAGTTAAATACAACTAAAAAACAACTCATATAATATCAAATACTCTACATTTAGCATTATCATAACAATTCTTATCATTTAGTTACACATATACATAGTACAGACTTACTGACTAAATAGGTGTGGCAATTTCAAAGTCATTTAACAGGAACATTTAAAAGATAGAAAGACATAATTAATAAAAAGGATAATAGTTAAATACAACAAATAAACAACTCATATAATATCAAATACACTACATTTAGCATTATCGTAACAATTCTTATCATTTAGTTACACATATAAATAGTACAGACTTACTGACTAAATAGGTGTGGCAATTTCAAAGTCATTTAACATTTACAAAAGGAACATTTAAAAGAGAGAAAACACATAATTAATAAAAAGGATAATAGTTAAATACAACAAATAAACAACTCATATAAAATCAAATACACTACATTTAGCATTATTACAACAATTCTTTCATTTAGTTACACATATACATAGTTTAGACTTACTTCCTAAATAGGTGTGGCAATTTCAAAGTCAGTTATCATTTACAACAGGAACATTTAAAAGAGAGAAAAGACATAATTAATAAAAAGGATAATAGTTAAATACAACTATAAAAAACTCATATAATATCAAATACACTACATTTAGCATTATCACAACAATTCTTATCATTTAGTTACACATATACATAGTACAGACTTACTAGCTAAATAGGTGTGGAAATTTCAAAGTCATTTAGCATTTACAACAGGAACATTTAAAAGAGAGAAAAGACATAATTAATAAAAAGGATAATAGTTAAATACAACAAATAAACAACTCAAACAATATCAAATACGCTACATTTAGCATTATTATAACAATTCTTATCATTTAGTTACACATATACATAGTTTAGACTTACTTCCTAAATAGGTGTGGAAATTTCAAAGTCATTTATCATTTACAACAGGAACATTTAAAAGAGAGAAAAGACATAATTAATAAAAAGGATAATAGTTAAATACAACAAATAAACAACTCATATAATATCAAATACGCTACATTAGCATTATTACAACAATTCTTATCATTTAGTTACATATATACATAGTACAGACTTACTCCCTAAATATGTGTGGCAATTTCAAAGTCATTTTGCATTTACAACAGGAACATTTAAAAGAGAGAAAAGACATAATTAATAAAAAGGATAATAGTTAAATACAACAAATAAACAACTCATATAATATCAAATACACTACATTTAGCATTATCATAACAATTCTTATCATTTAGTTACACATATACATAGTACAGACTTACTTCCTAAATAGGTGTGGAAATTTCAAAGTCATTTATCATTTACAACAGGAACATTTAAAAGAGAGAAAAGACATAATTAATAAAAAAGATAATAGTTAAATACAACAAATAAACAACTCATATAATATGAAATACACTACATTTAGCAATATCATAACAATTCGTATTATTTAGTTACACATATACATAGTACAGACTTACATACTAAATAGGTGTGGCAATTTCAAAGACATTTAACATTTACAACAGGAACATTTTAAAGAGAGAAAAGACATAATTAATAAAAAGGATAATAGTTAAATACAACAAATAAACAACTCATATAATATCAAATACGCTACATTTAGCATTATTACAACAATTCTTATCATTTAGTTACACATATACATAGTATAAACTTACAACCTAAATAGGTGTGGCAATTTCAAAGTCAATTAGCATTTACAACAGGAACATTTAAAAGAGAGAAAAGACATAATTAATAAAAAGGATAATAGTTAAATACAACAAATAAACAACTCATATAATATCAAATACACTACATTTAGCATTATCATAACAATTCTTATCATTTAGTTACACATATACATAGTACAGACTTACTTCCTAAATAGGTGTGGCAATTTCAAAGTGATTTAGCATTTACAACAGGAACATTTAAAAGAGAGAAAAGACATAATTAATAAAAAGGATAATAGTTGAATACAACAAATAAACAACTCATATAATATCAAATACAATACGTTAAGCATTATCACAACAATTCTTATCATTTAGTTACACATATAAATAGTACAGACTTACAAGCTAAATAGATAGGGTGATTTCCAAGTGATTTATCATTTACAACAGGAACATTTAAAAGAGAGAAAAGACATAATTAATAAAAAGGATAATAGTTAAATACAACAAATAAACAACTCAAACAATATCAAATACTCTACATTTAGCATTATCACAACAGTTCTTATCATTTAGTTACACATATACATAGTACAGACTTACTCGCTAAATAGGTGTGGCAATTTCAAAGTCATTTATCATTTACAACAGGAACATTTAAAAGAGAGAAAAGACATAATTAATAAAAAGGATAATAGTCAAATACAACAAATAAACAACTCAAACAATATCAAATACTCTACATTTAGCATTATCAAAACAATTCTTATCATTTAGTTACACATATACATAGTACAGACTTACTCGCTTAATAGGTGTGGCAATTTCAAAGTCATTTATCATTTACAAAAGGAACATTTAAAAGAGAGAAAAGACATAATTAATAAAAAGTATTATTGTTAATTAGGATGATGATTGATAATAATACATCTATTAGATGTTGTGTATTATTTAATTAAATTAGATTTGAATTGGTGCACAAAATTAAATAGTTAATCCTAACAAAAAGGTTGTAAAATTCAATGTTAGTGGTATCATGTAAATATATTTTAGATTTGTTGAAGTAATTTGCTCTTTTTATAATTCAATTGTAATTATCTTTCACAACAAACTTACTGATAGTTCACTATTGTCTCTTTCAGCCATGGTCACTGTCACACCAATATATACTGTAATAAAAACAATATAGTTAGCATAAGTCACTAAGATTTCTTTCTACTAATTTCACTAAGTTTAAATGTCTATGATTTAGATGGAGTACTAATTTTAACTATAAATTTGAGTTTTGAGAAGCCATTTGGAATTTGGTGTTAAGGAAAATTCTTCAAATATTATTTTCAACATGCATATGCTAAAACAGAGACAAATTAATGTTATTGTATATTATCATTATTATCTCAATAATTAAAACAACATCCTCATTAATATATTTATATATTAACCCACTACATTATCAGTTGTAACTTATAAATTATCATATAGCCAGTTTATTGGTGACAACATTTGATTTGTTTATTGATGGCATGAAGAACATTAAAATAGAACCTGTTAATATTACCACTAGCAATGTCCTTGTATAATGTAATATTGAAAGAAGAAATCAATCATATCACTGGCAGAATTACTAAAATATATCTTGAAGGGGACCATTCTTCTTTTCACAGAACTTACAGCTTTCTACTTCTCATTCAACTAGTGCCACCCACTATTAATTAAAACAATGACATTAACAGTTGAGGAACAAGGAGGTGAGTGGTCCCCACCTCAATAATCATAGTTGAGAGACACATATGTTCTTGCATTTGAGTAAACTACACTCATTTATTGACCATATCAACTAGTAAGAATTATTTAAATCCAAGTACATTCCAATTACTCTCCTTCTCCCAATCTTATTTATTTTCCTACTACACTGTTTTGTAAAATTACCAAAGTTAAATTACACCAGTTTCACATTTTAACAATTAATTATTTGGTGACAAAAACATCAAATATTTCTTCCACTAATAAAACCAGCTGCAGATACACAGTATAACTAGTCACACAGTAACTTGATTAGTTGAAACATATTAATTAATAGATATAAGTATATTAATATACAGTGTCTACCGTATAGCGGTTTTTTTTCATGGATGTCAAAAATTGGTTGGTTCGTGGTAAAAATTTCGTGGTCGAGCGATCTAGTCTAAACCACACCCCTTATACACGTGGTGTACAAATGGCGTACACCACGTGTACAGCAGCTCTCTTTCCGATCATAGACTTCTGTTCAGGAGTGTACTTTGCATATTGGCCTCTCTTTTTGTTGTTCTGTGACTCTATAACAGAGCGAACTTCTGAGTTGGCAATTGATGGTACAGATTGTGCTAAAGGGCCATGAGGATTGGGTAGGTTGTTCTTTTCCCTCTTGAAGTATCGAAATAAGGCCATACTCACTGATCAACAACGTGCGTGCAACCACGTGTACGTATTGATGGGCGTGGCACATTGCAACTAATTAACTTTCGTGGGTAAATATTTCGTGGTTTGTTGCTCAACCACAAAAACCACGAAAATTTTACCCCCCCCCCCGAAAAAAATCCGCTATACGGTATTACAAATAATATGATATGAATAGTGTACACAGGTCATACAAAATGAGGTATTAGTTATATGAATGATTCAACTTTTCAGCAAAATTTGAGTCATACTTTTATAGTCAAAGTAACTGTATGTGTTTTTTCTCTATCCTCAAATATACATTTGTACATAATTATATTTATAAAGAGGAGGAAAAGCTTTTAGGTGTGATCATACATGAAAGTAAAGATAAGAGAGAAGAACAAACAGACTAAGTGGTAAACATTGGTACAGATAAAACAAGTACTAATAATTATTTCTGTTGTTGTATGACACAAGAAAGTGTATACTTCAATGTGAAATTAATACATTTAGGTTCTAAGGTTTAGAGTCTGGGATATAGTATTAATTTCACATTAAAGTATGGTATTCTATTAATGACACTCTAGACACTGCCTTTTAATTATGTATAAATCATAATCTTGTTAATTTTGACCATTATGATGGCAAACCAATAGTCAAGTAAACCATTAAACCAGCTACATGGTATACACTGATATGATAGGTGTATGAGAGATACAAATATTGAAGGGGTTGACCACATGGTAGGAAGTAAATGTATATCAGTGCGTGAATAAATAAATAAGCATAAGATGGAATGCAGATTAGTGAAAAATTTACACTCATAAAAACTCAATGTTTGGTACAATTGATTAAAGAGGGCTGTCGACCAGCCCTCCCCTTCCTATACCTATATTAAATCTAGTCATTTTTCAATTAATTGGTATTTTAAACATAATAATACGTATGACTTACATCAGAGTCTCAGAACCTCAATCGCCTTTTTTGATGTCAATTTAACTGCTATATACTGGAATCTATCCAGCAAATTGAATGCTTTATGTACAGGTTAAAATATGATGACACTCACTTACTGTGTTTATGAGTATAACAATCACTATACAAAGAGCTTCTATAAGGGTCTAAAATTTCTAGTTGAAGCAAATAAGTAGTCTGGTGTTGTCGACCCTGAGAGGAGAGTATAGTAGGAATGCGGATGTGGGTAGATGTGGTAAGTGGGTGAAAAAGTCAAAATGGCTGTTGTGATGTGGACTAGTTGTGGTGATGATCTTTTGAATAGAAGGACAGGCCGTCCTTTAATAACTAGATTAGCGCTTCCTTGTGTCATGTACTTATAAGAAGTACATGGCACAAGGAAGCACTAATCTTTAAAAGTTTTGAGCAACTTCAATGGTCATGATATCTGGATAATAGATGTCTCAACTTTATCACAATATGAACCTTCCTCTATACCTCTGGTAAGTTAAAACAAATGTCAAATTATTTTTTAAGGAAGTGCTTCATTCAATCCCTTTAGTTTACTATTAATAATTATTGATTTATTACAGTCAAAAATTAAATTATTATTAGGCCGACAGAATTACAGGATTGATGCCTGTTGAAACTGGAGGTATTAATTCATTTGCGCCACTAATAGCAGGTGCTAAAGTAGGACTACCTGTAATGGATGCTGATGGAATGGGAAAAGCATTTCCAGAATTACAGGTTTGTTATTTACATATAGTCACTATATACTGAGTTTACCTTAGGGGTGGGGGACATTATGAAGAGTCAATGAATTAAATTGTATTAGAATTTAACGTACATATTGCTATATGATCTAATTCCTAAAAAATTAAGATTATTTTTTGTTTGTTAAAAGTGTATTACTAAATGATTAATAATAGAGTGAGAATCTTTCTATTCTTTGTATAGATGTTCCTTTCCTTTATTAATGGATTACACCCATTCCCAAGTTGTGTAGCTGGTGAAAATGAACAAAAAGTGGCCATTTCTCATGCATCAACTGCAAGTGATTTGGAGGATTTCTTCAGAATGAAATGTGCAAAGATGGAGTAAGTGCAATAATATAAACAAAGATGCTAGACTTGATTTCTCTCTTCTCTCTCTCTCTCTCTCTCTCTCTCAGTATTTGTGCTATCTGTATTCCACCAATGACATTACCTAAAGTACACAAAAATTGTGTATTACATACTTTGAGTCATGCTTGGCAGTTGGGACGAGCTATATGTAGAGCTAAACAGAGTCCATCTAATGTTATAATTGAATCTATTGTTACTCAACAACAAGTTTTCCTATTGCTAACTGGTGAAGTAAGTATGAAAAAGACCGGTATCTAATGTTAGTTATGTATATATTGGTAACAAGTAGTTTATTTGCCTGGTCTTGCATTGCTTTCCACTTCTATATAGAAAAATATTATTCATTATTTATTACATACAAACACACACACACATGTATATATAACTATATATGCATAATTAATAGATTCCATTATATTTTTTAAATTAAACATTACATTCTTATTAATTACAATTTAATTAGATAGAGCACCAAATTTACAATATCCACTGTCTCTAGTTTATCTTTTATATCTCTAGTTTTATTTCATATCTTTTTTGTATGACTTTGTTTTCTACAGATTGTTTGTGTTAATATAAAAACTGAAGGAGGCTTTACTAGTGGTTATTCTATTATTAAAGGGACTGGTTCATTTTCAAAGTATACTATTCAAATTTTATTTAAAAATGAGAACTTTGTTGTACGAAAGATTAATGATGATGGTTTCATTTGCAAAAAAGTTCCAGTTGTTGCTCCAGACCTTATTACTGTTGTTAATAGTGACACAGGTACACATTTAATGAATGAGTAATAACAGGCATACTCATAAGCATAGTAAATTAGTAAATTATAAATTAATAACAGGTGCATACTCATTAGTGGAACTTATTTGGAATACCCATTAATGTAGCCAATTATTAATAGTTGCCAGTAGCACAACTAATTAATCATTAATAACAGGAGCATACCCATTAGCAGTTATGCTAATTAATGCACATTGCCTAATTTTATTCTTCTAGTGAAAATAGAGGCTTCAATTTTTCTCATGAACGGCCTAGCAAATAATTTTTCTTCCTCTATGTAGGTTGTCCTATCACAACTGAAGATATAGCAACTTGTTTGGGTTTGAGTGTGTCTGTCTTAGTATTTCCTGCTAACCCTAGACTATTGACAGACAAGGCTCTCCCTGTTGTAGGACCAGAGGGTTATCAATTGAGTGGGATTAAGTACCACAAACCTATACCTCTTGACTCAATCAATGAATGACTCAATTGATTTATTTCTTTTTGTGTGATTTAGGGACTGACCTAATATAGAATGTTCTTAGTATTTTTGTAATTTCTTCAATTAGCCAACAGAAGTTAATATGTTAAATTGTTAATTAAAAATTAGTTAATTAATTATAATTATTACTTTAATTGCTCTTTGCCGCACCTATTTCACATGGTACCAAAGCATGGCGTTATCTTCTAAAGCAAAGAAGAGAAAGAGAAGTCTGTCTGCTACAAAAGAAGAAGGTATGTAATTCAAAAGTCATATTTTCAATGGACAGTTATGTGAGTAAGGGTTCATCAGAGGAATGTTCAAAAGGTAAAAAAAGTCAATAACAACCAATACTAATAATTGTATCATACAATACTTTAATTGAGTAATTATATTACTTCATTTAAAGGTTATAAAAACAACTGCACGCATCTAAAAGAGATATGAGAGTACTAATATATTTCTCATTTAAGCTACCATTTCCACAAAACTTGAATAATTAACAACAACAATACTTATCATTTAGTTACACATATACATAGTACAGACTTACTACCTAAATAGGTGTGGCAATTTCAAAGTGATTTATCATCTACAAAAGGAATTTTTAAAAGAGAGAAAAGACATAACTAATAAAAAGGATAATAGTTAAATACAACAAATAAACAACTCAAACAATATCAAATACTCTACATTTAGCATTATCACAAAATTATTATCATTTAGTTACACATATACATAGTACAGACTTACTTGCTAAATAGGTGTGGCAATTTCAAAGTGATTTATCATTTACAACAGGAACATTTAAAAAAGAGAGAAAATAATTAATAAAAGGATAATAGTTAAATACAACAACAACTCATATAATATCAAATACACTACATTTAGCATTATCACAATAACTCTTATCATTTAGTTACAACATATACATAGTACAGACTTACTTCCTAAATAGGTGTGGCAATTTCAAAGTGATTTATCATTTACAACAGGAACATTTAAAAAAGAGAGAAAAGACATAATTAATAAAAAGGATAATAGTTTTTGAATTATATTTTGTATGTGTATTTATAATTTAGAGTAATCCATTATAATGTAGTTTTAAATAATAACAAAATGAATGATTTAAATTAATTGATCACAGTATTGAGTCTAGACTATAAGGAGAGAACAATTGCTATCAAAATTACTTTTAATTATATCACTATTTTTATTTCTTCTAGATGACAAAGGTAATATATATTTAATACATATTTAATATAGGGGCTCACCTACCACATATATCACAGCTGGTTCATCAGTAGATCATATACATACTGTTAGTATTGCTCTACCAGGATCAATAATAGACAATGCACAAAATTTGGAGCTTAAGACATACCTTGCTGGACAGGTATGTCATAATAAGGGACTCTTTAATCCTTTAATATTTAATATTATTGATGTAGATTTCTAGAGCAGCTGGTATATTTTCAGTGGATGAAATAATAGTGTTTGATGAAGAAGGTACAATGAGGTATGTCATAACACATCAGTTTTACAATAATTATAGCTTTTTAAAAATTGGTATGAAAAATGATTATTTAGTTCTCTTAGTCTACATTGTTGGTAGTAAATTACAACACAGCACTATAGATCATGTCTCTGTGTGATTATCTTGAAGCAGCTATACCTTGTCTAGGAACAAAGCAAGACTGTTGAGTTTATTTTAGCAGAGAATATCAAAGTGTCATATTATTAGAAAATATACTCTATACTTGTTTGCTATATTCTCTAGTTAGTAGTATGCTAGTAGTTAGTACCAGCTGTTAAGATTTAGAACTTATAGGATCTCAATGTACATAGGTATATGTACATGTGTAAATTGAAGAACTTGACAGGGTAGTACTATATCTAAGACAATACTTATTTATTGCTATTGTTATAGGGAAGAAGTTCCTAGTGGAAAAGCTCAATCATCTGATCCTAATGTCTTTCTCTGTAGAATACTCCAATATCTGGAAACTCCACAGTAAGTCCATGTAACATTAAATACAAAAACACAGTGGAATTTCTCTGGAAAGCATTGTGTTCAACATTGTCAAAAGTATGTTTGTTAGTCAATTAAATGGCCTTCTTATAAGAAAATTACCTTTCTTGGTATCAAAGTGGTGTTATTTCAAACTGATCTGTAATCACTTGAACTACTGTTTATGATTAATTCTCTCTGTCTCTCTGTCTCTTTGTCTCTCTCTCTCTGTCTCTCTCTCTCTCTCTGTCTCTCTCTCTTTAATATTAAAATAGTTTTTGATTTGTATTTTATAGGTATTTAAGGAAATCACTCTATCCCATGCACCCTGACTTAAAGCTTGTTGGTAAGACTATCAAAATATTATACTTGTAGACCATATTAACATTAGGGTTACTAAACCCTCTTGATGCACCACATCATTTGAGAATGGACGAGGACTGTGAGTATAGAGAAGGAGTTGTTTTAGACAAACCTGTTAAGTTAACTGGAAAGTCTGGCTCATATGTCAACTGTGGATTACATAAGGTATTTAAGAGTCCATGGAGAATCCTTCACACTAAACCACACCCTGTCTACTAAGCCACACCCTTTGTCTATGCACAATATCCCCACTATCCAATAATTGACCATAGTACAATAATAGTCCATATTACATTGAATAGGATGAATATTTCAGACTGAATTACAGCATGAATCTATTATCTGGTTGTTGCCACTTATAAGATATGTAGTATGTAGTAGTTTCCATAATAATTATTTTAATCATATTGTATTATGTATATTACATGTATTGTACATACATTACATGTAATGTACATGTGTTACATGTTACACGATACATGTAATACATGTAATGTACATGTACATGTTTACATGTAAACATGTACATGTATTAAATGTTAATTACATGTAATATATATTCTCTTGTAGGATGTTATTATTGATAAGAAAATACAACCTGATGTAAGAGTAACAGTTCATTTATCATATCCTATGAAACCAAGTTAGTATCATAGTAACAGGAGATTAATATATATGGATTGGATGGATAGATAAATGAAGGTTGATGGATGAGTGGTGAGTAATTATATAACATACTGTCTCTTTCTCTATTACTTTAGATTCCAAACATTACAAAGGAGTTGTTGTAGCTCCATCCACACCTCGTGTCCTCTCTAATTTGTATTGGGGTTATAATGTCCGCTATGCTAAGAGTTTTGGACAAGTCTTTACTGAAAGTACATACAAAGTATGCTATTATATAATGACATAATTGTATATAAATGACATGTTGACTTGTATGTACCATATTTACTCTAATTAAACATAATTTGGTCCATAATTCTAATTTTAGTCTACAATTATGTGTGGTTGTCACACAAAAATTAAATGAAAATATTTTTATATTAACAGGAGGGGTATGATCTTATCATAGGAACATCCGAAAATGGAGACTCCATTGATACTCTATCAGAGCTACCACCTTTCAGGTACAGCATCTGTTAATATAGTGGAACTTCTCTATAATAATACTTCCAGCTGATATATAAACACTTACTTTTGAATATCCCCCAATAGTTTAGTAGCAATTATTATCTCTAAAAGAGAAGGCCCCTTTAATTTGAACAATCAAATTGAATTTAATAATATCTGTTAATAAGAGAGGTTCACTCTATTGTAGTACATAATACATTATATTGCAGCTGTTTAATGGGTTAAAAAAATACTTGTCTTTTTTACACTAGACATCTCCTAATATTATTTGGAGGCTTACAAGGTCTTGAGTCTTGTCTTGCTAACGACCAAGACTTACAAGTTAATGATATTCAATTACTAGTTCATTATTATTTGAATACTTGTCCTAATCAAGGAAGCAGAACAATAAGAACTGAGGTATGTCATATATAGAAAATCATATGTGTGGTCTTGTGTCGTATGCTGAGTTCTCCTGTGTCTTACAGAGGTAAACTCTTTCCTCATTTGAAAGGGTGTGGCTTTATAAAACTAAGTAGTTCCTCCTCCAAACCTCATTTTAGCAGTGTGATTAATAATAGTTCATTTATTGGTTGATAAAAAATTATGAGACTTCACATTTGACGAAAGAATTTTGAAAATTCTGTTGTGATGACAATTATAGAGAATAAATTTTGCAAAATCACTAAATCAAACCTCTACTCTGTCAATTCATTCTGCATAATATCAGCTAAAGAAGTTGTTAGTTAGTCCTCACCAGACCCATCACCCATGTGTGGATAAGTATTACAGTATTTAGTCTGTCAACCTATCTCTTTGTCTGTCCTGTTATTCTGACAAAGTAGTTTTAGGTGGCTACTCATTTTGGATCAATATATTTTTGTTTACCAGTAGTGGCCATTGTTCTGTATCTTAGCATTTTTCATTAGGTCAGTATTCCATTTCATTATAGTTGTATCCTCTCAACTCATATTGGAAAAAATTTCCAAATTCCAATACTAAATCCCTTTACTCTTTGATCTCCCTGTATTGGTTTGAATAAACTGGTTTGTTCAACCTGTATAACATGTTAAATAAGAATTGATATACTACTAAGATTGTTATCGATAATTCTCAAACTCCACCCAAATCATTATTGCCAATACTCCACCCTAGACTCCACCCAGAGTCATTATATTTTGGAATGTTTATTTATATTGCTATGTATATAACAGTTTTTAAAATAAACTTCTAGTCTATTTAATGTTATCTTAACATGTTTATATAAGATGATTTCTTTTGTTTAATTTCAACAAATAAAATAATACCTTAACTGTTACAGCTGCCAACTTATACGCCAAAATATATAATAATTATCATGTGTTAAAACAAACTTGTAAATGAAATTTAATCTAAAATGACTCCCTCTGTTTTGTTCGTTCCTTCCTCGTTCCTTTTTTCCAACCTCCACGATAACACCCAGCTGTTAACGTAAGACAGCTGGCAAGTTATATACGAGGACATACATGTATAATGTAATAGATTGTGGTACTAAATGTGTCAAGACTCAAATGGTACATATTGTACAATATAATGTATTGTTGACATTTCTAACAATAGTTATGAAAGTGAATTAATTAGTATTAACTCTACCTTTTAGTCGTAATTGAATTAATTACAATTATTATGTCTACATGTAGTTACTATATACTCCCACCTCTTCCTAAACATAGGATGATGTAATTATAATGTCTTAGAATTATATCTGATCTGTTTTATCCAGCAAATCTTTTGTATTCCTTCTTCCTAACACTATTTAGAAACACATAACAACTTATCATTGTAATATCTCAGTTCTTCTTGTTCAACAAGTTATACAGGTTAAATAAACCAGCTTATTATAACAAATATGAGTGGAGGAACTATACTACTTGTTGCCTATAGCAACAACTTTATAATACAGCTGGTAGTGGTAATACATTTTCTATTGACAATTAAACAAAGAATGTTTTATATCTCCTGTGTAGGAGGCCATCTTGATATCATTGTCTGTATTAAGACCACTAATACAAAATAGTACAAGAACAAGAAAAAGACACTGTTAATTATAATTGTATGTATTTCTAATACTGACTAATTAATATGTCATTTAATTGTATAAATACATGTACATGTACCATCTTTATATCCTATTTAAATATTACATGTACATGTACCTATGACAGTCTTCTTTGACCTCCTTTTAAGGTCCTATCTGGTTACCATTGGGATCAACTTAATTGTCTTAATTAAAGGGGTGACTATACCATTTTTAGAACCTCCCTTATCTGGATATCATACTGAAGTCCAATTTGATTGACACTGTTAAAGTGCTGACCTCTTTACAGTGGTTAATTAATACTGGAACTAATTGAGATGTTATCATTTATCAATACAATTAGTATTGTAATAGATCGTATTAGAGTTAAGTGCTGTTTGTTAACTTTTGTTTAGTGCTGTAAGAGATGTTTGTGACATGAGTGCAGCTGTTATTACTTTGACTGTTTTTACTTTACTCTTACACACAGACGGTTCATTCAAGTGTTCAATAGAAGTGTTGTCTTTTTGTTAAAATAATACAAAAGTAGGAAACTAAACTCGATAACAAAAGTTGTGACGATGATGAAAACATGACATGTGCTCGAAGACAAAATATAGCTATGATGAATAAGTGATTATACAAACTGTTGGGTGTGAATGAAACTATTAAGGACACTTTACCAAAAGTGACATAAGGGTAGTTTTGAGTGATTGATGTGAGAAGTGAATGAACTTTTATTAAAAGTTTCTTGTAAACGAAAATGAAAAATAAAATGTTCCTTTATAAAAGGTTAATCATAAAACTGGAATGATAATTATCGCGTTATATGAGTTTTTAAGTGCGACCTAAGACCTGCTGACTGGGTAAATGCCTTACCACAGTGAAGGCATTTGTATGGCTTTTCTCCTGTATGAAGACGCTCATGGCTTCGTAAGGTAGATGCTTGTGTGAACACTCGTTTACAGAATTTACACTGGTAAGGTTTCTCCCCAGTATGTATTCTAGCGTGTGCTCGTAAACTCCCTTGGGAAGTAAATATCCGTTGACAGAGTTGACAGCGCCACCTTGTACCATCGGCCCAACGTTCAAACATATCGAGGTTAGAGGAAGGCTTATTTATATGAGAAGGTGAAAGAGGAGAGAAATTAGAGTGAGGCCAAGTAAGAGGCATTGAAATAACTGGACTAGTGACAGTTGGATGGGTAGGTTGCGTCAGCCATTGAACATTCTGCATTGGTGGGTAAGGATACACTGTATAGAGACCACTGTTACCATGGTGATGTACTTGTGGCAGCGGTAATCGAGGGAGCAGAGGACTAAAGATGTGAGGTTTGTCTTTCTTGTTCTCATCGAGTGTCATGTCCTCCTCTTCTTCCTCGGCACTACATGTGCTTGTACACTCGTGATTGTTATCTCTATCTTCAATGTCATCAACGTCAACGATATCATCAGAACAAGGAGAGTTTGGTGTTAGTGTAGTATCTTGTTCATCATCTGTCTCCTCAATTTCTACTTCTTCAATTTCTTCATCTTCACTTGCTGTGCCTCCATTTTCCTCCTGATACAAGTCTAGAAACAAAATAAGTACATTAGTTACCATAGTTACTGTACTGGTTACATTACATTAATTCTTTATATTTGGGTAGACATACATCCACATGTAGGGAGATACATGGACAGATAATGGAATCTATTTATATTTGATTTTACAGCATTATTACCATTACTATAGTGGGTGCTGTCTCTCTACATTGAGAGTACACATGTGGGCTAAATAAGGTTACTTGAAATGAGTATTGTTGACTTTTTTATGAGAGGTTTATCTGTTGTCATGCTATTGCCTTTTATTTCAATATGGTTATTGTATTTTCATATTCATTACTTCTAAAAATGTATGATACAAAGCATTTCCCTAAAGCTTCCTCATCACAGCTAAATGTCAACACAACTTTTTACATGTACAACACCAAACCACACCTTTGCATTTGTCTTCAGTTTCCTTGAAACCTTGAGGAATTCCCATATACAAATCGTACTGATGTTTATCGTACCAAACGAGCAGTTCCTCATTCTCAAAGATATCTCGCATAGCTCTGAAGAACAACTTATCACTGTGTTGGACGGCCATTAAGTTCTGCTCACCAGGGCTTCGTGCATATTGGATGAAATACATCCAGTTCCGATAGCATGGATCAGATCCATCCAGACAATATTGAACTTTACCATTTTGGTGAATCTGTGAAACAAGAAACGGATATTATTATATATTGGGACATATTCCATGTAGTAATGATCTTAAAAAATAGGGTAGTCATTCCTATAGCTTAATCAAACAGCCACTATGTTCCCAGTTCCCAGTTTTGCTAGTCAATTTATTTAATTTGGAATACAATATTAAATTGTGACATGTGGTCCAATTTTAAAACTGAAACCATACACTCCAAATATTTAATTATACAAGAACAAATAAGCAAGTAAGCAGTTAATCTTAGCAGTGCATGGAATACATATGTCCCTTTTAATGTAGCCCCAAAAGATGTAGTCTCTATCTTCTATCAAGCAGCTGTTGCATATAAAACAGAATTCCTATTACCATATTCACCAGAGTAGTTGTTCAAATCTATGAAGTGTGTAAGCAATACACTGCATTTTATTGGAACTTCCCATTTCTACTCAGTACCAAATGCATGGTAGACTATTGATATGCTGTAATGATTATGTTAAGTTTCATTTTGCATTGTTTTCGATAATTATTTTTAGTATGAAAACAGTTTTGTTTTAATGTTCTGGGCAAATGATTATAATTATATATAATATTATATTTAAAATATACTTTTTGTTATGCGTGTTATTTAGAAGTATGTAATGGCTCGATGGACATGTGTATCAGAAAACATTTCACTTCAATTGGCACATCCTTCATCTGTGGCTGATAGTCAAAGCTTTTCCTTGGAGAAGTTGCTATTGTTAGTAGTGCTTGTAATAACTTTGGGGCAACCAGAGCAATCATACTTAAAATGCTTGAACCAATAGAAAACTTGTCACGGTTGACTTAACTCGACCAGTATTGAGTTTGTTTGACAACCAAATAAACAGGAAAGTTATGTTTATTTCAAACAATTAAAACACAAGAAAAAACTTTATTATAACTTTTATTTCCATGAAAGTGACAGTGTTTCTCTGCATGATTTTTACATGTGTTTTTGACATACCTCCCATAATGGTTTCTTGGCATTTGTATCTCTCGCTTCATCCAAGTGTATTTTTCTTCCAGTAAAAGGTCCAAGGATAGCTCCTGTAAAGTCAAATAACACAGTAACAGGTTTTGACTTAGAAAGTATATCTTGTGTAGCAAAACTTCTCTATACACAACACTATGGCCATTGAAAGCTTGACCTTAAATGTTCTAAATATAGCAGTTGGATAATTAATACACTTAGTATGATGACACTATAGAACTAAGCATAAAGGGTGTTAGTTCAGTTGTTTATTGCTAGAACAAACCTAGAACTATAAGATAAAATTTGTTATGATATATATAATAGCCAATGCGACAGCACTTAGAACAAAAATATAACAACATTTGCAGATGTTCTAAAACATCAGAATATGACATCACAAACAAAGTTGTGTTTACAACTGCACTCTCTTGGAATTAGTTTAATTGAAGGCACTTTTCTTTTAACAAACAATAGTAGTAGTTTTAACAATAGGATCGCTATTATTATATAAACTTTACTATATGAACTAAAATGTCCCCCTTTTTAGCTGATTACTCAACGATAACAAATTCTGCCGGATGCAACATAGGGAAGGTATACTGAACCTATAACCTTCAAAGTAACTACTTCATCATAAAGAATTAAATGAGCTAAAAGGGGCAGGTCTGAGTTGCCATTACTAGATAAATGCAGTATGATAATTGTAGTGTGCATATTATTGTGTTAAAAATAATAATAGGACCTTTGTTAAGTAGTTGTCGACAGAATACACCTACAGAGTGGAATTGGACAGTAGATAATCCAAACCTGAATATAGCTGGAATATCGGGGAATTGTTGCTGCACTTGACTAACTGATGAATGAGAAGACACAGATTGAGACTCTAATAGAGAGAAAGAAAGAATTTAGATTATACATTGCAAATATGCAACCATTATGAGTTGCTGCAGCTGACTATTATTATTAGTTCTTAGTTAGTTTAATGCAAACCTTTCAATGCAGCAGCACGAATAAACTTGAGCTCACCTGCTGCGCCACTGGAAAGCCGCCTTGATATCGTACCGAACAAGGCGAAAGCAATGACTTGAGGTGGAAATTTGTTAGGTCCTGCTCCAGCAACGGTTGCAGGATTATAAAGAGAAGAACCCCTGTCTCTCTCCATTGCAATTTGTGGAAGTAACGTGCCCTGAAGTGGCATCCAGAACACACGAGGTAAATGCAGACAGTCGGTCGAAGCTACTTCACGATGCATTCAGGAAGACTAGGTATTGTGGCACCAACTAGTGATGGCTCTTTTCTTTTATCGGAAACTATTCTATGCAAACAGTAGCCGTTTCACGTGGAATTCGCATACGTGAACATTAATTTCCTCCTTTTATAAAAACATAAATTCTAAATAAAAACTAACTCAATATACTATTGCTTTGCAGTATTGTCAATGGAGTAACAGCAGTTTTTGCAAACTACTACTACAGTCTGTACCAGCTTGGGTTGTTTGTCTTTACAACACCAAACAACTTGAACAAGTTAGGTTTAGCTTGTTGCAGCTGTTGTTAAACTCATTGTTCTTAATACATATTAGTGCCTTATGAATTGGCATGAACACAATATACAAGTGTCCTTGTGTTTACTTAAGGAGAGAAACCAATGGCTTATTGAGTTTTATCAACATTAGAGCAAAACTCCATGTTAAACAGGAGCATGAAATATTATTGGTTAATTCTAATAAAATAATATAATTAATAATATAATTATAGTAATAATAATTAATGTATCAAAGTAATTAATACAAGATTTATAATACAAGAGAAATGTAAAATAGAGTTAATGTTTAGGCAAATCTTCAAGAGATGTGGAAAATTTGAAATCTGATGGGAATAGTTTCTCTCGCGATGGATAAAGCAACCGATATGACTGTCTTATTGTACTGTCAGCAACTCCAACAACATCACCAACTTCTACAGAGCAGAAAGGACAATAGACATTATATCAGAGATATTACGTGCTCACGATAATAATCCTAATAATAAAAATACATATATTTATTGTAGCATGTTAGAACAAAACACACTTTGACCATCTATAATACAATTCAGAAAAAGTAGGAAAGAATTATTATTAGAAAAATTAAAACAAAGAACACAACACCTAATTAATAGACAAGTATCCATAGCAACATAGCAGCTGTTTAATTCCACGAATATCAGATACATATTTTGGCCAGTCCTTTGTACTCCACCTTTCCAACACACAATGTATAATGACATGTTATAATAGTACATTGCCCAGTTCTTGAGAAACTGACTACACAAAATGGAGACTTAGAGGATGTGATATGTAAATCGAGGTTTACAAATGCCACACCCATTCTGGCCAACAATTATGTTACATCATGTACCTTATCTAGTTCTTATGAATGGAAGGTATAAGTCATAATTACTACACCCTAACATACATAAAACCCACCATCCCAGTTCCTGGAGTAGGTGATTTTAAACTAACCACATTTAAATTCAGTCCCATTTTACTAAGAACTAGTATACCAGTACTATTATCAACAATTAATAGTCTAACTGGTCTTAGTATAGAGGTACCCTCAATACAGACAAGCAGAATAACACATTACAGTATTATTAGTATAGGGCTAAAAGATGTGTTATGATAACAAAGAGTATCTATAATTCAGTGTCTTTAATGGGAGGTTCCACTTGTAATGTATACCAATATTTGATAAGTGTGATTATCTTGTATACTCAAAGCAGCTGATACAGTACAATTTTACCTCCTTAATTATATTTATTATTAACTCTTATAGAAAAATATTAGTAACTCAAGATTTATTTTAAAATCCTTTCACCTTAGCTTTGACCATTATTTCTATAATAACTTTTTTTTCTATCAAATTATAATTACAACATTTGGTCAAATTAGGAACTTTTGTTCATATGATTAAAGTCTAAACATTATAATTACAAAATAACAATACCACCACATTAATAAAGAGTTCAATAGATTGTAAGAGCCAGTCAGCCATACAAGTAGAACTGTGACAATTGTTGTGTCTATTACTAGTGAGAAGCAACCAAAAATACTTGTGCGTCATGAAAATACATGTACATGTAAATGTACATGTAAATGTACATGTACATTTACATGTAATTGTTCTGTTTTACTGTTAGAGTGTTAACAGTGTTTACTAAGTATTGGACACATTTTTAATGTTGACATCGTGATAGAGAAGCTCTTATGAAATAAACACATTAGTCAGTACTACATTGTCTTAATATAACACACTGTTCATTTGTGTTGTTTGAGTGAGGTGTGTAACTTGTCACATGAAATAGATAGGACAGATAAATGGATGATTGAATGGATGGATAATGGACAGATAGATGGATGAATGGCTGGATAAATGGACAGATAGATGGATGAATGGCTGGATAAAAATGGACAGATAGATGGATGAATGGCTGGATAAATGGACAGATAGATGGATTGATGAACAAGTTAAAATTACTACTAATCATAGCACAATTATCTATAAATATATTTACAGATATATCTAATATATGCATAACTTATGTAGTCATTATTGTAACCCTGTGACCATGTTGGCATTTAGGGGTGGAGTTTATGATACAGTAGAAAGTCACATGACCCCCATACACATGTTTCTTCCTCCAGTCTACATGTAAAACACTCCTATGATGGCTGTATAGTATTATGTCAGTGTAGAAGACAATCATCATAGCATAATAGATTAAATTTGGTGGCCATTTTTTCAAGGTCCATCCACTCAATTTAAGGAGATTTGAACTTGTTTTTCTTACTTTACCTATCAAGTCTCAGAATGAGACAGGCTCTATTATATGGTATTTAATATCAATTAACATTTCTCTAATTAAAGAGAGACAAGCATGACTTAATTGCCGCAATATTGTTAAATACCAAACTAAACTAATAAAGATGAAGAGATATGACATGTTTACTAGAGTAGTTTCTTTCAAGCATAAAACAACAGTTGCAAAGTAGCCACACCCACCTATACAATCTACATTGCTAAACTTGTTTATAAAACTAGTCATACAAAACACAACTAGCTATATATTTAACCCTTTACATACAATAATACCAAGGCACATGATTTTAAACCAATGTGGAATGGATCTTTATAAAGTTTGGAGCCATAATAACCAGACGGGAGGGGAGGGATTACCTACCAAGCCTTGTTTTAGCTATATATTTAACCCTTTGTATACAATAATACATAGGCACAATAACCAGGAGGGAGGGATTACCTACCAAGTCTTGTGCTTATGTTATTATAAAGCTGTAGATTTAATTCTTAACAGAAATGAAACTACTTGGCATACAAAGAGTTTAAGTGTTTATAATATAGTTTTCAGAGTAAGTATGTTTTGAGAATGTAGCACACAGAAGTGTTATTATTACCCTTTTCCTCAAAGTACTTACATCTTCTCTCACTGATGTGTACAGTAGTACCACAAACCACAAAGGAGTCTAATATATATATATAAACATCTAGAATAGTCAAGAGCCAAATGTTGCCTACTATTTCCTTCAACAGACACATGCCAACACCTACTCACAAAAACTTCAGCTCTAATAGATTTCACTAAAAAAAACAGCACCTGAATTAGTGACACTTAAACAGCTGGGGATTATAAAGTACAAAAAATATATATTGAGCGTAGGATATTAATGGAGGTGCTATGTAGCATTGAAAGATACCTATTGATCTCACTAGATTGAAAATAAAGTGCCATAAACAGCTGCAACCCTCTCTGATCATGATATTGATAACTTGCATACCTATTAATCAATAACTGTTGCTGTTAATTTCAGTGTTAATATTAATATCACATTATAATACATAAAAGAAAAAGCTTGATTATATTTGAAAGTGAAACTAACAAGCTAAGACACAGTCAAGTCTGTTACATTTTTGTGTAGCTATTTAACATGTTTTCAATGTCTCTGTTTTAAAACTAATATTACAAAACAATGTTTAATATTCTATGTTATCAATAATGTTTGTATATTAAATTATATATCAATAATGTTTGTGCATTAAATAAAATATATTACATATCGAATGAAATTGGGTATTTTAAGACGAAACTAAATATAATTATAAACTAGAACATGATTACATATTTCTGTGACTGCTTCACATATTCTCAATGTGTTTGTCTTTAAAACTAACTACTTGTTACAAAAAGACAATACATGTACATAATATCAAAGTTTGTCTGTTATTAGTAGAGACACTTGTCTGCAGCAGTCAAGACACACAGGGGTACATACCTACCTACACTATGAGTCAGCAATAGAATTATTTATGATACTAGCCAAGTGTCACAAACAAATCAAAACAATAAACATCTATAATGCCAATACATGTACATGTACATCCTCTTGTGATTACAATCTAAAAAACCACTAACAACAGTTACCACAATGTATATTATAAGCTTGTAATATCATCATCACCTTTCAAAACTTTATTCTTCATCACCCAACACACAAAAAAGAAGGTATTGATTATACAAATGATTCTGTTTGGTTGCATTAATATTAGTCTGGTATGCCAAATGTATCAAACAGCTGCACAAAGTAAATAAACTTGTGCCGCGTCTACAATATGATTTCAATGTGAAGTAACAGAGATAAAATAAAAGAGAATGTATAGTGAAACCCCTTTATAGCGGACTACTTATCTGTCCACAGAATAGAGGACACTTCATAATGTAGAGGTATCCTCAATATAGAGGTTAATTAATAGACTAAAGTATTAGTATGGGACTAGAATAAGTGTCCTCAATATAGAGGTTAATTAATAGACTAAAGTATTAGTATGGGACTAGAATAAGTGTCCTCAATATAGAGGTTAATTAATAGACTAAAGTATTAGTATGGGACTAGAATAAGTGTCCTCAATATAGAGGTTGATTAATAGACTAAAGTATTAGTATGGGACTAGAATAAGTGTCCTAAATATAGAATGTCTCTGCCTTCATTCGGTGTGGTCTTTATGAGAGGCTCCACTGTATACAGAAGTTATCAAAAGTACAATCTAAGCAACAGGTATTACACCATAACTAACTATCTCTTCATTGTACATGTACATGTACTTGTTGTACATGTACATGTACTTGTTGTACATGTACATGTACTTATTGTACATGTATTTGCCTCTAAAGTATGCATTGATGGCTGAAATGGGAGAGATGACAAACCTTTTTGAGTTTTCTTGATTTCAGATGCTTGTGATGCCATGTAAATAGCAGCAGCTGCAACAGAGAGATAGACTCGCCTATATGAGTGTGTGTATGTGAGAGAGAGAAAATGAAAAAGAAAGATATGCATAATAGTATTACCTAAGAAGTGTTTTGCATCTAGTCATGTAAGAGTACATTATGGTGGACTTACTTACAGATATACATCAAACATTATCTTCTAAATCATATGTACATTAAGTAACTATAGCAATGCACTCGTAGTCAAGTCACAATAGCTGGATGTTTAGCCTAGAAATTACACACACACACACACACACACACACACACACACACACACACACACACACACACACACAAATATACTTGTTTAATGAATTTAACAAAGTAAAAAGACTGAAACTGGTCTTATTTGTTGTAGTAGTTTTCTTATTTGTGTGCGTGTGTGGGTCTGTGTGGGTCTTTACCATTAACAGCCACCTTGACCATACTTAAGGAGCACTGTTTTTATAACAAACATATTTTATTACACAAAGGCTAATTAAGCTAATAATAATGGTATCTTAATTACTTAAATATTATCATCATACTGTTAAAAAACCTATAAACCTAAAGTATAGAAGTAATACTGACAGGTGCTAGTTTTGTCAGTGTTCAATATATGTACTAGTTTGCTGTGGTTTTGTGTTAGACTCAACAGACAATCCATTAAGTAATAAATGGGTTATTAATATTATGGACAATTTTCATCTATATTCAAGAAACTTAATCTAATCCCTACCATTTGACCTCTATAATCCCTACACTAACACAAGGCTCCAAACTGTCCTGGTATCATTGTATCAAATAGTATTCTGTTCTTTTACAAGCAGACATGTTGCTATTATAAATATACATGTAGACATTGTTATCATGTTATCATGTACATACCCTGGAGCTAAATCTAGTTCCACAGCTTTCTGAGCAATGTAGCTAGCAGCTTTTTGTACAGCATGAGGCAAATTGAGGTTAGTACAATAACGAGACTAAATAATAATAAGAAAATAATCATTTTGTGGTTTGATATTATAATAATTAAGTGTAGGATCCATCTATCAGTCTACATGTTCATCCATCCATCTGTTTAACAGTCCATCTATATGCCTAACCATCCGTCCATTCATCTGTCTATCAGTCCATCTACACGCCTAACCGTCCATCCATCCATCTGTCTATCAGTCCATCTGTCTATCCATCTCTCTGTTCACCAATCCCTCTATCTGTCCATCTGCTTATTAATACCATAAAGTCTGTGCTTGATACAGGATGTGTCATAACAGGATTAGTTGATTGTCTGATTAATTTAAAACATCGTCCTATCTCCTTTTTAGGATGTCTTGACACAGCACATATTTCTATCAACAACAACACGACATCACTAGCATGAACACACAAGGACAACAGTATATATAATATGTCAGGTGTTGGAATGTCTCTCTGCTGGACACCACTGAGATAGGATATACTAGCTTAAAATTACCCTAATTAATGGGGGCAACCCCCTTTCTAAAGGTTAAAAGTTCAAAAGGAACGTTAAATTTGGTCTTTTTCAAAGGTCTTTATAGCAGCTGCTTTGAACAAACAGTATCTGTTACATTGATTATACATGTACATATAGTACATATGACTGCACTTGTAACTACCTTTAAAAGAACGTGGTACCTCCTCTTGTCGACATGCTATATACAGGCAGGCGGCAGCGACTGCATCATTAGCCCTACCTTTAAGAGCCTTCTCATCATGGACTTGTTTGAATAAAGCATTACCTCTATCCTGTACACAAGAGAGAAATTGACATTATCAAATATTAACAAATAATAATAACAATAACTAAATGTGTTTGTTATATGTTTGTTATATACTATTAATTGGTAAGTTTGGAAAGTTTTATGTGTATAAATTTGATTTTTGTGGTTTTGAAGATTACAAATATAATTAACACCAGCAATTTGTGGTTTGTGGTAGATTTTCATGATTATAATAAAACAACCACAACAATTAATCAATTACAAAAATTAATTGACAACAAAACTGTTGATCAACAATAACAAGCATCAGTTTGTACAAATGTCTTAAATACAAGTTAGGTTTTTTATAAAAACCTAAAAAAAACAATTTACAATGTACATCGCTTTACTTTAAAGAGAGACCACTTGCTTTACAAATAACAAAAACTTAACACATACAATGAGACACTTCCTAATACAAGCTCCACACATCATTGAGCTATACTTTCATAATGTCCTGTGAAATGTACCTGTTCACTTTAGATCAGTATATAATATGACATTTATAATGTGCTTAATACAGATTATAATGTGCTTAATACAGATCATAGTGTGCTTAATACAGATCATAATGTCCTTAATACAGATCATAATGTACTTAATACAGATCATAATGTGCTTACTACAATACTTCTAGTTAGATTCAATCTATCAGCCATAGTACTGATCTCTTTGAAAGCATTCATTAAACTTTTATCACTAGAAGACACCTGAAAATGAAAACAAATGTAAAGGTCACATGATCATATTACATTAACAGAATACAGCTGTATAATCCCTATAGCAGAGACTTTGAGGACTTAGAATAACTTTAGGTGTCCTCAAAACAGAGGTGTAAGTATTGACACAGGACTAGAGATAGTGGCTATAATTCTGAAGCTCCATTAAACATAGAGAATTTAGTGGACATAATATGAAAACATAAACTGCAAAGAAGTCAAGAGAAAGAAAATTATTGGCTCTATAATATTTCTACAGCTGTACTATGTAACCTAAGTCAAACAAAACTATATAAATACATATATAGGTACTTGTATATGACAACATCACATACACCAATTAAAATTCACATAACAATAATCATAAATATATATATTATTTTATATAAACAATGTTGTAATATATGTATACAAGGTGGGGGAACCTCTGACAGGGAGGTTTCACTATGCACAACATCACTTACCCCAGATTTCTGAAACCTGGCGAAGTTTTTCCCAGAGTCACCAGTACCTGGTCGAGAGGTAACAGGTGCAATAAATGATGATAGCTCATGTCCATCTAATAAAGGATTCTACAGTAAAGGAGAGTAATGATAAATATTAAACATATAGTTTAGCTCAAAAGAAAAAGACAGCTGTAGATTTATTACACTAGCTAATTGTGGCAAATCTAAACAGAGCTCTCAACTCTTCTCTATGACATATAATTTATTCCTATGTTCATAATGTTTTCTCTTCAAGAGGACAAAGCTATAACAAGTGAACATCGTCAAAACAATAGAATGAGCTTAGACTTAAAGACTACCATTGTGTTCATGTCCTACATCATCCACTACACATATATACACACATACTAATACATGTACATGTACATATACATGTACATATACATGTATATGTACATGTATATGTATATTACAAGACATTAAGCTGAGAATACAACACAAAAACAAAGAAAATTGTCTCTTGTGTGTTCAGATGTCTACATCATTCTTCAAACAACAATAACATTTGATAACTTATCTACTTCAACTGAAATATTCCAGGATTTGTAGTAGTCAAATGACTGAGTTTAGAGATTAAATTTTTTTCAGCTCTAAAGAAATTTTTTTGGTATTTAGTATTGCATTTGTATGTACTGCATTGATAGGTTCTCACATCCTTCCCAACTATGCCTTGAGATTATATACGTTAAGGTATTAATAGTTTAGGATTTTACTATTGACAGAGTGATATAAGTAATATAGTAATACCTCAGCAGCTCCAACACGTGATCGATCAGTAGCACTTTTTTCATTACTAAATGTACGCCATTCTGATCCAACATCAATAACTCTAAATTGAGAGTAAGAAAAAGAGAGAGAGAGAGAGAGAGGGAGAGAGAGAGAGAGAGAGAGAGAGAGAGAGAGAGAGAGAGAGAGAGAGAGAGAGAAGAAAAAGAATGCCATTAAGATATAACAATTCTAATATCTTAATTCTATGAGTCTAATTACTTGTCTAATATTTCTTTATCCATTGATCAATCAATCTATTCATTCATCCATCCATCAACCCATCTATCTATTATCTATATGTCCATTATTATACATAGTATTATGTATTTTCCATCACATACTCACTAACTACTGGAGTCATTACTTACCTATCTCCAACTACCAGGCCACATTCAGGGCAGACCATATCTCCAGCATGGTAGTCCTCAATTAAATGAGCATCAGGATGTTGAGGACATCTCAAACTGAACACTGTACTGCCTCCTCCTCTAGATCCTCCACTAGCTCGTTTTTCTGATAATCCTCCTTCAGCCATAATCTATACTCCTTTAGTGGGCGGGGTCCCTTTTATTGATTAAGTTATCAATAATAATTATGTGGAGAAATTCAGCAGGTATTATTTTATTTGCTGGTCCTATCCAGTATCTAGGTTCTCGTTATACTAAACAATCTAATGGACAATATCTACCACCTATCTATATGAAGGAATTAGTACAAGATTTGGGTCAGTCTTACCAGGAGACAGAGGCTCTTTTTGTAAAACGTAGTTCCAAATCAAAGTTTATGGTATGTTCTGTATTATAAAGTACATTATAATAGAATGATAAAGTTCTTAAGAACTCAGGAAGTGTGTTTATATGTAAATATAACTTACTCTTGGAAACCCAACCCCCTAGATTAAGGTCTGATAATATGTTGGTTGCTGATATTCTTAAATTAACAGATCCAATGGCTCCTTCTACACAAAACTTAATCATTTGACTAGAAGTTCTAAAATTTATAAAATAACCCAACTATCAGACTTTTTTATAATGAAAAACATTTTCTTGACTCAGATATTGATGGTTTTAAAAGGTTCATACTCCATAGACCAATCCTGCACCATTATTAAATATAATAATTACTAGTAACATATTCTTGGTCTCTATTACAATCATAGGCTAATGTACATGCATTTCCAGGTGGACAACTTGATGAGGCAGATTACTGTAGAGATTGGTTTAATATATTTCATTCTTGTGATACTTCAAGTATTTTCACATCTTTATCATTACAACCTAAAATTCCACTCTATAGCAACCCTTTATATAAAGGTCAGTCAAATATCTCTCATATCATTGAATGTTAAAGAAGTCGCTTTAACATTATTATCAATGTGTACTCTGATATAGTGATGTTACTGTTCATTTAGATATTCCTGGAGAGATTGCATACAGAATTTGTGCAATACGTGAGCTTTTTGAAGAAACAGGAGTTCTACTAGTCAGACAACATGAGGACATGTTACAACAGATTGGTCTTTGTCCTGGAAGTATGTCACCATCTTTGATGTCCTTGTCTCATGAAAACCTCTTTCAATGGAGGGACAGAGTCCATACTAATGCTTATAACTTCATAACCATGTGCAGGTATTGTTGTTATGTCTCCTCAAAACCATGTTATTGGCAGACATTTTGACATAATGGTTACTTCCCTATCTCAGCATTGTCTGTTTGTACAACAGCGGTAGTATTTCATTATGGATTTTTTTAAAGCATCAAAATTAGTTTTAAACTAAACGTTTTCTTGTTACTAGTTTACTAAGACTTATAATAAAATTATATAATGCTAAACTTAATTATCGACATTTTCTTTTTCTTTCTCCTTTAGTGAATTAAGATGTGTTCCTGATATATTTTCATTAATTGAATGGTCTAACTGGTTAACTCCTAAAAACTCTCGAGTTCGTTTCGACACCGTGTTTTATCTTTGCTGTCTGGAGAAGAAGCCAGACGTGTCTCCTGATTTGGGAGAGATTTCAAAACTACAGGTACATATACACAATGGTGATTGCTTCCACGCTACTTAACTATTTCAGAAAGTAATGTTCATCATAATACCTTTTCTTTGAGTAGTGGATTAATCCTCAAAAGATGATAGAATTACAAAGAGAAAAAAAACTATTACTTGCTCCTCCTCAGTTTGGTGACGTAGCTCTCATGGCCAGGTACATTTTCACTAAATAACTAATACTATAAGGTTATCTACTGTATCAAAACATTGATGACTTCATTGGTAACATTTAAAAGTGAATTTTTAATGTCTAAAGATTAAATGCATATGTACATTGATCTATTGATACTCTAGAGAATAATATTATATAACTACTTTAATAGTAAGAAGTCTTTAAAATGACATCTCTATATATAGCTACACCTGATTGCACCTATATCATCATAATAATATTATCATCTAGGTTACTTCCTTTACCTATGATACACTCCTATGCTTTGTACCAATCTTATATTGGGTCCTTGTCTCGGAAAGTCTCTTTAAGAATCCTATGTAATGATGGAATAACAATGGTAAGTTTCTAACAATGATAATATATTGTACAATTCTTAAGTTCACAGTTCATGTACAACATATTTTATGTGTTAAGTACTTAGTTAAATTGATGGTTACTGAAGTTGAGCACAAAGTCTATATTTTGTTGTGTATAGTTAATGTTGAGGGTTAGGGGATCAGTACATAATACAATTAAAGTGTATATACTTCCTGCTGAACAAGTAGCAGCTGAAATATTTGATGTATTTTTCAATTAGGCTATTGGAAAAGATGATGATCTCTATCCTCCTGGTGATCACATGTTTCCATCAACAGATGATATTCCAGTTACTGTGACATTGTCTGGTGAAGATGTTATCCTTAACGTGAGCAAGTCACCATTTTGGGAATACGAGTGTCTCTCTCATAATGCCAAAGAACTAGAGGAGCTGTCTACTCATTTGAGTCGAGTTGTAATCAAAGATAATGAAATATTTTGTGGAATGACAGAATATGATACAGTAATAGCTAAAAGTGTAGCTCAATTTCTGAAACTATATAGTGAAAGAAAAATTATTTCTAATCTTTAAAATATATTATTATGGTTTTTTCCTCTAAGGATTCAATAATGAGGTTTCTAAAAGGAGGTGCTAGTATAAATATCTTGAGAGACTGGATAGTGCTAAAGAATTGAGAGCGAAAAGAGCTGGAGAAGAGCACATAATGGCTTCAGTATCAGAAGGGAATCAGTAGGCTTAATGAATAATTCAGCTGTACAATGATAGTGCCAAACTGAAAGAGCTCCACTAGTTTTGAGTTGACTTTCAGTAGATGTTGTGTAGGTTGTTAGTTTATGATATATACTGAAAGCATATCACAAATTCACCACTAAATGAAATCTCTTTTAATAAAACTTAATGATACATTAAAATTTTATTCATAGGTAGAAGTTAGTGGTCATAACTTATACGTATGACAGCAAATTTGGCACCATGTATTCTGATTGGTCAGTATGTCAATTCCCAGTAACAACTTGCAGAATAGGTAATATTTTACATATTTAGAAGATTCAATTAATAATCGGATCAATTAAAAATCAATTAATGTTGGTCATGTGTGGGTGAGTGTGCTAGTATTTCCCGCCAAATTTGTCACGAGTTTAAAAACTTGTGTTTGTCAAAAGAAGCATGACAGAGATGTCTTGATAACATAAAAGAGACTCCGTTTTCAAGCTTATATTAGTGTACACAACCCCCGTGGGTCTTCGTCGTTGGATCGCCCTTCTTCACGACTCGTTTCTTCGTCGTTGGATCGCCCTCTTCACGTCTCTTCGTTCGTCGCTTCTCGTTGGATCTCTTCTCTTCGCTGGATTATTTTTTCATTCAGTTATGTTCATTCTTTTCCTTTTCTTTTCTGTTTTTTTTTGTTTTTTTTATTTATTTATTTTAATTTTGTTTTGATCAGTCAGTTCGCGAATTCATTTGTTCTCTTTGTTTCTACAGGGCTCAATCTTGTCTGATGTTCTCTGGTGTTTTGACTGTTCTCTGACTTTGTCTGGTGTTTTGACTGTTCTCTGACTTTGTCTGATGTTTTGACTGTTCTCTGACGTTGTCTGGTGTTTTGACTGGTCTCTGATGTTCTCTACATCTAAAAGATGAGTCGCTCTCCTGTCTGGTCTCTTCTGTCTTCTTCCTTCAAGCCTTCTTTCCTCTTCTTTTTATTTTTATTTTTTTATTTTTTTTGGGCTATTCAGCCATACACTATACACACATTCATACAATCCCTATTAATCATCTCCTCCCTGCCGCCTGGCGGCCTAAAAAAAAATTTTTTAATATCCAAGGCCGCCAGGTGGCGGGGAGGAGCTCTGATCTTCTAGGGTGCGTGTGTGTGTGTGCTATGTGTGTGTGTGTTGGCGGTCCTTTTTCACTTCCTCTGTCTCTCTTCACTCTCTATCCACTCATTGTCACCATCAGTTCATAACTACTCTCTCTTTCTTTCCCTGCAGGAGCAGCACTGGTGAAAAAGGTAAGCTATCTCTCTATCCCATCCATCCATCTCATCCATTCTTTAGTAATCCAGTTGTTATTCTTTTCTCTCTTCCTCTATGTTCTCAACTTGTGGACTGACTGGACTCTTGGGAACTCTCTATCTTCTCTTTCCTATAATTGCTGGATTGGAGACCTTCACTGGACTTCTTGGTGGACTGGAGACCTTCACTGGACTTCTTGGTGGATTGGAGACCTTCACTGGATTTCTTGGGGACTCTTCAACTACAGAGACTGTCTTATTTTTTATTTTTATTTTTATTTTTTTCATTTATTTCTTTATATTTTTTTTAATAATTTTCTTCTTTTAAATTTTTTGTTTAATGGTTTTGTTACTATAGATATTAAATGTTGTTAAAAAAACGTTTTCACTAAATTTTTCATAAGTCAATCTTAACTTTAGTTTCAAACTTTTTAACTTTTAATAGTTTAAAACTAATATTTCTTATTTTTAATGAGCATTTACGATCAGTGAATTTCTTTAACATATTTTTAACTATAGTATTAAAATTATGCATCATTTCATTTAGTATACCTATGTCAACATTTCTTTATTATTATTAATAAAATTATTACTATTATTTAGTTTGTACCATATTGTATTTTTACAAAAAATTAATTTAAAATCTATTAAAGTGTTTTGCTTCTTAGGCGCGTGCTGATGATTGATATTTTCCCGCCATAATGGTAGTCACGCGTTTGCTGTTCCTTGCTAGGCGTGTGCTGAGCTCATGATCACCTTTTTCCAGCCTGGCCACATTAGTAATGGATTCTCTGGAGATCTTCTCTGACTGAACTCTCAAGATCTTCACCTATTGAGACATTTTAATTTCTGTTTTTATATTGACTTATTTAATTTCTAATTTCATGCTATGTTATGATTTTTATGTTTTTTAAACTGAATCATTTTTGTCACTTGTAAACTGCTTTAATTTTTATAAATTAAAGTTTTTTATCGGTTTTTGTTACTATTCTATTCTATAATCAACATTTTTGGAAAGTATACGGAGTTACATACTTTATTTGCTATACAAAATTTTAGAATGTTTTTGTATACCTCCGTATACTCTAATTATTTGAGAATGGCCAAGGAAGATGAAGAAGAAACACTCAAGGCTCAACTGTTGACTTACAAAGACCAGGTAAGTATATTATTTGGAGAACATGATCATCTATTAACTTGCAAATTGCCATATGGATATGATGTCAGTATTCTTTGTTACTGATACAGTACTTTTAATAGATGTCGTCACTATCAGAATTTATTAATGATAATACTGAAGTTGATCCAGAGATGATTGTGCTTCAGAAAGATCTTCAACAGTTGATATCTCTAACAGAAGGTATTATTAAATGGGAACATGTATTTGGGTTTCGTATTGTTATAAAATGAGTACATTATTATGAAGGTCGTGTCCACTAGATATGTTTTAAATTCCATTTTCCACTTATGACTTAATTGATATCAAAATTAAAAAGGATACATGTATATTAATTAAGTACATACTACCATTCACATAACGAGAAGTTATATTTATTAATTATTTATTTACTATGCGTCTTTCTCTCTTGTACAGAGAATCTTTTAGAAATTAGCAAACAGAGGTTATTACTATCTCTTACATCAACTGACTTATTTGTAGACAAGGTTCATAAGAGAGTATTGACTTACTATTCTCTATTATTTGACTATACATTTAATATTTAAAAACTGGTCATTTCTCTTTTACTCACAACAAAACTATACTAATACATAATATATTTTTTATATTATGTTCTAAGGTTTTGTTATAGAGTTAATTTAGAATAGGAATTAATATACATTTTGTGAGTTAGAAAAAATGATAGCAAAAATATCTAAAATAGACAAATGTTACTACATGTATTGCTACAAAGTACATGTACTTGTCACTTGTAGTGGTAAGAATTTTTTCTTATTGTTAGACAGCCGATACTAACAGTAAAAAAATTGAAAAAGCTACTACTGTAGAAGAAGAAGACAGTCTTCAAGGACAAAAATGCCAAGCTCCATTGAAAGAGGTATTATTCACTTAAATCACTAACAAATTTGATCTATTACAATTATAACCAATATTATTAATATATTTTGTATTGTGCATAAATTTGTAATTATTATGATATAATCTAGTTTCGGTCTTGTTTAGTCTTGGGGTACTCTTGTATATCACAATGCTGTTATTTTAAACCGTGAAGAAGGTGGAGATGATGTTGACTTTAATGTAAGGATCAATTAATACATACACAAATCAGGAGCAGTAAATGTACATATATATTATTTTCCCCTGAATATATGGAGTTTATTTAGGAAGTATGTCAATTACACATGGGTAAGTCACTTTGGTATAGTGAGTAACAAAAGAGTTAGTATTCTAGTATATCTGTGATATTAGTAAGGGAGAGGCTGGCAATACAGAGAAAACTATGATAAAGATTTGATATATTCAATTGTATAATATTCTAATTATAGCTCATTTCCAGGTACGAGTATTATTCACACACCCGTGTTTTATGTATATGAAACCCTGTCAGTACTTCATGGATGGATGTTGCAAGTTTTCTAATGACACTTGTCGTTATTCTCATGGATATATTGTGTCTTTTTCTCAATTAAGGGCCTATCAGGAACCTGACTACAGGTATATGACATGAAATGGAAAGTCAATTGTTTAATTCTCTCTTTGTTGCTATAGTAACCTTTGTAATGGTAGTAGATGTCTTGTTAAACAACCAGACGAATTATGGCATGAAGCAGTAGTCAGGTATAATTATGGGTGTGTCTGTAAATTCTATGTATTTAATTAATTAATTTAGTTCTATTGGTGAGACAATTACTGTGCAGTTTATAAATCAAAGAAATGAAGCTGAAGTCAACATTGAACATATTTTTCCAATTATTGGTAAGAATCAAAAATAAATACATGTCATTGTACAGTGAATACATGTTGAAAACATCATTATTATTTTATAAACATTAATTCTAATAGTATTATATTTGTGTTAGGTTCAGCAACTTCCACATCAGATGAGGAGAGTGATGCCACATCAGAAGAAGGAAGTAGTTTATCTGGAGAAGAAGACACTGCTGAAAAAGCGGATGTTGTTAGAACATTAGGTAACAGTCCATTTACTCAAAGACATGATGTACTAGGAGAATGGGAAAAATATACTACAGTAAGTAAAACAGAAAAGGACTGATGTACTTATGTACATTATGTACAATTGTAGTAGTAGTAGTTATTATGCTTGTCATTACATTAATAAGGTGTCATGCCATTTCGTCTAATCCCATTTTGTCTAACAAAATGGACTTTTGTTCCATTTTGTCTAATAGTGTAAAAGGTCTAAGATAAGTGGATTAAGGCCAGTAAAGATGATGGAATTCTAAAAAGGCTTAGATGTCTTTAAAGATAGAGTACTTAATGGAGCCATTTCATACATACAACATATCTTATCTTTGTAATTACTGTTATTTAAATCAATTTAGTTTTTAGACGAAATGGGACAACTGTACATTTTGTTAGACGAAATGGCTATAAACCATTAATAATATATCAATCTTATTTAATGTATTGTAATGTATTGTTGGAGGTAACGATCATTACATGTCACCATCTTCTACCATTGCAGGAACTAATGACATCACATAATGATTGTTACCTCCAACTATAAAATAATATCTCTAATTTTAAATTTACAACAACACTATAAGGACATGGAAGTAGTATAGATTCTAATTGTTGCCCATTTTCAGGTACAAGTTTTGCTATTATTCACATAGTCTTGTTTTATTTATAAAGAAACTCTGTCAGTAAAGACGGAAAAGAGTGTATTGTATAGGTGTCTGTCTTCAAGACAGAGTGCTAAATATAGTGATTTTTGATTGAGATATTGTCTTTTTTATTTTATAGGGCTTTGGTTCAAGACTCATGGCTAAAATGGGTTATATAATAGGGTAAAACTATATGTGACTGTAGTTAGTACTCACTCAATTAAAAACAAAAATCAATATCCTTTGTAATTTTGGCTATACCTGAATTATAGTTTAAGTTATTGTATAATAATTATGGTTTTATTAAAGATACATATTATATAGCCATAATATTCAATAAAGTTTATGTACCAGTTGGGCCTGTGGATTTATGTAATAATCAGTAACTAAATATGTTTAGTGTATTATTGTAATAGTTTGTTATAACTTTAGTTTGTTCACTCAATAAAACAAGCTTGTGTTTTATTCTATTATTTAGACAAGGTCTAGGTAAAAATGGCGAAGGAAGAGTGGAACCAATTAAAATAGAAATTTTACCACCTGGAAAATCTCTGGACGCTTGTGCTGCTATAAGAGAAGAGAAAAAAATGGCACCTTCTCAGAAAAGAAAACGTAATAGAGGACGTTCACGTCGACTCAAACTAGCAAAAGCTAATGAAGAAAAGGTATGTGTATATAGTGTACATGTGGGTGTGGGTGTGTGGGTGGATGGTGGGAGAGAGAGACAGAGACAGACAGATAGACAGACAGAATGGTCATTTTTGAGCTGACTTTTTGATGCATCGTTCCATATGAAAACAGACAATCTCATTTTGTTTAGTTATTATTATAATAACAGTTTGTTTATTTGTGTTTATTCCCTTACTATAGCCCAAGGTCATAGATACCTTTGAATTTTTAAATAAAAAGATTGGAAGAGGTAAGGCTCTTCACTTACTATTAACACTAGGTTTGATCTACTCAACTCATAATACAATTACTATAGGTAAAGAAGACAGTGTTGATATTCCTCCTACAGTTACAACTACAAGTCATTCTAATGATAAGAAAGGAAACTTAAATGTTCAAGTAAGTAATAAAATATATCAATAGAAATGTATAATATCGTACACTTAGCAATGGAATATTATATGTATTAGAATTATGTTTAACAGTAAAACTATTATTATGTGTAAATTTGTCACAATGACAATTTAACTTACATCATGTATCTAGACTTGAAACAAAAAGAGAAGTAGAAGAGTTCTTTAATTTAGCACAACACTAGCAATAAAAATGATACAATTAAAAGAGGTTACTGTAATCATTACAATCATGTCCTTTTAGTGCATATAATTTGCGTGTATTGAATAGTGGTTTAAATTCCAGTCATTATTAAAACCAATGAGTAACATATCTGTTACATGTTGTACATTATAATCCATAGCTATTTAAAGTACAAGAAGATATTAAAGGAGTGAATAAGAGGATTGTGTCATTAAAAGAAGCAATACAAAGAAATCAAGGAAGAAGGTAATTATTTATATACATAAGTTATCTATAATTTTATCTTTCTATCTCCAGAGATCACATAACTGTAACTAAAATTAAGGAAAAGTTAGAGAGTACACAGAAACAATTAGAAGAGTTAAAGAGAAGAGAGAAAGCACTAACTAATACAATGAAAACTAAACGAGAACAAAAGAAACTCACGATTTTTTAATAATGTATTAATGAATAGCTAGAATTGTATTAATGAATTGTTGTTGATCACGTGATTAATTAATCTCCTTGACAACAGTTTATTACAATCAAGAGAGAATGGCCACCGAGAATGATAGAGAGCGAAAAGAAAAGTTAGTTATATTGTTATTAATAGATGACTATGCTCTATGAAAAGTTAATTTATAACTAAGCTATGATATAGACATGATTGTAGTAAGTAATCTACTGTCATACATATGAATGGAATGATCACAGTATGTACATTAGATCCAACTAACTACCACTGACAGTAAATTTAATGGAGTTCATATTTTTGATGTAGGATAAAAGAGAATCTTATTTCAGAGTATGATCATGTTATACTTGAGTTAAACCAACAGATACAACAATATAAAGTAAGTATACTATAATATCTACATGTACATTGGCCATTAAAGAAATATGTATCTAATGAAGGATTTGAAGGATTGACAATCTTTTAAAGTTGTAATCTTTTCTGAAATTTGTACTTGTACTGATTTTGATTCCTGAAATCATAGTATAGTCTTATAAAATCTTGTCTGTTGTATTTAATTCCTAACTGTTATGAAGTCACTTACTGGCTACATTATAATGATCAATGTTTGTACCATCTAGGCTGAAGCTGAGGCTCTGGTTCAGAAAGTACAAGAAGTTACCAATGAAAATGAACGGTATATATTTATACATACATTGATAACATTATATTATATACTTCACACGCTATTAGAATAAAATTTGTCTTTTTAATGAGGTGTTGATTTTAAAGTGTGGTTACCTAAACCCCACGTACCTTATAACTTACATCTAGACTTTCAGATGTGGCATGTTTAGAAGCTATCCCTTTGTCATAGTGAGCTATGATTGGTCAGAGCTCCTGGATCAGTGTAGCTATCTATACGAAAAGATCTCATCCTAAATAGTTAAATAATTCAGTGTTCATATTAAAATCAACTATTATGTACCTAATAGGTTAAATCTGGACATTCAAAAAGTTTACCAGCTACAACTTAACTCAACTAGCGATGATATTGTGAGTTGAACCATCTGAAGGGGGAGGGAAGTACCCAATATAATAGTTATGTTATAACATTATCAAATACACTATGTAGCAGATAATAAGTTAGTTTTTTGTAGGAGAAAGAGAGTCATCTTGATCTATGGAGACAAGCCTGTACTGAATTAGAACAAGCCCAAAAAAGCAATATGGTAGCACACACACACACATGCACGCACACACACTCTACATTCATATATAGTCCTTTACAGAAATCTGTTACTGTTTTCTGTAACAGTTTTTTGAAATGGTCTGTAACCATTACAGACTATTACAGGACCATTACATACCAACTACATACCATTACAGAATGTTACTAGAGAAATTATTTCCACATTAAGTAGACAATTAATTGTTTGATGTTATTACCACATCAATTTATCATGATTAATATCAAACCTACTAAATAAAAATTTGTATAACCTGTGACATACTGATCTCCTTACAATGATGATATGTACTTTGTATTTATTTTCTCAGGATAAATCACTACAGCTTTCTAAGTATAAGAATGAGTTACTATCAACAAAGGTTTGATTCATACACTAATGTACCTTAATATGATATTAACATTCATGTTACTATGTTACTCACTATTTCACTTATCTCGTTGTGACTCTATTTATATAGGGGGAACTTCAAGTAGCTCATCACTCAATAAAGGAACTAAAATTGACATGTGAAAAACTTCAAATGGAACATCAACAATCACTGAAAACTGCAAAAAGCTTTGATACAGAGATGACATCTTTACAAGAAGATTTAAGGTGTGTAAAGCACATGTACATACTCTGTACATGTACATGTTAATTGAAGTTATCTTGTGTAATGGATTTAATATAGGCATATTATTATATTACTTATATAAACTATTATAGTCAATGTAGAGGTGAATTAAGTACAGTGAAAGTTAAGAATGCAGAGTTAAAGTCATTACTTGATAAAGCAAAGGCAGAACTCACAAAAAAGGTTTGTTAATCCTTTTCTTGTGTGTTTAATTAATGTGATCCCTTTTGGGATAGACAGATGTATGGAAAGATAGTCAAATAGTTTAATTATTGTGTAAGAGTTATTTTTAGCATACTATCAAAGTTTATATTTTCATTTTGTTAGTCTGCAGAAATTGATGCTGCCAGTATGCGAGAAACCTCCTCTAATCAAAGAACACATGTTCTACAATCTGCTAATGTAGAACTAGAAGCTAAGTGAGTGAAATCATCATTGTAATATAATATAGTGTGTATTAAATTAATAATATAGCTTTTATTATAACAAATTATATGTAATATAATATAATATAATGTAGGGTGTATTAACTTAATAATGTAGCTTTTATTATAAGAAATATGTAATATAATATAATATAATATAGTGTGTATTAACTTAATAATATAGCTTTTATTATAAGAAATTTAACTTTCTTTATTATACAACAGACTATCAGCTATTCAACAAGAGTTTTATAAATTAAGTGAAGACAAACCTGATTTGATAACACATATATCTACCCTTCGAGAAAAACTGTATGTTATTAAACATTATCATTAATAAGTAATATTAACAATACTATAATATTGACTTGAATAAATACTTTTACTAATCAACTCACCATACACTGTCCTTAATCATTGTATTATTATTATATAGTCAAGTGTTAGAAAGTCGTGAACAAGCTGCTGTGGAACATGTTAGAGAGAGTGTACAATTGTTAGAGAAAGCATTAGCAGAGAAAGAGCAGGTATAATATATAGTTATTACATGTGATGACATTATATTCTGTTCTGTATAATAAGACTGAAATTAAAGAGCAACATCATCTATTAGAAATAAAACGTTTGAAGAAGACTATTGCAACATTGTTAGATGAAGCAGGAAGTAAAACAAAAGCAGAGGTAAGTTACATATACTCTTGATTGTAATATTACTAAGTTATACATGCTCTTTAAATGGACTAATAATGTATTAATTAATCTATTGCTATTGACTAGTTCTATTATTTGTTATCTAGGTGGATAAAGTGAGAGAAGAATACAACAGAAACATTGATGCAATGGCTAATGAAATACAACAACTTGAAAAGGTACCGTTTATTACAATAATTATAAAGGAAATGATCTTATGTCCATTCTAATTTTAACATAAAATATTATCATTTTTAGCAATGTTGTGAAAAGCTATCACATTGCGAAAAGTTGCAAAGAGAGAAAGAAGATGTTGAGAAAGAGTTACAAAAGGTATTTGCAAACTCAATTACTCATTACATATACAATGTTATGCAAGTGTATAGTATCTCCTTCTATTTAGTCAAATCATTACTATTTGTATCCTATTATATCCCATAGACAATTCTACAATGTCCACAAGAGCAGACGTGGGTTAAGGACACTTTGAGTGATCTCAGGACCAAACTCCTATCATCTGAGAGGAATCGGCACGAACTAGGAACTGAACTGAAATCATTACAGACTATTAAAACTAAGCTAGATAGCAGGTAAAGAGACACAACATTAGAATTACACACACACACACGCTATATAATATGATATAGATATACTGAGATTTATCATGATATTGTGTAGACTCTTAGAGGAACAACAAAAAAGTGCATATTTATTGGAAGATCTCCAAGCACAGAGAAAACAAAATCAAAATGACTGTCAACACTACAGAGAAGAAATCAGTTCACTAACAGGTCAATAATAAAGAATATACTGCAAACATTAATACTATTATTGTATATTATAAAGAATATACTGCAAACATTAATACTATTATTGTATATTATAAAGAATATACTGCAAACATTAATACTATTATGTACTGAACTAGTACAACAAACACTATTTTATATAATGTAGTATGTAATGACATTTGCTTTATATATCTTTTGTAGACCAGTGTAAAACATACCAGGAAGAAATCACTTCATTGACTGAAAAACTCAAATTTACAGAAAAAGAAAACGAGAAGAAGGTAAATTATATTAATCAATGACAAACTGATTAAGATTTTATATTATCTGTATTCCATATAAGAAATACAATATATATAACATAATACTAAATTTGGCCTTTTTTGGGTAGTTAAAAATGGCGCAGGAACAAAGCCAAGTTAGAGAGAAGGAACTCTTGTTAAAAGCTAAATGTGCACAAGAGGCAAATCAGCAGATCTCTCTAGAGCTCCGACAGCAGCTCATATCACAACAACAGGCTGCAAACAGGTATATTATAATAGAGGTATTTATAATACATGTACATTTATCTTTGATGTATATTATAGATGGCAGAGAGAAACCAGTGCACTCACATCTAAGTTTGAGAAAGCTCTGTTAGATATGAATACCAAAGTTACAGAAGAAAGAAGGAAAAGTAAAGAGTTAACATCTAAACTTAAGCTACAAACTGCTAACACTGAGAGAGTAAGTGTTATCACAGTACAATATAATACATCCCTCCTTTTTTAGTTACATGACAAGATATCTGAACAAGAACAGGTCATCCTGAACCTCCATGAGAGAGTTTATGAAGCAGAATCTAAAGCAGATCAAAGAAAAAACCAACTCTCTTTGTTAGTTGCAAGAGAGAAAAAGACATTAAAAGAGAAACAAGATATGCATCGACTTCTTAACAAGGCTAGACTTGAAATGGCACGAAATCTAAGGTTGTTCATACACAATTCTTTGTACACTGACCTTATTAATATTTTATTATTTAGTATGGCAGATACCAAATTACTAGAATGTCAGCTACACTCATCAGAACCTAGTTTTCAAAATAATACTTTATTACTACACAACCTAACTTCAAAAGGAGCTGATCAAACCTGGTAAGTAATATATTGTACATAATTATAACAATATCTAAGTAGCTAGAGTTATATTGCAGTCACATGATTAATTATAAAACTTTGTTTTATTTGCAGTGATCAGGTTTATGATGATATTCCAGAGTCTACAAGATCATCATCTATCAGTAGTATTACTAGCAATACTCACTAATAATAGCTTAATATGATAGTTTTCTAGTCAAAAATTGTTTTTTACTGTTACTCACTTGATTAATAATATAAATATATATATATATATATATATATGTAGCATATTTCAAATTTTTTATTAATAATAATGTGTTAATCAAGTATGTGTGACTAGCTACAGCGTCGTTGACAAGTCCATCGATGTTAGTAATCATGTTCATACATACATAAAACTGACAAAGAAAATTTCATAAAATATTAGAATAAATTTTTTCATATAATAATTTTTAATTGATTTGTCTGGTTTAATAGATATGTTGAAATCCCAATATTTAGAATTTAATAAAAAATTAAAGACATGATATTTAAGATACGTTATTATCATTATGATTGAAGTCATAATACCTGATCACTAATATAGATTTTATTTTATTTTTTAGGAGCAATTAATATTTACATTATTTATATTTTTAAGTGTCTAGGTAGCCTGCAAAGAAACACCATACTTTAATGTGAAATTAATAACATTGTTTTTTGTGTTACTTTTTATTTATGAAATAAATATATTTACATGTATTTGCTGTTCGTTTTTTGCTAGTCAAAGTTGAAAAAAGACAATAATAAAAAGTGATAGATGTCATCTCTTAACACTATGATATTACAATGTTATGTACTACACAATTGTCACATATCATGAAAATGTGACAATTGTTTAAAAACTCTTGATTAATCATAACATTACCTATATAATATAACCAATAATTACATAACATATATTGTCTTTATTTAAATGCTAAATGTTATTATAATCAGATCAAATTGGACCTATATAGGACCATATTTTTTTGCTGGACCTATCTCTGGGAACAAATTTTGCCGTATATAGGTCCAAATTTTGCATGCAAAAATGGACCTAGGTCCAATTTTAATTAGGAACAAATTTGTATTATTAAATGTAGTATTATATAATGTGATATTGAGCATGCTCAGTGGTTGGAATCAAACACATGTTGTTCTTTGTGAGTTTGTATCTCTTTTTGTTGTTGAGTTATCTTTTATAATCGTCTCTTCTAGTCGACTACATATATTATTACAGTGGTGATGAAGATGACTACAGTTTCTATTAACATGCATGTTTGGGTGAATAGAACAGTTTGTCATTCCCCGGTCCAATTTTGTTGACAGATATGCCTGTCATCACTTCTATGACTGAAAAAGGTGATGAAATAAATTAAAATGAATTAATATAGAAACAGTATAGTGTAAAAAAAGCATAGAAACAAAGTACTGAATATTGGCATAATTAATATTTAAATAAAATTGAAATAGAAATCTATACATTAAAAAGCAAACAGCTATCGGCATTACATGTAATATGCCGTCAAAAATTGTAGTAGTACTTATTATTCAAGCTTTAGCTACCAGCCCTTAAAAATAATATGGCTACCTATGTAGGAATTTAGCATGGATTTGTGCACTCATGCCTACCTTGTTTCTACACTTTTAGCGCTATCATGCCTACATTCACCTTTGCTTTTACTGACTAGCATACAAAGCATACCAGATAGTCCTATAATGGCCAAATGCTTTTAACACGATCACGATGCAACTAATCTGAATGGTCCAGCAACTCTCACTTTATATGATTCAACCATATACAGTGGTATAGCAGTATTTAATATTCCAGTTAGTACATAACAGTTTTTTGAACATTTTTATTATTAGTTGTGTCCTATGAAATTGACTGTTAACAAAATAGTAACAAATTAATGCTAACAATCAATACAGTAGTTTATTTACTTTAAATTTGCATCAAATAATTTGCTACATGTATTCTGTATAACCATGTATTGGTTAATCAACCAATCAATAGAAGAGAAAGGGTCTAGTGACGCACAGTAATAAAATCTTAGTACCTTTTAAAGTCTCGTCGATCAACACATTCTCTAATTTTAGAGCAGTTTGTCCAATTAAAAGACTTCCTTCAAGGCTTTCCAATCATTTTTTTTCAAGTCTTTTACCCTTGCATTCATTTCATCAACATTTTTTAACAAATGCTCAATAATGTTCTTTAGTGCTCTGAAATTATGTCTAAGTCAACATTTTGTTCGGTTCGTATAAAATCAATTATGTTCTCTAATTTACGAGGAAGTTCTTTATACTGTTCTGGTGACATCTTTGTAACATGGGTGATGTAATATTCTGTATAATCATATATTGGTTAATCAACCAATCAATGGAAAAGAAAGAGTGTAGCATAGTTACACACAGTAAAGCCTCACAAATATGTGTGGGCAGATATAACACAAATATATACATAGCTGACTGACTTAAGAGGTTTCCTTTTTATAGAATATTGATATTATGCTGCCAAAAAATACCACAAATACTTTCATCTTCAATTTTATTTTATTTTATTAGACATAGAAATGTGAATTACTTTGCAATTTTGTAGACTCCATGCACTTTTAGACTATGTTGCATACAGAGAATTGAGACTTGGAAATTCCTATGTCTTGGAAAAATATTTCTATTGTGTGTCACCAACCTTTTCTATTCGGAATGGATATGGCACATGAGATTAACTTTTCTGTCCCTTGCACAATCAAGTCTTAGAGCGTTTGATATCATACTTCACGTATTACTAAATTGGTAACACAATCTTGTATCCCTAATCGTGATGATACAAACATCATCTAACCAAGCTCAATCAAGTTTATACAAACTCAACGAGCTGGGTTAGATGGTATTTGTTCACTGCTCACTCATGTCGACTTTTGAAGTTTAACAACTGGTAACTTAAATAAAGAATGTTCATAATATTCAGTCAACATCACCCAAAAAGTAGTTTGATCCCAAAGCTACACGCACAAAGTGAAAAGGTTTTCACTTTGTGTGTTTAGGTCAGGAGATTAACTAATCAATTGGTAAAATAAAGAATAAAGATATTTACCTCCTGTTCTGTCAAACAAATACTTGTTACATTCTTTTAACTCAAAAGAGCATAGCTTTCTTCTTCGTCAAATTGCTTTGTTAATAATAATGCACTCTGAACAGCACGTGATTATAAGACTTTGAGAGCTTTAATAGCACAATAATGTATTGACATAAGATGTAATCTTCCTTTAACATATCCCAATTGGCTTTGACAAGTTGCCTTTCATTATCTTACAGAAATATACCTCTACAATATCGTAAACTATCACCATGTGTGACTGCATCATCCAGTATTTCCATTGTCACATATCTCTTATTGCCATTAGCATCTTCTAAAATGTGATCAATCAACACTTTCTCTAGTTTTAGTGCAATTTGTCCAATTAAATGACTTCTTTGGAGGCTTTCCAGTCTTTTTAATTGTTGCTGCAATTTTTTCATTAATATATTTAATAACACATAACATTAGGATAGTCAATTTTTGTGTTCTATACAATACTTCCCATTTTTCAAAATATTATCCCATCAACACCAGCCTGCCATCTTAAAATTGCTATTGTCTCATCAATTGATTTTGAAGAATGGGCCCTCGCATTTCTTGAACATTTGAGAGATTTGATAGCATGAAAATATGGAGAATCTAGATTTAATTGTCCTTGTAATGCATCCCAGTTCTTTTTGGCTCTTTCTCTTTCATTGTCAGATGTAAATATATGACTGTCATTATCACGTAGTGCTTTTTTCAGTTGTCCTAATGTCAAATACCCTTTATCAACATTGGTACCTTTTAGAGTCTCATCGACCAATACATTATCTAGTTTTAGAGCAGTTTGTCCAATTAAAATAGTTCATTCAAGGCTTTCCAATCATTTTTTCAAGTTTTTTATCGTTGCATTCAATTCATCAACATTTTAAAGCAAATGCTCAGTAACATTCTTTAGTAACTGAATTGCTTCTGAAATTATGCCTGAGTCAACATTTTGTTTTGTTCGTATAAGTTTAATTATGTTTACGTGGAAGTTCTTTATACTGTTCTGGTGGCATATTCTTAACCTGGGTGATATAATTTTCAAGACTTTCCATCACTATGAAAAGGTAATAAAAATATATTAAGATGAATTAATATAGGGACAGTCATGCCAAAATTTTATGTGTTCTATACAACACTTCTTATTTTTCTTTAGCACATAGTCTTTTTATTTGAGCTAAAAAGTTGAAACTCTGACTGCTCATCATTAATGGTACTCTTAATTTATCTGGGTTTAAGGGTTAAGAAAATCAGCACATAACTGATGTCAATATTTAATAATTAATATAAGATTAAGCTTCAATGTCTTTGATCCCCATCTGTTTTAATATATCCAATAGCTCAAAACTCATCCGCTGATCGTCATTGTCTTTACTGATGTGGGTCTGTAAAAATTCATGTACCTGTGCAATAGTCTTATTGGGATAAGCCCTAGTGTTCCTTTGATGCTTCAGTTCTTTAATAGCACATAACACTGGGTAATCAATTTTATAAGTCATTTCTAACTTTTCCCACTTTTCTTTAGCACATTGTCTTTCTTCATCCAAAATAAAAAGTTTAAACTTTGACTGATCATGATATGAGCACTCATCTTTAACAGCCCTCTCAATTACATCTAGGTTCAAAAACATGTAATTTCTTCTTTCAATTCTGGTACCCTCAAATATCAGGCATTTAATTTCTTTTTCAAGTTTAAAGGCAATTTGGCCAATAATTAGTGATATTTTCATTGTTTCCAAATCTTCTTCCAACTTTTTAACTTTTTTGGATATAGTATCATTTTCGTTTGTCAAATACCTGGTTATCTCCTTCAGAGAGTCAAGAATAGCCGCTACTCTGGTCAAGTTAACATCACACTCACTTTGGACTATAAGAATGGTGTCATCCACTGTTTTGGTTAATTTGTCCACACAAGATAATGTACCTTCCTTGATTTTTGTTGAATAGTCAGCAATAAGTTTTCTGTAATTCTCTAGATCACTAGTTACTTCACGCACTGCCATTTTGATTCAGTTTGTTGAGAAAATGATAACAATGTGATATGTTAGTAGCAATTCTTAATATTAAACACTTATTTAAAGTTCTTATTTTTGATGCAACTAAAAAAGGAGACATATATCATTAGTAATGATTGTGTTATGAAAAAAAATTACTCTCTGTGTTAGCAGTTTGTAGCATAAGGTTGGATGTTAACTCTCTACTTTTTCTTCTTCTGTAACTTTCATATTCATATCTAACAGAGCTTTCTCAAACTTAGATGTGAGTGCACTGGTATCTCTCAGCCATCTATAATATAAATCAAAGATAACTGTACATGTATTATAAATGTCTCTATATAATATACCTGTTTAAGTTTAGATGTTAACTCTATTGGACAAGGAACATGGAGATATATTATTTACACTTTATATTCAGAAATAAATAAATCTTTTATCCTACATACACTATCAATATACAATGACATCATTATTATTATTAATTTTATTATTTAGTATGGCAGACACCACATTACTAGAATGTCAGCTTCACTCATCAGAACTTGGTTTTCAAAATAATACTTTATTACTACACAACCTAACTTCAAAAGGAGCTGATCAAACCTGATAAGTAATATATTGTACATAATTATAACAATGTCATGTGTAGTAAGTAACTAGAGTTATATTACAGTCACATGATTAATTATAAAACTTTGTTTTATTTCCAGTGATCAGGTTTATGATGATATTCCAGAGTCTACAAGATCATCTATCAGTAGTATTACTAGCAATACTCATTAATTATAGCTAAATATGATTTAATAATTTCTAGACAAAATTGTTTTTACTATTCTTGATTACTGAAGTAATATATAACATGTTTCAATTTTTATTAATAATAATTATGTGTTAAATAAGATTTTAATTATCTTGGTGTTAATTGAAATAATTTTAATGATTGACACAATTCATTAGTGATTGATGGATTAATTGTATCTGTTTTGTATTCATCAACATCACCTTTATTATGATAAACTATTTACAAAATTAATTAGTATTTATGGAATGAATGTTGTCCTATCTGGCATAGATTGTTCCCATCTTACTTAATGCCCTATTGATAAGTATTCATTTCCATTACACCAGCGATGACATACTGAGGATTATCATAAGATGTTACAGATTACAAATCTGTAGCATCAAATGTGACAACAAGATAGCCTCTTTGACTATCCTATTATATGCATCCTTTATTAGAAAATTAAACAAAATATATAATTATTGAAAGAGATTACTATGAAAACCTAAAAATTAATAGACATGGATCAGTTATTTGCCACCAAGACCAGCTCTAGTAATTCTTGGTTGGAGACCAGCACCGAGATGAGCTTCACGTCGTTTCATCAAATCTATAGCCAACTACAATATGAAGACAAACTATAAACATTATTACAACAAAATATTAAAAAGCAAGTACCAGCAGCTACAAGGACACATACCTCCACACTATCTTTATGGGCAAACTCTACAAACGCATATTTTGCTTTACCAAAAGCAGCCTTTTTCTTTCTATGTTTCTCTATAGTGACAGCAGTAATGGCACCACATTTCTTGGAATAGAATAGTTTCTGTTGATTAAAAATTAAACTGACATCATCACAAACACTAGAGTAAGAGTGAACTGTTCCATATATAATTCTATTACTACAAAATAGTTACACAAGCTCTATAAAAAAATTTGGAATAATTCCAGAATTACTAAAATGTTTCTAGAACTTTGGACCAGTTGCATGTGTGAATTTTAAGAAATGCCATAGATCTGTTTGCTGAAGCACTGCAACAAGCCTTTGGTATCATAGTCCATGCTTAATTATTGTATATGTACCTTCAACATTTCTGGTGTTACATTAGCTGCTATTGGTGATACATATACCGTCCTTTCCATTCTATCAGGATCAAGATATTGAGCTCGAGAGAACAGATCAAACTTAATTGATCTACGTGATTCTTGTATTAATCCTACTATAGTCACTAAAGTATCATACTAAAGGAAGGAAATAGACTATAATAATTGTTATAATGAAAATATATAGTAGGTAATTTATATACCTGTAATGAGTTACCAGCTAATCTTACATCTACAATCTGACACTTAGGAACTTCCACAATTTGTTTGATGATCCTATGACAGACAGACAGAAATAAAAGTAATTATCGTGCTTTATACATGTACATCTCTCTCTCTCTCTCTCTCTCTCTCCTCTCACACATAGCAAACTAACTTAATAGCCCAACTGTCTGGAATATAGTTAAATTTTAGACCAATTGAAGTGAGCACTTTATTTACAGTGAGCATTTCAATAACAGCTGCAGCTCCTCTCTATCACAAATAACACAACAAAAAGGTTAAATATATGACTAATTAATATAGGTGATGTTAGTTTTCACCTTTCGAATCTTGTTCAGACCCAGATCAATAAATTTCAGATGAGTATTTGTCTGCAGAGCCTTACAAATGGCTATACCTCCAGGAACATCTACAAACTATACAGATTATAAATTAATGTAAGTATGTTCTTATATTATAAGGAGTTAAAATAGTAAGACTTCATACATGATAGATAAGAACGCTATCAAATCTGATTAATCAACAGTTAATATATTTTAATAATTTTAACTAACATTGCAGAAAAGATGGAGTTCCTCTAACAAACAGGTTGGTTTTGCAAGAACTGATGCAAGAAAATGAGCTCCTGCAGAACGTAGATTGTTCTTGTCAAGACGTAATACCTAAAATGTTAGAGATATAAAAACATGTTATCATTATATAGTTAGTACACATATGAACACTTGCATGTCCTACATTAAATATTACTGTTGAAGTTGAATACTTTCAATAAAGCATTTAAAATTGTATATGTGTGTAAATTATTATACTCTCCTGAGCATTTAAAACATATGCACATAGAGGAAGACAGTTATAATATATTGTACTTTGAGGTTAGAGTTCTTGGACAGTCCAGTTGCTATGAAACGAGCTCCATGTTTGCCAATGTTGTTCATACTCATATCCAAATGAGTCAGTGATGTATTACGAGATAGAACATCACCAATAACCTAACGAGAAACAAGAAGATAAAATATAACACTCTCTATAGACACCTTATATTAAGGAAACTAATTAATATCCGTGGTTAAGACTTCTTTATAGCTTCCACAAGGAGTTAGAATGCTCCTTTATTTAGGACAATAAATAAAAAGGGATCAAATAACAAATATTTCGAGAATGTAGTATATTTTTAAAGAATATCTTTAATTACATGTATTTATTACATAAAGTAAACCAATAGTACTGTCACCAAAGGTCTGACTACTCTTTCTTCTCTACCTATTTTTAATCTTGCTGAAAACATGAATAAAACCACTATGCTATCCATACTAATATAAAGGATCATTATAACATTACTGTGTATTCTATATTACTATTATGATTTACCTCAGCAGCATTAGAGACTAAATAACACTTTGAGATATTCAAGTGAGTTACATGACCAAACGTAGTTGATATAAACTTTATCATCAGTTCATAATCCTTCTTGTCTAACTATTAAAAATAACATGTATAATTTTTAAAATTAAATTTAATGCTACAAATATACAGTTCAAATATTAAAATTAAGAAGTATTAATAATTAACAAATATTATAGTTAACTATAAATTATTATTAATAAATACTTACAATATTAAGAAAACCACAGTTTCCTTCAAGATTTAATTTTGTAACACCAGATACACGCTTCTCAGTTCTGATTAGTTTAAAATTCACAATAATCCATCATACAATAATTATATGTTGTTTTTTTACTTTTCATATATTCTCCTACATTTTGTTACATTAACTAAATTGTTTCCAAGATCCAACTCCTCTAGTTTACTCTTCTAAAAAGGAGAGAAAAATACTGGAAGTAACTATAGATAACCTCAAAACATACTAAAGTCAAGTTACAGGAACTTCAGCTATATTAGTATTGTCTTATATCAGCATGATTTGAAGTTACATGTACAAATACGACAAGTTGTGTCACATGATTAATGTTACATGCACAAATACAACAAGTTGTGTCACATGATTTGTAGTTACATGTACAAATACAACAAGTTGTGTCACATGATTTAAGGTTACATGTACAAATACGACAAGTTGTGTCACATGATTTAAAGTTACATGTACAAATACGACAATACATGTACAAATATGACAAGTTGTGTCACATGATTAATGTTACATGTACAAAGTGTAGTTGAAGGTACCTTGGATCCTAAAACAAGTCCGATAACATCCCGTACACCTCCAGTAGATGATCCCTGTAATGAAAATCATAAATAAAAAATTATTAATACTATAGTTTGAAATTCTTCTCTACAATGAAGCCTTAATACTGTCTTTAGTATGGAAATATTGAGGTTGAAGAGCAAGTGCACTAAAGTATTAGTATGGGACTAGGACAAGTCTTCAATATAAAATGTATTGTATTAATTGAATAATTATCTTTTATGAGTTGTTAAAGTTTTATTAATTTATATACTAAAATCTTACCATATCCCAAACTGTCAATGTCGTGTTCTCTGCTAAATGTTTCATATTCTCTTCTGTGATGTATGGAGAGATATTAGTTTTCCAGAAATTAATCTGATATAAAGAAATGATATTAAGCAAGCAATAAAACTTATCACAAACAAATTAATTCTAAACTTATATTATGTACCCTTTTCAGAGAGATTGTCAACTGGAATAGTTTAGCTAAAGCTGATGAAAGATCTTCCCTGTTTCTTCCAACAGATCCAAGTTCAGAAAGATTCACTTCTTCAATACAAGGATTGTATGCCAGACTTTTTATGACTTTAGCCAGTCCAACTTCTGAGGCATCATTTTTGCTATAACAAGAACAAGTGGTTTAAAATAATATAGCTACAAAGCAAAGTCTAGTAGATATCTGTATTGAATTACACAAAATGAGTATATTGTCATAACAATAGTCAGCTGCTAGCATTGAAAAGCATAACTCCTTTGTTTACTGATGCCAAAGACATGACGGAGTAATAATTACATCATAAGTCATAATTATATCATGAGTCATAATTACATCATACCTCAAGTCAAGTTTCCTAATATTTCTTTTCACAAGTAAAGCTTCAGCAAGAGCTTCCATTCCTGCATCAGCAATTTTACAAGAACGTAGATTTAATTCTGATAAATTTGGTAACGATCTACAGAAACAGATTGTAACTCAAAGGAACTTGAAACAAGAGAACAGCTGCTATAGAAATAGAGGCTTGCTCATACATGTTCATACATGCACCTGTGTTTTATCATCAGCTGTGACAGTTTTATAGTTCCATTAGCTCCAAGATGATTACCCTCTAAAATTAACGTTCTATGACATAAAGGAGATCAAAGAAAAGTCATTAACATGTAAATCATGTTATAGATAAATAAAGATATATTATAAATTTGTTATGATATATGTGCTAATATGACAATACTAAACTTACTTACAGACCATTTGTATCATAGTCTTACTTCAATTGTTCACTTGTGAGATGACTTTCTGCCAACTTAGATACATGGTTCTCTTCAATTCCTAAATACTGCATGTCCAGTACCTGAAAAAAAGAACCAATAGTTTCAGGATAATCCTTTGTAATGGGTGTGGCTAATAATTGACTACAAAAAATGTAGAGCTAAATTAGTATGCACATTGTTGAATTCTGTTTGTTCCAGTGCTATTATGTAGGAATGAGCAGCTGCCAACTTTTGGCAATACTGTTTTGATGGTAATACATATCATGACAACAACAATAATTTTATTAAACAGAAATTTATTTAAAAAAAAAAAAATTATTAATAAAAGTAAACAAACCTGAAGTGATCCTGAGCTTTTCGTTAACCCCTTGACAAGTTCTTTAAATCCTTTCTCTCCCAATCCTCTTTCACCCTACAATGTAAGAACAAATCATTAATTGCTCTCAAACTTAATTTAGTCATTAGCAGTCATTTCATTGTACCTTTGAAATCTTTAGATGAGATAGGTTTGGTAACATCTCAATAATACGTGACAGAAAATAATATTGAGACTTTATATTGTCAGGATTAAATGTGACTAGTTCAAATTGAGTCAAAACATCTTGCGATTGACTCAGTGTTTGATAAAGAAGCTAAGAAAATAAAACAAAAAATAGATTATACATTAACTTGACTTTCTCAGCGTGTCAATGGTATACATGATCATCAAGATGTTTCCATACCAACTACATACTACATTCCATGTTTCCATACCAACTACATACTACATTCCATGTTTCCATACCAACTACATACTACATTCCATGTTTTCATACCAACTACATACTACATTCCATGTTTCCATACCAACTACATACTACATTCCATGTTTTCATACCAACTACATACTACATTCCATGTTTCCATACCAACTACATACTACATTCTACACACAACAACAATGTATGTATTACAAACATTTGACATTCATCTGTAAACATAAACAATGTTCTACAACTACTTTTTTGATCACATAAAGAGGAGAGACCTGTGTTTTAATGTTGTAATTTACTTTCAATAATTAGACTGATAATTATTATTTCATGCCAAATATTAAGAGATGTACTATAATATTAAATTGTTGTGATGTTTGAAGAAGACCTTACTTTGAAATCAGGATTGTCATTGAGCTTTCCAACCAATTCTTGAAGATTATGCTATTAAAACAAAACAATAATTACTTACTACAAACAACATACTAGAGCATTACATTTATAAATTACTTACTACAAACAATTATCTCATTAATAAAAATTCATGTATTCTGTACCTGTAAATATAAATGTTTCCAAGGCTGAGTGACCGAGGAATAGCTCTCAGGGACTTCCTATAAAGACATCATTAACAATTAATTTTAATGACAATCAATAATAAACAATAATACAAGTCCTTCAATTACCGTAAGTCCAAATCGTGTTTCAGACAATGTCCTCCATTGTTCTTCATCGGTATCCTCTCCTTCAGCTAATAGTTCTTCCAATGGACGAATACTGCCTAGTCTTTGTTTTTCAAATTCTTTAATATCAGAGGAAAATAGTAGTATCATATATATAAAGTCATTAAAGTGGAATCTTATAAATATACTATTTACTAGGTTAAAGAAATGATCTTCAGAGATCCCTTTATAAAGTCTACAATGACATCGATTAATTATTAATTAATTAATTAATTATTGGTCTTAATTACTTCCTTAATTAATCAAGAGGAGATATAAATATATGATATAATCATTAGCTAATAACATGCCTTCTGGTGAGAGAACATCAATCCCCTTTCCTCCGTGGTAATGTTTTTGTCGAGAATTGCTTACAGCTTTTCTCAAAAGGGACGCCATTTCATCATCATTTGGTATATGCCAACCAATTTGTTGAAAATATTCACTATTAAATAAAGTAATATAATTAATACATTGGTACTGACTGGTAATAGCTAATACTATCACATGATAACAATATGAATATCATGTGACACAAACAAATAAATGTACACTCAATGCTACCATGAAAATTAACTATACAAAAGTAACACAATTCTATCATGAGCACCTGAAACTATTGACAGAGAGAATAGGCTCAATTTGACTCAGCAGCTGGTCTTCAATTACCTATATAACAAGACCAGGAAATCAATAATATTAGCACTTTAAACTTCTAACATACTCTAGGAAGAAGAGAGTGATGTTTGTTGTAAGTCTCAATCACTGTAGTCAGAGAAGATCCTTCTGGAGCAAGAAACAACCTGTACCAATAACAAGTACATGTACATGTATGAGAACATGTAATACATTTGGGAACATGTACATGTAAATAATGTATATAATCATTTAAAGATAAAATAAAAGTGTGGTACAAAAGTACCCACATATAGGAAAGGTGTAAAGATCATACTCTATACTTTACCTGTTAAAGGCCAGCTGCATCATTACAAAACGCAATCCAATGATATTATAGGCAGAAAAACTCTTAGAAACACGAGTTGCATCCACACTATATAAAAAATTATAAGACATCATTAAACATAAGACAAATAATTTTTAGTAGCTATAGTAATGTTGCTATGGTGATTGTTGCTATGGTAAAAGTGACTATGGTAATTTTTGTTAAGATAACATGAACAATATTCATATGGTAATCTTTTGATGTTAATAGTAACCATAGTAATGGTTGCTATAATGAACATATGTTGTTGCTATGGTGATTGTTGCTAAGGTGCATTTTTACTGTTGCTCTTTTATAAGATGTCATGAATTTTGTGAATCCATAAGTACAATCAATTTCAAACCTTGACTAGAAATTGAACATTAAACATGAACTCAATGTCTGGTAGATTTTAAAAATGCTTTTGATAAATTTGGAACAGTTATAAGAAACATTTTTCTTCCAAATGTGTAGAAAATGATAGAAAATCATTTATTGTTTTACCACTACATATACAAACCTTGCATTAGCTTCAGAAGTATCAAGTTCAGGAAATTTCTTGATAACATTCTTGACATTACGATCAAAATTTTCATAAACAAATGCATCGATTAGTTGACCCCAGCTGGTACCAGTAAATGTAGTATACAATAGAAGAATACCAGAGTTTGGAAAATTCTAGTAAAATAGGAGTATCATGTACATCAAGTAATGTCATATATTTCTGTACATTAATATGTCTTGCAGCTGGTGTATTGATAAACTCCATGAGCTGTTCTCTGGCAGTTTCAATCAATGATGAATGCCTAGTTAACAATTGTAGGAACAAGCAATGCATATAACAATATGCTCTGAGATATTGTAAAGACTCGGAGCCATCATCAGCTTGGAAGAAACTGTAAACAAAATTTATTATAAAGTACAATTATACATATTGACATATTGGTGACTAAACATTTATAATATGCATTATCTCAAATCAACTTTTAAGAATATTTCTTTTGTATTAAAGTTATAGTATTTGTGATGTAATAAAGTTGACAGGTAAGATAGAAAAGAAACATTGTCTATGTTAACTTAAATAACAATTAAAGTTACCTACAAAGAACTCACCTAACAGTACAATTTGTTAGTAGTCTAGGGAAGAAATCCAGAGCCATTTCTGGTTTGAATTCAGTAGGACTACCAGTATAGATAGTACTAATTGAACGCTCAGCAAGATATATCGCACGATCAGGTGAATATTGAGCTAAATCTATAATTACAATGATATCATGTTCATAGAAGTTTAATGGACACACTGTACTACTGTATATGTTTATGGATACATTATATAGAATCAATGGACATACACCAGATTTAATGGATACATACTACTTGTTCAATGGACTACTTATAAGTTTAATGGACACATATGTACTTAATAGACATTATGTACTTAATAGACACACATAGAGGTATAATAGACACATTAAGTACTTAATAGACACACATAGAGGTATAATGGACACATTATGTACTTATTGGACACACTAGAGGTATAATGGACACATTATATACTTAAATGGACATATTAATATAGACTCAATGGACACACTAGAGGTATAATGGACACATTATATACTCAATGAAGTTCAATGGATACACAAGGGTTGATGCTCAACTCACATATAGGCATCCAGTGTGTGAACAGCTGGCCCCATACTTCTTTGATTTTAGAACCTTTAAAAGCTGACAAAGAGATAACCTGAGGAACACACTTCACAGTTTGTACAGCACCACTCCTAGTAGATAGCATAACACCAGTAAATATAATACTAGACTGAAACTAAAACCATGTATCAGAACAGACTCATACTAAAACCATGTATTAGAACAGACTCATACTAAAACCATGTATTAGAAAAGACTCATACTAAAAACTTGTGTATCAGAAATTCAAAATAGACTAATACTAAAACCCTATATATCAGAATAGACACACCTTGCGTCTTTAGTGAAGTTAATACCAATGCCTAGAGCAGCCTCTTCAAATGTTTTAAGAGAAAAAAAACAAACTGCATGTTCCAAATAAAGAAAGTCACTTCCACTTATAGCAACTGGTTTGTAATCACTCTAAAGTACAAAAGACAACAATATCTCATTAATGTTACCATGGAAACAATTAATAGTGTGACCTTTGACCTCATAGTTCACTGATTTTGAAAATGTCTAGATGCCATTTAACAAAAATATTAAATTAATTTAGTTACAATAAATAAAACAATACGATATTAAATAAGGAAATAAAACAGAACAGATAAAATCTTCTAAAGTATGTACCTGAGTTGGTGGCCATGGTTTTCTTGGTCGGTGTTTGCAGCTGCTACAGCTCATGTGGTTACTCTACATAAAAACATACTCTTCAATGATGGTCTATTCATTACAATATAAAAATATCATTATAGTAACTTCATTTATAACAATTGGACAATGAAAGTTCTACAAAATTTTCAAAGAAAAGTACAGAAAAATACACTTTACAAACTTGCTAGTAAACAATGTAATAATGATATATGTACATATAAAGGTTCTTACCTGTTCTACTGAAAACAGAACACCAGACATCCATTTTGATTTGCGAGTCTCATATTCTGTGAGATCAGTTAAATTTCTCAATGCTATCTCCACAGTACCCTCATACAATAGAGCTAAAAGGGTTAAAAAAGACAGACTATATTATTCTTATTAGAATCACATGTTCTACCTTCCAGCTGTATTAATATACTTAATGTTGTATAGCCTGGAAACCAATAACGATATTTACTCATGGCTGTTGAGGGTGGATGAAAGTTCTTGCGTTTGATATCCAGAATTGATAACATGTCTAATTGTATTTGTCCATTCAGGACACATGGATGTTCAATACGTGTCAGCATCTTGACTTGTGGAGGTGATCTGTGAAGTGTACATGATATATATGACAATAAATAATGCATAATTCAAAATTTTTGCAGTTATAATTTTTTTTAATTTAAAAATTTTTTTGGAATTTTTTTACGTTGTGCCCCCACATTAATTATTAATTTTATGAATAAAATTTTTGTGAGCCAGACAAAATTATGAAAATCATGAAAATTTTAGCTTATGAAAATTGGAGCTATACAGTATAAAGCTGTTTATGTTGTGAAGGTTTTCATTATTGGTGTCTTGTAAATGAATTGAACATAATTATGTTATGAGTTAAAATTAAAAAGTTGCTACGATAACTACATAAGAATAACAAATGCTCACATAATAGCAAATAAAATAAACAATTAATCTATGTTGGTAAACGAAAAATGATCAAAAGTAATTGTTGTTATTTACAATCGTACCAAGTGTACTTACATACCTTGGGTGGTCATCTTTAAACTCAATTACAAAATGAAAGATTCCTCCTTCATATAGTGTTCCTGAAGGACCAACAATATTGCCATGCCATTCAGTAAAGTTATTCATCAATGGTTCAATACTAACATTACGCAGTTTACTATAATACAATAAATTAAGATATGATTAAACAAATGGTTATATTTTAGTAAAATTGTTCATAAGGCTATTTATATGATAGTTAAAGGAATTAATGAATATTACATTTAATAACTGAACAAAATAAAGGTTTTGTCAATACATTCCATGATTTAAACATCAGAACATTCATGTAGATATACACTAGTTTTTCATAGCTCCCTTCAGTAGATGAGAGGGTCTGGTTACATTAGAATAGCAATATTCTACATTATAATGTTAAAAAATCAACTTACTATTTGCGAACTTCCACATATTCACGAAAAAGACGCTAAAAATAGCAATAATATAAAAATTAATAAATAAACACTCAGCAATGTACTGTAGTCTATATTAATAATAAATGTTGTAATGTAGCCACACCTTCTATACAAACATGCATTTATAAATTTGCAGCTGTTTGCATCTTAAGTTCAAACAAGAAGTTTACCTTTAATAATGAAGAATTAAGGTCAACTTTCACATCAGTCAAATCAGAAAGAGAGACATCAGTCAAAGAGGAGAGCTCAGACAAAGAACGTGATTGTTTCTCTGTGAATTGGTACGTTGTGCTGCCTCGATGACGTCCGATACTAACAGCTCTGTTTATTTCATCCTTCTCGCGATGTCCTCTTCGAAAACCAGCACCACGACCCCTGAAAAACGACATGCTTTCTGCACAATGCGAGGCAAATGAACGGAAACGAATACTTGGTGCCACGCCCACTGAATCTTTATGATCCTCAAACAGTAACTGTAATCTTGTATAACAACTCAGGAACCACGGGGGCCAATGGGCCCCAGATTTTCTTTTGCTACATTTGCCCCCCCCCCCAGATATGTAGAAAATGACATAAACACAAGTTACACATTCCACACATAAGAATACATTTATCAAAAAGCAAAATGATTTGCCCCCCCCCCCCTCAGGCATTTTTTTGCTTCCTCCGCCTATGCAACTTTCCTCTTAAAGATCTACAGTCATTTTAGGCACTGTACCAGTAATACTTTACATCATATCATCATGTAAACTGACTGTCTTTTGGTAACACATGGTTTTGTTTTTAGTAGCTTCGGTTGTCATTTACTTGAGTTTTAACAATATTGTAAGGAATTAATCAAATTTCACAGACCTCAATCAACTCTCATAAGCCGCTATAGATGCACTTAAACCTGCAAGGGAATAGTTAACAGATATTCTGCTGACTATGTACTGAATGAATCCAACATAAATCTTCCAAATAGTTATCAAAAATTTTAAAAGCACTCAATGATAATGTTAACCAAGTGATAATGATGATGATCTCAAATGATATGGACCATAGACAGTGATTACTTGGTTGTGGTAGGACAGTGAACCCTTTAAGGTTTAGAGTTGAGGGTATAGTATTTTGTATTGTAGCCAGAAAGATATTTCAACTGATGTACACACATGCAGTCACTACTAGCTGATGTGTAACCATGTTAATGTTGTTATTTGACATGGAGGTACTCCATAAACACTGCTCCTGATGAACACAATTATTAAGAAATATATCATTTTTATTGTGACAATCTACTGAATTTATTAATTACTATTGATGACAATTAATCTGGACTACTATCTCAGTAGTGACCTTTATCTGAGGCCCAATTCAACTACAGTGTAGAGCTATCACCTGATACTAAAGGAATTGGATCATGCTGAAGAATGGCACTGAATGGGTAAGTATGTATGGTCAAGTAAATCTAAATAAACCTTTGCTTTATGTCATAAAATGCCTTAAGCACTCACTCCGTGATGCAGTGCATGTACTGATCCTAAATTTAAGACATTCTGTCATTTAATTTATTTTCCTTGAAAGACTAACTTTTGTATTTACTTGTACTAATGAGTTAGTTTGATGATTTTTGTATATGTTCCTTTTTTGGAAGTCGTGATCATAATTGAAAGAAACTTAGAGAGAAAGATAAGTGTAATATATATACCAGCAGCTTCAGCCACATGCTCTCTTCACAATGAGTACATGGGTATAGGTGATAACTTTTATGGACTGAGGGGGCTAAATAAGGCATTCAGAGCTCACCACAAATTTTGGAACAAATAATTTAATCATAAAAATTATGTGTATTAAGTAATTAATAATAATTCTTTCCTTTTTTGTTTCTTCTTTTTTCCTTACTTTATTTGGTATATGTATAATTATATAATAAAAGTATATGTATTATTTTTCTCACATATTTATGTGTGATGGACTTGGCAAAATTATTTTATGAAGTCTAAAACTCATTGCCGAGCACCTTAGCTAGGTGTGAAAGGTGCATCAAAAATTTCACATTATAGTTTCTGTATTGTGACCGGATTTGCAATAAAGGACCATTTCTATCATATAATATATATATTATTGTATATTACTATATTATTGATTTTATATTAGCAATTTTAGGTGCTTTGCATCCTAGTTATCTATTGTTTTTAAAGTGAGATATAATTTATTAAACATCTAGTGAAAATGTATGGTTGTGTACACAACAACTGCATGTTCTTCTCAACCAACCAATTAAAAAAAGTGATCATGATATGTATATACACAGTATGTATGTAAGTATGTATATATGCATATATGCATATGTATATAATATTATAGTTTTTTAAATGTAGCTAACAATTATTTTGTTCATTTTTAGTACACTAGAAGACATAGGGGATCTTTGCCTTGTAGCTATATAGTATAGTGCAAGGCGCACAATCATGGTTAGAATGCATGGCTTTGAGTATCACTAGAAGCATATAAAATTAGACTCCTTAGCTTTCTTTTAGTTTCATTTATGTTCAACAACAAATCTCTATAGTCATTTCTGATTGTTAACAACATAACAATATGTTTATGACATGTAAATAAATATAAAAATATAATTTTAAAATAAAAATATAAATTAAATATAAAAATATTGATTTTTTAAGAAAATCAACACACAACTTATAACACCATGTCAATTAAGTTTCAATATTTGTGATCCCCATCTGGTTTAATATCTCCAGTAGCTCGAAACTCATCTTCTGATCATCATCATCATTTCTGATGTGGGTCTGTAAAAATTCACGTGCCTGTGTAATAGTCTCTTTGGGATGAGCCTTAATGTTCCTTTGATGCTTCAGTTCTTTAATAGCACATAACATTGGGTAGTCAATTTTATAAGTCATTAGCAACTCTTCCCACTTTTCTTTAGCACGTCGTCTTTCTTCATCCGAAATAAAAAGTTTAAACTTTGACTTACCATGATATGCATATAAGCATTCATCATTAACAGCCCTCTCAATTTCATCTAGGTTCAAAAACATGTAATTTCTTCTTTCAACTCTAGTATCCTCAAATATTAGGCGTTTAATTTCTTTTTCAAGTTTAAAGGCAATTTGGCCAATAATTAGTGATACTTTCATTGTTTCTAACTCTTCTTCTAACTTTTTAACTTTTTTGGATAGAATTTCATTTTCGTTTGTCAAATACCTGGTTATCTCCTTCAGAGAGTCAAGAATAGCTGCTACTCTGGTCAAGTTAACATCACGGTCACTTTGGACTATAAGAATGGTGTCATCCACTGTTTTGGTTAATTCGTCCGCACAAGATAATGTACCTTCCTTGATTTTTGCTAAATAGTCAGCAATAAGTTTTCCGTAACTCTCTAGACTACTAGTTACTTGACGCGCTGCCATCTTAATTCGGTTTGTTGAGAAAATGATAACACTTCTTATTTCCTCTCTGGCCTATTCAACCAGCATACGGAGTCAACAAATACACCTTTTAGATTAGGAAATTGGAAAAATAATACTGTTAAGCATTTATATATCGCTCAAAACGCCAGCGTCAGCTTTAAACTTATTATGTCACGCATCTCATTAACAAAAGCTCAATTATATTCATATATGGAGGAGTACTATACCATGTCCAAGTTGAGAAGGCCCTTCATTAAAAAAAGGTGTTTTATGCATGGAATGTAAGGTGAGGTATTTCCTCACCTATTATACACAATTAGCGTTGAAGCACATTTTAATTATATTCATTATTTTTTCACATGAATGTCAAGCGAACACACCACGTTTTCTCTCGTGTTTGTGAACATGTCAACTGGAAAGAGATAGAGAGCGCAAACAAAGGAGGTTGTTGTAAATGTCTATGAATATTTTGAGGAACTTGGCAGGCATATATTGATATTGCTAATCCTAGTCCAATCATTAAGTTAACTTTCAATATTTTGTAGGTTATCCTGAAGTGTTATAAAATGCTGACACTCTAAACAAATGACAACACTCTAAACAAAAGGATTCATATCAACAGGTATATCCTAACACATTACTGCATTTCTGTCTTCTGTTATTGTCGTCTATGACTTTTATTTAATGTATAGTATATATATCACAGGTGTAGGAACAATTTTGTCATTCGGGAGGCACATATGTAACATTTTAACATTGTTTAGTTTAACAGTGAAGAATTTCAATAACAACCAAAATAAACCTTCTGTCGTTTACACTGACAAAAATTTTTAAAATGTTTTTACATAAAATGTGCATCTACAGCTGTAAATTGTATTATGAGGATAGGGATTGAAAAGTGGCTAATCTAAATCAGTTGATTGTGAAACCATCTCACAATATACCAAAAATATTGGGGGGGGGGGGGGGGGCACGTGCCCCCCTGTTCCTACACCTATGTATATGTATGTGTGTATTATATGTATAGATATATACTTCTGTCTTTTTCATAGACTCCAATTTATTCAGCCTGTATCAAAAGTGAATACAAGTGGCTGAAATGTTGTTAGAACAGGTAATTTATTTCTAAATAACTACCAAGTCTTCTTACTAATGATATTTATAGTGTGTTTATTTTATCATTTTACAATATATGAGTCCCCAATACCAATTCTCATTGACCTTAAAATCCTCAAAACTCACCCTTAAAGACTGGTGCTACACTTGGTACATTTGTCTATGTCCAAATTCATCGTTTTGTTGTATGCAACTTTTAAGCAAACGAAATTAACTGGCATTAAGTAACTACTGACAAATTTCTCTTATAATAATCATTTATAACCACCTGTTTTTCATTTTGAAGTATAACTGCTATGCTAGACAAGATATTACAGGAGCTTATAAGCCTCTATCAATCATGTTCAATTCAATACACTTACAATAAAAATCATTCATTAGCAGTTATTTTGTGCTAGTTTATTTCATTTGTTGCTATTAATAGTTGCATAGAAACAATAGACTAAGACAATGCGCAAGTGTCACATATATAGCAAGTATCCCAATAAACAATCTTAGGATTGACTCGCATACTTTTTGGGTGAGGAATAAAGCTTGAGATGAATGTTATAGACTACTTGAAACTGGAAACATTTAACTAACCTGCTTGTTCATGGCAATCCTGGACTGAAGGTTACATTTGCATATTATGTACATATAAAGGAAGGGTTTTACTACAGCCTAAGAGATTTATGTACTAGTTTCACCACCCATTACTTGTGCTTATTAGTGTATTAGTCATTTTATAAAGAGTTTCTACCAAGTATTTGAAAGCCAGGAGGAAGAAAATTGTGGACTTCTCCTTATATGACCTGCAATATGGCCAGTGCTATAGTAATTAACTACCTTCTAAGCAACTATAGAATTAATAATTATAGAAGGTTAAAAAATGCTTCTAAGAAAATAATGTAAGGAATTTTCAGTGTCAGCACTAGAGTACATAATGCTATAACAAAGCATAATAGTATTCATCTATTTATATAAATGACTCAGCTTCCAGTCATATGCTCACAATTCACATGAAATGTCTCAGCTTATAATGATAAGCTAACAACACATGAATTAGTTTACACAACCTTGCAAGGCTTGTATGCATATGTATACTGAGCAATAAATCAATAAAAACATTTCATTTAATCCACTCCTTGTATGCTATATGACAATTAATTATCATACATGTATACACCTTGTTTCTTTATAAGCATTTAGTTGTCATACATATCATCATTACATGTGCTACAAGGTTCTATAGTAGGCAATTTCATCTGGTTACAATTAATTGTTATAGTTTACAATAATTATGAATCAATTATTACAAATTGACATGTGCATCTGATTAGCTCTTTAAACTGGTGGTTAGTTCTAAGATTTGGACCAATGTGACATGATACTGACTATATACATGTCTATTTCTCATTGTATTAATTATATTGTTCTATACAGGTTTCAAACTGAACGTATAGTATTGACTGCCTGCCATAATCAATGAGTTTCACTTGTCTTTATTGTGGGTACAACAATTACAACATCGAGGGCATTAATCGTCATGCCAACGACTTAATTAGTGTCAGCACCTGGAGATTAGATATGCAAGCACTTCCTTATAACCCTATTTTAATTTATAAAGAGCAGGGGAGACCACAACCTTATAATTTAGATAATTTGGCAGATTATGATTTTCTGTTATGTATTCAAACAGAATTTCAGAGGGACAAGTTAAAGGTATATGATGTCACGAATTGGTGCCATTTTGCCTACTCCCATTTCGCCTACTAATTGACGACCAGTGCCATTTCGCCTACTCCTGCAAAACGTGATGAAAATGATAGAAGTAAGATTGTAAGAAAATAAAAAAGGTTAAAAATCATCTAATAGTATTAAGTTCCAACAAAACTATGTATACACATATAGTTCAAATGGCAGTATGAGCAGAAATTCCTCTAATATACTCTTCTAAACTAATTTGATCAAATCTACTTTTTAGTTCTCATATTTTATTGTCTTTTTCAACAGACTTCTTAGCTCTTTTAGGTGGCTGGGATCCTGCTTCAAGTTGAGCAATGCTGACTTCAGTGCTTGATTGTTCTTGCTTGAAGATTTCAACGAGTTCAAACACATTGGGGTGGGCTTTCCTTGCAATTCGCTTCAACTTGTTTTGCCATCCTTCAAGGTGGTTGTTGGTCCTAGGGCTGCTGGTATCTGAGGAGAAAATGTTCCATAGTCTAGGACCAAAGTTGCCCACCAGCAACGTCTCTTCAAAGTAGGTCACAAACTCGCCCATTATTTCAACATTTGGAACTTGCATCTTGATACCATGCCAAGCAAAGCGAACAAATCATTGAGGCACAAATGCTAGAGCAATTGTCTTCCGAACAAATTTGCTCACATCAGGATTTTGTTTGTAAGCACATTGCAGACCAAGGGTGGCTATTTTTCTATTTAAAGCTTGTGCAAAATGAAAAAAGCACCCTTTAACCTCTGTAGTTGGAAATGTCAACTCTACTGCTTGAATTATAGCTAGTTCACAGTCAGTCAGGACTTCTGCTGGGGCAAGTGTGTAGCCTAGAGATTTTCCTGGTAGCAAACAATAAACACATCAAAACCTGTCAGGCAACCCTTGTTTTTAGCAATTAAAATCAAAGACTGGCTTAGGTAACACCCTTTTTATGTGAAACTCACATCAAAATCATCATGTATTTATGGTATTCCATGAATTGTATAGCATTTTGCATGAGTAGGCAAAATGGCACTGGTTGTCAATTAGTAGGCGAAATGGGACTAACCAGATGTCATGTATCCCGTTATAAAAGTTCAACTATATATATGGGGAGTACTACGTTCCTGTCACAAAAAATTGGTTCCCCCTTGATTTGTTCCCCCCCCCCCCAGTCCTAATATTTTGCAATATTTGATCCCCCTGGAACTTATATTTCAGTGGCATGTTGAAATATATGGACCCTCTCTCAAATAATAAATCCCCCCTAGGTCCTTCTTTTTCATAATATATTGCCCCCCTCCTGGAACTAATGTTTCAACAAAACTAAAACATAAATGCCACCATGAATAATTAATAATCTCTATGTTGCAATGTGTTGACACTATACTAAAGACACTTGTTACAGGACCACTTTGTAGATGAGTGTAAAATTTCAGTGGGTATGTCACAAAAAATTGGTTCCCCCTTAATTTGTTCCCCCCAGTCTTAATATTTTGCAATATTTGATCCCCCTGGAACTTATATTTCAGTGGCATGTTGAAATATATGGACCCTCTCTCAAATAATAAATCCCCCCTAGGTCCTTCTTTTTCATAATATATTGCCCCCCCCTGGAACTAATATTTCAACAAAACTAAAACATAAAGACCACCATGAATAATTAATAATCTCTATGTTGCAATGTGTTGACACTATACTAAAGACACTTGTTACAGGACCACTTTGTAGATGAGTGTAAAATTTCAGTGGGTATGTCACAAAAATTGGTTCCCCCTTAATTTGTTCCCCCCAGTCTTAATATTTTGCAATATTTGATCCCCCTGGAACTTATATTTCAGTGGCATGTTGAAATATATGGACCCTCTCTCAAATAATAAATCCCCCTTAGGTCCTTTTTTTTCATAATATATTGCCCCCCCCCCCCCTGGAACTAATATTTCAACAAAACTAAAACATAAAGACCACCATGAGTAATTAATGATCTCTATGTTGGAATGCGTTGACACTATACTAAATACACTTGTTACAGGACCACTTTGTAGATGAGTCTAAAATTTCAGTGGGTATAGTCACACATACACCAACATGGAACCACTCTCCACAGGTAGAGCACTGCACCATTGTACATCCTGGATGTTCAGGCATTCTACAGGAACAGTAGATGTACAGAGCATATGAATGCTTAACTACATTTCCTCTTCTCCTTCTTCACTAAACTGGAAAGTCTGAGAGACACTGTGTTTCTAGACAGTGTATTAAGTGCTTTCGCATTTGTGGCTGATCAAAATGCTTAGTAAGTGGAGGTGGTCTTGCAGGAGATGAGGATATGATAGATTTAGGAGTAAGTGTCAGTGGTTTCGTTGGAATGGATGGAGTGAGTGTTGAGACTACATTTATAGCCTCTTTTGTTGGCATAGCCTTGGCCCATGCAAACTTAGTGAAATAGTCAGACACCATCAGGATATACCGATTTCCATTATTACTAGGAGGACTAATTGGACCCACAAAGTCCATCCCCAAGTGGTACCATGCAGATTTCACAGGCACTGGATGTAACTCAGGCCGTTCAGTTGTCAGCTTTTTGTTCATATGCTGACAAACAGGGCAGTATTTTACCTACAGATGACAGAGAAACTGACAACTTCATGGTGACAGAACTTACTAACTCCTTTACTTCCTTAGACATTCCTCGCCAGTAAAATTGCTCAGCAACTCTTCTCCACGTTTTTGTTATGCCAAAGTGACCAGAGGTGGGATCTGAATGGCATGAGGCAAGGATTCTGCATTGGTCTTCAATAGAAGTCACAAGTTTTACCTGGTGACCCTTCCTCTTCAAAAAGACTTCTCCTTTGTCAACAGTGAGAGCAGAAGCTCGTTTTCTAACTGGTCCAGATATTCCGTGACACTCTCCATATATGGCTATAGTAACTATAATTTTACTCATAGCTATGAAAATTGATATTATTGTACTATTTATGATACCCAGCAGATACGTGACCTGATTGTGCATGTGCTTCTTTAATGATTTATATACAAAAATACAAATATAAAAACACTTGCATAAAGAAAACATATCTCTTCACGTGATTAGGACTTCCGCTGGTGCCTAATGATCATTTTGACATGTTACATTATCATTTTATTGACTACCTAAAGTCAAACATCCTGGAAGCAAATTAGCGGAAACGAACATTTGGTGCCACGCCCACTCGATCGATAATCCTGATTCATCATGGCTACATCATCTACTCTTCCTCTACCGTCTTTAGCACAGGGAAAAGTGAGTTATATTCGTCATATGATACACGATTGGATGGTTAGTGTCAATTCTTTTTAATGATGTTACCTCTCAGTAACTAAAAATCTAGTAAATTTACCTTAAAGTAATAATACTATAATAGTTGAGTCCTTTCATTTAACTTGAGTTATTTTCTTCTGTAATTAATGTCATTGTTGTCACAAAATGAGACAGAAATAAACAAACTGTTCTAAAGGCATTACTAGCCTTTGATCTTAAAAATAAGACTGAATTTGAAGTTAATACAGCTGGTCTATGTGTACATGGAATTCAGTTTATGTTATTATTATATCAATACACTCAGTCTTTTGATAATATTTTAGTAACCTTTAATTTTATGGAGCATCAATTAATAAACCTATTAGTAATACATGTAAATGTACATTATAATAACTACCACTAGATACAAGTACATGATGGAAACATAACTAAAATATTAGAACAAGGCACTAAACAAACTAACACAATAAAGTTAACATTACCATGGCAATGGTTGCTATGGGATATTTATTAATAATTGAGTCATTATTAATACAAAATCCATTAAACCATAGCCAATCAATTAATTCAATTTAATTATACTTACCCAATTATTATATTAAGAATGTAATAGTGGTTAATTAATAGTGGGTGTGTCCTTTATTAGTTTATTATATCTAGATAAATGCTACAGTTGAAGAAGTACCAAACCGACCAAGAAAATCTCATCATGATGGTCAGTTAGTTGATATACTAAACAGATTATATAGTGATTAGATTTTGTTTGAGGTAATGTTTAAATTAATTTTGTTCCAAGCAACAATATTGACGATAGACCTTACTAAGATGAAAGAATGGGATACCATCATTACCAAATAACTTGTAATAATATTCTATAACAACAATGATCAATTAATTGCTATTAATTAATTAATTTTTTTCACGGAATATTTCTACTAATTACTGGTATTTAGTTCTCCATAATATTCCAATTAATGTAATACAGTGAGACTTACTAGAGGGACAGAATAAAAATGGTCAACATAAAAGAAATGAAAATAGTCAAAACATTATTTCACTCTTAATAAAAATTGTTGCAAATTTTAAACACTTTATTGTTTTAAATTTAAGTTATTACTTCACTATTTAACAAAGAACTTCCAGTTTATTAAAATAATTATTATTAATGCAAACCACACCCATACAGGACAAAATGGCAGCCATTAAATGAATGATGATTTCTTGCTTTTAAACAATTATTTTGTCATTAACATACCTTTTAAAATTTAAAATATTATCTTTTTAAAATTTAAAATATTATCCTTTGCTGGACTTTTCATGTTTTTGACATATAGTATAGAATTTATTTGCAAATTATTATTTTTCCATCTTAATGAGGAATTTGATTTAAACACTATGTGATTATTTTAGTACACTTTGAATAATCATATTAAGTGTCCTATACTCTCGTAGTACCTAACTACCTAGTACCTACCAACAATGCATTTATATTTTAAGAACACCAATAAATATTCCAATAATATAAAGAAAGTAACGATATATTACATTGGTCATCATTACCATAAAAAAGAATACTATAACAAAACACCATAACAACAATTACCATAGTAACAGATACCATAGTAACAGTTACCATTCTGTCTTTATAGGAGTTATTGGACTAGTGAATATTGGGAATTCATGTTATATGAATTCTTCTCTTCAAGCTCTTTCAAATTGGTAATGTTTAATAATTGTATTATATTATATTCAATATGTAGAGATAGCCTGGAAATATAAACAATGTAATTCATTGGCTGTTAGTGTGATGTCTTTAAATGTTTCTTAGGAGTATGTTATAAATTTTGTTTGCAGTCAACTTTGATTAGAGATGTTTTAGCTGTTTTAAATTCAATAATAATTTAAATTTTAAGTTCTTCACTTTAAGTTGTTATGTTGTTAAATTATTCAAATTTTAAATTTATTTTTTTCTTCCTTTAGTCCTCCTTTCAGACGGTACTTTATAGAATGTTTACCTGCACAATCTAGTAGCAATTTATCAGCTGCTCTGTCCTTATTATTTAGAAAAATGTGGACATCAGAAAGGTAGGTACAGGCACCTCCCTCCATTATTGCAATCTAGACTAGTGAACATCAGCACTTACCACAGTGACCTAGGATAGCTACCATTAGTAAGCTCTAGACTAGTTAACATCAGTACTTACCACAGTAACCTAGGATAGCTACCATTAGTAAGCTTAGACTAGTGAACATTGGTACTTACCACAGTGACCTAGGATAGCTACCATTAGTAAGCTCTAGACTAGTGAACATCAGTACTTACCACAGTGAACTAGGACAGTTTCCATTAGTAAGCTCTAAATTATTGAACATCATTACTTACCCAATAACACCTCTATATACAATATATTCTCTTCCGTAATTACAGAAATCCAGGTCATTTAACACCTAGACCTATTAGTTCTTCAATGAAACAACGTATGTTTCGTGGATGGCAGCAACAAGACTCACAAGAATTTCTTCGTTGTCTGTTTAATCAAATTCATGACGAACTAGCTGTTCCATTACCATCATATTATCATCAATATTGTCAGGGTTTGTGCCAATCAGAATGTCAACCTGACGATGAAGTCCACAAAGATGTCACTAAATCCTTGGAGGACCAAGAATCTTCTGGAGGGAGTTCAAATGGATCTTTGACACAGTTAATCACAAAGACTAATCCAAGATCTTATAGTTTGTCATCTTATGATCAAACACAACCTCTTCCTTCTCACTCTTCATCTAAGTCTAAACGTTCTTTGTCTTTGCCTAATTCTCCTTCGGTCAAACCTAAATTATCAACTAAGTTCCTCTACACACAGGTAACAGAAAGCCTTAATAAAGGTAAAACAACCTTTAACTCATCACATATATTGTCGAATACTTCTGAGATGAAGAAAGGTGTAGCTTTAGAAATTGAGAGAGATGAAGAGAGTGATGAAGACAATGATGAACATGTCAGTGAAGTGGAACAATTGAGTTCAGAGGACTCTATAATTGTTGATATTGTTACGGGACAAGCCACACTTTGTGAAGCAACAATCCATAGCTCTGAAACATCATGCCATGATGTAACAGATGGTACTGGTTTGAGCCCAGTAGAGTCTCAGAATGAAGACAAGAGTCAGTTAAGAACTTCAAAACCAGAATCTAAAAAACCTACTCAATTGAAACGTTAGTTGTACATAATTATATATGTAACTATTCTCAGATAATAAAACTAAATTTTATCATATACTTAACATATTCTCTCCAGTCAGCCTTTCTTTAAAGACTCTCTAACATATAAACATTCAAAAAATGAGTGCACTTTTGTAATTAAAACAAATAATTAAGTTACACTACTATGCAGCAGGTTCTATTAGCAAGAGAAATAGCTGAGAATAGATATTTGGCAAGCTAAGACTTTGTGATTCTACACTTATTCTTCAACAATATTGCAATGTAATTGGGAATACACAAATTTAAATATTTTTGCCAAATTACAAAGCTAAACTTCTACCAATGTATTTCAGTATACAGTATATATATTATCATTTCAAGTAGCAAAATATGACTGGACTATACTACCTTCTATTGACTGTTGCTGCTCATTTGTTACAGGTAATCGTGAGATGATAAGTGTAGTCACAGAAATATTTCAGGGAGAATTAGAGAGTCGAGTAAAATGTTTGCAGTGTTCCAAAGTGTCTGTTACTAGAGAACCATTTCAAGACTTGTCCTTGCCAATACCAGGTACCTATATAGTAACTTTATGATTCTTCTTTGCATTAGGTCTGATTGTATATATATGCTCTTAAATTGTCTAGGAATTTCTTTATTTCTTCTTATGTGTTTGATTTATCTTGATGCTTGGATTTAATTTTATTAATTTTGGTTTCTTTTTGAGGTCGAAAGGAGTTAATGAAGCTCAGGAAACGTGATGTCACTGATAATGAACTGTCTCCTGATCCTTCCTCCTCAACTTTTGGGAGTCGTATGTGCCGTGTGTGGAATATGGTGGTAGGACTTACACGTGATGTAGTCACTGGACCTGCCACATCACTAGAGGATTGTCTGGAAGCTTTTTTTGACTCCAGTGACCTATTAGGTAAATGTATGCACATGTAATGTTACATGTGTACTTGAAGCATTTGGTAGTTATATTCTATTGTGGACTATACATTGTTCGGTTATTAACTCTTCTTGTTTTTTTTTATTGTTTTACTGTTTTAGGTGAAAATCGTTATCTTTGTCAGCATTGTAAAAGGTATATAGTCTTTTTGATCAGTTATATCTATTTTTTAAATCAATAAATATACTTGTATAATTGTATTAATTTTGAGTGAATGTCTCTCTTGTATTACTGTAGTTACCAAAATAGCCAAAAGGAGATGAAAATTGTTCGACTACCAGAGGTACATTTTGTATATTTTTAGTGTGTGGGTGACTCTATGTGACTATGTATTATTATAATAAAATAGACTTTTGATTAAGTCCAATCAAAATGTACTTTACCAAAGTAAATTACCAAAACTATTATAAAATAATTTACTAGTAATAATATATAGTATGTTCTCCTTCTATTATAATATAATAATTATGTATATTGTCTATATTATATATATTGTCTGTATTATGTATATTGTCTATATTATATATATTGTCTATATTATGTATATTGTCTATATTATGTATATTGTCTATATTATGCATATTGTCTATATTATGTATATTGTCTATATTATGTATATTATCTATATTATGTATATTGTCTATATTATGTATGTTGTCTATATTATATATATTGTCTATATTATGTATATTGTCTATATTATGTATATTGTCTATATTATGCATATTGTCTATATTATGTATATTGTCTATATTATGCATATTGTCTATATTATGTATATTGTCTATATTATGTATATTATCTATATTATATATATTGTCTATATTATGCATATTGTCTATATTATGTATATTATCTATATTATATATATATTGTTTATTAATCACTTATACTACTTGTATCATTCACAGGTTTTGTGTATACATCTTAAAAGATTCCGATTTGATGCTTTCTTTACTAGTAAAATTAGTCGTTATATTGAGTTTCCTTTAACTGGCTTGGATATATCTCCATATATGAAATCAATAGATCAAGGTTAGTATTGAACACTAACAAAAGATACTTTTAACATTTACTTTAATTCTTTGTGTACAGATCTTTCTTATCAATATGAACTGTTCTCTGTTGTCACACATATTGGTGGAGCAGGAGGTATGGTCTGATATAGTTATTAATTACTGGTTATAATGTGTGGGTGGAGCAAGTTATTAACAGTTATATTATATAATGCATGACTCAGATCTAAATCTGACCTATAGGTGCTAATCCTTGACTCAGAGCTAATTCTAATCAGATATTTTCTTAGCCGTTACTAACTCTACCATACTACTTTACCAATAGAGTTAGCTGTAGGTCAAGTTTTAGCTTTGGGGTTAACATGTAACTATATGGAATGTAATGGAATGTAATGGCTGTACACATGTTACTTTATTTCCCTGAAGCCCTTTCTTTGTATATTTGTTTGACCTTATCATCTTATAAATTTTCTTTTTTAATTATTTATTAAAATGTAGGAGGTCACTATGTCTCTTATGCTAAAAACAGTGACTCCAATAAGTGGTATGAATTTAATGACTCTCGTGTCAGTCCAATATCAACTAATGATATTCCTGATGTTGAAGGCTATCTTTTATTTTATCAGTAAGTGTGTGTGTGTGTGTGTGTGTGTGTGTGTGTGTGTGTGTGTGTGTGTGTGTGTGTGTGTGTGTGTGTGTGTGTGTGTGTGTGTGTGTGTGTGTGTGTGTGTGTGTGTGGTAAACTGATGTGTTGCTGTATTTATAACATTAAAATTAATGTTTGTTTTATTTATAAGTAGATTGTTATAACTATTAGCATGCAATTTCAATCCCATACTTCCATAATTTATGAAGTCGATCACAAATAAAGATAATCTGTGCATATATATATAATACTTGTCCCCTCACTTAGAGAGGAAAGGAGTTGTTGTATCATTGTACCCACCTGATATTCATTATAAGCTGACAACTAGTAACCTACCAAGGATTATTCTTGAGCCAATTTTCATCCAGCTTATTCTCATTAAATTAATCTGCTATGCAGTTACAGATTATATTAGACTCTTCCTCTCTAAATAAATGATTGTGTACTGAGTCTAGAGCATGACACTTCTTTTATAAACAGATCAACATAAATTTTTTATAACATTTTCATTTAGTATTTTATCTATATAACAAAGTCAACTAACTCTTCATTACCAAAACATTACCAGTTCTCCTTTTTATTATTTCTTTTATTAGACGTTGTCCTACTAAACCAGTAGTTCCAATCAAAATTGCAGACATTGTAAGTTATTTAATTAAATAACACTTAATTATTATATATGTGACCATAAATACGAAAATGGTACCTAACACGCAAGTTAATTTTGAACAAATTCTTGTGTAGAAATGGTTGCTACGCATCCATCTTGAGTAGAAAGTCGATCCAATTTGGTATTCATGAAGGTTAATCATTGATCTCTTTACATAATGAATTTTTAATAACTTCCTGTTTAAGATGGCTGCATAGCAACAATTTATACGCAAGCGTTCACTCGAAATTTGTTTGCGCGTTAGGTACCATTTTCGTATTTATGGTCACATATAATCCAGAAGTATGATTGTTTATGCATAACTTGTACTGTACTATAATGCTATTTATATCCACTAGATACCCTATCCTGAAACACTCATTCCATCTGATGATGTTTGTTACATATCTCGTCGTTGGTTGATGCTTAGAAACACATGTACAAATCCAGGTAAGGCATACCGGATAAGGGTGTGGTCAATATCTTCTACATATAAAGTGTTTAAATGAAAAAGACTTAACCGTACCCATGTTCTTTAATAAATAAGCAGGTTCTAAAGAAATATTACCTTCAAAAATATTATTTTTTGTATCTGTGTTTAACATTTTGTACTAAATATATTAATTTTCAAAATTCTTGAGTATAATTCAGTCATACTTTAATTATAAAAATAGAGGGTTGCTACTTGAGATATCAAAACAACAGGTTATTCCACTCACTCCCCACTTTATGAAGTCTCTACACTGACTGTATTATATATCAGCACAATCTATCCAATAAGCAACTAAATAGTGAAGACATTATACTATTAAATTGTTTGTCTAATGATAAATTGTTCTCAATATAGGTCCATTGATTTCATATCACTTTGCCTGTGAACATGGAGGTAAGACCACATCAGTCACTAATTGTACATGTACATATAATTTCTACATGTTTTGGGGTTCAAAGTGACATATATATTATTACCTTTCATGAATATTGATAGGGGTCTTGCCTGGTTGTGAAGAAGCTGCTAAGACACTTGCTATACCTGTGAGAAAGGAAGTATGGCTAGAACTAATTGAAAGGTAGACAAATTACAACTCACTTCATAGAAATTAAAATGAAATATAAATAGTAGCTACCTCAGTGAGAGTTATCATAATTTTAAAACATTATAACATAATGTTTTATTCTTAAAGCCAGACATTTGTGTAAGGGAATTAATTAACAACTGAATTATTCTTTGATTAAGAAGTGATCTTACCAAATCTGTATCTACTCTCTAAATTGTTCAAGTTCCTTTTTATTAATTGACAGATATGGTGGAGGACCACTTATGTCGTATCTTGAAACATGTCAACAATGTCAGGTATATATTACAATGTAGACATATTTTGTTATGTACATTTCTACCAATAAATAATAAAAATGTTTTTCTGACATGCACTGTTACCATAGTAATGCCAAGTGTTTACATGTTCATGAGTACATTCTCCACCTTTACTAGGCTTCTCTCTCAGAGCTCAAACAACGTCGGAAACAGGAGACTAATAAAGTGTCACAGGTATCATAAAGTTCCACTATGAAATCATTTGACATTATATTAAGTATTATCACTGTACAATTAACACATTGATCTCTGTGCTTTATAAAAGTACTATATTTTAAATGTTGCTGTAGTATGAAGTAAGTATTTCTTGTTTTATAGATTCAAGCAACTAACAAAGGAAAACCAGAAACAGTCCTTCTCTCACGTCTTTGGTTAAAACAATGGCAAGATTTCATCCACTGTACTTCATTAGGTATGTATATCTTCCAACTGTCAATAAAGTAATCTCTTATATATACAGAGATACAACCTCCAGGACCAATTGATAACTTCTCTTTATTGACAGTATTACCTGATAATACTATAAAAATGAATACAAGTTAGTAGTTCACTAGTTTTATAAGGATATACACATTAGTTTGGTCTGAAATATTACATAAGCACACTTCTTTTCTTTATAGAGTCTCAATATCGTTCTATTATATTACCAGTATGGGAGTATCTTCATGGTATATATGGAGGTGGTCCTTTCATTGCTACTAGGTCTAGAGAATAGATTATGAGCATGTTGTGGAATCATTCTTTATAACTTTGTATGTTTGTGTGTGTGTGTGTGTGATACAATTAGTAAATATAATATTATAACTGTTCCTATTGTGGACAATAATATTACATTAATTATTTAATTTGTAATAAAAGGATTCTTGCTGATTTTGGGCTTAAAGTTATACTGATAATAAAAATTTGACAATATTAAATTTGACATGCAACTAGGTAGGTCAGTAAATGTTATATCAATGAAGGAGTAGTTGAACTCCTGTCTGGTGCTCTGTCGTGTATGATGACATCTGATAAGTGTAGACAGTTAAGAATAATAACAGCAATGACTACTTTATTATTAATAATGACGGCGATATGTTATAGGGGAGAATCCATTATTCTCTTGTCTTTGTACAAGGTACTTTTTCAATTGTTGGATTCAGTAAAGGTCATCCCCTCAATCCCACTATGGAGTAATGAACTCCATATTAAAAAGAATCAATGTACAAGGAAAAGAAGAATACTGGACTCCATAGGGATTGAACTTGCAACTTTTAGACTTTACACTGCATCTCTCTACCATGGAGCTGAAATACAACAGTCCAATTGGTGAAAATGCTACACATTATTGAGTAGTTAAAATAATATTATATCATTAGGATACGGTGCTTTGAGTGGTCGTGAATATCAAAATAGTTTATTTCTACTTTCGTTGCTATCTGCTGAGCCAAATGTCTCAGCTTCTGAAAGAATACTCCAAATAATTGTGTGTAAATATCTGTTATATACCCTCTTGTTTGTTGCTTCATTGCTGATAAGTACTGGAAGATCAAAACCAAGTCCATCCATTACTAGACTATATAGATGATGTCCTCCTAATAATATAAGTTATATTAACCCTTTATGACAGAGTTTTCTGCATTTAATAACTATTGTCCTTTACAAAGTGAATTAACTAACTACATTGGACTCTCCCTAACCTGGAAACATCTCATAAAAGTAATGTTTCCTCTGTATAATTCCATATTACTAAAAATACAATAGCATCCTTTAGGGCTGATGCAGAGTTTCAGACAAGGAAGTTCCACTGTATATAATGTATGCTTGTATATATATATACCTGTTTTGTAGTAATGCATTCGTAGGAATATTTCATAGACTGGATTGGAAGCGATGGCTGTTCTGCCTCTGTACACAGTGAAGTATTTGTTAGTTGGATCATGAATGATAGTACGCAATGGATAATAATCCAATGTGTAAAAACACCCGATAAATAAGATTGTTATTGAAAAGAAACAGTATTGCTAAATTTAAGAAAAGAAAAGTGCTTCATACATGTAATTATATGCAACCTATATAATTGTATATAAGTTGTGATTGTGTCCAAATTTAGTGATAGATTTGATTATAATGTACAATAGGGTTCCTTTGCAATTTGAGGATGTACTGTTTTTGTACAAATTTCCATCAAGTTTAAAATGAGTACAGTGTTCTATTATTGACACTCTAGAAACTGCTAAATTTAAATCTAAATTATTCTACTGTCCCTTCTTCCTGTGTAGTTTCAATCTAGAGATCTGATATGTTATTAATTGCTTACAACATTCTCTCCTATTGTTGGCCATACAACTGTGAAAATTGCTGCAAAAATTGTTGCAATGAGCGAGAGAAAAAAGTTTCTATTACGTACAGTACAAACATACACTAAAAAAGAAAGGATAGTCAAACACTATAAATTTGCATCTGGACTACTGCTAACCTGTAGTACCAGTACTTTCTATTAAAGCTGTTTCAAATGGGAAATAAGGATTCGATCGGAGTCTGTCTTCTAAAACAGACTCTGGTTTCTTTCCGAAGAAATTAAACATGTGCAACACCATGTCGATGTATTGTTACCAAGGTAACGGAGGGCGCGGTTTATCGGTCTTTTTGAGCCACGCCCATGTAGATGTATCATGGGTTCTGAGCTCCAAACTAAGTACCAAAAATTGGCTCAGGAATACGCCAAAGTAAGTAAACTACATATTACTATCTGTTGCCATAGTGATATAAGTTGGTTCATTTGTCTACTTGTTCTTTATGAATATAGTTACGAGCTCAAGTAGATGTTTTAAAGCAGGGTGTGAAAACTGAGCAGAAAACAAAGCTTGTTTTGGAGGTTAAAAACAATAAAACTATAACAAGGAATTACTCAATTAAAAATGATGTCATCAATGATTTATTTAAATTTCCTTCTACTAGGAGGAGCTGCGAACGAAAGACCAAGCTCTCAGAAAACATGTCCAGGAAAATGAGTCCTTGAGCTTTCGTAATCAACAGGTCAGTTGTAATGACATCCAGTATTATATTTATAATGTTAAGACCATTACTAAGAATTGAGGTCAAAATTAACTGGTCATAGATACAGTACTTGTATCTATATATCATATCATTAATACTTAACTCCTTGAGTTCTTGGGTTTGAGGTCATTTGGGATTAGTTTACATACTAAATGATCCTCTTTGTTTTTATATTGTAGTTGTCAAAACGTGTTGCCATGCTTCAAGATGAGTTAGATTCTCCATCCAAATTCAAAAAGAAGAAGGTACAGCAAAATTATGATTGATCACCATGTATAATTTTGATGGGTTATCATTTAACATTTAAAGTAAACACATTATCATACAATATGGTTTCTATTGTTATATGCATGTAACATTACGATATGACCTTTTATGTTCATTCAAATGTGATAGGAACCTCATGGCAGTTTTGGGCCACCTTCTGATATCCAAAATGAAGAATTAGCAGCTAAAATTACTGAGAATGAACACTTACATACTAAGGTGTGTATATATGTATGTATGTGTGTGTGTGTGTGTGTTTATGCAGCCATGTTCATAAGCAATATACATACTGTAGATCATGCATAGCAAAACAGATCATAGTTTCTTTAACCCCAAGAGATAATTTTATGAAATTATTGTAGATATTGTCATAAACATTTAACTAACAATATTAATTAATAATAACAAAATAACTTAAGTCAAATAATTCTTGTCTTCTCATTCTATTATAGATTATTGAAATTACTCACAAATCTCAAAAAACAATAACTCAATTAAAAGAAAAAATAGCTACATTAGAGCAGTAAGTGATATTAAATTTTACCAGGGAGTGAAATAATCAGACTGTGAGAGTATAATCCTTTAGTCCCTGTATGTTTACTTGTTAGTCAATACATTTATTAAATATACTCAGAAATAGCCCAAGATTTATAAGCTCTTGACAAACTGTTTAAACAGTAGGTTGACACCAGCTACTATAAACTAATCATACTATAATTATATGTAATATTCTGTGACCTATTAAGTGATTGCCACACCCACTTTGATTAGAACTCTATTGGGTGATTACCACACCCACCTTGATTCGTAGTCTATTGATGGTTACCACACCTACTTTGATTATAAATGTCCTCTCTCCATAGGAATGTTGTCAATAATGATACATTAGTGGCTGAATTAAACAAGGAAAATTTATTAAAATGTGAACTTATAGAACAAGAGAAGGCTCTTCTTCAAGTAAATCCTGTACTATTAGTGAAACATTCCTTTATTATTGATTTCTTTACTTTAGGGAAAAGTAGAGAAGTTGACAGAGGATTTGCGTCAAAGTGAGATGGCTTTAAGGTTAGTGAAATTTATATTAAAGTTATTAATGATAATATTCATTGTTCTTGGTAATAATTACATGACATTTTTTAATTTTTATACAGATTATCAACCACAGATAAGGAAGAAGGTCAGTAAGAATACATGTATATATAATAGATATATGATATAATAATTGTGGATGTTTTAATAATTGGACAAAAATAAAACTAATCTGTCAGTATTATATATTATATTTGTGAAAGAAATGCCTATACTTAATTGCATTATAATATCCATGATATATCTGAGTCAGCTATCGCAAGTATAAAGTCATATCACATTGATGATGTTGTTATGAATAAATAGTGTGGTCATTGTTATGATTTAATGACATTCATTCTTTTTTGAACAGGTTCTACAGTCATTAAATCAGAAGCCATTTTCAATGATACATGTAAGTACATGTAATAATACATGTAGTCAGTACATGTAACATGTATTGACTACATGTTTTAGATTCTTTTCCTTTGAACTGAATTGTTATATACATGTAACCATGTACATGTACATTGACATGAACATCAGAGGTATGTAATGTGATACATGTAGTTTGTTAGGTTGCCTTGGTATTTGGTATGTACATGAATATTGTATGTGTGATCCAAATTATTAACTCACTTCATATGCCAACTAATATATTAGTATTTGTTTTAAATGGACTATGAAGTCATATTATATACTAACTTACTCAATCTGATCCTCCTTAGTCTATATTATATAGATTTTTGTTCCATTACCAACTTACCCCCCCCCCCCCACACACACACACACACAATAAACAGGGTTATTACTTGTTGATGTTTCTTGAAAATATTTTATTTCTTTTTCTTCTTCTTGTTTATAGCACAAATAGAGTTCAACTCTCTTAATGTTGCTAATGTAGACAGACAATCTAATTCTCAAATAACTGTGGCAATGGCTGCAGCAAAATCTTTACTGACAAATTTTATGAACCACTTCACCTCTTTTTGTTCCTATATGCGTCAGGTTAGTACAGCTGTGCCAACTATCACTTGAACTTTGGACATTGTAATGTAATAGATGTAGGAAAACTCAATTTGATGACAGTCTCATTCCTCTTCTGCTATTCTAAGTCTCATTCTCAATTTCTCATTCTCAATTACTATTATTACAGTAGAAAAGAAAACATGTTTTGGCATTTGTCTTGGGACTCATAACTACCTATATAATTATCTCTTTATATTTAAGCTCATAGTGATAACATCAATCACTTTCTCCTATTTATAGAGATGTCTGTTGTATCCTGTGGACACCTCTACTGGAATGCAGACATCACCTGTCAACGAAAAGGTAAGGAGATTTGGTACTATTACAACTGTAATATCTTACATGATATATACTATACTATACAAAGTATTACTTAATTTATAAGATAAGAATTGGTATATTGTAATAGTCAAGTACCCTCCTTATTTTAATTATGTAGTATTATTCTATCAATATTGTATAGTGTACATTTACTTCATACTACGTAGAATATATCCAGTTACCAAGTATATATATTACATGTATATATTGTCTTGTCGTTTCTCTTTATATATAGCTTACTGAAGTCATAAAAATGGTTAATTCTACTATGGATAATCTTATGGTATCACTTCAGCAATATTATGTAGCTACTGACACTTCATGGACTGTAAGTTAAAAGTAATGAATATGTTATATGCAACAAGTGCTTGTCAATATTATTATTTTGACATATGACATATCATGTGACTTGTCATATGACAGACACATCACATGATAAGTTATACATAATTAATTATGTATGTGTCTCATTGACATGTATATAACATGTAACCCGAGGTATGATATCAATTTAATAAACACAAATAAAAACTAAAATGGCAATGACATCATCCTCATTCTATCAAGGATTCATCCCTGTCAGTTTTCTTTTCAATGTGACATTAACCAATCATATACAGTTACCATAGCACTGTAACCAATGAACTTCATTTTGTCTACTGCTAATGCTACAACAATAGGTAGAAATTGATAGTTTCTGGTAACTCTCTAAATCTTAAGCCTTTAATGTTGCCTTCAAAATTACATTTTCGGACATTTTTCAAGTTATAATTGTGCAAGGACAAAAAAAAAACAAAAAAAATTATTTATTTTAAAAAAATTTTAGAACCACTAGCTTCAAAGAAGGAAATATGTTTATTAAAAACATATTATTGAACATAGTTATTACTTAATGTAAATCTCATAAAGAGTGACAGGAGAGTCTTCATCACCTGTACTGTGTTGATTAGCACAAACCCTCAACTCAATATCATCCATAGTGGGTGTGTCTAGAACTTTATGAAACCATGGAATACCTGGTACTTGACAACATTCAGTTTCGATGTAACGACATCCTTTACCGTCCCATATTGGATCGTCTGTATACAATTTAGCTTCCCAATGTGAGCCATGTGCATGATTTCCTGACTCACAGAAATAATCCTTACCAATAAATGATGGTGGTGTTTTAGTGCTACCATTTGCACATTGACAAATAAAGGCTTTATTACCAAGATGGAGTGAATTATCTTGAACTTGAGCCATAAATGTCCAGATATGTTTACGAGGAGAACCATGTGTCAAACTTATACCATCCACATATACTTGATCAATAGTTTGTGACCCAAATTCCTTAATACCCGAAGGACTGCCATATTGGTATCCAATAATTCGTCCACATACTTGAGAATAATTGCTACCAAGTGATGAAAACTTAACAGAGGCTTGACATCCTCCAGGACTATTCTGAGGTCGACCACATGCTCTCTTGCCATCGCTCTGGTACATATAAAATCCATCTGGACATTTTTCATTGGTATTAGACATATCAAGATAAGCAACTCTTGTCCATCCTCCACCAGATCCACATAACTCCTCCATATTACAATAGACATAAGTGGTTGCACTTGGAGTAGTAGGATTGGCAATGAGATAAACACCTGATGGACTCTGGGGATTAGCTTGAAGTATCTCTTGACAAGATGATGGCAATGGGGCATAGGTATGTAGATCCTTTAGTTCATGAAGTTGATCAGCTAGTGAGAAGACAGATGAGTTGAGTAGATCTAGTGTATTTTCAATGGAGGACAAAGTAGAACATTTGATATGTTTTGGTCCAGGGTGTGTTGCTCTATGTGAGTTACCACTTCCATCACTATATGTTGCAACACAAATGGACTCTTTTACATCATAATGTACCGATAACTTGTCACTGTGACCATGAACTAGTGTAACCAGCAGCAGAAGAAGGAACATTGTGACATATATCTTCAACTTCTTGTTCAACAGTAACAAAGACAGACTGTTCTTTGTAGAGCCAAATTTTCATCCTCTTTATATAGTTGAGCTCCAACTTAAAAATTCTTATTGCAGTACTAATCCTTTATTCTATACCCCCATACACTATTCTATTGTTCATTGACCTTGCTAGATTTACAACAACTCATATGGTAGGTTAATTTTTCATTGTCTATTCATGTAACCTTCAAGATTAAGAAACTGTTAACTCCAATACGCTGTCATAGCTCATGATTTCATCTGAAAAGACATATACTACCTTTCCCATAACCTATAACAACTGGTCACACACTAAAAAATTCTTATTGCAGTACTAATCCTTTATTCTATACCCCCATACACTATTCTATTGTTCATTGACCTTGCTAGATTTACAACAACTCATATGGTAGGTTAATTTTTCATTGTCTATTCATATAACCTTCAAAATTAAGAAACTGTTAAATCCAATACGCTGTCATAGCTCATGATTTCATCTGAAAAGACATATACTACCTTTCCCATAACCTATAACAACTGGTCACACACTCTTTAATAGGTTAGCCCTTGTCCTTTAACATTATGTAAACTGTTTACATACACTGCATTAGAACAAATGTCACTCTCAAAGACCTTTTTTCTTTCATCCTACCTAGTACATGATAAACTACAACAACTGGTCACAAACTCTTAATACCTGTAGGATACCATAATATAGCTTCTACTTCAATATTAGTAATATTAGGAGTTCATAGCCTCACAAAGTTATGAGCTCCTAATATTTTATTGCAACAAAACCTCCAATATACCACTAGTAAAAACATAGGATGTTTTTTTGACAATAACAATCTTTTTTAATAATGATTGCCTAAAAATGGAATTAAAAAATCTACTTTTAAAAAGTAACCATGAAGTATTAAAACACAACTATTAGCCTATAATCTTTACACAAAGTATGTTTATAAGAACATTATTGAACATTAGTTATTACTTAACATAAATCTCATAAAGGGTGACAGGGGAATCTTCATCATCTGTACTGTGTTGATCTGCACACACCCTCAGTTCAATATCATCCATAGTGGGTGTGTCTAGAACTTTATGAAACCATGGAATACCTGGTACTTGACAACATTCAGTTTCAATTGTTCCACATCCTTTGCCATCCCATAATGGATCATCTGTATACATAGTGTGTGACCAGTGTGTCTTATTGACGTTGTTACCTGACTCACAAAAATAATCATTACCAATAAATGATTGTGGTTTTATGATGCTACCATTGGCACATGGACAAATGTAACCTTTATTTCCATAATGGACTATGTTGTCTTGAACTTGAGCCATAAATGTCCAAATATGTTTACGAGGAGAGCATCCATATGTCAAACTTATGCCATCAACATATACTTGATCAATAGTTTTTGACACTAATCCAGTAATACCTGAAGGACTGGCATATTGGTATCCAATAACTCGTCCACAAACTTGAGAATAATTGCTACCAAATGAAGAAAACTTAACAGAAGCTTGACATCCTGCAGGACTATTCTGAGGTCGACCACATGCTCTCTTACCATTGTTCTGGTACATATAAAATCCATCTGGACATTTTTCATTGGTATTAGACATATCAAGATAAGCAACTCTTGTCCATCCCCTACCAGATCCACATAACTCCTCCATCTTACAATAGACATAAGTGGTTGCACTTGGAGTAGTAGGATTGGCAATGAGATAAACACCTGATGGACTCTGGGGATTAGCTTGAAGTATCTCTTGACAAGATGATGGTAGTGGGGCGTAGGTATGTAAGTCCTTTAGTTCATGAAGTTGATCAGCTAGTGAGAAGACAGATGAGTTGAGAAATTTGAGTTTATTTTCAATGGAGGACAAAGTAGAACATTTGATATGTCTTGGTCCAGGATGTGTTGCTCTATGTGAGTTACCACTTCCATCACTATATGTTGCAACACAAATGGACTCTTTTACATCATAGTGTACCGATAGCTTGTCACTGTGACCATGAACTAGCGTAGAGCAAGTAATCAGCAGCAGAAGAAAAAAGAACATTGTGTGATATATCTTCATCCTTTTTTACCACTAGCTAAGTTTTACTGTTCTGTTAACTTGATATCCAGTTAGGTTTGCATTCTTTTTATAGACAAACTATGGCTTAAAAACATATTTTTGTCATAATACCCAGAGACCATTAAACTGCTGTTTGATGGTACCAAGTTCACAAACTCAAAAGACATCTGATTTCCTTTCTGAAAATTATAATAAACTTTCCCTTGATATTAAAATGAGTTTTGGTCAGCATGATTACTTCCCAGTGGTTACTGTCTTTTATCTGGTGACTTCACTTTGTCTTTGATAATCTTTGAAATCCTAACTTCACACTGTTTGGACAGGAAGTTAACCACACATGCTACTACTAATACATGTGGATACATTATCCATCCAAAACACTGGAAAGTTGGTTAATATGTTGTTAGAGACAAACAGTTTTAAAATATGTTTTTGTCATAATCCAATTTATTCTGTGCCCAGAGATTATCAAAAAAGAGATCTAAATTTACTTTCCACCTTTCTCACTGGCGGATCCAGAGTGCAGAAATAGGGGCTGCACAAACCTAATAAATATTTATAGATTTATTATTCATTGCACACCCTTTTAATTGCAAGGTGTGGTTGCTATGAATATACTTAAAGTTATAATTATATACCACAGGGTGTGACTTGATGATTGACCATGAATATTATTATAGAATAAAAAAGGGAGTGTCTGTGCACCCCAGGCACCCCCCTGGATCCGCCAGTGTTTCTGATAAATTATAACAATATTCCAGTGTTCTTATCACATTGAGGTCACCTTGATTGCCACTGAAGTAATCACATGATAGCTTTTATTTTATTATTAACAATTTTTATTGCAACATCGCTTTATCAGCTCTATTAAAACAATATTAACAATCTTAACAAAATGAGTGTATTAAATTTAAAGAAACAAAACTACTTACAACAAAAAGTTGTGTATATTATAGAAAATGCTACTACTAGATTTAATAACACTTGACCAAAACATTATTCAACATAATTATTACGTAATATAAATCTCATAAAGAGTGACAGGAGAGTCTTCATTACCTGTACTTGGTTCATTTGCACAAACCCTCAGCTCAATATCATCAGTAGTGGGTGTGTCTAGAACTTTATGAAACCATGGAATACCTGGTACTTGACAACATTCAGTTTCAATTGTTCCACATCCTTCACCATCCCATAATGGATCATCTGTATACATAGTGTATGGAGTTTTGCTTTGAGTAAATTGTTTCTTGACTCACAAAAATAGTCACTACCAATAAATGATTGTGGAATTTGACCATTACAATTATAATTGTGCAAGGACAAAAAAAACTAAAAAGAATTATTTATTTAAAAAAAAATTAGAACCACTAGCTTCAAAGAAGGAAATATGTTTATTAAAAACATATTATTGAACAGAGTTATTACTTAATGTAAATCTCATAAAGAGTGACAGGAGAGTCTTCATCATCTGTACTGTGTTGATCTGCACACACCCTCAGCTCAATATCATCCATAGTGGGTGTGTCTAGATATTTATGAAACCATGGAATACATGGTACTTGACAACATTCAGTTTCAATTGTTCCACATCCTTTACCATCCCATAATGGATCATCTGTATACATTTTAGCTTCCCAATGTGAGCCATGTGCATGATTTCCTGACTCACAAAAGTAGTCATTACTAATAAATGATTGTGGTTTTATGATGCTATCATTGGCACATGGACAAATAAAGGCTTTATTTCCATGAGGAAGTGAATTATCTTTAATTTGAGCTATAAATGTCCAGATATGTTTACGAGGAGAGCCACATGTCAAACTTATACCATCCACATATACTTGATCAATAGTTTTTGACACTAATCCAATAATACCTGAAGGACTGCCATATTGGTATCCAATAACTCGTCCACAAACTTGAGAATAATTGCTACCAAATGATGAAAACTTAACAGAAGCTTGACATCCTCCTGGACTATTCTGAGGTCGACCACATGCTCTCTTACCATTGTTCTGGTACATATAAAATCCATCTGGACATTTTGCGTTGGTATTAGACATATCAAGATAAGCAACTCTTGTCCATCCTCTACCAGATCCACATAACTCCTCCATCTTACAATAGACATAAGTGGTTGCACTTTGAGTAGTAGGATTGGCAATGAGATAAACACCTGATGGACTCCGGGGATTAGCTTGAAGTATCTCTTGACAAGATGATGGTAGTGGGGCATAGGTATGTAGGTCCTTTAGTTCATGAAGTTGATCAGCTAGTGAGAAGACAGATGAGTTGAGAAGATCTAGTGTATTCTCAATGGAGGACAAAGTAGAACATTTGATATGTTTTGGTCCAGGGTGTGTTGCTCTATGTGAGTTACCACTTCCATCACTATATGTTGCAACACAAATGGACTCTTTTACATCATAATGTACCGATAACTTGTCACTGTAACCATGAACTAGTGTAACCAGCAGTAGAAGAAGGAACATTGTGACATATGTCTTCACTTTTTCACTAACAGTAGTAAAGATGTACTGTTCACTTGATATCTTGGCAATTATTCATTCTCTTTTATAGACAAATTACAGCTTAAATATATTTTTTAGCATAATCTACTTTAGTCTGTACCCATAGACTATTAGTTACCTTGTCAAATTCACAAACCCATTGTAGGTTGAGCTTCAATTGACGTACTGTTAGATCAGATGTCCCTTTCAAAAGACATCTAATCTTACTTTCCACCTTTCTGATAAACTATAACAATGTTCCAGTGTTCTTATCACATTGAGGTCACCTTGATTACCATCGAAGTAGTCACACAATGGCTTTTATTTCATTATTAACAAATTTTTATTGCAACATCACTTTATCAACACTATTAAAACAATATTAACAATCTTGTTTTAATGGCTAAATGAATATATTACATTTAAAGAAACAAAAGTACTTAAAACAAATAGTTTCATTATATCCTATTGTATAATAATAAGGATGACACTATTGCTTGCTGCTAGTGTTACCACAAATGTATTACAGCTGTATCTTGTGGTATTGGTTCATTTCTTTGACTGTAGGATGGTACTGTGATGGCTGACTTTGAGAAAGCTTTGGGTAGCTTGTGTTCATACTTTGACATTCTCACTGTCTACATACAATTAAGGTTAATCTTTCTCCTCCTTTTCCCTCCCTCCCTCTCTCTTTCCTCCCTTCTTCTGTCCCTCTCTCTTTCCTCCTTTCCCCTCCCTCCCTCTCTCTTTCCTCCCTTCTTTTCTCCCTCTCTCTCTCTCTCTCTCCTCCCTTCTTCTCTCTCTCCCTTCCTTTCTTTCTCATTCTCCCTCCCTCCCACCTTCCTTCTCTCCCCCTCTCTTTCTCCTCTCTCTCTAAATATTATAATATAGTCTAATTGATTCTGATATTTTAATAGTCTTGAAACTGAAAGTAAAGAGAGTGTATGTGGTCTACAACTCTCTCAGACCAATTCTATAATTGGTCAACTATTTCAAAAAATACCAGCTATACTGCACTCTTTTACTGACTACATTAAAGTCCTTTCTAATGGTTAGTAACTGACTATAATAACACAATATTACCTACTTCATTTCATTTAGCTAATACTAATGCCACAATTGTGACCACTGTCATTGACAGATTAAGATGGTGTACTAAAGCTTTACATGAAAATCTGATTGGTAAGGAATCTGTTAATAAAACTAAAGATTCTCTTGTGTTAAGCATAAAAGGAATATCTTTAAAGAACAAAGACTATATCTTTTTTGTTATCTTTTTATTTTAGAAATTAGCAATCATTTAAACTCAAAGATTACACTCGAGTACCAGCTGCCAACAGTTCCACAAGTCAGTATCAGTCAGAGAACTGGTCTTTTATTTTATTCTCTTTATTTCAGAGACTTAAAACATTAAATGAATGTATGATATCATCATGTACCTCACTGTGTACTACATCTCAAGAGGTGAGCAAATATTCAATACATACACAACATCATTGATCAATGGTCGTTAGGCTTTAGAGTATTTCAATCAACATGGAAGTGTTCTCTGTGCAGTTTTCTGCCAAGTAGACAACAATAGCACCAAAAAGGTACTGCATATACACAATGTACTTGTTTTGAAGATGTTGTCTTCTTTCTCTCTAGGCAGTGAGTGCTACTTTGACCTCTGCTCTCAGAAGTAAAGCAATTGCATATCATGTAAAGTTAGCTAGTGAGGTGAGATACAACACAAGAGCAATCTAGATCATTTTCAAATGTGTCTCCTATTATAAATGCTGGCACATAGTTTAAAAGTTTTTAGTTTAAGTGTAATTTCATTTCTACTTCAAATGCAAATTATTGCTTACCTCACATTATCTCTTAAGTTAGTGCAATTCTCATTTGTCGTTGTAATGCATAGCTCGTGGAATTATATACAAGTTTTATAGAATGCTATTATTATAAAAGGGTTAATAATTATTTTTTTTAGGATTCATATCCAATTGTACCATATCCAGTTGCTGTTCAGCAAAGTAAAGAATTTGCTGAAATGAGTGAAAATTATGAGGCACTTTCACAACAGGTATAGTTAGTTATTAACTGTAGTTAATTATTAACTGTAGTTAGTTATTAACTGTAGTTAATTATTAACTGTAGTTAGTTATTAACTGTAGTTAATTATTAACTGTAGTTAGTTATTAACTGGGAACATTCTTTCATACTCAATAATACTATTTGCTTGAACAACTTCTCAGACAATCTATTCTTTTTGTTCCTCTCTCTCTCTCTCCCTTCCTGTCTTCTTAGATAACAATTCTTCAACGACAATTGTCCTCAGTGTCAGAAGTGAGTACCTGTTGCTATGACGATTATATGAATGAGTTAATATCTGTTATTAATAGGAAAAAGAACAACTGTCTGTTGACTTACAGTTACTAGCTCTGAAACATGAGAAGGAATTAAAGGTCAGTTTAAAACTAATAAATTCAGTCCAACATTGTCCTTATTATATATTCGTCTACACAGAGAGCTAAAGAAGACTCTGTTGGTGGCTTATTGACCTCTGAGCCTCATGATTCTCAGGTCAGATACATTAAAATAAATCTTATATTTTTGTAAACAATTATTTAACAATAATGTAAAAGTTCATATTTGGTAGGTTTTTAAGATTGTTTAGTATAATTACAACATAAAGTGTTTTCATTCTTTTTAAAAATATGTGTGAACATAATCTTCAAATTTCAACTAGCTGCTTTATGAATTGTGTCAATTTTACTTACACTATTTAGAGTGAGACTGACACAAGTAATGATGAATCAACAGACACATTATTGAGAAGTCATTTCACGTCTCGAATATCCCAACTCAACTCACAGGTACATTTTATGGCCAGCCTCTTTCACTTACTTTTGAATATATAATATTATCATATCTAATGAAAACTTATACATTGTTGATGATAATTTATTTAATACAGCTTCAAAAGGCTGACGGTAAGGTGGTCTTTTTGCTCTCTCAGGTATGACATGTATTTATATGAAACTGTCTCTCCGTAGAGTGACTATTCAACTGATATTCTTTTATAATGAGTATTATAATATATAGGAAATTAATACACTGTAGATATAGTAATGTGTGATGGATGAATGGTCATTAGATTTCAATACAACTTTATTTGTTATTATTATTTTGAAAGTGATATTTTTATTTATTTCAGTGTAATACGTTAACAAAACAACTTACCCAATGTATTGCTGCAAAAACAAGTCATAGCCATGATCTGGAAAGTGCAAGAGAAAGCATACATCAACTCCAGGTCTGTAAACAATACAATGTAGAGAATTCTATATATGCTATTTTAGGATCAAATGATGACATTGTCAACGAGTTATGAAAGTCAGTTAAGTACTATGTCGGATCATTTGTGTGAGATACAGGACAAGTTATTAAAAAGGGATGAAGAAATAGAGATATTAAAGAAAGGAAAGGTAGACTTGAAATAATTTATACAACTGCTTTCTACAGAAGAGACAGTGGTCTCAGACCTGTAAACTCAATCCTGTACTTTGGTGGGAATTTAATACTAGACCCTAGACCCTGTAGTTAAACCTTGGAACCTGTAAATGTATTAATTTACAATTAAAGTATTCATTGGTCTTAAGTTAATACCAACTAAAAATATTATCACCTTTTCATTCGAAGATGACATTGTAATATTTGATTTTTCTTTTTCTATAGAAAAAGTGGTCAAAGACCTAGTGATCAATTCTCAACATTAGATAGATCTATTTACTTACAGCTGATATGTGATTTGTAATATCTGCTACTGACTATTAATTATTTATCTCGTATTTTTTATAATAAATATTGAGTCACTATAATATACAATGGGTATATTAACAATGTCCTGTTGTTATCTGAATAAGGAGTAAAAACAAATGTGTCTACTTATAAATTTAACATCATCTAAACATTCATTTCAGAATTATTAACATGCAGTAATACTTAACATGTAGAGCGACAATATATACATTTATTGGATGTATTAGATTGTAGAGTGACATATATATATTAGATTGTAGAGTGAACATTTATTGGATGTATTAGATATGATTAGTGAAGTGGCTCTGTGAGTAATAATGACATAATAACAATTAATTTTATGTGCAATAATTATGTCATCTGACCACACCCAAAATAATATACAAAAAGCAATTAAGAGAAATCAATTGAATAAATATATTACAGGTGTAACAGTTTATGACAAATAGTATTGAGATGATCATCATGTACCAATATCACATTGTCATATAGTCCATAATATACAGTACAATAATAATCAGTGCTATTTATACATTTATAAGATATGGAACATTGCATAATACTGTAATTAAAATGGTTTAAAAATGAAAGGTAACAATGATGTTTTCATATTGTACATGTACATATACTATTATTCAGTCTTTGGTACGTGTCTTGAGAACTTTTGTTGTTCAACATAATAAACCTATGACATAAGAATACACAAAGACAATAAATAGTAATAGACTGGACATATGTTACCATAGCAACATTGTTATAGCAATAAACATGAAGATGAATAATTTTAACTTAAGAATGAATGTGGACTACACAGTAAACTGAGTTTGAAAAAACTTTATTGATAATGATCTATACACACAATTTGTAAATGACATTTATTTTAATTTATTTATTTAAATAATACCGTTTCTTCATTATTTAATGCAGCTGTTATTTCAGGCATCTCTTTCATGTGTCGTGGTTGACTCTCCAATTCAAACAGGTAAACATCTTTCAGCTGTCCAATCTATATTGTAAAAAAGTCAAAAATCACTTCTTGGAAGTTAATAAATAATACTGGCAGCTATCAATAAAACTACCCCGCCCACAAATTTAAATTCAAGCTCACAGACTTTCTAAAAGATTAACGTTTGTCTATCTATCTGACTATCTCACTTGTCCTCTGTTTGTAAGTCCATGTTTCCTAGCAATTTCATCAGCCCGTTCTACACCACCGCCAATCTTTAAAGCCCAAGTATTACTGTATCTGTTCATTGAGACATGATTATAATGATTTGATGGATCAAAAGGACGTAGATTTCTACTATTAAGACTTAGAACAGGTACAATAAACAAGAAGATAGTAAGACAAGCACAATTCATCCCTTTCTTCAGAATCGTAAGTAACTCTGCGCATGCGCAAGTTACGCTTTGCCATTTCGACATTCGTGCATTGACCCTCCCACTTTTTGAGGCGTACGTGATTAAATTCCTTCTTTAGTAGGAGGAGTTGTCTATTAGCTTCAGTCACAACATGCGAGAAGGAAAATTATGAATTCAAGGAAAGAGCTGACACTTGATTTAGTTAACTGTATAGGAATGCTAGTACAAGCATGCTTGTTACCTGTACCTCTACAAATATATATGCAGTAGATTTAAGCATTAAAATTAGATTTACAGTATTGTTGTTAACTATGTGTATTAATCATGTATATGATCATACATGAACTCTTTTTACTTCACTTAATGCATTTAAGGGTGTTAAGGATGGCTTCATGTAAGCCAGTACATGTAATAATAATTAGATTCACATATATTTATTTAAAATAATAGTCAATGTATACATGTGTATATTTTGCCTGTCAACACGACAGCTGACTGTTTACATTTAATTTGATAAACACATTCTATATAATCTTATCTGCAGCCACAACAATCTAAAGGAAATGTAAGGAAATATAAAATCTCCAGCATCTAGAAAGTCTTCATTTAAGGAGGAAAGAACAGGCATTTATAGAAATGTTTATTCTTTACATGCCATTACAATCAGGTCAGTATACCTATTATTCAATGTATAATAAATACATGATCAGCCATAAGTTCAATACATACTGTAAAATCAGATCTGCCAGTATATATAACATATAATTATGGTGATTGTCTTAATCTTTTTTAGGTGTGTTATAACTGCCTAGAAACATCATCTTCTCTAGTATACATACATACATACATTTTATACATTATACTATAACCAATTAGCTAGTACTGCAAATCTACCTCATGTAAACTGGTAATTAAAGCAGGTTCCTATACTGATCCTTGTATAGTAACACCATATAGTGACACCAAAATGGGGAAACCTTTATCAGTTCATTTATATAAAACTATACTACTCCAATCAGATAAGTCAGTTTACTTGGCTAATCCTCAGATCCTATGTTGTCACAATTCCCAGCTATAGCTTATCTCACATATCAGTTCATTTGGTAGTTCTACTACACGAATCACACAGTTAGAATTCTCTTATATGCACATACTACAGTTCTCCATGTATATCACATGGATACTAGCTAGTTTACTCAATAGTTTTAATTTAAAGGATAGCTTATAAAAGAAGGTAGGAAACAATTCTTACATCATCACTTAATAGTATATATGGTGCATACAATAAAACTAGACATGTACTTGCATGTTTTTTTACAGGTGAAGTTGAAAGAAATAGAATCTCTTAATTAAATTTTAACAATCAACTGTCATGTGATAAAATTAATAGTAGAATATGACACATATAAAGAGACTGTTCTTTCTGAAAACATGTTTTCAATGTTTGCTGCGCACTATGTCTTTGTCTTGATACAACTAGCATCTGTTGTCATGTCAATAATATAATATTACTAAGAAACCAAACTAAAAAAAGCAACACCCTTTTCAGTAAAAATACCAATATATACAGGCATTAGTAGACTTTAACAAGGAATGGTCTTAAAATGTGTTTAATTAATACAATTCTCTATTAATTTTACAAAATCAATGTCATACTGAACTATATCTAATGAATATCACATAACCCTCTCATGTGATTACATAAAAAAACTGTTCATATAGCTAGCTAGCATAATACCAATATAGAAAATGCATAAATTAGTATTCCTTTTAATAATAAAGAAGGCTCTCAAGATAACCATATGCAGTGTAAGTATATATGCATTGACAGAAGCTGAGTTGACAGAAACAACATGCTTTAAGGGAGAATCCCTGCATTTGTGATAAATGATTAATTACTCTGTAGGTGCACTATATAAATGCAACAATCACAGTGTATTTCTCAGACAAACCATAAGATATCCATTGAATATATTCAAAGTTTCAAAGATGGCAGTAGTTGCTCGAATTGAAGTAGTAGAAGAAAAGCTTCAGGTCTTCAAGGTTCCCCATAAAAACTTAGCCTGGGTATTTGGATATTCATTGGAAAGTGCTGAAATCTATATCTATAATCTCTCTCTTTCTCTTCAAGTGGCATACCTTGGGGCCATTGTCTTGTTTCCTGATGTTAAAGATAAAATAAAGGAGTTACTTGATTCTGTCATTCCTTTGTCAAGTATATGTATTAGTTTGGTAGGAAAATTGCGAAATGCTTTAAAAATTTTTCAAGCAAGCAAAGAAGAGGGATATGATTTTAATGATGTAAACTCAGATCTTGATAATCTAGCTGAGAAGTTTAAAGCTTTATCAGAAAAAGTAAAGACAATTCACCAAATGATTAAAGACCAATGTCCTGATCCTGAGAGAAAACTAAAGAAGATTTACGAGAGGATTGCTTTTATTTCAAAGAGTGAAGAAGATACATATTTCATGAAGCATATCCGTATTAGCCATCAGCTGTAGAAAGTCAAACGCCTTCAGCTTGAAATTACAACATTGGCTGCAATAGGTTGCTTCAAAAAAGGAATGGAGCATGCAGAGGGTACACTGAAGTGTGCTGTAGAAGAATTCTCAGAACGTTTCAACATCAGGAATGGCTTTGACTTTTTAAGGCTGCGTCGTCAAGTAACCTGGGTCGTTATAGCAACTGCAAGTGCACTTTACTTGGAGTCTATTGACAGTGCTCTTTGCGAACTTGGTTCCTTTCTTAAGGAATCAGCTGACTGTACTCCTGAAGATGCTAACTATAAGCTACAAGGACTTGTTGAACACTTCATGAATAATACAGAGAGTAAAGTTGAGGAGATAGAGAGTAAATATGATGAAGACACATTTAAAAAAATAGTGACATATCCACTAGATGAAGAGATGTCCATCAGCCTGGAGACACTAGAAAAGGAAGTCAAAGATAAAGTCCTGGAGACACCTGAGAAGAAGCTTGACGATAAGGTCCTGGAGACACCTGAGAAGAAGCTTGACGATAAGATCCTGGAGACACCAGAGAAGAAGCTTGATGATAAAGTCCTGGAGACACCTGAGAAGAAGCTTGATGATAAGGCCCTGGAGACACCAGAGAAGAAGAAGCTTGATGATAAGGTCCTGGAGACACCTGAGAAGAAGCTTGATGATAAGGTCCTGGAGACACCAGAGAAGAAGCTTGATGATAAAGTCCTGGAGACACCTGAGAAGAAGCTTGACGATAAGGTCCTGGAGACACCTGAGAAGAAGCTTGACGATAAGGTCCTGGAGACACCTGAGAAGAAGCTTGACGATAAGGTCCTGGAGACACCTGAGAAGAAGCTTGACGATAAGGTCCTGGAGACACCTGAGAAGAAGCTTGACGATAAGGTCCTGGAGACACCAGAGAAGAAGCTTGATGATAAAGTCCTGGAGACACCTGAGAAGAAGCTTGATGATAAGGCCCTGGAGACACCAGAGAAGAAGAAGCTTGATGATAAGGTCCTGGAGACACCTGAGAAGAAGCTTGATGATAAGGTCCTGGAGACACCAGAGAAGAAGCTTGATGATAAAGTCCTGGAGACACCTGAGAAGAAGCTTGACGATAAAGTCCTGGAGACACCTGAGAAGAAGCTTGACGATAAGGTCCTGGAGACACCTGAGAAGAAGCTTGACGATAAGATCCTGGAGACACCAGAGAAGAAGCTTGATGATAAAGTCCTGGAGACACCTGAGAAGAAGCTTGATGATAAGGTCCTGGAGACACCAGAGAAGAAGCTTGGTGATAAGGTCCTGGAGACACCTGAGAAGAAGCTTGACAATAAGATCCTGGAGACACCTGAGAAGAATCTTGATGATAAGACACCAGAGAAGTAATTGTATAAGTCAATGAAGAGAATTTTATTTCATAAAATAAAATTGATGAAACAATATTTTTATCATAGATTTTTTAAAAATAATTATAAGAGATGTGTCTTTAAAGCTTTTCAGTCCTGTTATTAATTAACATTTTTATTGATTTTTAAAACAAGAATTTTTCATCTAATCATTGTAGTACATACATTACTATGGTTACCATGTGTATATGTGTGCAAATATTCTTTAGTAGTCAATATCCATTGCTGTCAAATGGGTAATGCCGGTAATATTGTAGTATCTATGATATTCTATGATCAAAATAGTTATCTTCTAGTGTCTTGTGACAAATTCATTAGAAAAATTCAATAATAAGAACTGAACAAGAGAAAATCTCACAATAATAATGAAATGAAAAAAAGCCTAACAAATTGACTGTCTCTTATTCTCTCTTATGTTCATCTAAGCTGACACCACCTGGGCCTAATGCTACCACATACAACAGACCTCCAATGACTGATAAGGTCTGAAAAAAATCATACTTCATAAAGTCCCTCATAACACGATTATAAGGAACCATCCAAAATGAATTATAGTAGACATTGACAATAGACAGAAGTATTACTAACACAAGAGCTGCCAACTTCGTTTTGTATCCAACAAGCACACACAATATAAGGCCAAAGTTACCTACAGCTGTAATAAATCTAACGATTGAAAATTCAAAGTTCATGAGTGTCAGGAACATGAACACAACTAAAACTCTTCCAACAAGTTGCATGTAGCTCTGTTTCTGATTTCTTCCCATTGATGGTAGACCAGCAAACATTGATTTCACTTCGGCATTAGATTCTGCTAACAAAAGCAACAAAGCACCAGAAAGTGCAAGATTCCTATTATAAGAAGTAAAAATAGTGAATCCTACTAACAACAACCATAATTATTGTTGATTTAAATACATGAAATATTTAAAATTATTAGTCATTTGTATGGTTTCCTAATGAATATATATATATATATATATAATTAAATATAGTTCATGAATGTTATAATTTAATACAGTTAGACAGGTTACAGATTATAAGAGACCATTACAGCAGACCTGATACAATATCATAACACATAGCACTTGGTATCACTATTTTTAAGTGCTTTTAATTTTTTGATTTACTTATACATCATCTATCACAATATTATGTTTACATGTAGCTCTTGTCAATCCATGAAGTTAAAGTATTCTATTAACTCTTTATGTATCAATTCCCATAGGCATATAAGACAACAAAATGTTTATAAGATATGATCTTAGATGACAATTGAATAATAATTATAACTGTTGAATTTGAATGACAACAATATGAGGTTACAAATTTATACTAAAACATACCTTAAGAAAAACTTCAGATCCCAAAGTACAGTATACACTGATGTCTATATTAAAAATAAAGAGAAAGAGCACATTATATTCATGAGACATGACATAAAGACAAAGGTATTAGCTGTTTCTTTAAAAAAATATATACAATGAAAAAATCTTAGAAGTTACAAATGTTTCATTTAAGCAACTTCAAGACCACATTAAATATTAACACAAATGAAAGCATCCTTCCTTTAATTCTACGTGCATCAAAGGAAGTTAGTAGATCATCTCACTTGTAATATAATGACTCCAAACAAAACTCCAACAGCAATAGATACATACTTGCGTAGAAGAATCATTAGACAACCAATTAATTGTGCCAACATATTAACAATTACAAACATTACTGCAATAAACCATCCTGTATTCCAAGTGAGACGAACATATTCCCTATGAAAGAAAAATTAAACAATAATACTAACTCTTTTGTTAATGTTATTAATTATAAAATTAAATTGAATGTTTTTATAATACATCGTTTATGTATTGACAAGGTAATGTTATTATTATCTGGACACAAAACATGAGCACAAAAGATCTTTTATGCGTTAGACATAATAGCGTCTATCTTTGTATATAACTGTTCTATTGATATAATAGCTCATTCTGATAGTCTCATAGTCTCATACCTATACCTTTCTCCATACTCAGGAATGAGGCTAATTATTTCATAATAGAAGATTATTACAAATAAGATTATAATTGCAAATTAATTGTTCTTGAATTGTAAGGAAATAGAACATGAAGACTAAAGAGGATTTGAAGTAGCAATAGGAAATAAAAATAATCATTTCCTTGCTTCAATTAATGATAAATTATATCCATCATCATAGCAATGATTGTAGAACAAATGAAATTCATTGGTTCCAGTGAGTAACGCTATTGTGGCTTGATTTCATTTGTCACCTGCATGTTACATTAACTAAAATAATGGATAATAGACAAATCAATAATATAAACAAAGTATGTAGTCCAAAACGGTCACAATCATGCTGCAACTGTGCAAGGGGTTAATTATATTAACCACATGGATTTACATGTATTCCTATAATGGAATGTATTGTAATACTTGATATATTCCTCTCTGACTACCTCCATGTTACTAGAATTACTAATCATGACATACCGTTGTTCTTCCCATTGAAACCACATACGAAATCCATCTTCTATAAATGTTGCAACCAAACACAGACGAGCAATATGAGGAAGATAGTGTTTTGAACGACGTAGTACACTGTCAGCCACGTCCTCAGCTGAAGAGACGAAATTCTGCACAGTTGGTTGTGACATTCTCCTATCCGCAATACTACACCTCAAGACTTCTTTGTTCTCTTGAAGGACACACCTACATAACCACACCCCTCTATGAATGCATCACTATAGTAACAGCAAAGTGGGGTATAATGGCAAGCCCAAGACAAGACTTGGATAGTCAGAAAGTACCGACTAGTTTACTCTCCTCTATAAGGGAACTATCTCAGCATGGAATAAAAGCTGAAAAAGAGAAAAGTAACTTGAAATTACCTCCATTAGCTGTAATCACTGCATCTCAGGTCAGTAGTATAAGTTAACAATGTTGTTAACAATAAAATTATTTTAGACCTCGATACCAGCTAATGTTTGGCACTATAACAAACAAAGACAGAAACTAAAGTGTCTTACAGATAACACACAATGTGTCTGTGGAGCAGGAAGGTAAGCAGCTGTATATATATTTCTGCTAACAAGTATTGTTAACATAAAGATTTTCTTTCCATTTATTAGAATTCTTTCTACTTCATAATCCATTTTTGTATGCATTGACATTACCATGTTTCTTCTTTCTTAGGGATATCTCATTTTTGTACGATGCTTCTGGAAGTGGAACAGTTTCTCCTGTTAAGGTAATGTGATCTATCAGGCAATGAAGAGACTGTCACAGCATACAATACAATGTTGCATCAGGCTATCTCTGTGGGTAATGAACATTGTACTTCAATGTGAAATTAATACATTTAGGTTCCAAAGCTTCAGGCATAGGGTCTGGGATGTAGATGTAATAGTAATTTTTAAATAAATGTGGCATTTTAATAAAATAATTATGGAGTAAAGAATCTCTGTTCTTCTTTCTCTCTAACAGCAACAACAAGAAGAAAGTCTTATCCCAGAAGAGTATCACATTGTAAAGCACCCGGGAGTTATGGGATTAGAACTTCATGATGAGTATGTGTATAGAACATATTAATAATATAATATTTTTGGTTATAATCCCTCCTTAGACCTTACTCAACAAATCTTGTCAGTCATGAGAGACACATTACAACTTTTCCATCTTTGTAAGTAAAATAGTATTTGTACTGATGCTATGGACTTTTTGTCTCTCAGGAAACCTTCAGGAAGACAAGAAGTGATTAATTTAAAAGTAAGCTTAATATTGTGTATTGTTAACCTTCTGTTATGTTGATATAGAACACTTTGAGTCAAATGTTAGGTGATGCTGGAATTGGTAGTTTGGCAAAGGAGGTAGATTTAGGTGGACCAACACAGGTACAACAATATATTGTGTCATAATTTTAAATTTACTAAACTAAACCAAATAAACTAATCTGAAACTTAAAACTGCTTTCAATGTCTGGGGATGTTATTAATTGTTGTTTACTTATGAGGGTCTCTTTTATATTTGTTCTCTAGATGCATAACTTGTTAACACTAGTGAAAAAAGAACAAGAGATTTACAATATTTGTTTTCATGAGCTTATAAGACAGGTTTGAATTAAATTGCCTCACTCTCTCACAATTTGACAACAACTTTCAAAATCTCAACTACTCTAGGTTACAGTACATTGTGCAGAGAGAGGTGCATTATTAGCAGATATTAGACAATGTTATGCCAACTTACTTAGCAGTATTCCTCATCAAGTCAAGAGGTACAACAGCAATATCATATTATAATTCTCATTCAATGTTCTACATACGCAGTTTGCACAATGAAGTAGCTGCTCAGAGAGCTCTTGACAAGAAATTAACATTAGAACTTAGTAGATTTCATGGATTATTAGCTTCTTTAACAAGGTGTGTAAGCCTAACAGGTTATGTAAGCAGGAAAACTTCATAAGATTGTTAAGGAGTATAACAAAAACTTAACAACACACACTTAACAATATATTATACTATTACCTTGTGTTATTATGTGTAGTTGTTGACAACAGTAGCTACCTCAAATGAGTTCCTATTAAAGGATACATATTGTAGTTATTATATTCTCTCTCATTTGTCTTAGTGAGTTAAGTGAACTCAAAGATCATAATGAGTTAGCTGGAGAAGAAATTGAAGAGACAAAAGATACAGTAAGTCCTGTAATTAAATCATTACAAAATTATACTTATTAAATGTTGTAGCTATTACTGGCTCTCTCTGAATCAGAAAAGAATGCCAAGTAAGTATATGAAACTGTCCCACGTGATTTGTAGAATAATATAACATCAATAGGAGAGTTAAAAATTATGTATGATCAGTTCAAAAATTATGTATGATCATTTGTAAAATTTTGTACGATTTGTTCTAAACAATACTATGTTGGTTTTTAAAGACCATTCATTATGTTATGATAAATGGTACATGTAAAATGGTTTCTCTTATTGTCATCTACATCATCAATGATCCACAGTTTATTTCTCCTATAGTTTATTGACTGAATATTGTAATCTCTATGAACTGCAGCGAAAACGATTAGAGGATCATATTGGTAAATACCGTATAAATAAATACACATAAAGAATATAGTACTAATGTCTATTTGTGTTAACCTTTGACCTTTGTTTTTCTACCATAACTTTGCCTTCTCTTGTTCAATTTCTAATTATAAGGTACCAAATTATTCCAATAAAAATTTCACATTAATTAATGTAGTGTAAGTCTATAACAATATGTTTAACAGTTCATAAGTTAGTTGTATTACTAATAAGCAAAGTATTATCATAAGGACATATATAAATTTGTGTATTATCATAAGGACATATATAAATTTATGTATTATCATAAGGACACATATAAATTTGTGTATTATCATAAGGACACATATAAATTTGTGTATTATCATAAGGACACATATAAATAGATATTTGTATTAAAACATGATAAAGCCATTAAAGTAACTTACTAGTTTTCTTTCAATATAGTTTATTTGTCTAAAGAGAAGGAGTTATGGGAACAAACAAGTTATCATTTAGCGCTGAAAGTAGCTGAACAGTATCAACTCAAAACGGTCAAACAACTCCAACTCAATGGTAGATCATGGCAGAGCTTGGCTACTCATTTTACAATAATGCTTGCAGATAAAAACACCAAACAGGTAAGTAATAGGTACATTTTGTATATAATATTTAAATATATAGTCACAGTACGAGTAGTGCTCCATTATCTATACTTTTCAGAAGGAAAACATTTATTGGCAGATCTATTCCAAATTTGTTAAAAACAATGCCAAAACTTACCAAATATTCAATTTATGACCATTGTTTAATTTCCATCCATTATCAGCAAGTTTCACTAACAAACAATTTTCTACCAAAAAATGTGAAATTTAGTCACATTGTCTATTTTTTATACTTTTTGGAAGGAAATCTTTTATTGCTATAACTATTTCAAAATTGTTGGAAACATTGTAAAAACTTATCAGATATTTTGATTAATGATCATAGTTTAATTACAATCTATAAATATACATGTTCATATATATATATATATATATATATATATATATATATATATATATAATTTATGGTACTTTTTATCTTTCATGTTCACAGCTCTGTTCGATTCAAAGAGATATCCAAAAATGGAAGAATGAGTTGGCTCAGTTTTTTGAGAAGCTTAAACAAACTGAACATGATATAATAACTGAGGTACACAGTATTTATCATGTACTGTTAGAGGTACACAGTATTTATCATGTACTGTTAGAGGTACACAGTATTTATCATGTACTGTTAGAGGTACACAGTATTTATCATGTACTGTTAGAGGTAACACAGTATTTATCATATACTGTTAGAGGTAACACAGTATTTATCATGTACTGTTAGAGGTAACACAGTATTTATCATGTACTGTTAGAGGTACACAGTATTTATCATGTACTGTTAGAGGTACACAGTATTTATCATGTACTGTTAGAGGTAACACAGTATTTATCATGTACTGTTAGAGGTAACACAGTATTTATCATGTACTGTTAGAGGTACACAGTATTTATCATGTATTGTTAGAGGTAACACAGTATTTATCATGTACTGTTAGAGGTAACACAGTATTTATCATGTACTGTTAGAGGTAACACAGTATTTATCATGTACTGTTAGAGGTACACAGTATTTATCATGTACTGTTAGAGGTACACAGTATTTATCATGTACTGTTAGAGGTACACAGTATTTATCATGTACTGTTAGAGGTAACACAGTATTTATCATGTACTGTTAGAGGTACGCAGTATTTATCATGTACTGTTAGAGGTACACAGTATTTATCATGTACTGTTAGAGGTACACAGTATTTATCATGTATTGTTATCTTTTACTCTTATTGCATAGCTAACTAGAGTCCTTGAAGATATGAAGACATGGCTGACTAAACTACAACAAATCAGGTATTCAGCCTTTTGTTTATAGCCCCTATAATAAAGATGTAGTTAATAATGTAGCTTATAGTGTGTGTGTGTGTGTGTGTGTGTCTAACAACTCTGAATGACATGTTATAAATTCCACTATAATGACATTATGTTATCGTACTAATGCAGTTTATAATCTTTACATCAAAGTTGTTGTCATTTGTGACCTGATTTGCAATAAGGAGACCGCTTTTGGCAAAACATATGTGACATGATTTATGAAAAAGGATTGATGTTAAAACATCATAAGAACAGTTTTGTATACATACAGTTCCTATATATACACACTATTCATGGAACTGTATTGATGTATACAAAACTTTTTTTGTGATGTTTTAACAGTGATCCTTTTTCATAAATCATGTCATAATTGTTTTGACAGAAATAGTCCCTTGTTGCAAATCAAGTCACATTAGGTTCAATTACAAAGAATTTAGGTTCAAAGAAGTGAAACAAATTATAATTAATGCATCATTAAATCATTATCATTCAAATCAAATTAATACAAGATACTTAACAAACACTATTATTTCCTATTAGAAGCAGTCTTACTGATACCAGTTTAGACTCAAATACTGTTCATCAACTGTGGGGAGCTTTAACAGATTGGCTCAAAGCATTGAATCATCTCTCTGAAACATTCTCAGGCGAAATATTATTAGATCGTCAGGACAAGCTACAAGACTCTCGGGAGTGTATGTCACAATGGAGCGAGGCTAGTCTATCAATTGTACAACGTCGGATCAAGCCATCTTTTCAAATGGAGTCTATCTCTGACACTGTTAGCTCATCACATGAGGTGAATGCTAAAAGAGAATCTATTACTACTCTTGTGAGAGAAATTGTATCTTATATGAAAGATTTGTCTATACGAACATCAGGAGAAAATGGTAAATAGGTTTTAATATGTATATTATAGTAACATTGAGTTGTAGCATTGATTATCCAATGGTTCTTCTCTGTAGGTATTGCTATAGCTTTTGTCCATATAATAAACCCAATGGAATCATGGTATGTATAAAACTATAATAATATCATCTAGTACCATTATTATCAATAAAATTAATTAATAACACTTAATCACAGGGACACCAAGTTTAATTTGATCCTCAGCGGAGATGGAAAAACTTTCTCAGATTCTGATCAGACTAAGTAAGTAATATTATTATTAATAGTTAACTAATACTAATATTATTATAATTATAGATTTATATCACAGATGGAGTTTTGGGTTGAGAAGATATCTATGATATTAAATGTCACATACTCCAATGAACAAACAATACAACAAAAGTACAACTCAATAGAATAACTTTAATGTATTACAATATATATGAGTGATCAGCATGTTAATATTATAGGAATAATATTACAGTATTATATATAGAATATGCACTATAGTTGTGATTTTGTGTTAAGATCTAGTTATAATAGTGTTAATTCAACATAATGCACTAGTTGTAATTTTGTGTTAAGATCTAGTTATAATAGTGTTAATTCAACATAAAGCACTAGGTGTGATGTGGTGTTAAGACCTAGTTATAATAGTATTAATTCAACATATTAGTGTACTCCAAGAATATTATATAGTATAAAATAATGTCCATAAACTACATATTATGTACAGTTATTTGCTAGAATATATGCAGTCTAAGTTATCATATTATAGGAGCATTGAGTATATTATCAAAATGACTGATAAATGGTGTTCTGTGTTCTCTCACGGCGTCCAAGTAGAAGACAATCAAGTGATTGAGCAGGTAATTTGTACAGATATTTAACTCAATTGATAAAGTATGAGAGTATAAACACCATGACCACATGCTCAATCCAGCATAGATCTTGATTGTCTAGCTTAAACACACATATATTATAAATGTTATTTTCCATGTATGATAGCTGTCTCCTTTTCTTATTTCTTCTAGGTGACTGATTTGCATAGTTCACTAGTACAATGGATGGCACAAGTATTACTTGCTATGACCAGTGACCAGTCTGAACTAGAAATTATCACTAATCTGAAGACTACCTGTAATTTCTTATGTGATAACCTCAATACATTTACTAATGACATAACAAAGTCAGTATAGATTACAATCACCAATTGTAATGTGTATTAAGTGATAATAATGTTTGAAGGACGTACTGGAAGGCATAATATTATTGTGATAAGATAATTATTATTAATAACTTTATAATAAAGCGATAACTGGGAACTGGGTACTTGGAATTATTCTGTATTGAGTTCTGGATAACAAGGAACTCAATGCATCATAGCTAGGCTTACAGTCACTGGTTAATCAGTCATACAATAACAATAGTATATACTGGATTATTGTCATTCTATTACATACATTGTAGGAGCTGTCAACATATGTTAGAAGAAATGTCAATGGAGCATTCGTCTGAGATTGATCTTGAGGTTGGAGAAGAGAGAGATAAACTACAAACATTACAAGATGAGGCTCAAGATTGGATCCGACTGTCAGCCATATTGGTAGAGACTGTTACAGAAACACACACAGTCAAGAAGAAGGATGATGATAAATACAGTGATACTGAAGACAAAATGATAACTGATGAAGAAGAGATTGATGATACTAGGATCAAATCTAGACAAGATGATGTGGAATCTGGTAGTGAAAAGTCTCACGAGACTAAGTTTGACGAGACCCTCTTAGAAACAATACTGATGATAGGAAAAGATGATAATGTTAGAGAGGTAGCATCAACCCAACTTGAGGTAAGGTTACAAATGAAAAATATTCTTTTATTTCTGTGTAGTCCATCACACTACAAAACCAAGTTTCCATCAATCAGTTAGACCTGGCTGCTGAACAAGGTACACTATATATTATAGGTTATTGCAACATAGAGACCTATGTAATTGTGAAGAGACTAATACAACTCATATATCCTGGACTTTTTATCGCAATACAGAACTACCAGAAGGAAGAGGAGGTCAGCCACAAGAAGCAGAGAAATTGGTCTTGGCTTTAGATGAAGTGAAGAAAAACTTGATGTAAGTTAAAATGATATATATTTAATACATAGTGAGATTAGAGGTAATTTTTATAGTTTCCTTGTTATAACAGCGTAAGTGCCTTTGTAATTATTAACCAAGTAAGTGTATATTATGTGTAACTTTATGCATGATAGACTACTGTAGAAGCTCTCTCTATATAAGTTTGTGTTGAGTGTATGTGATGTGTACCTTTATGCATGATAGACTACTGTAGAAGCTCTCTCTATATAAGTTTGTGTTGAGTGTATGTGATGTGTACCTTTATGCATGATAGACTACTGTAGAAGCTCTCTCTATATAAGTTTGTGTTGAGTGTATGTGATGTGTACCTTTATGCATGATAGACTACTGTAGAAGCTCTCTCTATATAAGTTTGTGTTGAGTGTATGTGATGTGTACCTTTATGCATGATAGACTACTGTAGAAGCTCTCTCTATATAAGGGTATTAGTTAGTGTTAAGTGTATGTGATGTGTACCTTTATGCATGATAGACTACTGTAGAAGCTCTCTCTATATAAGGGCATTAGTTAGTGTTAAGTGTATGTGATGTGTACCTTTATGCATGATAGACTACTGTAGAAGCTCTCTCTATATAAGGGTATCAGTTAGTGTTAAGTGTATGTGATGTATACTTTTACGTGGTAGACTAGCACATCAGTTAGTGTTCCATTATTAGATTATTTCTGACAACAGGAAACATTTAGATAATATTGTTTGTTTTCACAGCGAACAAGAACTGAAAACAAAAACAGAACAAGAGAGAGCTGAGACAGCAGAAAAACAACTCAAGGAAGCTGAAGATGAAATTACAAAACTGAAGACAGAATTACAACAATTGCAAGAGGAATTTCAAGTACAAACCACACCCAAATCTACAAAGAAAACATCAAAAGGTCAGCGCTCAAAACAGGAGTCTCGTAAAAAATAATAAATTAAATTGGATACTACAATCACAAAAAGAATATTATTAAAATTACAAATAAACAAGCGTTTCAGAGAACAACTATAATAATAAATTAAATATGTTAAATACTTTATAATTACTGTTTGATAAATGTGTCTAATGCATTCCTCAATTCCTGTGAAAGGTAGTTGTACTTATGAGTTGACTGGCCACAATCGACGAAAGTAACTCGACGTGGATCTCTTGTCGTGAGAGCAACATCATACAACTTCTTACCAACATGAAATGGAATAATAATATCTGAATGACCATGCATTATCATTATGGGACAAGTTATATGATGTATCCGCTCATCTGATGGATGCCTCTCGTACATGTAGTCTTGATATATTCGTTTTCCAAGAGGTAAAAATGGCAATGCAAATGGATGATTATAAGCAGCATCAACAGCATTAGTGAATGGGGCATCCAACAAAATTCCTGCAGGATTCATATCCAACAATTGAAGCTGTACTGTCAGATAAACTGTGGCACTGGAACCAAGTGAATGGCCCCATATATAGATAGATTTAGTTGTGTGGGTTCGTATCCATTTCCACACAAGTAATCCATCTTCCATTAAATTTGTCTCATTTGGGTGACAGTCTGAATCACCGAAACCTCGATAATCAAATGTAATCACATGATAATCTTTCTCCACACTCAAATACTTATAAAGACCTACTCGAGAATAGGTACCCCTCGTTCCTGTGTTGCCATGGAGATACAAGATGATAGGTGATCCATCATCAAGTAACGCATTCTTTTCATTCTCATTGTATGTCATGGTAGAATATTTTCCTCGTGGTATATACCATATGCCAATGTGGCATTTGTTATCGTGTTGTAGGTAAAAGTTAGTAGCATGTTGTAAACCAAATTCAGCTGGATTTGATAAATTAACAAAATACGGTATTTTCACTTTATGCACGTAAATAAGTTGATCTTGTATCCATTTACAGTTCATAAAAGAGACGATAGTTAATATGTACACGAAGCAGAGAAATGGTAAAGTAAAGAGGAGACAAAGACAACACTTTGACCTTTTCTTTTTGGTTTTGGTTTGTTTTTGAAGGTTACCGCCATTTTTGGTCTTAAAAGTTTCAGTCACTGCATGACTATGATGAGATAGTCGAGTTCTGACAACCATGCTGTCTCCTCAAGTGCAAAGTGGCAAAGACACACCCACTTTAAAAGGACTCATGCACCTCCTACTAATAATTCTGCTTACGTGCTAGAGTAACTAGTATTTATCATAAAATCATAAAATACTGAATGGCATTCATAATACAATCATGGCTCCTATTAATTAATTGATGACTTTATGAATTAATGTCATGGATCTTTTTGCTTCCATAATAATTATGACAATACAAATTTCCTCAATCTTGTACATTCCTTTCCTTTTGCAATACCAAGTGAAGTTGGCCTGTACAAGATGGATTCAGAAATGTTAGTCATATTTTTTATTTGTGTTACTGTGTTACATCAATGTTGTTGGATCATTCAGGAATAGTAATGAAGTAAAGAAGCAGGATAAGAAACTGATACCATTTAGGCGAGTGGTGAGTTCAAATTAACCAGCTGTATATTAATTATGCAGTAATACTTTGTGTAGTTTCGTTATGCAAGGTGGTATGACTATTTTATGATGATATTTGGTACAATAACATCTATTATATTTGGTATTGCAATGCCCTGTACTACTCTTGTCTTTGGAGTTACCATTAATGAATTTGTAGCTTACTCCATGGCAAAAAAAATAATCGATGCCCCCTGGAATGAAAGTATCCAATTAAATTGTAATGGCTCTGCTCAAACCAAATTAGTGATTGACTACCTTGAATCCAACAACCTTAATAACAAACTACAGCTGGATATTATGGTTTATTCATGGTATTATTTCATATTAGCACTGACTTCACTTGTTTGTGCTTTTTTGTCAATTGTACTCTGGAGTTGGAGTGCTCAGAATCAAGCTCATCGTATTAGACGAGCTTTATTTAAAGTCATTCTACACAAGAATATTGAATGGTTTGATGTTAATCCATCTGCTGAATTAAATGGATATTTGTCCAAGTGAGCATTATTTTACCCATTGTCTCTACTTTAAGTTTCATCCATCCATCCATCTATTCACTGGTAGAAACATTGAGAATATTGAAGAAGGAATGGGCCTAGGTTTATGTCAAGCAATCAAAGGTCTTTCAATTATTATAACAGGAGTTATCATAGCATTTGTGCAAAGCTGGCAACTGTCTTTGGTTTGCAGTATCATATTACCAGCTGTTCTACTGACAATTGTAGTTAGTAGTAAGGTAAGATAACAACTTAGTATTTGTTCATTTTGTGAAGAATTTTTTTACCCTCTAGTTAATGACAAAGTTTTCATTGCAAGCTCAAAAACCATTCAATAAAGCTGCAGAAATTGCTGAGGAAGTTCTTTCTTGTATTAGAACGGTTGTTGCATTTGGAGGGGAAGAACATGAGATAAACAGGTGCTTAGTATATATTATTCAAAATTATTTGTGATATTGTCAGATACCACAATTTATTGCAAGAAGCTTATAAACCTACTTTTAAGAAACTGATTGTCAACACTCTATTAATAGCCATCTACACACTCATTCTGTTTGAATCTTACTTCATTGCACTCTGGTAAGGTAGCAGTGTTCTGTCATAGACAGTGTCACATGTCCTTACTTGAATAGGTTTGGATCATTTTTGTACTCAAAATGTCAAATAAGACCAGGAGATATTTTCGTAGTAAGATATGACATGGAATGAATGTATATAGCAATATTTACAGGTGTTGTTTTCTTTGGCTTTTGGGTGGTCAGAACTAAATGTGACAATCCCCAATTTTCTTTTAATTGTTTCCTGCTTTTCCTCAGCTACAGCTGTGTTCACAGTTCTTGATGAGGAGGTATGTGAATGATCGCTAATAACATTATCAAATAATTCTAGAAAGAAGAACCTGATTCATTTATTTATGGACAATTAATTCCAAAAACAATTCACGGAAAAATAGAATTTTGTGACATTGTGTTTCATTATCCATCTCGTCCTGATATTCCAGTACTACGTGGAATAGATTTTATGATTGTACCTGGACAAACTGTTGCATTGGTGGGTGCCAGTGGATGTGGTAAGAGTACTGTACTTCAACTTCTTCTAAGGTTTTATAACCTCAGAGAAGGCAAGGTATGAACAGGCATAACATAGGAGTAGTATATAATAATAACAATTATGTCTAGATCACTCTTGATGGCTACTCCCTCACAGAATTGGATGTAAAATGGTTGCGAAGTAAAATTGGTGTTGTCACACAGGAGTCTAATCTCTTTGATGACACAATATTAGAAAATATCAAATATGGCAAGGAGAATGCCACAATGGGAGAAATCGAAGAGGCTGCTAGGACCGCTAACATATATGACTTCATATGTGAATTACCTGATGGATTCAATACTGTAGTCGGAAAAAGAGGGACTAAGTTAAGTGGAGGTCAGAAACAACGTATAGCTATAGCTCGAGCTCTAGTCCGAAATCCCAAGATCCTCCTACTTGATGAGGCTACTTCTGCTCTAGACAAAAAATGTGAGAAAACTGTTCAAGAAGCTCTAGATAAAGCTAGAGAGGGACGTACTACCATCATCATTGCCCATCGCTTGTCCAGTATTCAAACAGCTGATGTTATAGTGGGTATCAAAGATGGACGAGTGATTGAAATGGGTACTCATAGTCAACTAATGAGCAGTAAAGGTTTGTATTACAAACTTGTTTTAAGCCAAAGATTAGAAGAAAAGGAGAATGCTGAAGGAGGTATACTTATTATTTACCAACATTGATTTCTCCTCTTCTTTAGGAATGTTGGAGGACTTCAACAGAGCAGTTCGAGAATCCTTACGAAGAGAATTACATGCAGGACGGAGTGATTCACATTTAAGAGAGCATGAGATCATCTCTTCTGTAAAGAAACCAGTGAAACTAAAGCAATGTATTCCAGCATCTGATATTGTACCAGTTGATGTATCTGATTTAGTAATTCAAAAAACAACTCTCAATACAACAGAAAAAGAAGTAAAACACATTAATATAATATATTATTATGTATTAATACAGCTAACCACTGACTCTACTGGTGACAATGGGACAGGAAAGGTGTCCATATTGACCATTCTGAAGCTGGCCATATCTGAGTGGCGTATACTAGCTTTAGGCATAATCACATCTTTAATATTTGGAGCTGCAATACCGATAAGTTATATGATATTTGGTATAGCTATTATGGTGAGGCCATAATTCTTTACATCAAATAATAAAATAATTTTTATTTAGCAACTTAGTGAACCAGATTTTGATGAAATGTTAAGTGACATTTTGCATATGTCTGCATTTTATGTTCTAATTGGTATTGGTGGTGCTATTGTTCAAGGCATATGTGTAAGTCACATATGTAACATCTTGGCATGGCATGCACAAGCATGCTTTAGTTTATAATTAATGTCTTTAATCATAAACACTTCAATTTATTAGATTGGGTCTTTGGGTACAGCAGAATTAAATTTAGCTATCAAGCTGAGAACAAAATGTTTTACTGCCATGTTAGAAAAAGAAATGGCTTGGTTTGATCAGCCTCAAAATTCTGTCGGAGCACTCACCACTCTTTTGATTGTTGACATTTCAGTAGTGTCTGCTTCAGTAAGTAAATAATTATGTAGGCATATGCCTACATAATTTTGATACATTTTAAAGCCTCTATTTCATGTTTTTGTTACATGCAGATTAGTGGATTTCATCTGGGCGATGTTTTGAAGGCTTTTTCTGCTGTCATTGTAACTGTTGTGTTGAGTTTTAATGCTTCGTGGGCTATATCAATGATTGTACTGCTTGGATTCCCTTTTCTTTTTGCTATAGGCCTTTTTCAACTATGGCTGATTCAAACGTATGCGTTACTTAGACAAGAAAAACTAGTGGAGAGTGCAAAGATTGCAAATGAAGCAATTGATAATATTCACACTGTCATATCCCTTGGTATAGAAGAATCAATTGAAAAGAAATATTCAAAGAAATTGTGCATACCCCTAAGGTGATTATTTTTGTATTTTTCCAAGCATTGTGTGAATGCAATTCATACAATGATCTTTTATAGGACTAGATTAAGGAAATACTGCTTGCACGGCATTGCCTATGGGCTATCTTGGTCACTTAATATATTCTTGTTTGCTGTGAGCTATAATCTTGGAACATACTTAGTAATATCTGATCCAAATGCAGTCTATCATATTGAGTATGGAGATATGTTCAAGTGAGAAGTTATAGGATATCTGTTTGGGGATTTGTCATCTTTTTTAATACATAGGATTTTTGCTATGGTGTATGCATCAGCTTTTCTACTTAAGAGGGTTTTCTTAACATCACCTGACTTATTGAAGGCACATTTGTCAGCAAAACCAATTGCACATTTGCTCAAAAAGAAATCCCAGAAAGATGCTAATGCTGGTCCTGAAATAACTCTGGTTAGTAGCATTTAAAGTAGTAAAGCATAATGAAACTCATAAAGCAAACTTATCCTAAACAATTATTATATTGTTAATAATCTCATAACTAGGTCTTATATTAATACTATATACTCTGCAGATTTAGAGCATACATTTTATGTAGGAAAATGTGAAGGGAGAGATATCAATGAAGTCTTTATCATTTTCGTATCCTACACGTCCTGAGCTGCCAGTTTTGCAAAATCTATCTATCAGTATTGAGCCTGGCAAGACACTAGCTATGCTAGGACCCAGTGGCTCAGGTAAAAGTACTGTTGTTTCTCTCATTGAACGGTTTTATGATCCCACATCTGGTGTTTTGTCATTGGATGGAGAAAATATTTGTCTTTTAAATGTTTCATGGCTTCGTCGTCAGATCAGTTTAGTACCACAAGAACCAGTGTTATTTGATATGTCTATTGATGATAATATCCGTTATGGTGCTAATTATAAAGAACTCAGTGATGAAGAGATCATTGAAGCAGCTAAAGCTGCCAATATTCATGACTTTATTCAAACACTCCCTCAAGTGAGACAAACTATATTATTTGTTATGATGATTATCTTTCTGTTATTTTTAGGGTTATGATACAAATGTGGGTTCTAAAGGAATGCAATTAAGTGGAGGTCAGAAACAACGTATAGCTATAGCTCGAGCTCTAGTTCGAAATCCCAAGATCCTCCTCCTTGATGAGGCCACTTCTGCTCTGGACACAGAGAGTGAGAAGATTGTACAGGAAGCTCTAGATAAAGCCAGAGATGGACGTACTACCATCATCATTGCCCATCGATTGTCTACTATTTCCAATGCAGATAATATAGCTGTACTTCATAGAGGAACTGTCATAGAACAGGGGACTCACTCTCAACTAATGAACAAAAAAGGAGCATATTATTTTATGAATAATGTACAAGAGTTATTCTACTGAAATAAATAGCGACCTTTAGATTATATACATATATATATATATATATATATCTTAAGACATTTAGTAAAATACAAATTGTCATCATTTAAGCTTTATTACTTCGAAAATTAACAATTGGGGATACCATACAAGTGAGCCTGAGAGTCAATACGAGCTCTATGTATCTAAAAAAAGGAGATATTATTTGTATATAGATCTGTAACAATATGATCTACATTAATAACATGTGAATATCCTCTGTTTGCAGTCATGGCAAATCTTCCTCGTTCCTCTATAACATTTCTCCCACACTCACTAATATTCTTACTCCAGTACCAGTCTACAGTGACAGTAGTACTATCATGAGGTACTAGTACTGAACACGATAGTAGAAGGATACTCCTTACTGGATTACAATGAGTGAAACTTGTAAGTTGTTGTCTCACATATTGATAGTTTCCTGGACAACCTTAAAATAAAAAATTAAAGATAATTATTATAGATAAAACTTCATACAATATACATACCTGTATTAGCTTTTATTATTGTAACATAGCTCTGTAGTATAAATAATTTTTATAATTTAAATAATGTGCCATCACATAAACAATAGTTGGCTACAACTGAAGTTACAATTTGCTTACAGTGGATGTTAAATACATTTATTTTTGTACACAAAAGTCCATTAGGTCAAGTGTCTTTCCCCGTCTATGTAATCATAAGATAATTACATTATAACTTATGCTTTTAGACAATGCACTAATGAATCATATATTACCATCAACAAAACACATGACATGGAACTTTAAAATTTCTTTTCTAATTTGCGGTTATACATTTAATAATTATTTTCATTATTATTGTTATTGGGCGTGGATCTCCACATGTAAAGGAAAAATGGCTGACTGTCTATCACTTCTTCGTCAGTACAATATCCAAAAAAAGGAGATAGTTGAGCGAGATGACCTTATTATCTTTGACAATATTGCTTGGCCAAAGAACGCCAGAACAAATTACCTCATTTACAAGTAAGTATAAACATTATTATTGCCAGTATTGTATGAGTTCCAGCTCTCTGAGTACATTTAATGCGTCAATGCTGTATCATACGTAGTATAGTTTGTCAAAGCACCTTGTCAAGAATTTAAAATTGGCTCCAAAAATCTATTTGAATTTATATCATTGCTCACACATGTATGGATGTATATTTTATCTCTACCTCAGAACTGGTCAAGGTGGAATTTCTAAGGAGTATTACTCATTAGAATCATTATTGTTTTTATTGAAAAATGTCAGTCTTTCTCATCCAATGTATGTACAACGAGCAGGAGTAAGTGAAATCACTTAAAACTAATTTTCTTAACAATGAAGGGTGTGGTTCATGTGAGAGGTGGAGCAATTGTATGAAGTTAAAAATTTTAGCACTATGTAATAAAAAAGTGTTATAAATATACAAATATTTTTATAGAAATAATATCATAAACAAGAATTAACTTTTAATGTCTAATCAAAACTAACTCACATGTTGTTAATGTGAGGTTGTTAATTGTCATTTCACTTATGTTTTAGAACCAAAACATTCCTGTTATTAAGTTCCCTGATAGAAGAGTAAGTTAAATGAAATAACAGGTACTTTGTCTAACATTTGTGTCTTTGTGTAGGGTCTTTTGAGTTATCTCAATGGAGAAGTCGGTTAGTTATATTGTTATATATTTAATGTTGTATTTATTTGTTATTGAACTATGTTATTATGTTATCATAGAATCAACTCCAAGTATTGACAGAAGTGTACATTTGGAAATGGGGATTCCAGCTCCACGTAAGTATTACCATGACAACAATATCACTATGACAACATCTTTAAATCATATAATCTGTTATTGATTTGATAGCCTCTAAAAGAACCAATGAAGAGCCACATCAAGAAGCTACTAAAAAACCACGACTCGAGGTACTCATTTTAATTGTCATTATTGATGTAGATAACAATTTATAATTTTGTCAATTTAATTATTAATTTATTTTTTTCATTTCATTTCTAGACCGAGGAAGCTAAAGCTAACAAAGTATGCATTATATTAAAGTATTTTATACATATATAGTTGTGATCAGTTAATTATATAATGGTGATATCTATACATGTAATTATTAAAGTTGAGGTAGTCCATTAGTACACTTGGTGTTTCTATAGCAACGATTAGCTGAGAAATTAGGAGCTAAAAAAGAGGGTGGAGCTATCACAGTAAACCGTTCTCTAAGTGAAGCTATGTCAGTGGAAAAAATAGCAGCTATCAAAGCAAAGAGATTAGCTAAAAAGAGAGCTACCATTAAAGATGATGACATTGACAGATCTGCTGTAAGTACATATATTGTATAATACACAGTACATGTAATGGTAGTAAAATATAATGCAGTATATAACTAGTCTTATTTTATACATATAGTAATATGACTTATTTACTGATACAATGTAGTTAGTTATATTATATGACTCATTATACTTGTTAGAGAGAATCATTTTAGTTACTAATATCCAGTACCAAAATGAAAATTTGCATGAAATTTTCATTCTAATATATAGTATGTGTAATGTTTGTTATAGTAAAAATTATCCAATGAAAATTATTAACCTACCAGAGACTAAAGTTTTTCCCTAACACAATAAACAAAACATATTATACTATTTTTGTTGTAGGATCATGATTATCTTGATGATACAACTCACTCCATTATTAAGAGAGAAAGACGTCACAGAACTAGAAGCTCAGTTCTACAGAGTTCTAGCAAAGTAGGAGGGGCTTTCTATTTCTTAATAACTACTTGTTAATCTTTTTTTAGACTTTTAGTAACATATTTAGTTTATTACAAACAGTTAAAGCTAGAGAAGAAGGAAAACCTGACGGACCTAACAAACAGACAGCTGCTACAGTGAGAATACCGATAACTCTTTTGACCACGCCTCCTTATTATCATGTAGGTGGAAGAGAAGCCTATTAAACCAATAACTCATAAATATAACAGATATGATCAAGAGAAGTTTGGTAAAGAAGGTAAGAAAAAGCTATCTATGAATGGATGGACAGACAAATGGATGAATGTAGAGATGAGGGATTGTTCCAGTATCTTTTGAACTAATGATCTTTCTTTTATAGCTACTGGTGAATTTAGTATAGTGACTACTGGGACATATCATGGTATGACACTAAAGACTATGACAGTGAGTCAAGCCTCTATAGTTATCATTATAATTAAAGTAAAAAAGAGTCAGTAGACATTAAGATTTTGATGTCTTTACTAGAATATATATCTCTCTCACGCACACACATATAGGAAGTAGCATCAAAACCATTACCTGAAGTATCACAGCCTGCTGCTGTCAAAACACAACCAGGTCAGTTCTATACTTTGTTTAGAGATAACAGAAGGTACCCACCCGATAACAATAAATTATTTACATTAGATCACACTAAAACAGTGGACGTTCCAAGATCTCAAAGGAAAGGTACAAAACATGTATTATATGTACATGTACAATAGGATCCACTGATCCAGCTGGATGTTTTCACTATAATGTTCTGTTGATTTTTAGATAATCGATCTCGTACTCCTATAATTATTGTTCCATCAGCTGTTACTTCAATCATAACAACGTACAATGCTAGAGAATTCCTGGAAGAATTCAAGTAAGAAATTGTGAAGTACATTACGTTAAGTTTGGTTTCTATAGTAACCATTCTCCTCTTTGTTTGTGTCATAATGTATCTCTTTGTCTAAATACAGGTATATACCTTCTGAAGACAAAAAGAGAGCGGGAACGAAGAAAACAGCAGATGTCATTGTTCATAGAAAGAAACCACACCCCTCTCATGAAGGGCAAACTATATCCATTCCTTATAAAGTCACAGATAATCCTCTACGTCTTAGTCAACAAGAATGGTGAGACATATGTAGTGATATGATATGAAGGTATTCCTAAATATTGCACATATGTGACTGAGTCTGACATAAAGGATCTCATCACAGCAAAAATGTCAAATGATTGCTTGCATATAAACAGTTGCTACACAGCCATCTTGAAAATGAAGCTCATGAAAGTTGGTAAGCAAGAAGCTCAATGATTGTCCTTCTTGCAAACCAAATTATGTAGACTTCTTGTTTAAGATGGCTGTGTAGGACTGTTTATACACAAATGTTCATTCAAAGATTTTTGAGTGATAATATCCCTTTTGTCAGACTAGGTCACATATTTTAAAAAGTATTTTATCAACACAATCAATAACAATAATAATAATATATTTTGTTATAAAAGTGTTGTTGTGTTAATATTTTTTGGCTGATTATAATTTTTTTTATTCCTTCAAAATTTGAAGTTATAATTGTAAATTTTAATTGATATCATCTTACAAACAACTCTGTGTTTCTCTCTTCTTTCAGGAAGCAAGTTGTAGCGGTATTTGTTGCTGGTCCCACATGGCAATTCAAAGGATGGCCGGGGGTACTGGCCGGTGGATCACCAGTAGACATATTTACAAAATGTAAATAAGTCATCAGTCTATATGAATTATAGAGTATTAACTTATCTTGTTGTCTTTGTTATTTATAGTGAAAGCTTTTCATATTAAATTTGAAGAAGCGAAATTAGACAGTAACATACAAAAATGGGATGTTGAAGTCCTTCAGGTAAGTACCTTATATTTGTTCTAGGTTTTCATGTTGTCTGTCCCATCCATTTATCTGTTTGTTTGTCCATTCCTAAATCTGTCCATAACAACTCAATCATGCATTAATAATTAAGAGAAGGGCACGATTTTGTGCCACACAGCAACATGTCATACATGTAGGTGTGTTTTGATGTGTGTATAATTTAAAGAAATTGGATACTTTAGACTATTTAGCTCACCTAGATTAGTGAGTGTAGATAGATTAACTCTATATGCTAGAGGTTATATCCATTAACTATCTAAATGTAAAGATTCCAGAGAGTTAAGACATTCCTACGTCTGTTCCAATCATGTATCATGTATTAATAATTAAGAGAAGGGTACGATTTTGTTGTAACAAATATACATAGCAACATGTGATGTGTGTAGGTATGTTCATGTCCTACGACAACAATGGATTATGTATAAGATGCCAACCAAATTATTTCCATTAAGTAATACACTAAAACATTATCTTATTAGTACAATAATATATCCATTGTTGTGTTAGACACTAAATATTTACCTTATATGGCTTTTGTTCCTCAACACACATAATCTAACCTTTTGTTCCAGCACTTCATTCTTAGACTTATACTTATTTTTTTTTTCTTATTTATTCAGATTAGTAGAACCAAACGTCACTTGGACAAGGCATCAATGCTTCGGTTTTGGGACATAATAGAAAAGTAAGGCTGGATATAATATTGAAATGATCACTGTTAACTTCAAAAGCATAAAGCATACAAAATGGGATGTTGAGCTATTCTTTGATATTTGAGAAATATCGATCTTTTCTCTCTTGTTGTATCATTTAGATTTATGACAAAGAACTTCTCAGATCTCAGATTCTAATTCCTCTTCAACTCTTTTCGTACTCATGCACACACTTGTCATTGTATATCGTTTCATTTTAGTAATGATTGTAATGTCAAAATGTTATGTTATATAATGTATTAAGACTATTTACCATCTAAAGTTATTAATATCGTTGTCACTTACATGATCACAAAACAATGTTCATATAACAGCTGAACAAAACATCCACACAGTATAAGCACATTGCTGTAACATCAAAGAAAACATTGCTTTTACATTTCTGCTTGACATTTCTTGTGCTTTATAAACCCATCTCTTTATAATTGCTCTCGTTGATAAACCCAACTCAACAGTACTGACCTTGACTTATTGTTGATATAAATAACTGACCTAGTCTAGTTTTGAGCAATTTAAACATTACCCATCATGGATTAAATAGTGCTTGTTATGTAATTAGTTTCGTCACCAGGAGGGAGTAGCAGTCAGCTGGAAAGAGACTACCACTTTGCAATGTCATTATCAAAATTATATTACAAATTTGACATGACACAACTCAATGATATATAACACAGTTGGTAGCTGATACTAAAATAATAATATCAAATGTTAAGAACGAGTGCTTTCCCTTGACGCCCACTCTTGTTTCATTTCATCACAATTAACACCAACCTAATTAAGATTTGAGATAAAATCCAAACCATTTAACTTAAAAGTGACAGCTGATATATAACATACCATTGCCTCGCCTAAATCTTCACTAATTTCAGCTAAAATCTTTGGGTCATTATAATGTGTAACAGCTTGGACCATAGCCTTAGCTCTCTTGGACGGGTTAGTACTCTTAAATATACCAGAACCCACAAAGACACCGTCTACACCTAGTTGCATCAAGAGACCTACATCTGCTGGAGTAGCTACAATAAGAATGAAATAACAGTCCTTACAACTGTAAAATATAGTAATAGCAGACACTTCAGAACCTTTGAAACATGCAGGTATCCTCAATACAAAGGTTAAACATACTCAAGTCTTTATATGATGATCATTTACGAGTGGTTATGGTTTCCTTTCTAAGTTAGAAAAAATGGTCACCATGACCAGAATTTTCCAATTTTAGAAGGAAATTGTTTTTTACCAAAACATACCAATTTCAAGTGGAAGGTCAACTAACAACAATATAAAGATGTACTTGGTTCTGACTTCATTTACATAAAGTATTCATTTGACTTACCAAGACCTCCAGCAGCAAAATTGACCACTGGTAGTCGTCCTAGTTCAGCAGTCTGTTTCAACAATGGATAAGACACACCCAATTGTTTAGCATAACTATAAAGTTCGGAGGAATCCATTGCCTGAGCCATTTTGATTTCACGATTAATAGCTCTAGCATGTTTAACAGCCTCTACTACATTACCTAATAAATGTGTTTGTATAAGATTATTTAATAAATAATAGGACACAGCTAAATTCAAGACAAGAAAATGTATTGAGGTACTATATCATGTCTTTACTTCAAAATACTCTTCAAAAGGCAGTTATTGAATACACAATTGAAAGGAAAGAGGAAGTTAATGTTAGCTGTGTACATGTGCTGTGCAGACAAAAAGCAATACAGTCTGTAGATTTTGTTAGTACCCCTATAATCTCTTTCATTTATTAAAGCCTAAACATCTAAAACATCACAACATTTTTCAACTACATTTACATAGAATTATTAACTATGACATCATTGTTAATTAACCAGTGAATAATGTCTGTTTTTAAAATACAATGTCTCTGATATTTTATTATATATCTATTTAAAATTACCTGTTCCGGCCTCTCCTTTTGTTCTGATCATGGAAGCTCCCTCTTCAATTCTTCTCAAAGCCTCACCAAGATACCTAGCACCACATACAAAAGGAACCGTAAAACCATGTTTATCGACATGGTTCTCATGATCAGCTGGAGTCAAGACTACAGCATGAAAACAAAAAAAAGCAAGTTTATTGATTGTTCAATAATGATGATGACGATACAATGAGGTTAGCTTGTTTTATAAGCTTCAAATATTTATACCTTCAGACTCGTCAATAAAATCAACTCCTAGTGCTTGTAAGATCTGTGCTTCTACAAAATGTCCAATTCGTACTTTAGCCATCACAGGAATTGTCACTGCAGCCATGATCTCTTTAATTTTCTACAAGAAATAAGTACATTCTACTAGCTTTTATCAACATTGCTCTTGTATTTATTAGCCACTATTTTGAATGAGATCTTGCAAACTAAATTATAAATTACGTATGTTAGATGAATCAACCTCATACTCCATGGACAGAAACTAAATCTAGTTATTAATTGGTATAATTGGATTATTAACTAACCTTAGGATCTGTCATGCGTGCTATCCCACCTTCCTTTCGTATATCAGCAGGGACTCGTTCCAGAGCCATCACAGCACAGGCTCCAGCCTCTTCAGCAATTCTAGCCTGCTCTGCTGTTACGACATCCATTATTATTCCACCTTTTAACATCTGTGCTAAACCCTCCTTTACTGTAACAGTACCTAAAGGGTTATCGTTACATTACCATACTGGTATAGATTGAGAGATCAGTTACTATGGAGTCAAAGAATACTTTCTATAGTTAGGATATCAGTTCTAGCTCCATAATATTTATTATTCAACCTCTCTATATATAGACACCATGCTAAGCCACTATAGAAATGGTTTATTATATTTAGTAATCGAATTACATGTTGCTAGTTAAAAGTTAATTCATAAAATTACATTATAGCAAGTAATTTGGAGGGAAAATTATTGGCAAATCGATATAAAATAAACTTTGGAAAAATTAAATTTGGTGAATGACTTCCTCCACCTACTACCACACCCATAATTAAAATATCGGAGGATAAAATTGAAACACAATTTGCCAATATTTTTTCCATCCAAAATCACTTGCTAAATGGTATTGTAATCGAGCATGGACTTGACTGTGAGCTATTACATCATTATGTAGTAATATCTCTAATTTGTTATGTAAGTCTTAATCAACACACTCAATGCAGAATTTTAAGGAATATATTAACTAGCATATTTTGTTAACTAAACTATAAAGAACACACTCGCTTTCAGCATGAACAACGATGACAAAAGATCTGAATAAAACTGTTCTTTACTGCATTATTTATTAACAAAGGACCATATTAGTAAGCAAAAATGGAGTTGGTAAACCAGGTCATTCATTATCAACACTTTTAGACTGCAGTTAAAGACACCAGCTGTGAAGGTCATGTGACATAAACACTTTTCTCTATATAGCTAAAAAAATAAACTAGGCAATCTTGAGAACATACAAGTGGGCGGGGCTAATATAAATGTTTATTGGGATTTTTTTAAACTTAAAATATTGGCAATCTAGTGAAAGTTTGGCCACTTCTAAACACGTAAAAAGCAAAATTTAGGCCAGTGGATTCCAATTTGAATATTAACTGATGCTACTAACTTCTAACATCAGAACGACAGTATATAATAATTAAATGTTCAACAATTATTAACTGTACCAAATCACAGTGATACAAACAGTTATAGATTTACTACCACACTCCTCAATAATTTATGATGTGTTCGTTGAGTTTACCAATATAATTCATAAATTATTGTTATAACACAATAGAGTAGAATAAACATAATATCATAATTATTACACGAGTTGACATGTCTTCTTACCCGTTACTCGAGTTGATGCTGTTGATTCCATGATGAGCAACTATATATATAAGTTCTATTGACTTCTCAATTCGTCTACGAGAAGACAAACCAGCTTAAAAGATAAGAGACGGATCACCGACTATAGGCTATTTAATATTCATAATGTGATGATGCAATATAATTGACTTGTTTCAGTGACACTTAGTTGTGATGGCCTCTTCGATGCTAAAGGACGTTGTTGTAGGCGTTCTTTGTATCCAAGGAGCTTTCATCGAGCATATTAGAAAGTTAGAAGAAATTAAAGAAAGAATGAAAAGTCAATTCTCTCTCCTGATCAGAGAGATCAGAAAGCCAGACCAGTTGGATGAGATTGATGGCTTAATAATACCAGGAGGTGAAAGTACAACATTAAGTGTGTTTCTTAGCAAAAATGAATTTAACGAACATCTAAAAAAATGGATGTCAACAAATGTGGTCGTTTGGGGTACATGCGCCGGATTAATTTTATTGTCTGACAAACTACAAAGTCAGAAAATAGGTGGTCAAGTTAAGGTAAGTATTGTTGCATATATTAATATTAATTACAATCTATTTGTATTGATTTAGCTAACATTTAGCATTATCCTTGCAAGTATACTGCTTGTTTGAGGGTGTGTTCATAGCAACAGTTGCTATGCTGCCATCTTGGATGATAAATGTAATGAGTGTTTATGTATAGTTATGTAGTCCTATATGATACATTGTTATGGCCTCCTAATTTTGCCAAGCTCTTGACTGTTCAAATTTAGAGTCACAGTATATAGTACTCAATCCCTTCCACAAGGAAACACACCTATTGTTTGTATCAAGTTAGATTGTAAGGTGCAACTTTGTCACATGTTGTTATAATCTATAGCTTGGAGGTCTTCCAGTTGAGGCTACTAGAAACTTATTTGGTCGTCAGCTTAACAGTTTTGAAGCTAGTGTGGAACTTCAAGAGCCTGAACTACAAAATTGTCTGAAAGAAGAAGGTCCGAAAATGTCTCATGGAGTGTTTATTCGAGCTCCTGGAATCAATAGAATTTTATTACCAGATGTCAAAATTTTAGGTCAGCTGTGTGATACAGACAGAACAGTTGTTGCTGTCCAGTACAAGAATATGATAGCAACCTGTTTTCATCCAGAACTTACTGATGATTTGCGTTGGCATCTTTACTTTATCAACTGTATTATGAGAACTAAATTATAACTTATTAATTTATTAGTACTTTTAGTGACAATTAGAACTGAGCTAAAATAGAATGTATTAATGAATGTGAAAATATTAGTAAATAATATCATTTTGTACTCTTTTGATGATTTATTTATTTTGTTTTATTTTGTTACCATGGTAATACACTTTTATGTTTCTTCTTGTTTGTATGATGCTTTGTTATCTGTTGAACCTTTTTCTTTTTTGGTTTTGGAGGAGGTTTCTGACATTTTTTATCTGGATATAAGACAGCTTGAGAACGTTTCTGTGACTGTGACAATCTTTGCTGTAAAGTCTTGAGTTTTGACGCTGTCACTTGCTGTTCTTGAGAAATTGTACGAATTGTATCGTCAGTTCACTGTCATATATATAGTTTCAACAATAATTTTACTGGCCCCAAAGATATTATAAGCTTTTCAGATTTCCTTATTAAAAATTCATAGTTATTAATTCTATTAATATAGTTATTAAAATATTTTTATATATTTGCTCTGTTAACATTATTCATAAAATAATATGCTCCTTTTTTTCTTATTAGTTCATAATGTGTTCCCTGTTCTATGACAGCACCCTTATGAAGTACAGCTATATTGTCTGCATTGGAAATAGTAGACAATCGATGGGCAATGATGATAGTAGTACGTCCCTCTCTAGCTTTATCTAGAGCTTCCTGAACAGTTTTCTCACTCTCTGTGTCCAGAGCAGAAGTGGCCTCATCAAGGAGGAGGATCTTGGGATTTTGGACTAGAGCTCGAGCTATAGCTATACGTTGTTTCTGACCTCCACTTAATTGCTTTCCTTTGGAACCCACATTTGTATCATAACCCTAAAAACAATAGAAAGATAATCATCATAACAAATAATATAGATTGTCTCACTTGAGGGAGTGTTTGAATAAAGTCATGAATATTGGCAGCTTTAGCTGCTTCAATGATCTCTTCATCGTTGAGTTCTTTATAATTAGCACCATAACGGATATTATCACCAATAGACATATCAAATAACACTGGTTCTTGTGATACTAAACTGATCTGACGACGAAGCCACGAAACATTTAAAATACGAATATCTAATCCATTTAGCAATATAGTACCATACTGGAGATCATAGAATCGTTCAATTAGAGACAAGACAGTGCTTTTTCCTGAGCCACTAGTTCCAACAAGAGCTACAGTCTTACCAGGTTTGATACTAAGACTGAGACCTTGTAATATATCTATCTCAGGACGTGATGGATAATGAAATTTGGCCGATAACATTTTAACTTTAAAAGACTCTTCATCCTATCAATTGTAAACAGGAGTTTAATGTTATGAACTAATATGTTACTTTACCTTAAGTGTGATCCCTCCATCACTAAAAGCATCAATCCGAGGTTGCGTGCTCAGGAGGGAAAGTATGTTCTCAGCTGCAATTTTGGCATTTTCAGTATCTGGTAAAGTTCTAAACAACTCTTTGAATATGACATTAGTAAACATTATTGCTCCAAGAGCTCTGTAGATAATATTGAAAGAGTTTGTATAATTAGAAGAACACTAGATACCTGAATAGCTGATCTAGATTTGCATGATAAGGTTTACTGGAGTCTGATGTATATATATGTGAGGCTAGAACAAATCCACCAGCCAATATTAACAATGAAGATGATTGAGTAATTGCTAATAAAATAGACTGCAGGACAGTACTCTTCATATCATATCTATATGGAAATAAATTGTGCACAACTCCACAAATGTAACATAGAATATTATTACCCAAATGGTCTTTCCAATTGTTTTTTGTATTTTCTGATCAATTTCTCTTCAATGCCTAATGAAGACACAGTGAATACACCGTCAATGGATTCTACAGCTGTCATAATACACTCATGTTGAGACTCTGAACTTTTATTGATGAAAAGTTTTGTGAGCTGCATCTGAATAACTCCAGCAAGTACAAATATGACTAAGCTGGGCAGAGCAATAAGTCCTAGTGGCCATGAAGCCTCTAATGCAATGATGTAACTAGCTAAAAGATTGACACCTGCTCTGAGGCATATACCTAAACGAAGACCAGTCACCTGAAAATAGAGGAGCTGTGGTTACTTATATATAAAGAAGGATAGGGTGGTTGAATGGATAAATGAATGATAAGTAGGTACATCAATAGATGGATATACAGATGCTGTAACTCAAGCATACAAAAGCTTTAGTCTGACCTGATTGACTTCAGATGCATCTACAGTTAATCTGTTGATTAAAATACTGACAGCATTCTCAGGTTCATCAAAAAATGTTAAATCTTGTCTCAGCATAGCTTCAAAAGATTGCTGTCTTAGACGATCAGTGAGACGATCAGCTGCCACGTTAAGAGTAATAGTCTGTACAATCAAAGACATGTACAAATTTTATCATCACTACATAAATTTTAAAATTTCAAATCTTTCCATCATTCATGCAAATATGCTTACTGCAATAGATAAGACGAGAAATCCTAAGAACCCTAAAGCCACATAGCCCCCCGAGAAATTATGAACTCTTCGTATTAGAATAATTTTATCCAATTCAGAAAATATCTAACATATGAAAATACATAATGACATAATTACTACCCAGAAATGATACTATGTTTGGTTATGAGATAATATAATCATAGAAATATTAATGACAATAATTTTACTTGTAATGCTTGACTTAGTAGGATGAAAACAGATGCAATGAGTATACCAATCACAATAAACCCAGCAACTCCTATCAGTAATAACCACCAATCAGGTTTATTCAATTGTAAAAGGGTCTTTATTGTGACTTGTTTTTCAGTGTGTTCAACAATAGTAGAGGGAACTTCATCAAAGACCTAAAAAGACATAAAAAGAATAAAGTACACATGACAATAGATTGATGGAATGAATAACAATTCCATGAATTTTTTTCAGCCACAAAGATCATGTTCTTTTACTAGGATCAATTGTATCAAGCTAGGTTTGGTTAACCTTGACTTTATTTGGTTGTAAAGGTTACTAAACATGGAATGGCCAACTATCATTATGACATGACTCCAAAAACAATATCAAATTCCTAGTTCATAAGTTATTTGTGTATCCAGTCGTCTTACTATCCAATGTCATTCCCAGTCTAATTATTACATTGTGTCTCTCATAACAATATGCAGATAATTCAATTACAATCATTACCCCCACTTTTAAATTAAATTAAATATACAAATTTAAAGTACATTACATTCATTCATCCATTTATCTGTCTGTTCTCATCTTTTTCTTTATCTCACCTCATCAAGTGCATATAAAGTGTGAGGTGAGAACTTTGGGCTGCGTGGAGTGTGAGGTATGGGGTTAACTTCAGAAACAGGTATTAATCCTTCAGATACTCTACGACTCAAAGAATTTAATCTTAATGTACGTCGAAGGGATGATCTTGGGCCTCCAATATTATCAATAGAACTTCCTACATGTGATGATGTGGGATGACCAGAAGAGCTTTTACGTCTTTTATAGTTTCGCTGGCTTATTGAATGTTTATAAGCATTTCGGAAATCAAGGGTGTTGGTAACTACAGTGTTAAACAATGATACAATGGAAGTTATCTCAAACAATACATACTTTCTCTCTCATCATGAATACTCTGATTATCAACCAACTCAAAATACAGTCCTTCCTTGTCCATCAATTCATTATGAGTGCCCATTTCAACAACACGTCCATCTTTGATACCCACTATAACATCAGCTGTTTGAATAGTAGACAATCGATGAGCAATGATGATGGTAGTACGTCCCTCTCTAGCTTTATCTAGAGCTTCCTGAACAGTTTTCTCACTCTCTGTGTCCAGAGCAGAAGTGGCCTCATCAAGGAGGAGGATTTTGGGATTTCGGACTAGAGCTCGTGCTATAGCTATACGTTGTTTCTGACCTCCACTTAATTGAGCTCCACCTTCTCCAACTAGAGTATTAAACTTTTTCGGTAACTCAGCAATAAAGTCATATGCATTTGCAGCTTTGGCTGCCTTTACAATTTCCTCCATTGTAGCTCCTTCTTTACACAGGCCAATATTTTCAGCTATACTCACATTGAAGAGAAGTGGTTCCTGTGAAACAATACCTATCTGATTTCGAAGCCATCCAACATTGAACTCTTTGATATCCATACCATCGAGAGTAATCTGTTTTGAAAAAATATAATTTGATAAATACATATAAACTTTAATCTATTACACACCATCCCTCCACTGTGATTGTAAAGTCTCATTAGAAGGTGTAATACAGTTGTCTTCCCACTACCACTGGGACCAACCAGAGCCACTGTCTGTCCAGGATTTATAACTAAGTCCAGTCCACGTAGCACCATGACATCAGGACGAGATGGATAACTGAACACAACATCAGAGAACTCAAGTTTACCATTAATATCATCAAGGGTAGCACTTGGAGCACCATCTTTTGGATTAATCTCAGGTTCCTGTATAAAATTGACTTGATCAATTGCTTATCAGGTAGTTCCAATACTTTGTCAATGATGGAAAATATACTACCAGCAGAACCAGTAGCTTCAGCTATACTAGCAAGTAGCGGTAGTGCATTGCCCAGATTAAGAATGCCGTTAACAACTCCTAATATAATCTATAAAAAATAACAAACAATAACAGTGTTAGAATTAAAACTTGATATATTACCGTTACAATATCACCTGGAGTCACATCACAATCAACAAACAATAGGACACCATACCTACATGATAACAATAGTATTTTTATTGGATGACTCATTTTACATCAACTTACCAGAATCCCAGACCAAAACAAGAAAAGAATATTAAAGTAAATAATCCATAAAAAAATCCAATGATCACTTGTTTTTTATACGACTCCTTCTTGGCTTGTGTCAATAAATAGTTGTATCTGGAAATGATCAAAGGACATGTAACACAAACACAGAAAACAAAATTGCATTAGATATCACTACAATCCATACAAACAGTGAGTTCAATTAAACAAACCTGTTACCATGTATGGAGTATCTAATATAGTACTTATACTATTATTGATTATATTTACCTTTCAGCTTCCTTCCTTTCACCCCCAAATGCCATAACTGTTTTAATAGCTGACAGAACCTCTTCTGCTACAGCCCCTGCTTTAGCTAAAGCAGATTGCTCTTTAACAGCAACAACAGCAGTAATCTAAGTGTGAAAGATTGGTTGGAATCATTCTTACAAGATAAACTGTGTGTGTAATTTACCTTGCCGGTGATGATGATCATTGCAATTATTAAAGGGAAAGAGACAGAGATTGTTAGAGCAAGTTTCCAATTCAGTGCTAATGCAATAATTAGACCAGATAAGAGACTAGCAAACTCTTGAATAAAAGAAGCACTATTGCTGCCAATACCATCCTCAATTTTAGCAATATCTCTGCAGGGAAAATGATGAATTAATGATATTAACTGTATACACATCTCATTACAAACTCAATAATGCATGCAACAGAATCATGTACATTTATGGTTTAAGTATCAGATGATTTATACATAACATGTGTCAACATCACTATTCTTACTCTGCTAGTCTTGTTGGTAGTTCTTTAGAAGGATTCAGATCATACCAGCCCATATCCTGTCTCAGTACAGCCTCAAGAAACGTCACTCTCATATGCTTTGTTTGATGCAATGCACTCAGGGTCCACAATAAATTAGATAATAGTGATGATATGAAAAGAGCAAATGCCACAGCTATCATATAATAAACATATATAGCAACTTGATCTTGTAGATAAGTGTCAATGTCAGTAGCTGTAAATGTATTGGTATAAAAGTCTGATATGTTGCAGAAATAGTCAGTTGAATTGATACTGGCTACACCAGGAGATAATAAATTTACAATAGAATGTCCAATGAACTCTGTGACTATTAGTCCCAGTAGATAAAACACGATAGGTAATGAACTACCAGCTATTATTGCCATTATTGTTCCCAGTAACATGAATAAAATATCAGACCATTTGGCAAATCGGTACTAATGAAAAGATTGAATAACAATATAAAATATATAATAGTAAGCCATTTATATTAATTATATTATTCTTAGTAAGAAGCCATGTAGGTTTGTTTTACTTACACAAGCTATTGGTTTTACTCTCCCACACACACTATACACACAAACACACACATAACGATACCATGTTGCTAGGGAAATATATAGATCAATTCATAATAGGAGTCTCCATTTGATGTAGAAATTGTCATAAACATCTTCCCAAATCACCCAATATGACTATATAAATTTGAACTCAACTCACATGGGAAAGACCATTTTAATGTAGTATAGTGTCATTCCATACATAGCAATTTAATTAAGTATTTATGGTGGCTCTGTTATTATAGTGATATAACTTACCAGATGCCAGAAAGGAACAGCAGATGTAGTGTTTTCATTTGTTAGCTCACCATTTATCACACTATACAGGAAATTATAGAATGTTATAACAATACCATAGTAACTATTATCAATCATTGTGATAGCAATATAAGATATAGTAATGATATCTAATCATGTGCACATATGATCTAAATATTCTCTGCTGACATCTTCTCAATGAGTAAGAAAAAACACCAAATGCAACTTGAAGCGTGTCTTTAAGATTTGTTATATTCAACATGTATATAGTGTACATATCAATAGTCTTGAAGTTTGAAATTACTTTCTTATGCTTACTAATAAAATGATATGGTCTCAGTTTGGTCAAATTTACACAATACTTCTGTAAAATATTGCAGTAAAAGACTAACACATTTGTCTTTTATAGTCTCGAGGTCAGATGTAACCATTGTAGAACATTTGGCCTCGAGACTACGTATTTTAATACAGACTGGCAATATTAAATACAATATACTAGACAGTATTATTACTCTAAATACATATAGTATATTGATTCACAGAAAATAACCTCGTCATTTCTAAATTAGTTATAATTATTACATACCTGCTGTCAGAGTGATTAGAGTCGTGATTCTCAGTCCAGTTCATTTTTACAAAATGGATTCGTTGCCCCTTTGCTGAGAATTTAGCTACTCTGTCAATGGGTGTGGCTCAATTTTTGTTGAGCTAACCACTTTTTTGGAAAGTTTATGTTTTCTCAACCATCTCTAACCACTGTTATTGTTTATCAACTAAAGCTGAGCAAATTAATAGGTGTTGATAGCATTGCTGAATGCTGGACTTTGATATACCCCAGACCCCGAACCATAGACATCAGAACCTAAAATGTTTTAATTTCATATTAAAGTACTGAGATCCGTCACTGGCACTCTAGACAATCCTTGTTATAAAAGTACATATTCAGTATAAAACTTAATTATTTTGTTGGTAATACAACTATTGACTCCAAGAACTATTACTGATATTGTATATAACTTGTTGAGATCATGTTTTGATGTTACCTTCTAATAGACATCCCACAATAGAGAAAATGCAATTCAAGTTGGCATGTGCACAAATGAAACTTTAAACATGATACTTTACAGTATAAGACTTCAATTTACTTCCACTACCACACAGTAGGAGACTCGGTCCTCCTTTTCATGTACAATAGAAGTATTAGGCTCATTTGCAGAGTTATATAATTAAGGTAGACTGCATGTACATATTATAGATGCATATGGTATAGTGTTGATAATATTATATAGTCCATATTCAATAATACCATGACATATATATGACTTCTGTTTGGACATCAAAACAATACACAACATTAAAATACTATCATCCCATGGAGTGTTTGTTCAAGCTCCTGGAATCAATGGATTTTTATCACCAGATAGATGTTAAGATTTAGGTCAGCTGTCTGATGTAGACAGTACAGTCATTGCTGTCCAGTACAAGAATATGATAGCAACCTGTTTTCATACAGAACTTACTGATGATTTGGTTTGGCATCTTTACTTTATCAACTGGAAGTATTAGGCTCATTTGCAGAACTAAATTATATTTTATTAATTTATTAGTACTTTTAGTGACAATTAGAACTGAGCTAAAATAGGATGTATTAATGAATGTGAAAATATTAGTAAACAATATCATGTTGTACTCTTTTGATGATTTATTTATTTTGTTTTATTTTTTTACCACGGTAATACACTTTTATGTTTCTTCTTGTTTGTATGATGCTTTGGTATCTGTTGAACCTTTTTCTTTTTTGGTTTTGGAGGAGGTTTCTGACATTTTTTATCTGGATATAAGACAGCTTGAGAACGTTTCTGTGACTGTGACAATCTGTGCTGCAAAGTCTTGAGTTTTGATGCTGTCACTTGCTGTTCTTGAGAAATTGTACGAATTGTATTGGCAGTTTCTCGAGTTAAATGATCCAGTTTTTGCTGTAGCAGTCTTTCTTCTTGGTTGAGCATGCCTTGAACATGTGCAGGCAAGCTAGTTTGCTTCCTTATCACTCGAGACATGGTCAGCAACTGCTGTAGTTCAAGAGTTCGTTATTAAATGTTCTGACAGGAAGTGAATGGAGTCTACCCAGTTTCCTATTATTAGTTTACAGGAAATACTATATTAAAACAGAAACCATGTGAATATTATTTTGATAGGATAGCAATTACTAATAATTATTACAATTATGATATGTAATTCAGTCAAAACAGTCTGTTCTCTTCACTTTAAGATGCTGATGGTTGGACCAGAGGTTTGCTGATGAGTAGATGAGCTACACTGTTAATTCTCTCTGCTTCTCTTAGAATATATAACCGACAATCGTATAACATACCTATAATTGTTACGAGGTCAGTATCCACAATATTAATTTCTTTACTAAGTGGGGCACAAAATCGGTGATAAGTGGCTCCCATAACTTTACAGAAAGCTTTGGCTTTTTCAACTTCTTGGCCGTTTGCTGAAGACAACTGCTCAAACAACATAAAGAACACATTCTTTAAACTAATGAAGTTATCCTTGAGATTCCACAAGCCACTCAAGGTGAAACTAGGAGGAACAATAGCTATTTTATCAACGGGGACTTCAGGTGGAATCCCAGTTCCTAAAGATAACACAAACTTTAAGTTGCACGGAACGCCATCTCTTTCTGCTTGATTAACAACTTCAGTCATACCAATTAATGTTGGATTATTGGCCATTATAGCCCCATCTAGAAACTTGTTTTCGTAAGGTAAAAAGTAAATAGGAGCAGACGAACTCATGCGGCCTGCTTCCCATACCTTGCGTTCACTAGGACCTTTCTGACCATCGCGAGCTTCACCATAGTTTGTAATGAGATGTAATGAGCATGGAATCTTATCAGCTAGAGTTGTTGTAACGATAATTCGAGGATGCTTAATATCTGTCATCACTGTATTTTCACCAACACCAGAAATGAGAAGATTCTCAATACACTTTCCTCGGTCCTTTGTCTCTGTGAATGCTTGAACAATCCCTGTGAACATTAAAGCAAAGTATGATTCAACTGGTATTTCACCATAAATGTTAAACAACGGGATAAACGAGCCACCACTGGTAGCAATTACATAGTCAAAGTATGCCATGAGTGACGTGCAGTCAGGGTTCAATAGTTTCATTCGACGTTCTATTGCGACTAAGAACTGTATCAGCAGAAGTGCTCTGATTCCTCCTCCGTCTAAACTTAGGAGACAAACAGCATCTTGAGGCAATGTGGGATGATCTGGCATAAGTGGAAGCTGTGATGCCGCTCGAGTTAGTTCAGTAATTTCATTAAAGACAATTTCATACTTAGCATAGTTAGGCAAATCTGCCTTATCAATTGGTTTCTCTCCATTGTTATTACGAATGGATGGATCAGCCTCAAAAACGAGAAGAAGTTTGACAAGCTCAAGATTATCGTGCTCAACTGCAAAATGCAATGAAGTGTCTCCAGTGTCTGGATGAGGAAAGTTAGGATCAGCACCACCTAATAATAAATAGTAACTACTCTTCATATAGCCTTTATAGATAGCTACCATCAATGGTGTATCACCATTGTCATCAAGGATATCAAAAGAGATATCTTCGACAGTATCTGGCCGTGGTGACTCTGGAATGGTAAAATACTCTGAACTGCTACTGAGCAGTAATGACTGCCTCCTTTCTACCATGGACCAAATGTCTTCAGGGTTATTAGAACGGACTGCTTTATGAAGAGGACTCTCTGTTGACTTGTAAATAGTATTAGGCAGTCCAAAGAGAAGTGGAATACCACCTGCTTTTGTCAATTCAGAAAGAGCAGTAGGTTTGTGTTTTTTACCTAGTTGAGATTTGTGGTTTTTAAGTCGCTCCAAGCTAGCAGTTTTCTTCAACTTATACTTTGCTATGTCCATCAACCAATCTAAGCCTTCACCTGACATGTGGCTCATTGCTGATTCCAATGGAGTATTACCAGTACTGTCTTCCTCTTCTAGGTCTCCACCTTTACGAAGCAGGAGATCCACTTCATCACGGCTCTCTCTGGAACATGCTGAATGGAGTAAGACCTGCACTATTCTGTGCCACTCAAAGTGAATGTTGGTACGGGATTCCATAACTTCTACTATATGTAAGCATAATTCTTTTGGAGAAAGAGGTACAGGAAGTATAGCCACTTCCAGTAAATCTTTATTGAGTTTAATCGAACCGTCAAGCAAGGGCCTTAAGGTCCTCCGAAGTAGCGAGAAAGCAGTCTCGGAGTCGTCTCGATTGTCGCTTTCGTAGAGGCATTGAGATAAAATGATGCTGCTGGCCTCGCTCTGAATGCAGAGGACACAATAAGTCCGTTTCACTACAGTGTTGGGGTAGCCCTGAGACAAATCGTTCTTATGTAAAAGAGCAATATTGCTCTTTATACAAATCCAACTAGCACTTTCATCTTCAGGAAAACTATTTAGCTTTATACAAACATCTGGGTCTAGGGATGAGAGGTGGCCTTGTAGATCTCGCACACAAAAAGTCATTTTCAATTCAGTCAAGAGCTCTTATTAAAAATTCATAGTTATATAAGATTTATTAATTAAATTTAGAGTTATTAAAACATTTTAATTATTTGTTTCGTTAACATTATTCATAAAATAATATGCTCCTTTCTTTCTCATTAGTTGAGAGTGAGTCCCCTGTTCTATGACAGCACCCTTATGAAGTACAGCTATATTGTCTGCATTGGAAATAGTAGACAATCGATGGGCAATGATGATGGTAGTACGTCCCTCTCTAGCTTTATCTAGAGCTTCCTGAACAGTTTTCTCACTCTCTGTGTCCAGAGCAGAAGTGGCCTCATCAAGAAGGAGGATCTTGGGATTTCGGACTAGAGCTCGAGCTATAGCTATACGTTGTTTCTGACCTCCACTTAATTGCATTCCTTTAGAACCCACATTTGTATCATAACCCTAAAATAATAGAAAGATAATCATCATAACAAATAATATAGATTGTCTCACTTGAGGGAGTGTTTGAATAAAGTCATGAATATTGGCAGCTTTAGCTGCTTCAATGATCTCTTCATCACTGAGTTCTTTATAATTAGCACCATAACGGATATTATCACCAATAGACATATCAAATAACACTGGTTCTTGTGGTACTAAGCTGATCTGACGACGAAGCCATGAAACATTTAAAGCACGAATATTAAATCTATTTAGCATTATAGTACCAGACTGGAGATCATAGAATCGTTCAATTAGAGACAAGACAGTGCTTTTTCCTGAGCCACTAGTTCCAACAAGAGCTACAGTCTTACCAGGTTTGATACTAAGACTGAGACCTTGTAATATATCTATCTCAGGACGTGATGGATAATAGAATTGAGCTGATAGCAATTTTATTATAGAAGATTCTTCATCCTATCAATTGTAAACAGGAGTTTAATGTTATGGACTAATATACTACTATACCTTAGGTGTTGCACCTTGATTACTAAAAGCATCAATCAGAGGTTGCTTGCTCAGGAGAGAAAGTATGTTCTCAGCTGCAATTTTGGCATTTTCAGTATCTGGTAAAGTTCTAAACAACTCTTTGAATATGACACTAGTAAACATTATTGCTCCAAGAGCTCTGTAGATAATATTGAAAGAGTTTGTATAATTAGAAGAACACTAGATACCTGAATACTTGATCTAGATTTGCATGATAAGGTTTACTGGAGTCTGATGTATATATATGTGAGGCTAGAACAAATCCACCAGCCAATATTAACAATGAAGCTGATTGAGTAATTGCTAATAAAATAGACTGCAGGACAGTACTCTTCATATCATATCTATATGGAAATAAATTGTGTATAACTCCACAAATGTAACATAGAATATTATTACCCAAATGGTTTTTCCAATTGTTTTTTGTATTTTCTGATCAATTTCTCTTCAATGCCTAATGAAGACACAGTGAATACACCACCAATGGATTCTACAGCTGTCATAATACACTCATGTTGAGACTCTGAACTTTTATTGATGTAAAGTTTTGTGAGCTTCATCTGAAGAACTCCAGCAATTACAAATATGACTAAGCTGGGCAGAGCAATAAGTCCTAGTGGCCATGAAGCCTCTAATGCAATGATGTAACTAGCTAAAAGATTGACACCTGCTCTGAGGCATATACCTAAACGAAGACCAGTCACCTGAAAATAGAGGAGCTGTGGTTACTTATATATAAAGAAGGATAGGGTGGTTGAATGGATAAATGAATGATAAGTAGGTACATCAATAGATGGATATACAGATGCTGTAACTCAAGCATACAAAAGCTTTAGTCTGACCTGATTGACTTCAGATGCATCTACAGTTAATCTGTTGATTAAAATACTGACAGCATTCTCAGGTTCATCAAAAAATGTTAAATCTTGTCTCAGCATAGCTTCAAAAGATTGCTGTCTTAGACGATCAGTGAGACGATCAGCTGCCACATTAAGAGTAATAGTCTATACAATCAAAGACATGTACAAATTTTATCATCACTACATAAATTTTAAAATTTCAAATTTTTCAATCATTCATGCAAATATGCTTACTGCAATAGATAAGACGAGAAATCCTAAGAATCCTAGAGCCACATAGACCCCTGACAAATCACTGACTCTTTGTATCAGAATAATTTTATCCAATTCAGAAAATATCTAACATATGAAAATACATAATGACATAATTACTACCTGGAAATGATGCAATGTTTGGTTATGAGATAATATAATTATAGAAATATTAATGACAATAATTTTACTTGTAATGCTTGACTTAGTAGGATGAAAACAGATGCAATAAGTATACCAATCACAATAAACCCAGTAACTCCTATCAGTAATAACCACCAATCAGGTTTATTCAATTGTAAAAGGGTCTTTATTGTGACTTGTTTTTCAGTGTGTTCAACAATAGTAGAGGGAACTTCATCAAAGACCTAAACAGACATAAAAAGTGTAAAGTACACACTACAATAGACTGATGGAATGAATAACAATTCCATGAATTTTTATTTCAACCACAAACACCATGTTCTCTTACTAGGATCAATTATATCAGGCTAGGTTTGGCTAACCTTGACCTTATTTGGTTATAAAAGTTACTACACATGGAGTGGCCTACTATCATTTATGACGTGACACTAAAGACAATAGGAATTATGCCAAATTCCTAGATTATAAGTTATTTGTGTATCCAGTTGTCTTACTATGCTATTCCCAGTCTAATTATTACATTGTGTCTCTTATAACAATATGCAATTACAATGATTACACCCACTTTTAAATTGAACTAATTTTACAAATTTAGAAGTATTGTATTAACACTTCACATTATAGCATTACAACTGCATTGTATAATTGATGTAGACATTTAATGAACCTTACAAGTGAAGAAAATAACACAGCCAATTGTCTGGCTTTTTTTTCATCCATCCATCTATAAATCTATCTGTCTATTCATCTTTCTTAAATTTTCTCTAACCTCTTCAAGTGCATATAAAGTGCGAGGTGAGAACTTTGGGCTGCGTGGAGTGTGAGGTATGGGGTTAACTTCAGAAACAGGTATCAATCCTTCAGATACTCTACGACTCAACGCACTAAAGATACTCGTTTCTCGTCTTAACAAAGGTCGAACAGGTGATTTTCTTGGACCTCCAATATTATCTAAAGAGCTTGGTAAACGCATCAATATGGGATGACCAGAAGAGCTTCTACGTATTTGAGAATGTTGCCGACTTATTGAATGTCTGTATGCCTTTTGGAAATCAAGGGTGTTGGTAACTAAAGTATTAAACAATGATACAATAAAAGTTATCTCAAACAATACATACTTTCTCTCTCATCATGAATACTCTGATTATCAACCAACTCAAAATACAGTCCTTCCTTGTCCATCAATTCATTATGAGTGCCCATTTCAACAACACGTCCATCTTTGATACCCACTATAACATCAGCTGTTTGAATAGTAGACAAGCGATGGGCAATGATGATGGTAGTACGTCCCTCTCTAGCTTTATCTAGAGCTTGTTGTACAATCTTCTCACTCTCTGTGTCCAGAGCAGAAGTGGCCTCATCAAGGAGGAGGATCTTGGGATTTCGGACTAGAGCTCGAGCTATAGCTATACGTTGTTTCTGACCTCCACTTAATTGAGCTCCACCTTCTCCAACTAGAGTATCAAACTGTTTTGGTAACTCAGCAATAAAGTCATATGCATTTGCAGCTTTGGCTGCCTTTACAATTTCCTCCATTGTAGCTCCGTCTTTGCAGAGGCCAATATTTTCAGCTATACTCACATTGAAGAGAAGTGGTTCCTGTGAAACAATACCTATCTGATTTCGAAGCCATCCAACATTGAGCTCTTTGATATCCATACCATCGAGAGTAATCTGTTTTGAAAACATATAATTTGATAAATACATATAAACTTTAATCTATTACACACCATCCCTCCACTGTGATTGTAAAGTCTCATTAGAAGGTGTAATACAGTTGTCTTCCCACTACCACTGGGACCAACCAGAGCCACTGTCTGTCCAGGATTTATAACTAAGTCCAGTCCACGTAGCACCATGACATCAGGACGAGCTGGGTAACTGAATACAACATCAGAGAACTCAAGTTTACCATTAATATCATCGAGGGTAGCACTTGGAGCACCATCTTTTGGATTAATCTCAGGTTCCTGTATAAAATTGACTTGATCAATTGCTTATCAGATAGTTGTACTGTACTTTGTCAATGATGGAAAAAATACCACTAGCAGAACCAGTAGCTTCAGCTATACTAGCAAGTAGTGGTAGTGCATTGCCCAGATTAAGAATGCCATTAACAACTCCTAATGTAATCTATAAAAAATAACAAACAATAACAGTATTAGAATTAAAACTTGATATATTACCGTTACAATATCACCTGGAGTCACATCACAATCAACAAACAATAGGACACCATACCTACATGATAACAATAGTATTTTTATTGAATGACTCATTTTACATCAACTTACCAGAATCCCAGACCAAAACAAGAAAAGAATATTAAAGTAAATAATCCATAAAAAAATCCAATGATCACTTGTTTTTTATATGACTCCTTCTTGGCTTGTGTCAATAAATAGTTGTATCTGGAAATGATCCCAAGGACATGTAACACAAACACAGAAAACAAAATTGCATTAGATATCACTACAATCCATACAAACATTAAGTTAAAGTACTTATACTATTATAACACAGCTATACTAAAAGATTTACCTTTCAGCTTCCTTCCTTTCACCCCCAAATGCCATAACCGTTTTAATACCCGACAGAACCTCTTCTGCTATAGCCCCTGCTTTAGCTAAAGCAGATTGTTCTTTAACAGCAACAACAGCAGTAATCTAAGAGTGAAAGATTGGTTGGAATCATTCTTACAAGACAAACTATGTATATGATTTACTTTGCTGGCGATGATGATCACTGCAACTATTAAAGGGAAAGAGACAGAGATTGTTAGAGCAAGTTTCCAATTCAGTGCTAATGCAATAATTAGACCAGATAAGAGACTAACAAACTCTTGAATAAAAGATGCACTATTGCTGCCAATACCACCCTCAATTTTAGCAATATCTCTGCAGGGAAAAAGATGAATTAATGATATTAACTGTATACACTTCTCATTACAAACTCAATAATGCATGCAACAGAATCATGTACATTTATGGTTTAAGTATCAGATGATTTATACATAACTTGTGCCAACATCACTATTCTTACTCTGCTAGTCTTGTTGGTAGTTGTGTAGGGGGATTCAGATCATACCAGCCCATATCCTGTCTCAGTACAGCCTCAAGAAACGCCACTCTCATACACTTTGTTTGATGCAATGCACTCAGGGTCCACAGTAAATTAGATAATAGTGATGATATGAAAAGAGCAAATGCCACAGCTACCATATAATAAACATATATAGCAACTTGATCTTGTAGATAAGTGTCAATGTCAGTAGCTGTAAATGTATTGGTATAAAAGTCTGATATGTTGCAGAAATAGTCAGTTGAATTGATACTGGCTACACCAGGAGATAATAAATTTACAATAGAATGTCCAATGAATTCTGTGATTATTAGTCCCAGTAGATAAAACACGATAGGTAATGAACTACCAGCTATTATTGCCATTGTTGTTCCCAGTAACATGAATAAAATATCAGACCATTTGGCAAATCGGAACTAATGAAAACATTGAATAACAATATAAAATATATAATAGTAACCCATTTTTAGTAGTTACATTATTCTTTGTAAGAAGCCATGTAGGTTTGTTTTACTTACACAACCTATTCCTCTCCCACACATACTATACACCCAAACATACACATAACGATACCATGTTGCTAGGGAAATATTATAGATCAATTCATTATATGAGTCTCCATTTGATATAGAAATTGTCATAACATCTTCCCAAATCACCCAATATGACTATATGAATTTGAACTCAACTCAGATGGGGAAGACCATTTTAATATAATACATAGCAATTTAATTAAGTATTTATGGTGACTCTGCTATTATAGTGATCTAACTTACCAGATCCCAGAGAGGGACAGCAGTTAGCTCACCATTTGTTGCACTATACAGGAAATTAAAGAGTGTTATAATAACAACACCATAGTTCAATCATTATGATAGCAATTAATTAATGTAAGACTATAGTAACAATGTCTAATCATGTACATAAATAGTCTCTGCTGACATCTTCTCAATGATTAAGAAAAAATACCAAATGCAACTTGAAGTGTGTCTTCAGTTTAAGATTTGTTATATTCAATATATATATAGTACACTTCACTAGCTAGTCTTGAAGTTTGAAATTAAAGTAAGACATTCTTATGCTTACTAATAAAATGATATGGTCTCAGTTTGGTCAAATTTACTCAATACTTCTGTAAAATATTGCAGTAAAAGACTAACACATTTGTCTTTTATAGTTTTGAGGTCAGATGTAACCATTGTAGAACATTTGGCCTCGAGACTACGTATTTTAATACAGACTGGCAATATTAAAGACAATATACTGGACAGTATTATTACTCTAAATACATATAATATATTGATTCACAGAAAATAACCTCGTCATTTATAAACTAGTTATAATTATTACATACCTGCTGTCAGAGTATTTAGAGTCGTGATTCTCACACACATCAGTCGATTCGTTCATTTTTACGAAATGAACTCGTCGACCCTGTGCTTGCTAATCTGCTAATAGGTGTGGCTGAATTTTTGTATAGACTACGTCACGAGTTTATACTATTGGTAAGTTTACATTTTCTCAACCATCTGTAACCACTATACTATTTTTCAGCTAAAGCTGAACAAATTAAAAGGTGGTGAGAGTACTACGTAATATTCTTTTTAGATTGTTCTAACAATAGATATTAATGTTTGCTCCAAAATATTGGTGACACCAGAATACTATCAGAACAATCAGCAAAAATAGTTAGGTGATGAAGTGACAGTCTAGCACTGCTAGTTAACACTGTGGCTGTTACCAATATCTCATATTCTGCACGTAGAGTACTGACAGATAGATTGATCTTTTTTATACTATATTTAAATGTAACTCTAAGCTATTTTCTGTCAGAGGAATCAAGACAATTTGATTTTAGGCAGTTTCAATAATAGAATGCTGGACTTTGATATACCCCAGACCCCGAACCATAGACATCAGAACCTAAAATGTTTTAATTTCATATTAAAGTACTGAGATCTGTCACTGGCACTCTAGACAATCCTTGTTATAAAAGTACATATTCAGTATAGAACTTAATTATTTTGTTGGTAATACAACTATTGACTCCAAGAACTATTACTGATATTGTATATAACTTGTTGAGATCATGTTTTGATGTTACCTTCTAATAGACATCCCACAATTGAGAGAATACTATTCAAGTTGGTATGTGCACAAATAAAACTTTAAAACATGATACTTTAAATTTACTTCCACTACCACACAGCAGGAGACTTGGTCCTCCTTTTCAAGTACAATAGAAGTATTAGGCTCATTTGCAGAGTTATATAATTAAGGTAGACTGCATGTACATATTATAGATGCATATGGTATAGTGTTGATAATATTATTCAATAACTCATGACATACATGTGTCTTCTGTTTGTACATCAAACTAATTTGCAATATATAATACTATAATTATCTACAAAGGATGTGGTGTTTACCCTAAGGAAATTGTGTGGTACTTCACCTTGCAAGAATGAAATGTCTTGTTTTCACTTCATTTAGATGTTGTAAACTCTTTTCCCATATTTTTACAGAATTATTAGTTCATACATAACTACATATATGTTGATTTCACAGTCTTTCAATTCCCAGCCTGCAGACTCTTTTTCTTGTAAGAATAATCATGCCACAGTATTGATTGTTTGTTGAATAGCTTTGTTTGTTAGATGTTATGTATTGCCATCATTTTACATACATTATAATAGGTAGAATGGGGTTATTCAAAAGCAACAGGGATCTATTCCTCAATTTGGTTTTAACACATGCATGTGAATCTGCTTTCTTGTACGTATGTACTACAATAGTGTCTGAAATAAGTAAACAATTACTACAGTGTTGACAGGGGCTATTCATTAGATAAAATGAAGTCCCTCCATATGTTTTGTGTTTATTAGCATTGTTTATTAACCGTAGCCACGCCTTTTCCCACTCCTTATTTAATTAATTAACTTTAATTAATTACCTATCTTTACAGTTACGTTGAAAGACAGGGAATGCCAGCATTTCTGTGTTTGAGAAACTTAAGATATGGCCGTTGTTTGGTCTTATTATTCGGATATACTTTGGGCATAGTTTTAGGCTGCGCTATTACGCTAACGTTTGACTTCAAAATCTCAAGAGAGTCCAGAGGTGGGGTAAATGTCAAGAGAGAACTCATTCCTCTGGTAAGTCACATTATATGTTTTGTCTTTGAGTGATTTGAACAAAAGGTCTTTTCAATCCAATTTATCTTACCATAACGCTTTGTGCGGACTTAGTCTATACGTTTTGTTAATATTTTAGTTAGAAGGGGCCAGTTTGAGATCACACACAAAAATGTGATATAAATATGACACGTATTACTTACACTTTAGAGAAAAATTTCATTCATTGTAACTCAGAACATTGTTGAAGAGATGTTATGGTCATGTTATTTAACACTTAGGTATTAAACAAGTCAAAGCTAACTATTATTTGCACATTGTAATGAAGACTACAAAAGACTTGACTATATACTACATAATAATGTAATAGTTTAGCAATTTTTTATATTTGAATTTATTGTAAAGTCTCTCATGACATACACACCCAAAAAACACAAAGGATGGTTCTAATTAGCCACCATAATCTCCTGACCCATTTTGGATCTTTTCAATCTTTAATAATATCCTAATTAGTAGGGACATCCTCATACTCAGTTTTGAGACCAGGATTTTTAGCCTTATTTGGATATGTTAAGAATCTAATTTAATGTGAACATTTTACAATATACCGTAAATGTCAAATTTTTCACCACTCAGACTTTCGTACGTAAAATTTTCCCGAACTCATAATTTCCCGTTTTGTGTCAACCGCAAAAATGTAACTACCTCAAAAATTTTAATGTTTACAGTACTATCATTTAGTATGAGTAGTAATATGTTGTAGTAAATGTTATTGTAATAATTTTTATACTTACATGTCATTGTATTATGTAATGAGTAATTTGTTTGCTTACAAAATAAATGTTTATGTAATTTGATAGAAATATTCCATAACATTGAGATTTATACACAGGAGTAAACCCCTAGTAATTATACCTATTAATACATTGATTGCTACAGTTGTGTGAACAGATTGATACGGTCTGTTTCTGTTAGTTTATTTAAATATCATTATGAGGTGGGTTTAGTTAAATGTATATACATTTGTAAAATGAATTAGTTATCCTTTTTAAAATTTTTATGTTAATCCTACTTATCTATAGTCTTTCAAAGTGACTTATCCAATAAATTCATGAAGTTGATTTTGGTGATAAGGGGATTTTTGTCTCATAATCTGTTTATTTTGACTTAGGTTTTGATATAAACACATTTCTGGTGTGTATATTTGACCTTGTTAGAGACATCCCTTTTTTCATAGCTTGGTTTCAGTTCTGTCACAGTTGTTTCAATGAACTTGTCAACTTTCAAGTCCTAATTATAAGTTGTTGCTATTTATAGAACAGCATATGTAATGAATGGCATGAGGTATTTATAGAACAGCACCAGAATGGAGTACACATTGTGTGTAGAAATATACATAACTGTTTTTTTAGTATATATACAGCATTGTGTTAACATCTGTTGTAAGGAGAACACTTCATTCATAGTGTGTTATAACTAATGTTTCTAAGAAATGTTCCACTAAGATTAATGAGGTGTTTTACTTCTCTTCTCTATAGATCAGTGAAGAAAACATTGTCAATGCTGATCAAATAAGTGATAAAAAACCTCCCTCTGCAACTCGTTCTCATTTAGAACCTTTAGTTAAAAATTCTCACATAGTAACTGATCATCAATTAGAAAACTCTTTACTGGTAGCAGTTTTACCTCAAGAGGACGCATCAGATTCACTTTCTATGACCTGGGGACAGACTGTGTCCAAAACGGTCATATTTGTGGCTAAAAATGCCAATGTTCCAGCTCCCAATGACAAAAACAAGAAAAATATTCAAATTATAAAACTATTTGATACACTACAAAATACTCATTCAACTACAGCAGAACTCTTTCAAGTTTTACGACATCTTTACGAGAACTTTAGAAATAAATATAAATGGTTTCTTATTACACATGAAAAAGTCTACGTTAACATATATAGCCTCCATTACATTGTCAACAATGCTGGCTTTCGTGATATCATATACACAGGCTCATCTGATAGCTCTGATCAGAAAATCACTTATTGTTCTGGAGAAGCAGGAATTTTGTTGAGTCAGGCCGGATTATGGAAGTTAGTATCAAAATTGTCGGAGTGTGAAAAAGGGAGGCATGTCATTGATCTGTCATGGGATGCAGGACTTGGACAATGTATTAATCGATCCCTTGGTATAGGTTGTTTCAAGGCTTTTTCGAAGGTGAGATAGCATCATAGCAGTAGTATGTACTTGTAATAATTTAAGTAATTTTGTCAATGACTACAGACATTAGATCATTAGCCTATTCAATGACCCAAGGGATTTTAGATGTAATCTATAGAAATGATATGATAGTTTTTTTGGACATGATGTCATGTTGTATTCAGCAACGATGTACATCTTTAATTTCAGTATTATAATAATAAAACTAGATACATGTATTTTAACACCTCTCTGTCTTTCTGTCTGTCTCTCTGTCTCTGTCTGTCTCTCACTCTCTCACTCTCACTCTCTCTCACTCTCTCACTCTCACTCTCTCTCTCCTCTCTCCTCTCTCTCTCTCCTCTCTCTCTCTCCTCTCTCTCTCTCTCTCTCTCTCTCTCTCTCTCTCTCTCTCTCTCTCTCTCTCTCTCTCTCTCTCTCTCTCTCTCTCTCTCTCTCTCTCTCTCTCTCTCTCTCTCTCTCTCTCTCTCTCTCTCTCTCTCTCTCTCTCTCTCTCTCTCTCTCTCTCTCTCTCTCTCTCTCTCTCTCTCTCTCTCTCTGGATACAGCACTTTATAGTAGATAAGCTACGTACATCTCAATCACCTGACAATCTGTGGCAAGCTAATTCTCCTTTTCATAAAGCACTTACTATTTCTCCAGTAGTTAGTGCTGAACACATGTATACACTGCATTATTTCTTTGCTTCAAGTGAACTCAAAAAAGCTGTTGATCGAGTCACATTTCTCAATGGTCTTGTCAGTGACTCGTGTCAGGAATTGCCACAAAGCATTCTTGAACAGGAAATTATCCAAAACGATTGTTCTGCTGTGATCCCTGATGACAAAGATAGCCAAACTAAATCAGATTCTAAGACTGAAATAAAACAAGTCATTCCACATCACCGCTTTAAACCTACCAATAAGTATCAATACCAACGCTGGCAATATTTTGATTCCTTTTACTTGTATTCTGATGATAAAACTGATCCATTCATATCTGTAAAAGTTGCAAAGTTCCATTCCCTGGAGCTGAAGAGAGCCATCCAAGAGGCTGTTAGTGTTGTCAGTAAACGCCATCATCCATCAAGAATGAAATTCAAGCAATTACGTAATGGCTACGTACGCCACGACCCTGTGCTAGGTAACGAGTACATCATTGATGCTATTTTTGCTGATAGACGAAAACCTCGTAAAACTGTGAATGAGCGAGTTCGTATTTTACGACCTTTGTCATCAGGTTACTTGCTACAACAATCAAAGAATACAATTAGTGAGAAAATCCATGTTGTTGTTCCACTATCTAGTGTCACTCATAGATGCTTTGAATTTTTGAGCATGTATGCTAATGTGTCATTGATGACTAATCAGGCAACCCATTTAGTTCTAGTTGTGTTTGGAGACAAAGACATTTCACAAATTGAAGAGAAAGTTAACATTTACAAACAGAAATTTAAAGACAGTGAAATCAGCATTATCAAAGGACAGGGTTCTTTCTCTCGTGCAAATGCTTTACATCAAGGAATGTCAGCACTAGAAAAGTCTGATTTAGCTTTTCTTTGTGATGTAGATATTACAATTGATCCTGCATTTTTCAATCGCTGTCGTCGTAACACAGTCGAAGGAAAAATGGTATACTACCCTGAAGTGTTCAAATTATATAATCCAAAGTTTGCACATATTGAAAAGAAGAGAACGCAAATATCCCGAAAATCTGGGCATTGGGTTAACTATGGATACGGTATGCTTTGTATTTATAAATCAGACTATGATAGTGTTGGTGGACTCAACACTAAAATGATGGGTTGGGGTGGAGAAGATGTTGATTTCTTTGAGAAAGTTCTAAAAACTAAATTGGAAATCCTTCAGAGTCCAGACATAGGTCTCATACATCGTTGGCATCCAAATGTTTGTTCTCAAAATACGACTACACAAAGCAATCGTGAACCTTGTATCAATTCTAGAGCAGAAAGTTTAGGAAGTAAAGGAGAACTGGCAAAATACATATATGAGTTAATGGAAAAGCATCCTGAATTGTTTTAGATTATTACTTTTTGTTATTCTTTTATTCTAGTAATGCCATTTACATGACTCTGCACCGTTTGTTACCAGTACATACATTATAATTATATTTATTATTCTCACCAATCAAATCTTTATCGATTTACTATTCTGTACAAATTTAAATATTTTTCTGCCTTAATTTTATGGCTCAGTAGTCAGATTGGGGAGGGGGCGTGGGAGGTGGGAGTGGTTAATTAGAATACCAGTAGTACCGAGTGCCATTCATCTCAAACATGCGCCATTGGCTATGGCTGATGCGATTTCCCTATAGAAAATGTCTAGTTCTGTTAGCCGTCTACATGTTAGGTATGATTATCGGCTCTGCCATTATTTTGAGCTTTGATTTCAAGGGATACATGCTAGAACCAGTCAGAAATGCTAGAGATTTGTCTTCACATCATGATGAACATGTAAGTCAACAATTGAGTAGGCTGCTGCTGTGAAAATCTATTCAGTGTCTTTAAAGCTATAAAACCTATTGTTTTTCTGTTTAGTATTTTAAATGTAAGATCATGGCCTATGTATCCTTGCATTTTTTAAATCAAGGATACGTACTAGAATAAAAACAATAGGTCATTTGCTGCTCTCGTAACTCATTAGTCTTTTTTTATGCAATATCTGGAGTTACAGAATCTATAGTCAAATTTTACACCAACAAATGTTAATATAATTAATGTCTAAAATTCAAGAATTAAACTTCCTCATAACAGTCTGATTTGGCTTGCATTAAGTATTAACCTCGTACACACAAACGCACTTCCTGTTGTTGCTAAGCTTCATAGTAACTACCGAGATTATAGAATTCATTTTTAGTTTCTATTCATGATCATAAACCTCTTTATAGAATGTGTCATCAGTATAGTTGTGTCTTTAATATAGAGAGTGGATGCTATTGTCTAGGGAATAAAACTAATATTAAAGGTGTTTATATTAGGGAATATAAAGCAAGGACACCTGGTATAATTATATATACAAATATTTATATACATATATGTATATATTATTTATGTATAATATATACTTATTTAGTTTGTTATTATTAGTATTAGAAATATGAGGCACTTGTGTACATAATGTAGTTGTTATGATATTAGTGATGCTAAATTATTTATGGAACAATATCTTGTCAAAACTATATAAATATTATGACACTAACTGTCCTGTCTTGGTAGTGTTGGGCGGTTGTCACCTCACATCACAATACATAATTATAAGCTTATTATAATAGCTACTTACATTGTATTAGGTAGTGACTCATCATAACATTTTTGTGGTCTACTATAAGTTTATTCATAGCATTGGAGCGTTACGTGATATGTAATATAGTACTCGTGAGACGTTAACTCATTGTTGTCCTATCTATTGTTAAGACAAGTAAATTAATTAAGGGGCTGCTGGGATAAGTGCACTAGCAGGAACTTGTCTAGACATTGGTGTCATGATGTAATTACCAACAAAAATAGCCCAAACTATAGGTAACATTATGGAATGATATAAGCTCCTTGAGTTTTTCTTGTTTGATGCAATGTGGCTGATAACTTTATTTACTAGCTGAATATAATTTGGAGGTGATAAAATTTATCATTGACACAACACTGTGTTGGATTTACAGGGAGCTTCAAAAATATAACCTTATGACAGCAATGGTGCAACAAGGGGCTGTCCCTAGCACACCTATAATGTCATGTGGTTTTATAAACTCACCTCCTTGACCTCAAGTCATATTGATGAAAGAATATCATTTTTGTTTAGATTTGTCCACAAATCACAAATCTGCTGTAGTCTCAACTTAATATTAATATTAAACAATGGACTTGTAATTATAAATGTAATTGCATTACTAAAATGATTATCCATGTTTGTCCATGCTAGCGTGTTTTTATAACTCGCATTAAAAAAACATAATATTAATTATGTGTGTGTGTGTGTGTGTCATCATGTTATATATGGTACTTTGTATTATTTGTGACGTGATTAAGTGTAATTCTCTTTGTAGTCATCTTTATCAAGCAATTGAGTATGACTGACCTTGCATCCTCATTGTGAGGCCATTTTAAAAGAGTTTCATTTTCACAATCTAGTTATAGTTAGTTATCTTGATAATTTGCAGCTGTAGTATTTCTGCACAATGAAAATGAAAGTTTAAACGGTAATTCCCTATATCTACTTCATTAATAGTTAGAATCACTAAGACCACCTGTCTCCAAATTTGGGAAAAACATTATCCAATTAATGTTTGTGTTAATCATTAGGTATTTTGACTATACCCAACAATTGGTGTAAAATGGGTTTTAACAAGTTAAAATTTAATTATTTATTAAAATTTTGAATACAACAATTGTAAGTATGGCAGCATAAATTTGATCTAACAATTACTGTTATAATTAGTTTTAATAGTATAGTCATCTTTCTAGGTTGGGTGAGTACACGAGCATTATCTAATGTAAACATAATGGCTAATTGGCATATAGCAGCTGGTCATCACATGATGCACAGTAGTTTTAAGAAAACGTTGTACTAGGCAATACTACTGGCAGTTCAGTAATCAAATAAAAAATTTACATTAAAAGAAAATACATGTGTTTTTAATGATTGTTTTTTTAAAATTTTTATTACAGCTAAATGTGAATAGACTGCCTTTACATAGAATTCAAAAAAAGAAAATCAAAACAACTAATCCTCTTAAAATTGGTGGCTTAATTGAAGATGATGTTTTACAAAGAACGTTACTATTTTCAGCTGTTTTGCCATCTAATTTTAGCAATATTGACAATATTGCCTCTGTTTATAATACTTGGGGAGAAATAGTAACTAACATGGCCATCTTTCTCCCTCTTACCATCACACAATCTGAGTTTTTTGAAGATACTACATTTGTAAGAGAACTAAAGATCAATACTACTAAATATGACTATCCAACTACTGAAAGTATTTATCAAGTACTCCGTTATTTGTACAAGCACTACGCCTACCAATTCAGATATTTTCTTATTTCTTCTGACAATCTTTATGTCAATAAATACAACTTTCTCGATCTTGTAAGTAATATATCAGAAAATAGTATAATCTATACTGGTCATCCTATTAAATATGGCCGAATTACTTATTGTTTGGGAGATGGAGGTATTTTATTAAGTCAGGTCACATTATTGAAGTTGGTACCAAAGTTACGTCGATGTGAAAAGTGGCACAGTACCTACTCCTGGGACAAGACATTAGGTCGATGTGTGAAAAAAATATTGAACAAAATGTGTACTAACATTTCTACTGACGTGGTAAGTGATCTGCACCAGCAATGTGTATATTATGTTACTTAAACAATTAATTGTGTCAGTACTGTTAAGGTATGTAATTTGGTTACCTCAGAAAGTATCTCTCCTCAGAAAGTGTCTATTTTCTAATAACTTGAATGGTGCTAACATTTTGATAGAATGGTGCTAACATTTTGATATAGGAAACAGTTCCTGACAAATTTATTGTTTATTATCCAGAGTAAATATAGTTTCAGATGCCAAGTTATGCTTTAAGCAAGTGATTTCATTGGACACTATGTTTATTTTAGTACAGGACAAAACTATGTATTGTTAAAATTACATGCACAATATAATTATGTTAATGTATATTTGTAGTATATTTATAGTATATTTATTTTATATTATAGTATATTTATTGTATATTATAGTATATTTATTGTATATTATAGTATATTTATAGTATATTTATTGTTCTTTTTTTTAATAGTATTTCAAAGAGGATCGAGAAATGCAGTCACTGTCACCTGATAATTTATGGCAGTCAGACTCTCCCTTTTCTAATATATTCACTGTGTTTCCTGTTGCTAACGAAGATCACATGAATACTTTACACTATTTTTATACTTCTCTTGAAATGAAACGCTTCAAAGTGAGAGAAGATTACTTGAGACAAACTATACTACGCTCTTGTGAAACCTTGGCTGACTACGCTTTTGAACACCAGGTAGTTAAAAGAGATTGTGAAGCCATTGCTAAAGACTCTGATAGCTCAACTATAATACCATTCCCGCTAGCATTAAAAGAAAAGAAGAAGAAGAAACGACTCAAATATCGTCCACTAAGATGGAAATTTTTTGATGGTCGCTTCATATATAGTGACGATGCAACCATTCCCAGTATTTCTTATGATGAGGATAAACAGATGGCTTTGAGAATCAATGATATAGTACAATCAGCAGAGACTATAGTGCAGGAACGTTATCATTCACCACACTTAAAACTCCAGCACATGACAAGTGGTTACATCAAGCTGGACATTCTTCGTGGCAATGAATACATTGTAGATGGCTTGTTTAACGATTCTGTTCAATCAGTGAATGAACGCATTCATTTGTTCCAGCCTTTGGCTACAGGGATGATATTGCAGCCATCAAAGAGCATCTTAAGTGAAAAAGTACATATTATTGTACCTATATCAAATGTAAAAGAAAAATGTCAATATTTTCTTGATCTCTATATCAAATCATTTGTGGAACCTGAACACTCAACACATCTAGTTCTTGTGGTTTATAAAAAAAGTGATTATGATACATTATCAAAAAAAATTAACGACATCAAACAGCAACATCCAACTGCTGATATTTCGATGGTGAGAGGGAGAGGTCGTTTCTCTCGTTCCAAAGCTTTGCATCAAGGCATAGCCACTTTAAAACATTCAGACTTAGTTTTCTTTTGCGATGTGGACATGTTGATTGATCCTGACTTTCTAAATCGTTGTCGTTTGAACACAGTTCGTGGGGAAACTGTATACTTTCCAATTATCATCAAACTTTATAATCCTAAGTTTGTCGATAAGGAAGAGTATTATGTGTCAATAACCCGTCGAAAAGGTCACTGGGCTAATTATGGTTACGGTATGGTCTGTATTTACAAGTCAGACTACATTCATGTAGGCGGTCTTAATATTAGATTGAGAGGCTGGGGAGGAGAAGATGGAGATTTCTATAATCGTGTTTTGCGGAAGGGTTTGACAGTATTTAGAGCCCCAGATATAGGTCTTGTCCACAATTGGCATCCTAGAGAGTGTTCACCAAAGACAGTTAGAAAAAGTATGCAAAGTTCTTGCATCAGTTCTAAACTGGAAGCACTTGGTGACCGTAGAGAGCTAGCTAGATTTATTTTTAATTTCACAGAAAAACATCCTGATTTACTCTAGGGGCTATAGATTAATTATTAATAATATATAATTATTGTACCTGAAATATCTATTTTCTTGTTGTTGATTCCTCTCTTCATAATGTGCATGTCTGTCTGTCTGTGTGCACGCGATATTAGCACTATTACAAGTTACTATAGTTTTCAATTGTTCACCTTAATAAAAAATATTTTTAAGAATAGGATATGATGATGATAATTTAATCATGCAATATGAACACATAAAACATTGAGTTTACATCATAAAAAGAATTACATATCAATTCCACTCATAAAAAGAACTATGTATCAACTCTACTCTCTAAACCCCCTATATAAAGAAAAAGATTTGTATCATTAATCCAATCCATTTATAAGGAATAACGCATTGTTTATCATACAAAGTGATTTCTAGCTGAGTGTGAATCAGTAATTAATTTCAAATCTTATTTAAACAGCCAGTTCAATTATAGTATTGTTAGTTTATGAAGAGAGTTTTCTCATGACAAGATACTTCAGTGCATATATCATCTTGTTATGAGAGGACATAATGATAATATGAATCACTTCTGCTTCCAATTGTTATTTTATTAAATGTAATTTGATGTGACTAACTTTCATAGGGTCCTTTTATTTCATCAGATATTGTATTCAATCCGAGACCATCAAGAGAAGCAATGATAGTCTGCCAGGAGGAATCTCCTTGCTGGTTCTTCAACCAGTGACTAAACATCTCCTTTCTGGCTGCATCATTATCATGTTCATGAGCTCTCTTGATTTCTCTTAGTTTGCGAGTATCAATGTCAAGTTTCATACCCAAAATGTGCCACTCTGGACACTTTTCTGTCATGGTAACTAAAGCATCTAGAGTAGGAGGATCAGTTAAAATAGACAAATTGTCTTCTATATGGTCATCATAGGATCCTGTAGAGAAAGAGAGAGAGAAGACAGACAGATAGGATAAAGAGAAACAGGAAAATGAACACTGGGTAGTTAAGTTTTATCCATAGTCTGAGTTTGAGAACCAGCCACTAAATATCAGCATATTATCTACAATCAACTGCATGCAGTTACAAGGCATACTAACAATAAAAAGGTAGCTTTTTATTATACATGTATAACTATCTCCACTTTGATTGGCTGAATTGAAAATTAGAGTCCTAGATATTTGGATAGAGACACACACAGTCAAATTACCATAAGCTTGTTCTAACAGGGATACAAATGTTCCATTAGGAGGTGTTTCCACAAGAGCTTCGATGAACTTGTCAAATGCATTAGCAACATTGAACCAGCATTTCTCTACAGACTCAAATATTATGTTGAGTTGTTGACTATATTCACACGTGTCATCGAGAATATCTTTCCAAGCCGAATCTTCTAGCAATTTTTTCGAGCGAAGTTTTCTTGCAAAACTTTCTGGGTTCTGTATACTTTCCGATAGCTTTGGTCGTTCCTGTCTTAGTGCATTCAGTCCAACACTTTGACTTCTGGCTCGGTTTCTAGTTTGCTGCCCAGAAGACGCCATTTTTATATTCTGGGCGTGGCTAGGTCTAGTCCCACCCTTTATAAATTAGAAGAGATTGTGGCCATGTACAAAATTTGAGTAGTTTGTTTTGATCTGCTCGTCTCTTGTCATGGCTTGTATAGGAAGACATCAACGTAATCGTTTCTTCATTTTGCTAATTGGATGTATGCTTGGTGCATTCTTAGGCTCTGCTGTAACGTTGACCGTGATCAGTTCAGATTGCGCACACTGTTACAAGACAGAGAAACGGGATGTTCAACAAGACGTGATTCTTGTAAGTCCAAATATTAGTACTTATGGTATTTACTCATGTCCCATGTCGTGGTTGTGTACTTACTGTGTTTATAGATCTGTTCCCTAGCAACAGAGTGGTACATAGTTGTTTAGTTGTTTTTAAGGACTTTCCAATGTATTTTTGGTATTGCTATACTATTAGACCTTGAAGTGCTCATCTTGACTTGTTAAGACCTTTTAACTTTGTAAGGAAAATAATGGTATGTCAGTTAGTCAAAGTTACAAATTAACTGTATGTTAGTCAGTTATTGCAAGAACTAGTGAGGAGGCTTGGTCTGTATGTCACACTTCCTACAGAGGGAATTCCTAGTGAATATATCTCTTTGAGCAGTAACAGGTGTTAGTCTGGTAATATATGCTGTGTTAAAAGTACCACCTGGATGATATATAACTTAATTTGTCTATTTAGAGACTTGTTTAAACTTGCCCCTCGTTATGCCTAATGTGACCAATTGACTCATTAGCAATAACCTTAATTAATGTATTTAACTAATTATAACATGACAGAGTTATACTGTAAACATAGCTGCTAAAAATATACCAAGATAATGCTCAGTGATATTGATTAACAAGCTACATAATTAAAACATGGTGACTTTATACAGTAGACATGCCTACTACAATTAAAAAGATATTACATTGAGGGTATCTTTATTTCAGAGGTGGAAAGAGACAATTATTTTTACTTGATATAATAGACGACTGTAGCTTTGTCTGCTCAAGGAGGAAATCCTAGTTACCAACACATTATCAAACTGTTGGTTTTAGGATGATCAATTACCACTTATCACCAAGTCACCTTCACTTTTACTTTCACTTTATATGATTGTTTGCAGTTTTGGAAAAAAGCCTCTGTAGTAAGCATTGTAACTGGTCGTGTTTTGTAATGGTATTTTCTTCCATTATATTATGTTATTAGTAACAATTAACTATGACATAACTTGACTATCATAAACTGCTTATAAATATATCATAAATATAGAATGTGATTTGTCAATAATTATTATATTGTCTTTGGGACACTTCTTAAGCACATTTGTGTGTGTCACATTTGCACCTGATGTTTATTTTAAAAAAGGATGTTTTGTTGATTATTAGAGAATAATTAGAGCTGGCTATATTAAACAGTACTGTAACAAAAGTTTGATGTGCAATGGAATCCTTTATTGTATGATGTTATTATCATCTACCTTCTTATAGGTTAAAGGTAATCATAAACAGATCCCAACTATCATCTCATCGACATCTTCTGAAAAACAGAAGGCAAAAAAAGAGAAAGTTATATCGAGTTCATTTGATTTAGAAAAGGACACCTCTTTATACGTGGCACTTCTTCCATCTGAAGATAGTACACCAGTAACATTAAGTACAGCTGCTCGCACTTGGGGCAGAACTGTCTCCCATTTGGAAATATTTGTCAACGAGAACACTGTAGCTTTAACTGTGCCTCCTGAAGTAACAGTTACCAAATTATATGATGGTTTACAAAATGACCACCCCATGACAGGAGAACTATTACAGATACTGAAATACATTTACAATTATCGTCTGAATGAATCAAAATGGTTCTTACTGGCATCTGAAAAGGTCTATGTTAACTACTATGCTTTCTCTGATCTCCTACAGAGCATATCATCACATGTTGTATATACTGGCTCTCCTACTAAGACATTGTCTGAGACAATGACATACTGTTCTGGAGATGCTGGAGTGTTAATAAGTCAACTTGCTCTAGTGAATTTGATCTCAAAATATGAAGAGTGTGAGAAATGGGCTCAGTTGTACTCGTGGGACAAGGGACTTGGAAAGTGTATTGAGACAACATCTGGTTGTCATTGTTCATCTAAAGTGGCTGAGGTGAGTGGAAATGATCACAATTATTTATTTGCATCTGTAGTCTAGTCTCCCAGTTCTATTTTTAACCTCTTAGTATCTGCTATAGTAATTTCAGTCTTATTCTTAGCCTAAGTCCCAGATTTCCATTCTCAACTGTATTAGCATTAGCTCAAGTCTCAGCCCCAAATCTGCTCTTTCAGTGGCTAACCCGGATGTATTAGTGATAATAACGCCAGTCTTAACTAGATTTATTAGTCCAACAACTTTGTCATGTTCTTATTTAGTGAACATTAGTCAAACTAATCACCTATTGTCTGTTACATTCAGTCCATTAGCTGATACAAATGACTACTTTTAAGAGTTTAACTTTAAAACACCATGTTCCCAATCCTTGGTTATTATATTAGACAACAAAAGAGTAAGTTATTTTCGTTCTTTCTTTAGTATTTCTATAAAGATGAAAACAAGTCGTCAAATTCTCTAGAAAGTCTTACTCACATGGAGTCTCTATTCTCAACATTCTTCACCATTTATCCCATTACATCTTTAGAACATATGTACACACTCTATTTTCACTTTGTTTCAACCGAATTGAGAAAAGCACAAGAGAAACTGGACATTCTGAGAAAAAGCATTTCAGAATCTTGCCAAGAACTTCCTGAGAGCGCCATTGATTTCGAAATGGTTCAACTTAGTTGCGATTTTATTAGACCAGATAAAAGTTTGCCAACAGACGAACGCGACAAGAATTCTAAGCTGACAAACACCAAATTGCCATCTCGATTCCGGCCAATGAATCACTATCAGGCTCAAACATGGAAGTACTTTGATGTTCATGACATCTATATTGATGATACTATAGAACCATTAAAACAAGTTGGCTTGTACAAATACTATTCTAGAGAATTAAAAAAAGCTGCACAAGATGCTACAGTAGAAGTGAACAATAAATATTATCCGTCGAAAATGAAATTTCGATCTCTGCAGAATGGTTACGTGAAACATGACCCTCTAGTGGGAAATGAGTATATTATAGACGCCCATTATACTAACTTGAATCAACCTGGTCATTCAGTAACAGAACGAGTGCGTTTACTACGGCCTCTGCAGACAGCTTTCAGAGTCAAACCTTCAAAATCAGATGTCTCAGAAAAGGTCCATATTGTTGTACCTATATCGGGCGTAACAGAAAGGTGCTTTGGATTTTTGGAGATGTATGTGAAACTCTTACGAGCCAAAGAATTAGTGCATTTAGTATTGGTAGTGTTTGGAAATGATGAAATCAAAGCTATTCAAGAGAAAAGCGAGGCTATTGCGAAAAGACATTCTAAAGCTGATATTACTATTGTTCAGGGCCATGGCAACTTTTCACGTGCTCGAGCTCTTCATCAAGGTATGTCAACTCTGAAGGACACTGATTTAGCTTTTCTTTGCGATGTTGACATGCAAGTTGATAAATCTTTCTTTAATCGTTGTCGTCGCAATACAATTCACCAACACCTCATATACTATCCTGAAGTATTCAAAATGTACAATCCAAAATTTTCTGGTCTTGGAAAGAAAAAACAAAAAAAGTTAATACGTCAGAAAGGCCATTGGGGTAACTATGCATTTGGTATGCTCTGTATATATAAATCAGACTATAACAGAATTGGTGGTCTCAACACTAAGATGATGGGTTGGGGTGGAGAAGATGTTGACTTTTTTGAAAAAGCTCTTCGGAGTAGGATTGAGATCCTGCGAGCTCCTGATGTTGGTCTAATTCATCGTTGGCATCCAAGAAAATGTTCTCCGAAGACAATGACGGATTCAAACTATGCACAATGTCTGTCATCAAGATCAGAGATACTTGGTGATAGGAGAGAGTTAGCGCAATATATTTATCTTTTACAGGAGAACAATCCTGAGTTAATGCTTTAATTACTATTTTTATAATTTGTATCCTTGATTCATGACTTTCTATCACGTAAATATATTAATTGGGCTATGAATTCTATTACACGAGGTAACCTTATAAACGAGGGTGGATCTAAGCAAACATGTTATCTTATGTGTCTATTGTATCTTTATTGATATTGGTAGAGAACTCCTTGTGTATAGCCAACAAACCTAATATAATCCTCTTTGTGATTGATGACCTGGGCTGGAATGATACAAGTTATCAAGGTGGTGAATATCCAACTCCTACTATTGACAAACTCGCAGAAGAAGGCATCCGTTTAAAACAGTACTATGTACAGCCTCTTTGCTCTCCCTCACGATCAGCTTTGATGGCAGGAAAGTATCCATATCATTTAGGACTTGCTCATGGGGTAATAACAAACGGTCATCCTTATGGTCTTGGACTCAATGAAACAACCATTGCACAACGTCTTAAAAAAGGAGGCTATTCTACTCATGCTGTAGGTATGTAGCCTAACTGCTATAATCATGATTAATAAAATATAATATTCTTGTTATTACAGGTAAATGGGATCTTGGAATGCACAAGTGGGAATATACTCCAACATATCGTGGATTCGATACATTCTATGGATATTATGATGCTGATGAAGATTACTATAAACATACAGTTGGAGCTAAGTATCCTGGTATAAAACCAGCTGTTGACTTCCGAAATAACACTGATCCGGTTACAACTGAAAATGGAACATACAGTACCTTTCTTTTTACAAAAGCAATCGAAGAAGCAATTTTAAAACATGATATTAATAATAATAATCCTTTCTTTATTTACGGAGCTTATCAATCAGTACATACTCCCTTGGAGGTACCTGATCAATATTTGGAGAAGTGTTTATCTATACCTTATGCTAACCGTAAAACTTTCTGTGGGATGATGCAGGCACTTGATGAAGGTATTGCAAATATAACTGTGTTGCTACAAGATAAAGGTCTTCTTGAGAACACATATATTGTGTTTACCACTGACAATGGTGGTCAGACTGCTTGGGGTAGTAGTAATTGGCCTTTGAGAGGAAACAAAGCTACTGTCTTTGAAGGAGGTGTTCGAGGAATATCATTTGTTTGGGGTTCTGGCCTACGACAGAAAAACTTTGACTGGTCTCAACTTATGCATATAACTGACTGGTATCCAACAATTGTTCAAGGTATTGCTGGCATTTCCATGGATGCACAACAAGAAGGTTTGGATGGCATAAACATGTGGGATGCTATCAACAACAACAGTCCCTCTCCACGAAAGGAGATCCTTCTTCAACTTGACCCACCGATGTTTCTTCATCCTCATCAGCAGTACTTTATAGGACAAGCTGCAATACGAGATGGAGACTGGAAATTGATACTGGGACAACCTAATTGTAGTTTTGCTCCTGCTGTGGTAGGAGACAAGTGCCCTGATGGATGGGTACATTTAGATGGAACAATTGAGGAAGGTCCACCAACACCTACTTTGACATGGCTGTTCAACGTAACTGCTGATCCTAATGAGAGAAATGACCTGGCACAAAGTTATCCTGACGTTGTCAAAAGGTTAACAGATAGAATTGAGTTCTATAATTCAACCCACATTGTTCAAATGTTCCCTCCATTTGATCCAAAATCTAATCCAGATAACTTTGGAGGAGTGTGGACTCCATGGCTTGATTAAAAAAATAAAAAAAATGACATTGTTTATTTGCTGCTTTTATTTAAAAATGCATTATCACTACAAAGCTATCCTCACAATTATATAATATAATAATAATAATAATTCTAGTTATAAATATTATAAAATTATGTAGCACTAATTGTTATTTGTCCAGCAAGTTCATTTTCTGTTATAGTAACGTCCACGCCATTTGGAAAATCTTGAAGGTTTATGTTAGTTGTAGAAGAAAACTCAGTAATAACTTCACTGTCCCATATTTGTTTACAGAACTCTTGTAAATCAAACATATCTAAAGTAGGCCCCTCAACACAACAGAGAAAGAGTTCTGTGGTTGGCTTTAATGTTACATAATCACCGACACGTAATTTCATTTTTGAGACTATGGGTCGTCCATCTTTAAAGAGTCCAATATTTACATAGTGCCCAATTACAAATTGCGACGGCAAATAGAAGATCATAAACACATCAGATGGATTAGCAGTAGCATTCACTACAAAAGACAGAGAATCACATAGGATATAAGTATTAGAAATAAACCTGCCTAGAGGATGCTATGGGATAATAATATTCATAAGATAATTGATCAAAGACAAAGCCCTCAAAAGGAATCTATATGATGTGATTATTGTTCGGATCTGATAAATTGTTTGATTATTTACAAAATAGATCATATCTTTGCTTACAGTCTTCTTCCAAAGTTGGCTGATCGGATTCATAGGGGTTGGAGTATTGAAAAGTCCATGAGGAACCTGGTTTAGCTGGATGTGGACCAACCATTTGAAATTCTCCCTCTTCTAAGTAAAATACTCCAACTGCAACATCATGAGTATATTCTATAACAGCTGTCTTTTTTGGTTCAATTAGGATCACTTTCCAAGGAATGTCTATAGACCACATGGTCATCGGAAATGACTGTTCACGCTCAAAAAACAGCATCATTTTTGTCTGTTTTGTATTATTGAACAACTTGATTGGAATAGATTCCTCACTAGTCCTTCTTGATTTAGTTGCCATTGTTAACTTATAGTAGGTATAATCTTTAATTTGTAACTGTAAAAACACTAAATCTACTATACCAGGAAGCTAGTATGACACTGAACATGATATTAAGAGAAACCTCAGCAATCAAGTGTATTGCTAACAGAGTTCTCACATTGCTAAATTAGCAGCTGAACAGACTTGCCATTTCATTATAATAATATATGTTATAGATGGTCACTTGATTGATGCTCATCAAACTGGTTCATTGATCATATCAGTGACTAGATCCATACTTCAATACAACATTAATACATGTAGCTAGATCTAGAGTTAAGTTAAAAATGGCATTTTCTGCTGGGACTCAACAATGGCATTGTTCAATGCGTTATCTCATTTCTCCATTTCATTAAACCTCCATTGCATATGTAATTAAATGTTCATATATCATTTTATTATAAATTGACTTTCATGGATAATGTTCTGCACAAAATTAATCTCCTAGTATGACACACATATAAATGAGCAATCTCAAAAAACAATACAAACAATGAGAGAAAGAAATATAAAGTAAATAAAACACCAAATGGTGAACTATTCGTTATATATGGTATGCAATAATTAACATGCAATTACACAAGAAACCAATTAAAGTCCAATAAGAATTGTCAATATAACTAAATGACTTAAATAAAGGAATAGAGAGATGACAACTTCAGAAGTCAGCACACAAATGAAGATGATAGCAATAAAAGGAAAAAAATGAAACTACAACAAGTTTGAACTAATTGCAACATCCTTTGCCTGATCCACTAGTCTGAGCTGCAGGTTTACGTTCTTGAACTGGTGTTGAAGGTTTTAATTGAACACCTGTATCAGCTGCATTAAGATCAACACTGGAGAGGGAGAGGGATAAAGGGAGAGGGGGAGGGAGAGAGAGAGAGAGAACAGATTACATACATAAACCCTTATTCATGGTACATCATGTGTACATTGCTATGATTCGTTCAAGAGACTAACAGAGTTTCTCAGTGAAGTAGTGATTTAATTGGAAGATTAATTAAGAAGCTAATGAGTTCAATAAGAGGCAAGAAAGTAAATTAGAGAAATAATTGGATGCAGGACAGTTAATAAGGGAATACAATAATTCGTTAAGGGATTAATTAAAAGACAATTTAATTAATTAATTAGGAGTTAATTTTAAGGTATAATGCTACTACTGATGATGCTAAATTCACTTACTTTCCATCTTGAATGTTTTGGTATATCTTTTTAGCTGTTTGTATAAACACATCTTCTACATTGTCTCCACTACAAAAATAATAATAACAATAGTCTCTATCATAATTGTGAACAGATCTTCAAAAAAGGGATGACTACAGTCTAAAATTTTTTTGCTAGATAATGTACAATACTCAACTTAAGTCATTTAAATTATCTAATAATCTTAATTTTCAAGCTTCTTAATGACAAAGTTTTATTAGCTTCCTGTACATAATGGTTGCATAGCAACCATTTAAAAACAAGGAAAGAACATACATCATACAGCTTACGTTTTAGCACTAGCTTCCATAAACAATAGCCCTATAAACAAAGAGTCATTTATGGAAATTCATAAAACATATACTTACCATTTTCATCAGCAAACTGCTTTGCTTCTTCATAAGTTACATCACGCTACAGGACAGTTATATCACACACTTATAAAACCACTCAAATGTAAGATTACATGCATTACAATTAATGGCAATTTTCAAACTTATTTATTCGAACATATATATATATATATATATATATATATATATATACGCTAAGGGTTCTTTAAATCTACAGAGCCTGACATTAAGGCTTGCTCATATAATAACTGCCTATTAACTAAGATATCTCAAAGAAGGACACTCGATCTTGTATGATGTGTTAAAATTGCCTTAAAAATAGATTAAACTTTTGACTCTCACCTGACCATCCAAATCTGATTTGTTACCAATCAAAAATATAACCTACAATGAGTTAAAAAGCATGACATGGCTCTACAGGTTATGTGTAACAATGAACGATACATGACAACCTTTCTAAACAACATTGTATGGAGGTACACACTTAAATGGATAAATGATTGAATGATAGACGAATAGATCGATTGATCAAGAAACAGATGATGGATGATATATTGAAAGACAAATGGACAGACTAAATTGATGGATGAATGGATTAGATTAAATGGATAGGCGAACTAATAAATGGATGGATAAATTACTGTATTAGGATTAGTAAGATTTCTAGCGTCAGTCAACCAACTACTTAAATGATTATAAGTACTCCTTCTTGTGATATCATAGACCATCAATGCTCCAGCTGCTCCTCTATAATAACTCCTAGTCACAGCCCTAATATAATGTATTACATTATTATAATGACAGTGTACAACACTACACAATACAGGGTCTATGAACAATACATACGTATAGTGGAGCCTCTGAATTAATCTGATATAAGGAGGACTCCTCATTGCTAAGAGAATCCATTAAACTATCATATGCAAATATGGCTTTATTCAGTAAAATGTGAACATTCCTGGAGCCCAGACCTCAAGGTACTACTGTGGTAAGTACTTAATCATAACAAAACATATATTGTATAACAAATGTATGTACATGTAATGTATACTATAGGAGATAAACAGAACCATATAAAAGATTAAACTTGGCACTTCAATACTACAACATCAGACAATGTAGATAATTGTCCAGTACAATTTGAACACACAAAAACATACTCACAAATTAAACATATTATCTGACGAAACTAGAAGTAAGTCTTGTTGATGAAATGTCCTCTAGTATCACGTGTTTAGTGTTCTACTTTCTTAGACATAAAGTATATTTAATTGTAGATTAAGAATCTATTATACTAACAGAATATTAGAGTTTGTTATGATATCATTAAAAGCCCATACTATGTAAAGCTAACAAATTAACAATCTTTCAATGCCTCCATTTCAACCACCTACACAAGTTATTAGTTACTGTCTATATAAGAGAGGTGCATTTATTTACCAGACATATCAACCACACATCATATGACACTACCATTAGTGTTATCAACAAGTACAAACTGTTTAAAGATACAACTAGTCTTACGAACACATTGTAACAACAGGACACTCTACATTGACTACATTAATGAACGATATCTCCAATAACCAGCTAATGACATAGATGTACTAGCAAACGAAGGGAGCTATCTAAATCAATTTTATATAATATGTTACTTGATTAATTGGTAACTTTACAACTGACGACATTTAGTTTAAAGGGTGTGACTACAAAACTAGAAGAGATCACCACACTACCTCATGAGATCAATATAGTAATAATTTATGATAGAATAAGCAAAAATGTATAGAAATCTAACGACATTGATGCTAACCGGAATCTCTCTTGTCCAGCTGTGTCCCATATTTGTAATTTGATCTTTTGACCCGATACCTCTACTATTCTAGTTCCAAATTCAACTCCAATTGTATGTGGACAATCGGCCATGACTATGCGTGAATGCATGTGTGTGTGTGAGAGAGAGAAAGGATAGAAGAGAAGAACATGCTACCATTACCATGTCAATTTTACTTACATTTTTTCTCAGTGAACTGATGTAATAAACAAGACTTCCCTACACCCATATCACCTGAAAATAGACAATTGTATATCACATGTAGTCAAAACTCAATAGATCATGATAATTATGGCTGTGTGTTTTAAATGTCAACAATTAATTTTATTGGTTGCTCCATTAATTATTGGATCATATAAAAGGAAAATTGTATCACTAACTATTACTTATTATGAATGAGCAGTTTGGACTATTGTCACTACAAAACTAGCAAGCGACTATGTTGTCATGGTTACATTAATGTTATTTCTTCTAAAATACCCAGTTTACTCATATGGGCTGGGGCCCCACCCCCTAACAAAATGCAGATTATATCAACTCAAATGCTACATTTAAACTGTTCATACTTACCAATAATGATATATTTAAAGATATAGGAATAATTATATGGTCCAGATGCCATCTCGTATAACTC